>OY740792.1:29130551-29828051 GCA_963514005.1 Raja brachyura
GAAGGTTGACATTCAAAATGTATTAATTCTGTTATTTAATAACATATGAACATGGCAAATCAGAGCAGCAGTCCAAAATGGCCCTCTGTATTGCTCCATCATTTTGTAAAATAATAACTGCTAAATTCCATTTTCTTGTCTGTTGTATTGGTTCAACAAATGTCTATTTTAGCTTTATATCTAATGGCTTCTCAGGCACAGAGAACAAGCGTTCTTCTTGTACAGATACCTATTTCCCTCGTCTGTCTTAAACGGTCAACGTTATTTCAAATTAGTCAACTTTTATTCGAAGGCTATACTGCAGTTATAGATTTTCCCACAAGGGCAAACATGAGCTCAGCATCTATCCCACCACGAAATTTGAATGTTTCAGGATCACTTTAGATTAGATTCAACTTTAGATTAACTGCATTGTAACTTCATAGATAAGAATGTAGCAGATTTCTGTTCTCTGCTTCCATTTACTCTGCATTTCTTCCCCTTAAAATGGACACCCTTGCATTCTTCCCCACATTACATTCAATTTGCCAAACTTTTGGTTGCTTACTTAACTATATTAATTTGCAGATTCGATTTGTCCTTCTTAATTACCTATCTCTGGATCAACAGCAATAAATTGACTATAGTACTTTATTGAGAAATGTGTTATGCAACGTATGGAAAGCCTTGCTGGCCAGGTTCTCTGGATGCTTTCAAGAGCAAGCTAGATATGGCTCTTAAAAATAGCGGAGTCAGGGGATCTGGGGAGAAGACAGGAACGGGGTACTTATTGGGGATGATCAGCCATGATCACATTGAATGGCGGTGCTGGCTCGAAGGGCCAAATGGCCTACTCCTGCAACTAGTTGTCTATTATTTATTGCTAAAATACACATAAACTAAATCAAACAACTGCTTCTCTAATTCCAGTTTGTTACCTCAAAAAAACTTAACTGAGTCAGTTATGACCGTACCATATCAAATCCATGATGCTAGTACTAGATTAGAAAACATAGAAACATAGAAAATAGGTGCAGGAGTAGGCCATTCGGCCCTTCGAGCTTGCACCGCCATTCAATGTGATCATGGCTGATCATCCAACTCAGTATCCCGTACCTGCCTTCTCTCCATACCCCCTGATCCCTTTAGCCACAAGTGCCACATCTAACGCCCTCTTAAATATAGCCAATGAACTGGCCTGAACTACCTTCTGTGGCAGAGAATTCCAGAGACTCACCACTCTCTGTGTAAAGAATGTTTTCCTCATTTCGGTCCTAAAGGAATTCCCCCTTATCCTTAGACTGTGACCCCTTGTTCTGGACTCCCCCAACATCGGGAACAATCTTCCAGCATCTAGCTTGTCCAACCCCTTAAGAATTTTGTAGGTTTCTATAAGATCCCCCCTCAATCTTCTAAATTCCATCGAGTACAAACCGAGTCTATCCAATCTTTCCTCATATGAAAGTCCTGACATCCCAGGAATCAGTCTGGTGAATCTTCTCTGTACCCCCTCTATGGCAAGGATGTCTTTCCTCAGATTTGGAGACCAAAACTGTACGCAGTACTCCAGGTGTGGCCTCACCAAAACCCTGTACAACTGCAGTAGAACCTCCCTGCTCCTATACTCAAATCCTTTCGCTATGAATGCTAACATACCATTTGCTTTCTTCACTGCCTGCTGCACCTGCATGCCTACTTTCAATGACTGGTGTACCATGACACCCAGGTCTCGTTGCATCTCCCCCTTTCCTAATCTGCCGCCATTCAGATAATAGTCTACCCTCATGTTTTTGCCACCAAAGTGGATAACCTCACATTTATCCACATTGTACTGCATCTGCCATGCATCTGCCCATTCACTCAGCCTATCCAAATCACCCTGCAGCCTCCAAGCATCCTCCTCACACCTAACTATACCCCCCAGCTTGGTATCATCTGCAAATTTGGAGATGTTGCATTGAATTCCCTCGTCCAAATCATTAATATATATTGTAAATAGCTGGGGTCCCAGCACTGAGCCTTGCGGCACCCCACTAGTCACTGCCTGCCATTCTGAAAAGGACCCGTTTACTCCTACCCTTTGCCTCCTGTCTGCTAGCCAGTTCTCTATCCACATCAATACTGAACCCCCAATACCGTGTGCTTTAAGTTTGTATGCTAATCTCTTATGCGGGACCTTGTCGAAAGCCTTCTGAAAGTCTAGATATAACACATCCACTGGTTCTCCCTTATCCACTCTACTAGTTACATCCTCGAAAAATTCTATCAGATTTGTCAGACATGATTTACCTTTCGTAAATCCATGCTGACTTTGTCCAATGATTTCACCACTTTCCAAATGCGCTGCTATCCCATCTTTAATAACTGACTCTAGCAGTTTCCCCACTACCGATGTTAGACTAACTGGTCTGTAATTCCCCGCTTTCTCTCTCCCTCCTTTTTTAAAAATATTAATATATTAATATATTATATATTAATATATTAATATATAAAAATATTAATATATTAATAAAACGATAAACAAATTAGAGGCTAGTTAGTATAACTATCCACTCTAAAATATACTATGAATCTTCATTCAAAATGAAGATTTATATTATATCTTAGAATGGATAGTTAAAGTAACTAGCCTGAAATTACTTGGTTTAGCCTTTCCTTCCTATTAAAATGATGGTTCAATTTTAAAGTCCTCCAAATCTTGGGCATTTTTCCATAACTAGGGAACAAGGAAAAACAATCAGAGCCTCTTTAAAATTCCCCTCTTACTTTTTCTTAATAGACTGGGATAAATTTCACACGGGGTTGGTATTTTATCCATATTGCTAAATAGCTTCTGTGTTACTATGTTTAACCCATGAAATATTTCCTCCCTTTTGTATATAGGCTCTTTTGATAATCTTGATAATACATTATTCCCTCTCAGAGCTGCGATTGTTTCCTCAAGTAACTCGTTCTTCCTTCATTGTCTGTAGTTTGAATCAGGAACCGTAATCTTACGGACCAGACCCTCATTAAGGCATATTTCCATAATAGCTATTATAGCACAATTCTGGATATCAATTTCTTCTGCGTATATATATATATATATATATATATATATATACTGGTGAACACGGCAAGGCTCTTTTTAAATCTTTTGTCTCGTCTTTTAAACCTTCCTACTAATTTACTGCCTTGTATTTTTAGTCCTGACGTATACCCCTACCCACTTAATTGCCAATCAACACTAAGCAAATGTATCCCGGAGGATATTAGTGCAGCCCTTTGAGGTGTAACTTGTTTAATCTCTGCAGACCGCATCTTCCCCATATCTACTCCTAATGCCCCACCAAAGTCCTCCTTTCAGCACCATCTCTCCAGCCATGTGTTCATCTGCTTTATCCTCATATTTCTATACTCATAAACATGTCACCCTGTGAGATTCTGATTACAATCTTTCAGATGTGATTTCTTAACTGCTTAAATTCAACATGTAGGATTTGGTTCTTTATTCTACCTTTATTGTTGATACCAATGAGGTCTACAATATTTAGCTGTTCACATTGTTCTAAAGCCATTCAGTCATTTCCTTGACACTGGCATAAGGAAGTCACCATACCTTCCAGCTATCATGTCACGAGTGTCACAGAAACACATGTCAGGTCCCCCAATTATAGATTCCCTCATAACATTTGCTCTCCTGCTCCTTCCAGCCCAACATTCATGGTGCTATAAGCAAAGGCTCTGACTGCACTCTCCAGTGGAACCTGTACATGCCAGTGAGTGCACAAACATGTGGATGGGAGGCAGATGCTTAATCTGAAATATCAACACTGAATATTTCCCACAAATTTCTTCTTATGTTATATATATTGTGGTTTGTCCTCGCCGTGGAAAATCTATATATTAGAAATTGGATGCACATTGGACCATTGAAAGCAGCAAAAGTATAAATTAAAAATGCTCAAGGTACAATCTTTTGATAAGGATGCTAAAATTCTGGAAAAGTCCAAATTTTACAGCTGCTCCAAGAAAGGAACAAGGGGCAAACAAAGATAAAACTGTCCGCCATAAGCAAAGCAGACCATTTCAGAAAAATAAATGACAGTTATATAATCCAGGGCTAATAAAGTAGCACAGATTTGTCAAAGATAATTCAGAGAATGTAAAAAATAACTCCTAATCAATAAGATAAGTTAAAGTTACATTTGTTGTCACATGCACCAAGTGTTACAGTGAGATTTGAGTTACCAACGCCTCCCCTCCCATGTTTTGCGAGGTGGGGGACATCCCCTCCCCAAGTTTTTGTCATCCGGATTTTAAAATCTCTGCTTTCCGCGAGACAGTGGAGGTGGGACTGCTGATCGAGGGCGCTGATTGGACGAGAGAGACATGGTCAGCAGGCAATGGGGGTGGGACATGATGATTAAGCGCGATGATTGAAGGAGGGAGGAGTGGGGAGGGGGGGGGTGCGACTGAGGATAGAGCGCGGTGATTGGAGGAGGGAGACGTGGCACAGACCTGCGCCTCATCCGCAGCCAGGGTCTCCGGCGCTGTCCCGTCCCCACCCGAGTGCCCTCCCCCACCCCACGGGTGGCCAGAGCGGTCTGGAGTCAAACGGGAGCTGTACCTCCAGGCCCACAGCCAGCGCAGGGAAGCAACGCTAAACCCAGCTCACTCTGCCCGTCTTGCCAGGTTAACCGGCCTGGACTTGCGGTAAATATGGGCAGCGTGGAGGAGCAGTGCTGGTGTCTCGTCAATGCAGTCAGGGCTGTAGTTAAACCGACGAGACAGGCAAAGTTGAGCTGCATTTAATGCTCGATTGAGCCTCCGAATCCTCGCACATGTGTGAGTATGCGCATGCGCGCGTGGCCGCCAAAAAATGGTGTCCCCAGGTCCCCTCCATGTTTTGATAGCGAGTTCCGCTCTTGTCTGTTCATGAAGTCTTCTGCGGACACTGGTCATTGACAAATCCACACCTGACTCCTGAACTGTGTTTCTGATCTGTCGGACAGGTGTTTGGGGATTTTTCTTTATTATAGAGAGAATTCTTCCGTCATCAGCTGTGGAAGTCTTCCTTGGCCTCCCAGTCCCAGTGTGATTAGTCAGCTCACCAGCGCTCTCTTTCTTCTTACAGTTGATTTTGGTAAGCCTAAGGTTTAGCTGATGTCTTGACAGTTTTATTCTTGTTTTTTTCAATCTCATAATGGCTTCTTTGACATTCAATGGCACAACTTTGGTCCTCATGTTGATAAACAGCAATAAAAGTTTCCAAAGGTGATTGAAAGACTGGAGGAAAGATTAGGTGCTGAGAGCTCTCTTATACTTGCATTAAACACTGAAGGAGGCACTTAAACACTCCTGAGCAATTACAAACACCTGTGAAGCCATGTGTTCGATTATCGTGCCCTGAAATGGAGGGGGGGGGGGGTAGCAAAATGTATAAACATAGCTGTAATTTCTACATTGTGAAACTGAAATGTATAAAAATGGCCTGTAATAAAATCTGACAATGTGCACTTTTACCACATGTGATTTTTTCTATTACAAATCTCAAATTGTGGAATACAGAGGCAAATAAATACATGATGGGTCTTTGTCTCAAACATTATGGAGCGCACTGTATATCGTGTTGTTATATGAGTTCCCCAGCACTTACCTTAAATTTATACGTACTGCTTCTTCTAAGGTTTTTTAATGTACTTGCAAGATCCTCTCCATCATATTTTGGCTTAAACCCATATCCCTAAAGGCAAAACATTGTAAATAGTTACAATAGTTTTCACATCATAAGAAGCTTCTTTTAAACTTCTAAATTCATATAGTCTAACCGTCTAATGTTTTTACACAATAGTTCTAGTCAGAAGGGATCTTTTAATTGTGTTTATTGTACAGGAAAAAACGACAATTTAATTATTGCAGATGAAATACCTGTTATGTGAGGTTATTATGATGGAAGGAAAGCATGTTTTACTATGCAGATAAAGCACAGCCAAGGAGTTTGTCTCCAATAGCAGCATATGTATTTCCATGGTAAATGTTACACAGCTTCCATCTACTTTATACCAACCACATTTTTTGTACAAATAGTTTTATGTTAGAAGAAATCTTTAAGATTCGCTACAATGAGAGTCTATATTTGTTTTAGCTAGAGAGCTATCTGACTCATAGCCAAATGTAGTTACCAAAGCATCCCAACATCAAATTGCAGTGTAGGTATAATTTAGATTTGACGCAACCAGTGCTTTAGCTCAGTAGATTGTGTTATAATGCAGGTCATGTATTCAATTTTACTTCGGAGTCACGTGAGTGACTACGTGAAGAAGCCCCGCGTGGCGCTGAATCGGCATTACGTCGACGCTATCGGTAGAGGAAGAGCTGCAGGGCGCAGCTCCAACACAGCGGTAGGGAAACGGCCCGCAGGTAAGTAAAATTATTTTACTTCCAGGGCGTTTTCTAAACTCCGTAGGCTGGTGGGTAAACCAGGAGGAATTAAAATAAAATAAAATATTTTTTAAAAATTGCGGGGAAAGATTATTGCAGAATTACAGCAGTTTATTGCGGAGCCGGTTCCGATACCGGTGGCCGTTGAAATACCCGTTAGTGAGGCTTTGATTGCTCCACAAACAGAAACTTTAGAGGAAAACCCAGTGCCTAAAAAATGTAAAAGAAAAGCTAAAAGGCCTGAGGTTTCTGAGGATTCTGATTCAGAAGGTCCAGAAAGAAAAGCCTTATGGCTCAGAATGGATCAAATGGAGAAAATGCTCCAAACTATAATCAACCAAGAGTCTAAGTACCCAGAATATTCCCAGGCAGCCCCTGAGGGGGTTCCATATCATGAATATGGTGCCAGTTTGAATTGGGAATTTGAAACTCCAGTGCCCGGGATTGGGCTGGAGGAAGTCTCCTTTGAACAAGTTTCAGGAGTACCAGGGCTGTATGAGACAGACCCTGAAAGTGGTGACTGAGGTCCGGAGTACACACCACAATACAAATATATTGATCCAGGTGTGCCTGATGTGGCACAAAGTTTTGCTATACCTGGAGGAGGCGATGAGGCCGTGGAAGGAAACCTGGCGGCCAATATTAATTATATGGTCTCTCACCCGCTTCAAGAAGCTGTTATGGTTGAGACAGCAGAATTGTATAAAACACCTATTAATTGTGCCTCATTGAAGGTACCTACGGTGAATCCGGCTATTTGGGCGCCAATGTCATCAATGATGCGGGCGCAGGAGATTCGATTTCAAAGAATCCTCAAGCTGATTTCAGCTGGCATTACTGCCTTTGGAAGATAAGTGGAAGGTTGTGGAGTGACCAAAGTTCAGAAGCATATGTTGGCTTTATTCTGCAACTCATTTTTGAGATAAATTGTATGAGGAAGTTTGCCATTCGGCCTCTGTTACATCCAAGATTTGCAAGGTTGTGCAAGCCAAGCAATGTTCAAACTCCTGGTTGTTTGTTGGAGAAAATTTGTCTAAACAAATTAAAGAAATGGATGAAGAGGCAAAAACTATAGGCCTTATGAAACCCTTCAGTTTTGGCCAGAGAAGGGCCGGTCATATGAAAAGGGGATTTGATTTTGGAGCTGGAGCCGAGGCAGGAGTATGATAAGAAAGAATTACCAGCCAGCACAGCCGAATGTACACCCATTTATTGGGAAAAGGAGATCATTTCGTTCAGTTGGAGAGGTACAAAAACTTTATCCTATCAAAGAAGAATGTTTGGATGAACCTCAGATTGGTGGTAGACTCCGAATGTTTTATAATGAATGGGACAGTATAACAGCTGATCGTGTTGTAGTAGATACTGTGTTAGGATCTACCATTGATTTTGTAGAAGGTATGGATCCATTGGGACAGAATAAGCCTAATCATTCTTTGATGTTTTCAGTTCTTGAAAAAATTCAAATTGCCAAAGAGGTTAAGAATTTGTGTGAGAAAGGAGTTATTGAGAAAACAGGAGAGGATCCACATCAATTTGTATCAAATATTTTCCCCAGACCAAAGAAAGATGGGGGTTGTAGAATCATTTTAGATCTCACACAATTGATTAAATTTGTCCAGTATAAACATTTTAAAATGGACACATTCAACACTGCAATGCAGCTGGTATCAACAGGTTGTTATATGGCTACAATATATTTGAAGGATGCATATTATTCGGTCCCAATTCATCATAGTTTTCGCAGGTATTTAAAGTTTAAATGGATGGGACAGCTGTGGCAATACAAAGCATTAACTAATGGATTAAGTTCAGCACCTAGATTGTTCACTAAATTGTTGAAGCCGGCACTTGCACTGCTAAGGGCACAAAAACACATCGTTATGGCTTATCTAGATGATATTTTAATTGTCAATGCTAATCAGGAGTCAGCTGAAAAATCAGTCTCAGCAACTACAAACTTGTTTGAAAAGTTGGGATTCCTGATTCATCCAACAAAATCTAAGTTACAGCCATCCCAAACCATTGAATAGCTGGGGTTTGTGATTAATTCAGTTACCATGTTGGTAACTTTACCAATGGATAAGGTGATAGATTTGACAAATGTGTGTCAGAACCTGATTAACAAACCTTATCCCTCCATCCGAGAAGTTGCTAAGGTTATTGGGAAGTTGGTAGCAGCATTTCCAGCAGTAGAATTTGGTCCACTACATTACCAAAATCTTCAAAGGGCAAAAACTCAAGCGCTTATTCAGCAAGCAGGCCATTTTGATAGGCCAATGCAATTGCCAAAGGAAGCCTTATCAGAATTGCATTGGTGGGTTGAGAATGTTCCACAAGCTGATAAGAACATTTTAGTTCAGCAGCCAGTAGTGTTTTTTGCAAACTGATGCAAGTTCTCTCGGATGGGGGCTACGGATAATGAGACCAGCTGTGGGGGCAGATGGGCTGTCCAAGAGGATTTATTGCTCCAAACGTATGGTATTAATTATTTGGAGCTACTGGGAGCATTTTATGGATTAAAAGCTTATTGTTCTACATTAAAAGATTTGCATGTCCAAATACAAATAGACAATACCACAGCTGTGGCATATATCAATCACATGGGTGGTGTCAGATCAATATCATGTGAACATCTGGTAAACCAGATGTGGCATTGGTGTATTGGTAAAAATATTTGGCTTTCAGCTATTTATCTCCCAGGGAGAGACAATGTTGTGGCAGACAAAAGATCACGAATATTTAAAGACAGTACAGAATGGATGTTAAATCCACAAATTTTCAAAAATATTGTCAGTCGGTATGGAGTACCGGACATTGATCTGTTTGCATCTAGATTGAATCACCAATTGCCCAAATACGTGTCTTGGGAACACGATCCAGGGGCAGTAGCGGTGGATGCTTTCTCGCTACACTGGGGGAATACGTTCTTTTATGCTTTTCCCCCATTCTGTCTGATTGGGCAATGTCTTAAGAAAATAGCGCAAGACGCTGCCAAAGGCATTTTGGTGGTGCCAAATTGGCCTACGCAGTCATGGTTCCCATTGATGCTTAAAATGATTGTGGAACCATGTATGACAATTCCCAGTTGCGACAATCTGTTGACACAACCAGTAACAAAAGAAATTCATCCATTGCATGATCATATGAATTTGTTAATCTGCAGGTTCTGACCAGACCATTGCAAGAGTTTGAACTGTCGGACAGGACCGTGGATGTTATAGATGCAGTTTGGAGGAAATAGCACTAAAAAACAATATATGTCACATATGTCCAAAACACTCCACTGCGGCAAGCCTCAACGACTTCCGTCCAGTTGCACTTACCCCCATCATCACCAAGTGCTTCGAGAGGCTGGTCCTGGCACACCTCAAAAGCTGCCTACCCCCCACACTGGATCCCTATCAGTTTGCCTACCGCAAGAACAGGAGTACGGAGGATGCCATCTCAACGGCACTTCACTCCGCCCTCTCCCACCTCGACAACAGAGACACTTACGTAAGAATGCTGTTCATCGATTACAGCTCAGCATTCAACACCATTATACCATCAAAATTGATCGCCAAGCTCGGTAATCTGTGCATCGCTCCTTCCCTCTGCAACTGGATACTGGACTTTCTAACCAACAGACCCCAGTCTGTTAGGTTAGACAAGCACACCTCTTCAACCCTCACCCTGAACACCGGCGTTCCACAGGGCTGTGTGCTGAGCCCCCTCCTCTACTCCCTCTTCAACTATGACTGCACACCTGTACATGGTACTAACACCATCATCAAGTATGCAGATGATACAACGGTGATTGGCCTCATCAGCAACAACGATGAGTCGGCCTACAGGGAGGAGGTCCAGCACTTAGCAGCATGGTGCGCTGACAACAACCTGGCCCTTAACTCCAAGAAGACCAAGGAGCTCATTGTAGACTTCAGGAAGTCCAGGGGCGGCACGCACACCCCCATCCACATTAACGGTACGGAGGTGGAACGTGTTTCTACCTTCAGGTTCCTGGGAGTCAACCTCTCCGACGACCTCTCTTGGACCCACAATACCTCAACTCTGATCAAGAAGGCTCACCAGCGTCTCTTCTTCCTGAGGAGGCTGAAGAAGGTCCATCTGTCTCCTCAGATCCTGGTGAACTTCTACCGCTGCACCATCGAGAGCATCCTTACCAACTGCATCACAGTTTGGTATGGCAACTGCTCTGTCTCCGACCGGAAGGCATTGCAGAGGGTGGTGAAAATTGCCCAACGCATCACCGGTTCCTCGCTCCCCTCCGTTGAGTCTGTCCAAAGCAAGCGTTGTCTGCGGAGGGCGCTCAGCATCGCCAAGGACCTCTCTCACCCCAACCATGGACTGTTTACCCTCCTACCATCCGGGAGGCGCTACAGGTCTCTCCGTTGCCGAACCAGCAGGTCCAGGAACAGCTTCTTTCCGGCAGTTGTCACGCTACTCAACAACGTACCTCGGTGACTGCCAATCACCACCCCCCCCCCCCCCCCCCCCCTGGACACTTATTGTTATTTATTCAAATCATTTGCTGTGTCGCTCTTCCAGGGAGATGCTAAATGCATTTCGTTGTCTCTGTACTGTACGTTGACAATGACAAGGAATAAGGAAATGTGAAGTTTTTGTACAGTCAAAGATATCTTATCATACTGCAAACATTTCAAATGTATTGGAGTTCCTTGCTGGGCTACATTTTGATGAGCATTTGAGTTATAGTGCCATTAATTGTGCTCGTAGTGCATTGTCGTCCTACTTAGGACAAATTTCTGATCGGGATTCAGTTGGGTCTCACCCATTAGTATCCCGATTCATGAAATGAATTTTAATAAAAATCCTCCCAAGCCCAGATATACAGAATTTTGGGATGTTAGCATTGTTCTCACTTTGCTTAAGCAATGGACTCCAATTACTTCAATGTCTTTGCAGAAGTTAACATTGAAGGTAGTAATGTTAATGGCATTGGTATCAGCTCAAAGAGTACAAACTTTGCAATTGTTACGATTGGATTGCATGCATGTGACTGCAGATAACATTGTGTTTTATGTTTATGATCTGATCAAACAAAGCAGACCGGGGAGAACTGGAGCTAAGGTAATGTTTAAAGCATATCCTATCGATGAAACATTGTGTGTAGTAAGCATTTAACTCAATACATTGAGGTAACCAAAAATCTCAGAGGTTCTGAGGAAGCATTATTGATAACGGACAAAAAACCACATACAAAATTTCAGTTCAAACCATTTCTAGATGGTTAAAACAGGTTTTGGATCTAGCAGGAATAGACACTGATGTGTTTAAATCTCACTCCACTAGGGCGGCAGCTACGTCCGCGGCGAAGGTACAGGACGTACCACTCGATCAAATTTTTAGAGGCCGCAGGGTGGTGTAGAGAAGAAACGTTTTCAAAGTTCTACAATAAACCTGTTGTCACGGTGCCAGGATTTGGGCACGCAGTACTGGGTTCTCTTTAAATGCTTGCTTTGTTTTATATTATCGATTTATATTATCCATTTATGTTACCATTGACATCATTTATCATTTATCTTTTGTAATTTTCTCCTACGATAGAGGGGTTATTATTTAAAAAATTGTTCTTTTTTAAAGGACTTATTACATAAATTGTAACAATGTCTTAAAATACCATATACTCACTACTGTTTTGACTAAACAGTCGTATGGAATGAATCTACGACATAAAAAACACAGAGCTTTAAAATCTTCACGTAGTCACTCACGTGACTCCGAAGTAAAATAGTAAGATTAAACGAGAACTTACCTGTTCGAAGTTTGATCTTTATTTTATGAAGAGTTACGATGAGGGATTATGTGCCCTCCGCTCCCAACCCTCATATTATAAATGATCATCTGGTAGTTCTAGTCTATGTTGGGCCTTACTATCTTACTCCGGCTATTGGTTCTGTGTTTTTCATGCCGCTGCTTTGAAGTATGCCGATTCAGCGCCAGGCGGGGCTCCTTCACGTAATCCCTCATCGTAACTCCTCATAAAATAAAGATCAAACTTCGAACAGGTAAGTTCTCGTTTAATCTTACTATTAAATCTCAGAAGTACATTCACTTCTGGGTCAGTAAGATTTACTTTTCTACTTTTCATCAGAGATCTTTGAGTGTCACTATCATTATCATGTGTATTATCAAGTAGGGGATCTTACAGCCTAGGAAGGAAAACTTCCATCCTTTCATTTGGCTAATTTTTAATCTAGCCTTTTTGGTGACATAGCAGAGCATAAGCATAGGCAGTAACATATGGAAGGATATGGTCAGTGGGGGTGCTGCAAGACGGTTGCCCTGCCAGTTAGTCATCTCCATTTTTTTTGTTTTTTTAGTATGTCCAAATGTTTGTTTTTAATGTCTCTAGGTGTGTCTTGTGTGGAGGGTGGTGAGGGGGAGTAAGGGGGGGGAACTGCCTCCACGGAGAGGCGACTTTTTCCATGTCGCCTCCCTCGCGGCAAAACAACAAGAATTGGTGTGGCCTTTCCCGGAGTCGGGCCCGGAGCTTCTGCAGCGTGAACTTTTCATTGCGGAGCGGGCGAGCCCTCGCCGGGGGTCGCCAGAAAGGAGTGCTCCGGTCACTGGCCCGCCGACTGTTACATCCTGAAGCCGCAGTCTGCGGTGCCTGGGATCCCTCGTTGGGGACCCCGGAGGAGGAGAGCACCGACCGCCGGTCCGCCACCTACATCATCTTGAAGCTGCGGTCTGTGGTTCTTCTAGCCGTGGCACGGCGGGGACTTAGATCTTCGATCTCCGGCCTGCGATCTACATCATTTTGAAGCCGCAGTCTCTGGGTGGAAAGCACCGATTCGGGACTTACCTTCCAGACGAGAGGGCCTGTACATCTGGCCGCCCACAGTGGTGACTGCAGAGGTTTGTGGTCCCGACCACGGGGCAAAATGAACGAGGACTGACTGAACTTTGTGCCTTCCACCAAAGTGGTGATGCTGTGGTGGATGCTTTTATGTTAAATTTTTATTGTGTATTCTTTTTTATTGTTCCGCTGCTGGCAAGTTCATTGCACTGCACTTCATTGTGTATGTGACGAACAAATCTGACTATTGACAACTTACTGTGACACTCACTTAGTTTCAAAGATCATTCAGGTATGTTAAATATATAATACTTACTGAGGTTTCATCTTCCATTTCTAAAATATAACAAATGCCCTCATCAGACAGAGTTCCTGACGGCTTACTCCAATGTAATGACAACCATGTGACTCCAGCTTTAATGAGCTGAGGAGCTGCTGGTGTAGGAGGGACACTCCCAGATGTGTAGAATACCACTTCTTCACTGAAGCCACTGTTGGGGAGAGATTTCAATTTTAAGACAATTAATTATATATTCATTATTGATATTAAATGTATACATTTAGCTTTTGGCAACATACTCTAAATTACAATCATGCTTAAAATACTTGTGTACAAGAAGTCCTTGTTATTCACAAAGGAAAGAGACATGAATTTCCTGGAGGTTAAAAAAATGCAAATGGCACCAAGGATCTCTCCTGGTATCAAATACATCCACCAAATAATTGTGTACCCATAATGTTCTAAAAGCCCTAAACACATTATTACATGTTTATAAACACATTAAAAAATTAAGTATCTAAAAAGAAATGAAATTTGCAAACAATTTCTATTGATTTACGGAAGCTTACAACCATGATCAGTTTTGAAATACAAGTCGTAGCTGTGTAAAGGAGGACAACCGTTTATCAGAGCACAAACAGCATGGGTGCCACTCGACACAAGTGCTTTGGAAACTGGTCATCGTATTTTAGACATGTACAACAATGTATTTACTCAGAATAATTGAACATGAGCACATGGATTTGTGGATAGCAATTGAATGGGTAACAAGGACTGAGCATTATTATCTTAAGCATATCATAGTGTGACATTCGCTTAAAATATTGTTGAGATGTGAAGATACAAGGTAGGCCTGTTTATTCAAAAGTTTTCAACCATTGGTGGTCTGTTAAATAAAGGGAAGAGAATGAAGTGATACAAGGAAAGTTTTGTTTTACCCAGCAAGGGTGGAATCATTGCTGCACATGTGAAGGCTAGTTTCATTGTGGCCTTCACGGGAGAACTGCATAAATTTGCTGTGTCAAGCAGAGATGACCAGTGGTGTAAGATTAGCCAGTTGCTCTGATAGTGTGTCAGCATGGACATGACAGGCCAAGTGGCCTCCTTTTATGTTATAATGATTCTATAATTCTTTTGAAGTGCATTTACCTCATTCCAAGTTCATTTTTTGCTGCTAACTTAAACCTGTAAGCGACAGCTGGTGATAATTTGGTAACTTTGAATTGTTTTTGTGGCCCCGAATAACACTGTGAAAATTCATTGCTTCCTTTACCCTGCCAAATGAATCACATTTAATTAGAAGCAGAAGAAAACATGGAACAAAAAAAACATTTTCTCTAGCAAAACTAATCTTTCACAGGAAATTAGCTTGATGTAAATGTCTCTTTCACTAAGTAGCTTGTACTTTCTCTTACGCTCATTTACTGTGTCACCCATCCATGACCAAATTGTTCTACTTAATGGCATAACAATTGTTATCACCTAAACTAATGATGTCTACATGTAACAAAAATATTCCCAGTTTCTTCACCCATTTCTATTAATACCTCAGGTGGAATATATTTAAGTCTGGTAATTAATCTGAGATTAATTTTCTCTATCACACTTTTGTTTTCATCCTAAAGTCTGAAATGTATGTCACTTGATAGGGAACATTTAGCATTGTGAATTGTGGACACAGCCAAGACCATCACACAAACCAACCTCCCTTCTATCGACTCAGACCCAGGCCTAGCACATTGATATAATCACAAAAAAAGCTAATCAATGACTCTACTTCCTTAGAAGATTAACGAGATTCGGTATGCTCTCAAATACTTCATTAAACTTCTACAGATGTACAGTAGGGAACACACAGACTGGTTCAGCAACTTGAACATCCAGGAACAAAGGAGATTACAGTTAGTGGCAGACACTAACCGGTTCATCACAAGGGCTGCCCTCCACACCATTGAATGGATCTATAGGCAGCGCTGCCTCAAAAAAGCAGCCAACATTATCCAAGACTAACACCTCTATGGCCACGCCACATTTTGCTCCTACCTTTCGGAAGGTGGCACAGGAGCTTGAAAATTGTGACCACCGGATTAAAGAATAATTTCACTGTTTCATTGTCGTATCTCTCGAAAGGTAAATTGAGAGTAAAAGGTGACTCAGGAAATAATAGGTCCCCTTAAAGGACAGTATGGGCATCTTGAAGGAGGTGATATTAAATGAATATTTACCATCCATTTTATTGAGATCATGGAAGCTAAGGAGTTGTGATATCTTAGATCATATACGAATTACCGAAGAGGAGGTATTGGTGGTTTTAAAGTGCATTTAGGTGAATAAATCTCCAATGCCTGACCAAGTACATGCTCGGACCTGGCGGGAAGCTCGGGAGGATATAGTTAAGATATTTGCACCATCTTCAGCTACAGGTGATGTTACCAAAGTCTGGACGGTGGCTAATGTTGTACCATTTCTGAAGAAGAGCAGAAGGTTAACCCATGGAAGGCGGGTTAGCCTGATGTCAGGAGTGGAAAATTTCTTGGAGGGGCTTCTTTGGGACAGGTTCCATCAACATTTGGATGGACCCGGACTGATAAGGTATTGTCAGCATGGTTTTGTGCGTGGGAAATTATGTCTCAGTTAGAGTTTTTGTTATAGAGGTCACCAAAAGGATTGATGAAGGCAGGACAATGGACGGTGTCCATATAGACTTTTGCAAGGCCTTTGCCAAGGTATCTGCCTGCCAAGGTCTCACATGGTAGACTAGTCTGAAAGGTTACACTGCATGGAATCCTAGGTGAGCCAGCAATTTGGATTGGCTTGGACGAAGGGACTCAATGGGCAATTGTGGAAGGTCATTTTTTTTTATTTGAGAGCTGTGACCAGTGGAATGCCACACGAGTCAGCACTCAGTCCATTGCTATTTATTATATACATTAATTTATTTGGATGACAATATAGTTAATATTGTTAGTAAATTTACAGGTGACCCCAGATTAGGTAGTACGTAAGGTTATCTAAGTTTACAACAAGATCTTGATCAGTTTGAAAGGTGGCTAAGGAATGGCAAACATAATTTAACTTTAACTTTTAACTCTGGGAGTACAGTTGCACGGTTCCCTAAAAGTGGTGACTCGGGTAGACAGTGTGTGCAAAAAGTGTTTGGCATTCTTGCCTTAATTGGGAAGGTGTTGAAATCAAAAGTTGGGATATCAGGATGCAGCTGTATAAGTCGTTGGTGAAACAACACGGAGTGTTGTGTGCACTTCTGCTTGCTTGGTTATAGGAAGATTGTCATTAAGTTGGAAAAGGCGCAAAAGAGATTCACCAGGATGTTACCTGAGCTTCAGTTATCGTCATATAGTGTAGAAACAGGCCCCTCGGCCTAACTTGCTTTCGCCGACCAACATGCCCCATCCACACTATCCCACCGGCCTAAGCTTGGCCCATATCCCTCTAAACCTGTCCTATCTATGTACCTGTCTAAATGTTTCTTAAATGTTGTGATAGTACCTGCCTCAACTACCTCTTCTGGCAGACACAAAATGCTGGAGTAACTCTGTGGGTCAGGCAGCATCTCTGGAGAAAAGGATGAAATATTGTAAATGTTGTACTTCTTGACTAAGTTCCTTTTTCAATGTTTGTGATCAACAGTTTATGATTGATAGAACCACAGGATGACAAGAGTATTGTATCAGTGAAAAACATACTTTAAATGGGTATACTCTGTGATGTGTCAGACATCATTGCTGTATAAACATGTGACTACATTTCCAAAATACGATAAAAAAAGATGCAGTATGTCTTTGTTCATTAGAGTGGTGGCCCAGGAGGGTTAAGTATCTTTTGCATACTTGGCTTTGTATCCCCTGGCACAATCGCTGGCTAAATGATCAGTAAAGCTTGTGTTGGTTTACCTAACTTATTATGAGTTGTCTGTTTTAAGAAATGAACCTTAACATTACCCATTCCTTCTCTCCAGAGATGCTGCCTGACCCCCTGAGTTACTCCAGCATTTTGTGTCTACCTTTGATTTAAACCAGCATTTGGAGTTCTTTCCTTCGCATACCTCCTCTGGCAATTCCTTCCATACACCCACCACCATTTGCGTAAAAAATGTGGTCAGGTTCTTATTACCGCATTTCCCCGCAATGAAGACGCACCTGCGTCGAAGACGCATCGCCAATTTAAGTTGCTAAATTTTGAAAAAAGGATGGCGGAACAGTATCAGGGGTTTGGCTTATTCCAGGGGTCGGCAACATCGCCTGCATGCCCCGGGACTGGCTGCAGTTCCCAGATCCCTCGCGTCCCCGGACTTGCTTCCCAGGTCGCCTGCGAGCCCCGGGACTGGCCGTAGCACCCAGGTGACAGGAGACAGAAAGACAGAGAGAGAAGGACACCGTGGCTGGCTGGAGGGCCGGCAGAAAGTGTAGAGGTGGCGGCCGGTTCCGCTGTCCGGTCCCAGCGGCCGCTCGCAGCCACCCGAGCTCCTTTCCTCCCTGGCCACAATTCGGTGGCAACACGCCCGGAGTGCTGCGGCAGCGATGAGTGCATTGCTGACATGATCCCCGACCCCCTCCTTCTCAACGCTCCTGCCCTCCGTGCAACTTTGCTCCTGGCGGCCCAGCCAATTTGTGCAGCCCAAGCCGCGCTGACTCGGGCCAGACTCCCCACACGCTGTGAAGGGAACTCTCCCCCCCACCCCAGCGTCGCTGTCCCACTTTATTTTGACCAGCTGTATCTCTGTCTGGTTTGGAGACTCTGCATTGGAAGTCCGTGCAGAGAGTGGTGAGAACAGCGGAAAAAATCATCGGGACTTCTCTCCCCTCAATCGGGATATTGCGACCAAACGTTGCGTGTCTAAGGCCAGCAGTATTATAAAAGACCCCACACATCTCCATCACGGACTGTTCCCTCAGCTGCCCTTGGGCAAAAGATATCGTAGCATAAGGAGCAGAACATCAAGGTTCTGCAACAGCTTCTTCCCACGAGCATCAGACTCCTGAATGCCGTGTAATGGGCTGCCACCATTGTCTATTTTATCCTTTTATCCATTTATCCATTTTTTTCCATTTTATCCTTCTGTTAATTATCGTGTTGCACAGGGAGCCAAATGCAACGGAATTTCGTTTGGAATTGCATATATCAATGTATTTGTAAATGACAATAAAGTTTGTTTGACTTGACTTTTAACGACTTTCTATCAGCTGCCAGCAATGATGGATAGACTTGGCTATCCCTCAGTACAGCTAGATCGTTCCTGATGTTGCTGTACTGAGGGATAGCCAAGTCTACCTTTCTTGGCTAACAACCTAACCGTCAGCCTCCAAGATGCAGGTAAATTTTTGTGCCTTACTTTTGGGTAAAAGATAGCATCTCCATTGCCGGAAAATATGGTAAATCTTTTACCACCTCACCTTAAACCTATGTCCTCTGGTTCTCAATTCTATTACTTTGGGCAAAAAACTCTGTACATTTACCTTTTGTACATTTATTTATCTCATGATTTTGTTCACCTCCATAAAATAATCCCTCATCCTCCTGCACTCCAAGGAATAAAGTCCTAGCCTGCTCAACCTCTCCCTACAGCTCAGACTCACGAGTTCTGAGTGGTTGGGCCATTTTTCCTTTGAATGTAGCAGGTTGAAGGGTGATCTTATTGAGGTGTAAATATCATGAGAGGCAAGGATAAACTCAATGCTTACAGTCTTACTTCCCCAGGTTAGAGGGTTCTAAAACTAGAGGGCATAGGTTTAATTTGAGAGGGGTAACATTTTATAGGGACCCCAGTGTTCATCAGCTATATGCAAAGATTAAGCTAATGATTTTCCCAAACCAAAATTGTAAAAGTAAATATATTATCTGTTGTGATAGAATGAGATTTGCTGGAACACTGAAGTTGCTCGGATAAAGAGCCAAGTGAATATACCTCTTTAAAGGAACAAAATCAACTTTTGTAAAGTAGCATGATGGAGGCCAAATTGATCTGAGTTGAGTTATTTTCTTTTTTGAGAACTGTATGGCAACTACTGAACGAGTGGATGTTGGGTCAGGGTCATACAATATTTACGTAATGCAATGGAGAATCACCACACTGACGTGAATATTTTTTAAATCAGGAATGAAGGGGTAAAAAAGGAGAAAAAAGTTCATAAACAGTCTGATGGTTCACATTCCAATGAAGGTGAGCTGTACAATATATCGAAATATGAAATCAATAATATAACAGAATTTTTAAGGAAAAGTTAATTTACCTCATCCCATTCCAGAATGTAATTGGAGATTTTGGAACCATTATCACATGTGACCTTAAAAAGTTAAAGTAACATCATAGATATTAAAGCCCATCTCAGGAGAATGTGGCATTCATAAAACAATTCTAATTGGAAAACCACAACTGTAACAATTCCATGGTCTGCGTATAGGTTAGAATACAAAGTAGCATAACTCCGAGATGGATTCTTAGAGCAACATGTAATGGAGCCGACCAGAGAAAAGGCAATTCTGGATTTAGTGTTGTCCAATGAACCAGATTTGATAAGAGAACTCGAGGTAAAAGAACCGCTTGGAGCAAGTGATCATAATATGATTAGATTTAATCTGCAATTTGATAAGGAGAAGGTTAAATCGGAAGTGTCAGTGATGCAGTTGAACAAAAGGGACTATGAAGGTATGAGAGAGGAGCTGGCCAAGGTAGACTGGAAAGGGATCCTAGCAGGAATGACAAAGTGTTAAACACAGTGGAACAGCAATGGCAGGAATTTCTGGGCATAATCCGGAAGACGCAGGATCATTTCATTCCAAAAAGGAAGAAAGGTTTTAAGGGGAGTAGGAGGCAACCGTGGCTGACAAGAGAAGTTAGGGATAGAATAAAACTCAAAGAAAAGATGTATAACACTGCAAAGAGTAGCCGAAACCCAGAGGATTGGGAAACTTTCATAGGACAACAGAAGGAAACAAAACGGGCAATACGGGCTGAAAAAATGAATTACGAGGGGAAGCTGGCCAGGAATATAAATAAGGACAGTAAAAGCTTCTTTACATATGTTAAGGGAAAAAGAGTAGCAAAGTCAAATGTGGGTCCCTTGAAGGTTGACACAGGTGAAATTATTATGGGGAACAAGGAAATGGCCGAAGAGTTGAACAGGTACTTCGGATCGGTCTTCACCAAGGAAGACACAAACAATCTCCCAGATGTACTGGAGGACAAGAGGATCTTAGGGGGTAGAGGAACCGAAAGAAATTTTCATTCAGCGAGAAATAGTATTGGGTAGGCTAATGGGACTGAAGTATGATAAATCCCCTGTGCCTGATGGTCTGCATCCCAGGGTCCTCAGGGAGGTTGTTCTAGAAATAGTGGATGCATTGGTGATCATTTTCCAATGTTCAATAGATTCAGGATCAGTTCCTGTGGATTGGAGGATAGCTAATGTTATCCCACTTTTCAAGAAAGGAGCGAGAGAGAAAACGGGGAATTACAGACCAGTTAGCCTGACTTTGGAGGTGGGAAAGATGCTGGGGCATTTGGATAGCAGTAAAAGGATAGTTCAAGTCAACATGGATTTATGAAATGGGAATCATGCTTGACTAATCTTCTGGAATTTGTTTGAGGATGTGACAAGTAAAATGGATGAAGGGGTGCCAGTGGATGTAGTGTATCTAGACTTTCAGAAAGCCTTTGATAAGGTCCCGCACGGGAGACCGGTGACTAAAATGAGAGCACATGATATTGGGGGTAGGGTTGTTGACATGGATAAAAAATTGGTTGGCAGATAGGAAGAAAAGAGTAGGAGTGAACGGGTCCTTTTCAGAATGGCAGGCAGTGGCGATTGGAGTGCTGCAAGGCTCGGTGTTGGGGCCGCAACTGTTTACCATATATATTAATGATTTGGAAGAGGGAATTAGGAGCAACACTAGCAAGTTTGCGAATGACACAAAGCTGGGTTGCAGTGTGAACTGTGAAGAGGATGTTTGGAGGTTGCAGGATGACCTGGACAGGTTGAGTGAGTAGACAGATGCGTGGCAGATGCAGTACAATATAAAAAAATGTGAGGTTTTCCACTTTGGCGGCAAAAACTAGGGGGCAGATTATTATCTCAATGGGGTAAGATTAGGTAAGGGGGAGGTGTAGCGAGACCTGGGCGTCCTTGTACACCAGTCACTGAAAGTTGGCGTGCAGGTACAGCAGGCAGTGAAGAAAGCAAATGGAATGTTGGCCTTCATAACAAGAGGATTTCAGTATAGGAGTAAAGAGGTTCTTCTGCAGTTGTATAGGGCTCTGGTGAGACCACATCTGGAGTATTGTGTACAGTTTTGGTCTCCTAATTTGAGGACATCCTTGTGATTGAGGCAGTGCAGAGTAGGTTCATGAGATTGATCCCTGGGATGGCGGGACTGTCATATGAGGAAAGATTGAAAAGACTAGGCTTGTATTCACTGGAGTTTAGAATGATGAGGGGGGATCTTATAGTACATATATATTATAAAAGAACTGGACAAGATAGATGCAGGAAATATGTTCTCAATGTTGGGCGAGTCCAGAACCAGGGGCCACAGTCTTAGAATAAAGGGGAAGACATTTAAGACTGAGGTGAGAAAAAACGTTTTCAAGAGATATGGGGAGAAGGCATGCACGGGTTATTGATTGGGGACGATCGGCCATGATCACAATGAATGGCTGTGCTGGCTCGAAGTGCCGAATGGCCTCCTCCACCTATTTTCTATGTTTCTATGTTTCTAACTCCAATGTATTCTTATTGGTAAAGACATCAGATACAAAAACGATGACTTTAATCTAGTAACAAGATACATTTTATGAAGAAAGTGCTACTGTGTGAATTAAAAATTGCAGGACAAAATGGAAGTGGATCACAGATTCATTTTTTTACAAGAATATTCCATAAGATTTGAGTCAATAGACAGATTAACAAGTACAGAGCAAGAGTTAAGACTGGAGCTGGGGAAAAACCCAGATGAAATGAATTACTAAAACAAATTATAAGGAAGATTGATGAACTGTTGAAAATCATTCCATATATTAGCTCAGCATTAATGCTCATTCACAGTGAATGAAATGTTACGAATGGAGAATGTAAAGATTTAGTAGCCACGTTTGATACATTTTATTTGGTTGATAAATTGACTAATTTGAAGCTGCAGAGAACATTGTGAATGTGCAAGATAAACAAATGTAAGAAAAGGAAGCCAGCAGCCCCACTCGTGTTTGGAAGTAATAAGTTGTCAAACACAAATCAATTGAACTTTTTAAATAGATACCAATTTACAACAAGCTTCTTTTTGGAAAACAAATAGTAATCATTTCAATATTTGTCTCACCTTCCACTGTAGACTGAGAGAATGTTTGGTCCTGTTTATTACTCTAGGTGCCATTGGTGTATCTGGTTCACTGCACAATGTTCTAAAACTCTCCGATTCCGATGGGGCCCCTCTTATAAGGTTACACACTGCTTGCACCCTTTAGGGGACAACATGGTATCAACATGGTATCAAAAAGCTACAGTAAATTAACAATACCCAATACAAGCTCGTGGTTTGACTAATTTAAAAGCAACCAGTTGTAGTGCATGACCAAAAAGGTGGTCTTCCATTTTTCACAAACATGCAACAAATGTAAAGTTCCTAACAGTGAAATATTTCAAAAATGTTCCACGAGGGTCATGGAAACTTAGATACCAAGCAGGCAATAGAAAAGTTAGGAAAGGCAAGGTTAAGAGAAGAGGTCTTGTTGAAAGGTGAAGCAAAGCCGAGTGGTTTTGAGAAAGAGCGAAGTAGTGATTGTGGAAGCATATGGACAAACCAAAGATAGAAAGGTCAAGTTCAGAAGACTGAACAGTAAATTAAAGTGCCAAGTTTGATAAGGTTCCAGAAGTAAGGTATATAACCACGTAAGAAATTGTAGATAACAAAGAGAAAAGAGAGAACTGTAGGCCAGTTTGACGATAAATAACTGGGAGTTTATATGCAATAAGATGCGAGCAGTGATATTATAGGTACACTTAAAAAACAATTTTGAAGCTGAAGCACCATCTTCCATTTGGTATGACTAGCAGATTTATTCAGTGCACGTTGGTGTCATTCACATTGGATGAACTTGGATTTGATTATCTGTCCCAACTGCTCATAGCTAGATTAGCAAAAGGATCACCATATGCATTCCTATCCTTGAATAAGGAAGAGCAAATTTAGGACAGAGATTCTGATACCTCCTTATTCATTGCCAATATGCCCACATAAAGCATGGCAGTTGTGAGAGAACAGTGGGAGGGAATTTGGTGCACATTGCAATAGTATCCCAACAATGAGTTAATCCTTACCTTTTCTCCTGAAGGCACACAGTACTGGAAGAGGAAACTGGACAGCCTGACAAAGTCACATTTATGACTGCATATTTAACTAGTTAATGATTGAAAATATATTCCCATTAATTACCAACCTAGCATGGTAGTCTGTGGCCGGCTTTAGATCCTGTAATGTGACACCCTCGTCCTTGCCTCTGGAAAAAAAAAATGCCCACATGTACCAATGAAATTTCAGGGACTTTCATATAATGCAATAGAAAACAAAACCAATATTATCTAGAAAGACCAAAGAACTAGTTTAGAACAAATTAACATTGTTTAATTAGCAAATTACTCAGACAATTTATTTGAATATTATTTACATAATTTTGGATTAGAATAGCAGTATTCAGAATTTTGGACCCGAGAAAAGCAGACCAAAAAAGGGATATCCCAATGCAATGACGAGGCTGTCAGTGTGAACTCCAGCAACACATATTTATTAATTTTGACTAACAAGTCAACTTAATTTACAAGGGGAGATATATCTATTCATAATTCCTATCGTGAAGAATTGCTTCTATTTGCAACATTGTTAACTATATCTAAAACTTGCCAATACGGAGTAAAACATGTCACAATATTCTTGGCAATCTTTTTTCCATACATTCCTTTCCTCATAACAAAGGGAAACAGAAGAGGGCATGTGCTGTTCCTTACGCAGATACCACCAACAGCAGGAAAGAGCTTCTGATACCCACACTGTAATTCATAAAATTAATTATATTTTCTTCTGGAAGGATAAAGTGGCTCTAAACTGGAGACATCTGTGTCACATCAATCATTCATGGGCACCTGATGGAAAACAATGGTCGACCATCTAAGAGCCACCTGCCACTACAGAGCACTGAGGAATAGGAGATAATTGCTGAAAGATAATACATCTGTTTACGTTACAGAATCGGGATATGGGTGTGGGTGAAAAAGTAAATTTGAGGTAAATGATCAACCATGATCTTATCAAATGGCACAGCATAATAAAAAGGCCAGCTAGCCTATTTCTATCTATATTTTTTTTACAAAAAGCTGTGGTTTAACAAACACGGTGGGAAGGTTTGCTTTCAATGCTTTGAATCATTAACATGCAGTCCAATTTAGTGCATAGTGTGGGGGTGAGTAACAAAGTGCAATGAAACAACTTCCACAAGGCACCTTTGCACTGTTTTGAAACTGAAAAGAATACCAGCAAATAGCTGATTGTTAAGTGCCAAAACATGAGCCTGAAGGCTGGTCTGACTTTGAAACTGCCTCAATCTTAATAAAAATTAAACAGAACTTTGGAGGTACATGCATTTACCAAATCTAATATGTTCCCCTGTATCATCATTTCCTTAAAAAAGGGAGATTGGCTACCTTGTGGATTGAGAGGAAGCCAACAAGGTTGTTTGGCTAGATGAATGGAAATGACATGCAAGTGCGGTCAGACAAATGTAGTGGGAGGTGCTACTCAGGAGGGTTTAAACTAGAGAGGGAGTTGGGAACCAGGGTAGGACAGGCAAGGATAGAAGGAATACGATGATGCTTATGGGCTAAATTGTGTTTATTTGAATGCAAGGAGTACTCTGGAGAAAGCAGATGAACATAGAGCCTGGATTGATGCCTGGGACTATGGTGTAGTGGCCATTGTGGAAACTTGGTTGCGTGAGGGACATGATTGACAGCTCAATGTTCTGGTGTTTTGATGTTTCAGACGTGATTGAGAGGGAGGCAAAAGAGGTGGAGGAACTACACTACTAATCAGGGAGGCTGTCAACGCGGCATTCAGAGAGAACATACACTGAAGGTTCACTGAGAGGAGCTTAGAAATAAGAAACGTGCAAAC
The DNA here is from genome assembly GCA_963514005.1 of Raja brachyura. The sequence goes on from OY740792.1 coordinate 29,156,234, forward strand.
ACTCTAATAGGATTGTACTTATAGGCTCCCGATCAGCAAGTTGAACATGGAGGAATAGAAATGTAGGCAGGTTACTGAAAGATGCCAAAGTAACAGGGTTGTCTTTGTGGGTGTTTTTAACTTACCCAAAATTGACTAGTACATGCTCAGTGCCAAAGGCTTAGACGGAGCAAAATTTGCAAGGTGTATCCATGAGGGGTTCTTGATAGTACCACCCCAGAAGGGAACATACCGGATCTAGTGTTGGGAAATTAGCCTGGTCAGGTTCAGTAGAAGAGCATTTTGGGGATCACAAATCTATTAAGCAGGAGCTTGGGAGGATAGACTGGAAGTAATTGTCATTGGGCAAGTCCACATCTGACATGTAGGAGTTGTTTAAAGGCTAGTTGATTGATGGCAGAACGGGCATGTTTCAGTGAGGAAGGGGTATGGCTAATTAAGGGAACCTTGGATGACCAAAGAGTATGTACATTTGGTCAAAAGGAATTTGTTTTTTTAAGAGATTGAAATAAACGGCTTTTGAAGAATATTAAAAAACAGAGGAAAACATTTTTTAGAAAGACCAAATGGGGTCACAAATGGCTTTGATGAGTCGGATTTAAGCTTTTATACCTATTTAAAAAAACACGAGGATAATCAGGGAGAAGGTTGGACCGCTCAAGGATAACAGAGGGAATTTGTTCTTGTAGTCTGGGAATGTAGCAAGGTAGCTTCATTGGCAGTAATGGTTACAATTAATCACAAACAACTTTGGAAGAAAAGGAAAAGGTTTTTTATCACCAAAAAACTGATAATTTGGTGTAAGAGAAGTAATAAAAAATTGAGGAAAATGGGCATGAGAGGAAGGTAAATAGAAGATCAAAACCAATTGTACAAAAAAAAACGAATTCAAGGTTAAAGATCACATGTTTGATAGCAATACAACGGTAGAAGTGAATATCGGGATGAATCGGATAACTAAGAATGGAAGAGATTGAACTAGTGATGAGCACAAACATGTAATTATCTGTGGGTTGGGATGTTAAATGGTAAAGAAACGATGGAATGAGATGGCACAGGGAAACAAAACATTGAAAGTCACATGGAAATATCAGGTTTTGGATCGTATTTAAGATCTGCTTTTTACAGGTTCCACTATAATTTTAGTTACTGGAGTTTCTTTCTCTTGTCATAGTACTAGCAATTGCTACTACAAGGAAAGTTGCAATAGATTAAATCAAGAAATAAATAAATAAATAAATATGGAGGAAGGCAGTGTCACAGATACAAGTATAGCATACTGGAGCTAACCGATAAAGTGATTGTGAATCATTAATTGCTTTGTACAACCCCATAAACGATTGTTGAGTAACATAATAAAACTTGCATGTCTGAATACAATTCCTTCCCAGGTACATTTTTGACAGAGAAACTTGGCTTGTACCTGTAGAGATGGCACAGTATCTTTCTTATGGATTTCGATCGCCTCAATTTAAAACAGAGGCAGATTTACCCTATAATCCTACTGGTTAATGTCTTGATGTACTGTGGAATGTTGACTATCATATAAAATCATTAAAACACCAATTATAATTTTTAGCTGGCCCATTGCCACCATGTATCCAAATTCATATCCTAATTTACATTCAAAGGCAACATGTGATTTTATTGTTGCATTAAGATTCAATAAAGCTACCAGGTGGTTCTGGCTAGATTTTCTACATCATTAGTTAATGGAAGAAAGGAATTGTTGTTTCTCTTGAATTGGTAACTTTTACATGTTTTGGGAAAGACTTTAGAAATAGCATTAGAAAGTTGTTATTTAATCAACTGGTGAAGGACATTTTAAAACTTAGAAAATTATCCAATCATGGTAAAAATATTAACATGGAGATAGTTTACAACAATGAATTTTGCACTACTGTATACTGTCCACATTTGAAAAATAGTTAGAATTATAGTGAAAATTTACATACACATAGACAACTTTGAACTTCTCATCTTTCCCACCATTTGAAATAGCAACTTCATAGCTGTAGGGTTCAGATAAAAAATCACTAGCAGCATCATCATTTATTGTGGCTGAAGGAGGAGCCCAAGTGAGAACAACTGTTCGTGCCTGGATGTCAGATACCTACAAAAAACAATTAATCACTCAAATGAAATAATTAGGGTAGATGCACAAAATAAATGTTATTATAAAAAAAGTCAACCCCTTTGAGAAATTTCAGCCTTAGCAAGCCAAAACTCGATAAAGTGGCCAACTGATGATCATGGGAAGAGTCAAGAATGTTTTTGTCTTATGATCGCGAAATTATACATTGAAATTTTTACATGTTAGTAAATTTGTTGAAAGCGATAAGAAGTGTACGATATTGCAAAAAATATTTCATTTTAGTATTCACTACGATGATATGATGGACAATAAATGCAACAGCTTGCCAACAATACATATTCCAAAATTTTATTTAAAATGAACTCAATGTTTCTCCCAAGGTAAAGAGAGGGTGGAGTGTATTGGATGAATGTCCCATCTAGTCAGAACAGCATGCATCCACAGTTTTTTGTTAAAGAAGGAACTGCAGATGCTGGAGAATCGAGGGTTACACAAAAATCTGGAGAAACTTAGCGGGTGCAGCAGCATCTAAGGAGCGAAGGAGATAGGCGACGTTTCGGGTCGAGACCCTTCTTCAGACTCCGTTTCGGGTCGAGACCCTTCTTCAGACTGTCTGAAGAAGGGTCTCGACCCGAAACGTCGCCTATCTCCTTCGCTCCTTAGATGCTGCTGCACCCGCTGAGTTTCTCCAGCTTTTTGTGTAACCATGCATCCACAGTTGATGGACCAGGGAACTGCTGCAGCCAAACTGACTTGTGCTCTTGGATGGACTTCCATGCTGTAAATCAGAGATGGGAACATAGGCATGGTTTCAAGCATGAACACAAGGTGCCTTCTTTATAGATTGAGCATCATATCCCCATTGTTACTGATCAGCCCCAAAAGATGTGTTTCCCCCAAAAAGTTGTTCACATACAACTTTTGTATATTCTTCACTTCATTGTCAAGCCCTTTCAGGCTTGAAAGATACTAACACAAAGCCACTGGGATAGAAGAATTGGATTGAGATAAGGGAGGACCATCTCCAGCTTCATTTCTATCCCAGTGCTAGGCCTAAATCTGAGAAATCCATATCCTACGTAGAACAACATTGGACCATGTGTCTTAAATTTACAAATGTGCCATTTGCTATCCAATTAACATCTTGGGCTCAAACAAAAAAACAAGATCTATTTGTATATGTTGGTTAACATTAACTGAAAGGTTCCACCGAGAAGTCAGCCAGCTATATTTTATGAAAAGACAGAAGGAACTGCAGATGCTGATATACAAAAAAGACAAAGTGTTGGAGTAACTCAGCAGGTCAAGCAACATCTCTGGAGAACATGGATCGGCGATATTTCAGGTAGGGACCCTTCTTCAGACTCATTATAGTAGGGGGTGAAATCTTTCTCCCCCTCTACAAGCAATGAAAATAAGCATGCAGGTACAGCAGGCAGTGAAGAAAGCGAATGGCATGTTGGCCTTTATAACAAGAGGAATCGAATATAGGAGCAAAGAGGTCCTTCTGCAGTTGCACAGAGCCCTAGTGAGACCACACCTGGAGTATTGTGTGCAGTTTTGGTCCCCTAATTTGAGGAAGGACATTCTTGCTATTGAGGGAGTGCAGCGTAGGTTTACAAGGTTAATTCCCGGGATGGCGAGACTTGTCATATGCTGGGAGAATGGAACGTCTGGGCTTGTACACTCTGGAATTTAGAACGATGCATCTCATTGAAGCATATAAGATTGTTAAGGGTTTGGACACGCTAGAGGCAGGAAACATGTTCCCGATGTTGGAGGAGGCCAGAACCAGGGACCACAATTTAAGAATAAGGGGCAAGCCATTTAGAACGGAGACGAGGAAACTCTTTTTCTCACAAAGAATGGCAAGTCTGTGGAATTCTCTGCCTCAGAGGGTGGTGGAGGCAGGTTCTCTGGATGCTTTCAAGAGAGAGCTAGATAGGGCTCTTAAATATAGTGGAGTCAGGGGATACGGGGAGAAAGCAGGAACGGGGTACTGATTAGGGATGATCAGCCATGATCACATTGAATGGCGGTGCTGGCTCGAAGGACTGAATGGCCTACTCCTGCACCTATTGTCTATAATGCAGGATGGCACGGTGGCAAAGTGCCAGAGTTGCTGCCTTACAGCGCCAAATTCGATCCTGTCAATGGATGCTGTCTGTTTGTATGTTCTCCCTGTGCCCACATGGATTTTATCCAGTTTCCTCCCACACTCCAAAGACATACAGGTTTGTATTTTAATTAGCTTTAACAAACATTGTAATATGTCTGTAATAAGTAGGATACTGTTAATGTACCAGGTGATTGCCAGTCAGCATGGATTTGGTGGGCAGAAGGGCCTATTTCCACACTATCTCAAAAGTAAAAAACTAAAAGTAAATGTGAAATAGTGTCCCGTGCCTATCAAAGTTATCCAGAGATGTTGCCTGACGTGCTGAGTTAGTTCAACACTTTCTATGATATGTTATATTCAAAAACAAGTTGCATAACCAGAGTCTCTAATGGAAAGTAGGAAAACAAACATCAGATTGTAAAAAGTTTAAAAATAGATTAAAAACTTGAAAATAAAGTTATACGGTTAGGCAAATTTTGTGAACAACTATCAAATGGTTAGAAATAACTAAGCATTGAAAGATTGTAAATAAAAAGCAAAAAGTTCCTCAGAACTTTCTCATAGCTGTTGTAAATAAAGTCAGACAAAAGGTCACCGTAATAATCTAAAATGAAGTATGAAAAGGAAAATAGGATGATCAATGATAAATTTATTATATTGATCCTCATAATGTTAAAAAATATTTAGGGATATGATCACACAGCATTGACTGCTAATCTATAATTACAGCTGTTGGAAACAAGTACAGGTATTTTATGATTTACATGTAAGCTATAACAATTGAATTTTAGACATATCCTTTATTTATACAACTTTTTTTGTCATACTTAATATATCTTTAATATTTGTGGGCAAAGAGGGAGAGATTATATCAATATTAACCATATGCAGAAATTGAAATCATATACAGTAACTGAAATCTTTGGCCGCACAGCTTAGTCAAAAGGATCACTATTCACTGGACTGACAGCAGCTCTGGAATACACCTACCAATGCAGACCATTGACTTAATTAGCTGCTGGAACAATCTGCAACCTTTTGAGATAACTGACTACTGACACTATTGCTGAGGGGAAATAGATCCTTATTAGTTATAGGAGAATGATAACCCTTGAGTTGCGTCATGTGTTCTGAAGGACAAAGATCTTACAATGGAATAAATGAAAAAAGGATTAAGAATGTGGCCAGAAGATCGGAATAAACAGCCTGGCCCACGAGCTTGATCCAGGAAAAAAGTGAAATGATTATGGCAAGGATGACGGTGTAATAAACTTTGACACATTCAAGACAACAGATCAACAAATAACTTTGCCAAGATGCTGAAATAAATAACTGGGAAATGTGGCTACTTTCCAAACAAGTGTTTAATGTGGATGAAACAAGGCTGTTTTGGAAGAGAATGCTTTTATGCAATTTCATGTCAAGGAAGCCAGTCTTGGGGACAATGCAAAGGCATAAACTACTAGAGAACCTGAGGGCTCTAAATTGATACTGAAAAGAAACTATCTGTTGAATGGTGATTCAACAAAAATGTCTTGTAATGGCACTGTGCTTTCAAAATTACATCATGTTGTTTTTTTTCCACCTTCATCAAATATCACGCGAGAATCTGTGAAGGGAATGGATTTACATTTTGCCTCAGGAGCTTTCTTCATACTAATAGAGTAGCAGGGAGCAAGTTGGAGAGGTGGTGGTTGGCCTAAGTCCGGCAAGTGATAAGTGGATATGTGTGAGAAGGGCTTGATTTTGCAGGTGGGTGGAGTGAATAAGGCTAGAGGTGAAAAGGGGACAATAATGACAAGGAGACAACATGACAAGGAGAGATAAGAGGTGGGAGGGGGGAGAGGTATGGGTGGAAGGGGACAGGGGAAAGTAGTGGGATATTGGGGAAACAGGCGATTCAGGATGATGAGAGTAGGGGAGCATAGTGGTTGAGGGGATGGGGAAGGTGGCTGGGGTGTGGGACAGGGTGGGAAAAATATGTCCATGCCAGGATTTGGGGGGGGGGGGGGGGGGGCAAGGTAAAGAGAGGGGGAGGGATCATTACTTGAAATTGGAGAATTTATTGTTCATACTATTGGGTTGTAAGCTACCCAAGTGAAATGTTTAGTGCTTTTCCTCAAGTTTGTGATTGGCATCACTCTGGCAATCGAGGAGGCCAAGGAAAGAAAGGTCAGTATGAATATGGGAAGGAGAGTTAAAATGGTTAGCAACTAAGAGATCCAGCAAGCTTTGGCAAAATGGACAACAAGTCTACGCTTGGTCTCAATGAAGTAAACAATGCCACGTTGGGAGCACCCAATGCAGTAGACAAGGTTTGAAGTGGTGTACATTAACTTGTCTGGAAGGGCTGCTGGAGTCCTTGGATGAAAACCAGAGAGAGGCGGCCTATGGACAGGTGGCATATCTCCTGCGGTGGCAGGGGAAAGAAACTGGGAATGGGGCAGGTTGGGTGGTGATGGATCAGCAAATCAAGTAGCATAAGAGGAAGAGTCGGGAAGATGTGACTGATGTTGGGATCATGTTGCACATGGCTGAAATGTGCGCAAATGATGTGTTGACGCAAGTGGGGTGAAAGGCGAGGTTCTGTGTGGGGGAGGGGAAAGAGCGAGCAAGAGCAAAACTACAAGACACAGATGAGACATGGGTGCGTGCTCCATCCAAAACAGCAGTGGGGGGTGGTAGACCATGTTCACTGGAGGACATCTTGGATGTCCAAGAAAGGAAAGCCTCATCTTGGGCGCAGATGTGGCAGAGATAGACAGGGTGGGAGAAGATGCAGTGACATTAGGGATTTGTAGTGGACATCAGAACATAGTGTATTATTTGTGATGGAGACATAGATGAAGAAAGGGGATAGGAGTGTATGAAATCATCCAAGTAAATTGAAGGCAGGGTGGAGGTTTTTAGTAAGATTGATGCAATTAATTAATTCCATATGGGTGCAAGAGGCAGCTCCATTGCCGTCATTGATGCAGCGGAAAAAGAGTTGGGGAATGGTGCCAGGGCAATTTTGGTATAAGGAATGTTCAAAATAACCAATAAAAAGACAGACATAGCTGCAGCCCATGGTTACAACTTTGACTTGAAGAAAGTGAGAGGATTAAAAAAATTCTGCCAGGCGGAGAAGAGTGTAGTTGAGGGTTACTGATCGTGTTTCAGTTCAAGGAAGAAGCAATCCTCACCCTTAACTTCAACTGTCTGAAGAAGGGTCCCAAGTCAAAATGTCACCTATCCATGTTATTGAGATTCTCCTCTCCTTTGTCCACCCTCACCTCTCATTTTGAACTCTCTCCCCCCTACTCCATCGGTCTGAAGAGTCCCGATCCATCCCCTCCACATATGCTGCTTGACCCACTGAGTTCCTCCACCACTCTGTCGTTTGCTCAAGATTCTAGCATCTGCAATTCCTTATCTCAGAGTGATTCATATATTGTTTTCTTTTAATTTAAGATTCAATCGGTAATCGGTAAAACATTTAAATTGTTTTTAACAGAATTTTTATTTACAGGTTGTCAGCATTTTTAAATGCAGCAATTCATATCATTTGAATTTACAAAATTACATCATAAATTATGAAGTACAAGGGGATATTGTTTATTTTGGTACCAGTATCGAGGACTGGGAGTGGTTTGATCAAAATATTTAGAGGAAAAACAAAAATATCCCATGAAATATATATATTTTTTAAATTATAAGAGCTTTAGTAAGTACATCACAAAGGAAGAGAATAAATAAGTATAGATTCACTTCAAGATAATGGCGACATAATACATATTATGGAGACTAAGTATGACATTTGAGAAAATGGTTTTGAAACAGTTCAGCAGTTGTGGTAAAAGAAAATGTATCCACTGGTTGTTATAAATTTAGATATTCAAAGCGCACTTAACGAGCTCCCACATAAAAGACTGTTGCGTATAATGACCACGCTCAAATTTCAAGGTAGTTTAGCAGCATGAACAGGGACTGGATAAGAGAAAGAAGGAATTTACAGTTGGTTGGCTGGCACCAGCATGATCAATACTGTACCTCAGTTATTTACAATCTGTAATAATGAATGATTAAATATTTTTAGTATTATTGCTAATCATACAAAGCTGGTTGGACAAATTAACTAAGAGGAGAATGCAAAGTTTGTTAAGCAAATAGGTGAGAGGAGAGAATTGAGTCTAATGTAGTTATTTATTTTGATAGGGTGAACATAGTGAGAAACAAATTCATATTTGTATACAAGGGGATCTGTAAATAAATCGTATTTATTAAATTATTTATATTTAGTTATTGCAGTCGGAGCAAAATTAAGCAGAATGTTTTTAGTGACTTTTTATTCATAAACATATCTTTAATTATGCACCCATTTCATGATAGCCTGCAAAGTCATGATAGCTTTTTTTTTCCACACAGAGAGTGGTGGGTCTCTGGAACTCTCTGCCACAGAGGGTAGTTGAGGCCAGTTTATTGGCTATATTTAAGAGGGAGTTAGATGTGGCCCTTGTGGCTAAGGGGATCAGAGGGTATGGAGTATTAAGGCAGGTACAGGATACTGAGTTGGATGATCAGCCATGATCATATTGAATGGTGGTGCAGGCTCGAAGGGCCGAATGGCCTACTCCTGCACCTAATTTCTATGTTTCTAAAAGAGTTTCATTGACTGATAGCTTGCAAAGTTTGTTCCAAGAATTAGAACTGCACATGAAATCAAAGAAACACAAAAATCTGAAATGTTGATTTCTCCATCCAACATAGTGCTCTCTAAATGATCACATACCATTGGTTTGCTAACACTGGACAGCATTGTTTCAATAACTTTTTTGTCTGCATCTTCATCTGCTAAACAAAAAAAAGTACATTAGCATGGTAAGTTTCATATTATTTTGGCACTGTGGAAACAATAGCAATGCAGTAGCTCCAATTAACCATTACACAGTAAAATAAAGAATGGCAGTGATTTTATGATGATTTGCTAATAGCAGTACCAACCTAGTCTTCTATTTATGCAAGTAAATTAATCATGTTTTTGAATAAAAGACAGACATCTTCCATTTTTCTCTTTCTTGCCTGGCCTTAAGTGAATCATGCTGCTATACTTCATCTCGTATGTCAACCAAGTAGGTATGTTTTACATGGAGAGAATATAGTGGAAAACTTTCAGTGGAGCCATATCTGGTCTTGAAAGGTTAAATTACAGGGATGTATTGCATGAATCTGATCTGCATTTCTGTGAGGTTTAAAGCTTTAGATACAATCTAATTGAAGGGATAGATAAAGGATTAGCACATAATTATTGGTTTCAACATCAATACATTTTCTTCAAAATTTGCATTCATAATTGAGAGCCATGAGATCCAAGTCCTCATTATTTTCCACAAATCTCGGGTGAAACGTGCCTAGTCACCACTCAAGGGCACTGCTGATCACTTTTAAAAATGTTGAAAATAGGCTTGTATGATTCCTATACAAGAATTATACGTAGTCCCTCATATTTTCAAATATCGTGAGGTGCAATAGAAATGTAACAATATAAACAAAAACACCTAAGTATGCTCAGAGGTAGAAATGGAATAATGGTCAATCTTCATAGGCATTAATTCACTGAAAAAAAGCTTTTACCAAGTTCAGGTGAAAACAAAAATGAGAAACTTGGTAATGTGGTGAACAGCAATTAGGGTAGTAATGGACTGCATGAGACACAAACCGGCTAGCAGAGCATGAGATCAAATGCCACATTATGCAGGAATACGTGATAAATTTTATCAGGAAGAAAGACAAAACAAACTTATGAAGCAGCAGACGAGGAAGTATGAATGTGTGCATAAATCTCTGAAAGGAAATAAGATAATTTGAGAGTATTGTTAGAATGGACTCGCGGGTTAGCATGCGGTCACCAGCAGAAGGCAGACAGTCCATGGGTCAGGAGTGAATCCATGTCAGTGAAGTTGTGAGGCCCTGAGGCTTGGCTAGTATGGTTCCAGGAATGAGGATTTCCAAGAGGATTGACAAATGGTAAATAGGTAAACCTGTTACATTAACAAATGATTCAAGAACCAAATGGTACACATAACTGAAGTGTAAATCAAAGATATGGAAATGGGAAATGTGAGGAGATTTGAATTTAAATTACAGAGTGTGGCAACGAGTTGGAATACGCTGTGTCCACTGAAAGACTCAATCAAATCTTTATTGATCTGGAACACTTTCTTTAAGGGTGGTGGCAAAAGAATCAACCAGGGTATCAAAAAAAATATTTGCAGGGCTGAGGGCTAGGCCAAAGGAATGGGACTGATTGGACAGAATGGCAAGGAGACAATGACCAAGTCATCTGCTTGGTAGCTCATAACATTTCAATGATAATGACATCCAAAGAATTAGGAAAGTGTAATACAACTCATGCTCTGGGCGCCATCAGTCCATATTTGAGAATATTAAGAAGCTGGTCACAATGAAATGCAAGAGCAGATTTTCATCAAAACTCTATATAACATGAACACAGGAAAATGGCCCAAGATTAAAGATTCCTTACAAAAGGTATCAGAGAATATTGGAAATACAAACAATTACATTCCAAGCATCTCGTCTTTGCATTATAACATTCCTTTAGCATTTCCAGAAATACATTTCTACTACCAAAAATATCCATAGGCATGCTTTAATGTTCTAAGGGAATTCTCAAATGAATCATCTAATTGCTAATGGGAAATTTGATTAACGGTACTTAAGAACACGAGTTGGCTTACCAATTAATTAAGTACGGTATATAATTTGAAATAGACTGTAAACAAACATACAAAAACATACCAGACATTTTTGTATCTTTTTCAGGTGTACCTTCTTTTTCCTCATCCTGTTTATTCTTCTCTATTCCTATACATTTTTCAAGGATACCTTGTTCATTCTGTTCACTGGTGAGAGACACAAAATGGCACTTATGGGGAGAAGATGATGGGCTGCTAATTTTGTCTTTTGACCCATTAGCTTGTCTGTCTTTCAGTTTCTTTTGTAAGCGATCATATGCTTTGCTGGTCCTTTCATCTCTGTGGATATAGTTGGACCTTCCATGAGTGGGATGAGATTCTGTAAGGCAATATAAAAACTCATCAATATGTTATCTATTCAAAGTGATTAGAAGGACAAAGTGCTTAATGTTGCCACAAGTTGTCATGATTACACATTTAAAGTGACCAAGACAGATTATATTTTTCTTGAGTAATACAACAGCAGCAGTGATAGTTTTTAATGGAAACATCATCTTTCACGCTCTTATGACTGGTCATCAACTGTGTTTTCTCTCCACAGATAGTGCCTCACTTGCAGGGCATTTTCAAGATTTTTGTTTATTTGGTGATATTTTATCATATATGTGAAGAAAGTAAATGAGTGGCATTTAATGTTAATTATTTCTGTAGATAGCTTTATCTATTATCAATATTATTTATGTGGATTGGCACATATTGAGGGAGTATACCTACTTGACATAAGTATGAATCAGAATAGAAGAGTCTAACATCTGTGGTCGGACAGTTACTAGAGTATTCTAAGGGATAAGATATACATGCATTTAGATAGACAGAGGTTGATTAGGATAGTCAGTATGGTTTTGTACATTGAGGTTCGTGTCTCATGAATCTGAGTTTTTTTGAAGATGTGACAAAAAAGGTTTTTGAGGACAAAGACATTGTATATATGGATAATTTGTATGGGATCTATGGAGAGCTAGCTGACTAGATAGAAAGTAGACAAAAGTGCTGGAGAAACTCATCGGGTGAGGCAGCATCTATGGAGCGAAGGAAATAGGCAACGTTTCGGGCCGAAACCCTTCTTCAGACGGAAAATTATTCATGGAAGGAAGCAGAGGATAGTTGTGGAAGGTTGCTTTTTGGATTAGAGGCCAGTGTTTAGTGGTGTGCCTCAGGGTTCAGCACTGGGACCATTGTTATTTGTATTCAATTATATGGTTGAGAAGGAACAAGGCATGATTTGCAAGTTTGCAGATGACCTAGAGTGGGTAGTATAGTAGATAGCAAAGATGGTTGTCAAAAGATACAGCAGGATCTTGATCGGTTGGCTAGGTGGGCTGAAGAATGGTTAATGGAGTGTAATACAGAGAAGTGCAAAGTATTGCATTTTGAGGGTTGAAAGAGTCATGAGGATTAGAACTCTCATCTTTAAAGACTGGAAGCAGCATCATTTAATTTTTTGAAGGAAGACATCATGTGAAGAAGGATCTTGACCCAAAATGTTACCCATTCCTCTCTAGAGATGCTGCCTATCCTGCTGAGTTACTCCAGCATTGTGTCTACCTTCGATTTAAACCAGCATCTGCAGTTCTTTCCTATACTTAAATAAATTCTTAATATATAAAGGTGGAAGATTAATATAGGCTGATGGGAACGCAGGGTCGAGGTTATAATCCAATCAGCCAAGATCTTTTTAAATGGCAGAATGGCCTTAAATCCATTAATTGCCCTACTCAATTGCCTTACTCCTGCTCCTAGTTTGCATGTACTGTGGCTCAGCTGAATCGCCCTCAAGAACACCTGCCAGAGATCAAGGCATTTTCGTTGAATGGCACGGCACAGCAGGAACACATCTGACATTTCAGTGTCAAAATAAAAATATCTATATCTCACAATCCAACTCTTTCCCCATTATCCTTCAAAGTTCTTCTATTTACCTAACTATCTGCCAAAAAGTTAGTATCAGACCTACTTTCATACCTTTACAGGCAATGCATTCTGATTGCAATACCATGGTATATTAAAAAGAAATTCTCACCACCCTTTTTCTTGCCCACTGACTTAAATATTTTTGTTATCAACTCTCCAAATAATGGAAACAGTTCCTTATTATCAAAACTTCATTCATTTTTGAGTATCTCTAGTATGCCTCTGTGTATATTTATCTGCATTAAGTAGAGGGGTTACGAATCACGTGTTTAATTGACATATGTACCAACAAAAAACAATGAAATACTTACTTGGCTGACCTAAAATACATTACACATAGATTATAATAAAAAATCCAAGTGTACACGTGATAGATGTGGTCCGCCATCATCTCAGACATGCGTCCCGACCCCATTGCAGAATAAGGTTGCCAACCCCTGCCCTAAATTAAGAAAAGCCTGAGATTCTTAAATAAGTGAAGGTTTACATAATACTACTCTCATAAATCTTTGTTGTGGTCTCGAGCAAAGCCTTGAATTGCCAGGTCAACTGGTCCAGTAAATAGGAGGAATGGACGCAAAGTGTGCAGAGGTTTAAGGTAGCAAACTATGGACGATAGATGCAGTCTTGCCAGCAGTGCTCATGCAAACAAAATCACCAGGAAGATCCAAATTATTTAAAATATTATGTTTTAAGAAATAGGATAACCTAGATTTGGATTGCGATAAGCAGTTGAAAATGGTGCCAGAGGACATCACGGGGAAACAGACAATAATTTTTATTTGTGGTCTTTCTATTAGTAGGAGAACCAACCATTATAACAAGAATCTTTTATTTCAAAAGTTTAAAGTTCAGCCAGCTTCTGTGCAATGAGCACGGTTTTTTTGGCATAGGGCAGGTTAAGGATCACAACAATATGCCTTGCTTGGGTTTCTGTTAAAGGTGAGAGTATTCTTGAAAACTCTAAGGGAAACAGCTCTAGCTCATTATCAGTTTTTAGTCGCTTCAGTGCAGACAATGTTCCCTTCAGGACACAGATGTTCATACTTCATGTATCACCAAATGCTAACATACAGTGCATTCAGAAAGTATTCAGACCCCTTCAGTTTTTCCACATTTTGTTATGTTACAGCCTTATTCTAAAATGGATTACATTATTTTTTTAATCATCAATCTATACACAATACCCCATAATAAAAAAGCTAAAACAGGTGTTTCAAAATTTTTGCCAAGTGTTTAAAAATAAATAACTGAAATATCACATTTACACAAGTATTCAGACCCTTTACTCAGTGATTACAGCCTCAAGTCTTCTTGGGTATGACGCTACAAGCTTGGCACACCTGTATTTGGGTAATTTCTCCCATTCTTCTCTGCAGACCCTCTCAAGCTCTGTCAGATTGGATAGGAAGTGTTGATGCACAGCTATTTTCAGGTCCCTCCAGAGATATTCGATCGGGTTCAAGTCCGGGCTCTGGCTGGGCCACCCAAGGACATTCACAGACTTGTCACGAAGCCACTCTGGGTTGTCTCGACTGTGTGGTTAGGGTCCTTTTCCTGTTGGAAGGTGAACCTCTGCTCCAGTCTGAGGTCCTGAACGCTCTGAAGCAGGTTTTCAACAAGGATCTCTCTGTACTTTGCTCTGTTCATCTTTCCTTCGATCATGACTCGTCTCCCACTTCCTGTCGCTGAAAAACATCCCCTCAGCATGATGCTGCTACCATGGGTATGGTATTGGTCAGGTGATGAGCGGTGCCTGGTTTCCTCCAGACGTGACATTCAGGCCAAAGAGTACAATCTTGGTTTCAAGAAACCAATCTTGGTTTCAAGAGTTTAGGTGCCTTTTGGCAAACTCCAAGCGGGCTGTCATGTGTCTTTTACTGAGGAGTGGCTTCCGTCTGGCCACTCTACCATAAAGGCCTGATTGGTGGAGGGCTGCAGATATAGTTGTCCCGCTGGAAGTTTCTCCCATCTCCACGGAGGAGCTGTGGAGCTTTGTCAGAGTGACCATCGGGTTCTTGGTCACCTCCCTGACCAAGGCCCTTCTCCTCCGATTGCTCAGTTTGACCGGGCAGCCAGCTCTATGAAGAGTCCTGGTGGTTTCAAAGTTCATCCATTTAAGAATGACGGAGGCCACTGTGCTTTTCAGGACCTGGAATGCTGCAGAAATTGTTTTACACCCTTCCCCAGATCTGCGTCTCGACACAATCCTGTCTCGGAAGTCTACGGACAATTCCTTTGTCTTTGTTTTTGCTCTGACATGCACTGTTAACTGTGGGACCTTATATAGACAGGTGTGTGCCTTTCCAAAACATGTACAATCAACTCAATTTACCACTGATGGATTCCAATTAAGTTGTAGAAACAGGATGCACCGAAGCGCAATTTTGAGTATCATAACAAAAGTGTCTGAATAGTTATGTAAATATGATATTTCAGTTATTTCTTTTTAATTACTTTACAAAAATTTCTAAACACCTGTTTTCCCTTTTTTATTATGAGGTATTGTGTGAAGATTGATAATAAAAAATATAATTGAATCCATTTTAGAATAAGGCTGTAACATAACAAAATGTGGAAAAAGTGAAAGGGGTGGTGACAGTGTCAAACCTGAAATGACAGGCCATAAGTACCTGTAGACAGAGGTCCCAAGACTGTATACAAACTAAACAAACATTATGCTCAAAAGAGGTCAATTTCCAAACTACTTTATTGAAGTGCATATGCCTATTAAAACATTTGTGTGGGCAGTTTGACCTAAATAAAATAATTGTGTTGCAGACCTCCATCCCATAATAACTTAAATGTTCCTGTTTTCAGTCTGGTATTGCTAAACTAATGATTTCAGTGTAATAGAAGTTGAAGATGAATAATGACCAAGAAAACTTGCCGTTCAGCTGCAGGATAATTATTTTAATGCTTTAAAAAAATAATTGCTTCTACTTTTCATCACACAGCGTAGAATGGCATAATTTCCAAGATATTATGAGACATATTCCAAGACATAAGAGTACGATTTAATAACTATTACAGAGACACGACTGAAGGATGACAAGGACTGAGTGCTCAATATTCCATGTTTTTCAAGATTCTAAATTAATGGTGGGGGGGGGGGGGGGGAGAGAAAGGAAATGAGTATGTATTAATGTATGTACTAAGGAAATGGGTATATACGGATGTACGGATGTATGAACCAGCATCAGCAGTTTTTTGTTCTTACACAAGGCAACATATGTATTCAAAGACCAGCCATCGCAAGGAAGGTGATACCCCCACACTTAGGACAGACGGACAGGAACATCCCTCAACCAGAAACTGGCCAATTCACAAATGCATTGGTGATATTCCAGTTTGGTAACAGAAAAGTGAACGCAATGGTACGTTAATAGGCATATGCACTTCAATAAAGTAGTTTGGAAATGGACCTCTTTTGAGCATGGGTAATTGCCTGGAAGTGAAGGACAATAATATCGAATAAATCTATTGTTCTCAGCTAGAATTAGTACAGAGCTATTCTCCGATGATAGTGGTACAGATCATAATTTTGGAACAAACAATTAGAAAAGTTTAAGAGAATTACGGCAGTGTTCAAAGGTTCTTTATTGGGCACATACACCAATTGGTGTAGTGAAATGTTTCTTGCCAATGCAGCACATAAAAAATACAGACATAACAATAATAAAGAGATTTTAAACATAAAAAACATCCCCTCACAATGGTTCCCATTATGAGGGAAGACACAATGTCCAGTCCCCATCTCATGTCCACCCATAGTCAGGCCTATTGAGGCCTCCGCAGTCGCCTTCACGGAGGCCCGATGTTCCAGGCCATTCTCGCAGTGTGATGGTGCTCCGACATCGGGAGAATCCTCTCAGCGGCTTGGGACACCTGGAACGGAGTCCGCGGCTTCCAAAGCCAACAAGGCCGCGCTGAATGGAGCTCCCCCACTGGCTCCCGAAGTTGAAGTCAGCACCGCTGCCTGCAGCTGGCCGCTCCACAGACCTGCAGATCCGCGATGTTTGTCTCGCCGGTTTCAGCTCACCAGAGTTCCAGCGCGGCGACCCAGGTAAGGCATCGCCCGATCCGCTCCGCAATAGTGCTCCAGCTGAAGCCGAGGTTCTGGCTAGTCTCCTCAGGAAACGCCGCTCCAGGCCCACTGGTAGGCCATGAGGACGGGTTGAAAGTGCAGCCCGGAGAGAAGCTGCCTCTCCGACCAGGTAGGGACCCTGAAAAGTAGTTTCCCCCTTCCCCCACATAAAACAAAAAACTCCAAAAACAAAAGATTTTAACTCACTAAAAATAAAGAAGTGTGAAAAACAAACAGCTGCAGGCTGGGCAGCCATACCATACACGACGGCGCCCCCTATCAATGTTACCACGATGTACCAAAGATAAAGGAAATTACTGTTTAGCTGGTCAATGGGTGTCTATTAAATGGATTATATTGGCTTGTGCAGTGTGATATTCTGGCAAAATGTGTAGGAAGGAACTGCAGATGCTGGTTTAAATCAAAGATAGACACAAAATGCTGGAGTAACTCAGCGGGACAGGCAGCATCTCTGGAGAGAAGGAATGGGTGACGTTTCGGCTTGAGACCTTTCCTCTCCCAGTCCTTCTCTCCAGAGATGCTGCCTGTCCCGCTGAGTTACTCCAGCATTATGTGACATTCTGGCAAATGGAGAGTAATCCATTATATTTCATACCTCTGTCTTGTTTGTGGTAAAAGGCTTTGGGAGATCAGTTCCATCATGCAGGATTTGTGATCTCTGACCTGTCCTTGTGGCCACAATAATTATTTGGCGGTCTTATGGTATGATATATTTGAATGGTATAGCAGGGTCAAGTAGATAAAGTGCATATTGCATTTGTTTTTCTACACAAGATTTTAACAGAGGGGCAATGGTAATGCCATTGATTATCAAGAATAGGTGGTTAAATTCCAACACTCACGCCTTCCTTAGTGCATACCCTCCTCTCATACAACTATCCCTTTAATAGGCAATTATTTTCAATTCATCTTAACATTACACACATTAGGCCCTCTTTGTGCATCCATTTTTGTTCTACAAATATTCAGTTGACAAAATCAGCTTATCCAAACGAATGGTGCATCACAATCAGCTCTGTGCCCATAACTCCAAAGATATTAGAAATTATTAGAACAGAAATTATGATGCTTGTTACAACCGTAAATAGAAAAGTGTTTTCATTACGTGGATAGCAAAAGTTCACCATGAATTTCCCATTACATCCATCCAATCTATTAATTTATTAGTTTCAAGTTATTTTAAATTAAAAAGTCAAAGACAAGAGTAAAATAATCATGCTGAGAATTAAATAACTTCTTCCTGATATTTTTTAACTATCCTACCTGTGGCAGCATGTGACACTGCAGTTAGTACTCTGCCCCAACTCCAGAGACTGGGTCTAATCCAGATTTTGGGCACTAATAGTGAAGAAGATGCACACGTGACCAGGTAGGTTTATTGAGTTCTTTGATTTCCTTCCACAATGCTAAGACATGCTGGGGGTGGAGGGGGGAAGGGGTTGCGGTAATTGTTCATCATAATGTACTCCTTTGAACAGATGAATGGCAAAAGGAATCAAACAGTTGGTGATGGGTAAGCAATAGAGAATTGGTTGCAGAGAAAATAAGCAAAAGAGAACTGAGAATGCAATTGCTTTAGGGGCTGCAAGCATGATTGGCCAAATCCTGTGATCTCCTATGATGTAACAGGTATGGAATACATATATAGTTTAGTAAACAATTCCCTTTGAGGCAATCATTTCAGCAGTGTTCAACTCTTTTTTCTATTTTTGTTTTCTACACAACTGGAATTGTCATTGACAAATACTAATGCTTCAGTAGTCTATCTAGCAGAGTTCTGAAAGGCACCATATAGCTTAAACATGTGTTGAACAGGGTATTCTGATAATACAAATCAAAAAACCTCCGTGCACTCTGAAAGCTGACCACCTTTACGCATAGAAAAATGCACGTCTTTTAAAAATTAAAAGCTAGCTATAATTGTTTCCCTAAGAAAAAGTTGTTATTTTAAGTCAATTTAATTTATTAACAGAGGAAACGCAAAATAAGATCAGATGCCAAACTAGCCAAGATTGTTTTTGTTAAAATGCATCAATTTGAGAAGTGCATTGGTTGAATATGTGCAGATTTTCCAAATGATACAACGATTTACAAAATTTAACAATGCTTACCTTGATCTGCATACGAATGTGGAGGATGATGCTGTGGAACATATTGTGATGCAACATCACCTGGTCCTGTAGAGTACATCTGATGATGTTGTAGGACAGGTGGATGAAGAAATGTAGGCATATATGGATGAGGATGTATTGGTGGATGACTGCCAGGGTGAAATTCTGGCTGTTGAGGTAACACCAGCACCCTTCGAACACCATTTTCTTCAATAACCTGCACAACTCAAAACAGAATTGCAAATTGATTAGCCCTGTTTAAAACTTGTAGGTTCAGGGCAAGCCGAGATTTGATTATGCCTAACTCTCCCAGTTGACTGTGCCTAAACCTCTCTGTCAGTGGATCACCAACTTGCTGACAGACAGGACGCAGCATGTGAGGCTGGGAAAGCACATCTCTGACGTGCTGACCCTCAGCATAGGAGCACCGCAAGGCTTTTTTAAATTATGTTAGAAGTAAATACATAATAAAAGGCATTTTGTTCGTTGTAGACATACATTATCAATATTATTTATATTAACAATTGCATAGTAATTGTACTTCTATATATTTTTTAATAATTTTTATAAAGATAGAAATTAATAGAGAGAAAACAAAAAAGAGGAGGAAAAGTTGAGGAAGAATGGAGTGTTCAATAGATGATGCATCGTTGGAGATATATCCGCGTTTTATGAAATGTAATTCTTCATCTATTCTTTGATTCTGGTTTCAGGTGGGTTCTCGTGCCGAACCAGTTTGCCCCTTCAAATATTCAATAAATGGGGACCATATTATTTTAAATAATTCTTGTTTGGCCATTAAGACAAATCTTAATCTTTCCATATACAGGGTCTCCAACATTTCCGTAGTTCACATTTTATTTGTGGGGGTTATAGGGCCTTTCCAAAATTTTAATATTAACCGCAAGGCTGCGTACTCTCCCCTCTCCTCTACACCAATGACTGCACCTCCACACTCTGTCAAGCTTCTCAAGTTGAGGACGACATACCCTGATTGGACTGATCCAGGATGGGGAGAAATCTGCCTAGACAGGAAGTGACAGTTGGCATCATAGTGCCATTGCAACAACCTGGAGCTCAATGCTCTTAAGACAGTGGAATTGATTGTGTACTTTAGCTCCCCCCACTCACCATCAACAACACATCTCCAGGGACCTTAAATGGGAGGCCACCATCAATTCCACAAAAAGGCGCAATAGTGGATGTACAGTGGATGTACTTCCTGCGGCAGCTGAGAAAACACAATCTGCCACAGGCAATGATGGTCCAGTTTTATACTGCCATCATAGAGTCTGTCCTCACCTTCTCCATCATGGTCTGGTTTGGCTCAGCCACCAAGCATGACATCCAGAGGCTGCAACGCATCGTTCGATCAGCCGAGAAGGTTGTTGGCTGCAACCTTCCCCCCATCGACGAACTGTACATTGCAAGGCCCAGGGTAAGCGAGCAGGTACAATCATCCCTGACCCCTCTCACCCTGGCCACAAACCACAAATGAAGCATTTCCCTCTGGAAGACGACTCCGGACTTTCAAAGCTGCCGCAGCCAGACATAAAAAGTGTTTTGCCATGAGCAGTAGCTCTACTCAACAACCAAAAGTATGTAGCCTCCTTTGCTCTGGTATTTTATTTTCTTGTATGTGCACATACTTGGCCAATAAATTGTATTCAATTCAATTCAACTTTCCTCAATTCACGATGTTTTCCGTAATCCAGGCAGATTCATGATTACAGCTCTAAAAAATTTAATAATTACTATATTAAGGGCACCTATTATAAAACTTGTGGGACTAATTTTCACACTCACAAGATCATTATGGCTAAGATAATACACTTTACCGTAAAAGTCATCCATTTACTTCTCATTAGAACTAACATTGATTCTGACAATAGAGCACATACAAGTCACATAACTGTACACATAATCCAGTCTAATGTATTATAAAAAATTCTGAAAAAATACTATCCACAACATGCAACATTTATCCCATTAACGTGATTTTCAAAGATATTGATAAAGGTCTGTGACAATTAATGAGATAAACTAAAATAAACTTAACTTTTCCCCAATCCAAGAGCAATTGAAACTTGTCAATCTAATGCAAGTTTTCCTAACATACAACTGTATCCAATTATGAATCACTTGGTACACTTGCATACTGCTTGACAGAATAAATGCATCACTGATAATTCCTCGGAAAAGCAATACATTTTGCTAGTTAAAAGTGTTAAGATGCAGTACAACCATAATTAAATGAGGCTATCATTCCATGTATTTTTAAAACTAAATAAAAAGTCACATCTGCTCACCTGTGATACATATCCTGGAGGCACATAAATAGGAGGCACTGAACCATTTGGGGACACCATTGGAACCTGAGCAGGACCTGCAGGGGAAGAAATTAAATTTAGAACTCACTTCAAATATTTCCACAAAAACAAATTTAAACCAGAAATTAAAGGTAGCTTTGGAATTCAGGCAAAATATAGCAGGAATATACAAAATCTGTTGTACATAACTGCTAAAGATTATGGCCATTTGTGAAGTCACTCGTGGCAGCAAAAAAGTCATTGGCGACCCACAAAATCTAATTTTTACAATTCCATGTTTGAATTTTTGCAAACAGATCGCTGACTTTGCCACACAACTGAAACAGCCTTATCAAAAAAAAATTGTCAGGATTTCTATGATTAGAAAATGAATCTAAGTGGCAGGTCCTAAATTAACTGTCACACATAATCAGAACAATTAAGTAGCCAAGTTTTGTTTGTGTTAGAAAGTGTATTAACAAATGGTGGGCTTTATCCCACTGTAAATGTATCCCAGGATGTTCAGTTCTGTTTGCAACTCCATATCACATGTAGCAAGACTACAAAAGCAATCAGATATTTACTAATAAGCACCAAGTACAATATGTAGTACAGAATGGGGAATTATGTCGCACAGAAGAGGGATTATTTTCATGACAAGAATGCAACAGTTCTAGGCAGTATAAAATGGGAGGATGGAATTGCAGACACTTTATACCGAAGGTAGGCATAAAATGGCGGAGTAACTCAGCGGGTCATGCAGCATCTCTGGATGCTAAGCAGTAGTTCAGCAACATCACCCTTTTACAGGATGGACTAACCTTACCAGCAATTATCCCATTCCATGAGGGAATAAGAAAATGGCTTCACAATCAACTAATTACTTTTCAATAGTTGTTGACAGTTTGATTAACCAAACAACACCAAGCAACATTTGATAAGAGACAATTAGACAATACCCAGTTAATCTGTTTGGTGGAATTGAAGATGGAATTTGATTATTTTCTGACTAGTTCAATATGAACTGTCTGTTGAAGTTTGCTTTGACATCTTATCTAAAAGGCAGCAACTAACTGTCACTTTTTTTCCCATGTTCAAGTTTGACCTCAGTTATATTCAATCCCAAGGATCAAGATAGAAAATCAGTTGGCAGATAGGAAACAAAGAGTAGGGTTTAACGGGTCCCTTTCAGAATGGCAGGCAGTGACTAGTGGGGTACCGCAAGGCTCGGTGCTGGGACAACAACTATTTACAATATACATTAATGATCTAGATGAAGGGATTAAAAGTAACATTAACAAATTTGCAGATGACACAAAGCTGGGTGGCAGTGTGAACTGTGAGGAAGATGCCATGAGAATGCAGGGCGACTTGGACAGGTTGGGTGAGTGGGCAGATGCATGTCAGATGCCGTTTAATGTGGATAAATGTGAGGTTATCCCCTTTGGTGGCAAAAACAGGAAGGCAGATTATTATCTAAATGGAGTCAAGTTGGGAAAGGAGTAAGTACAACAAGATCTGGGGGAGTCTTTGTTCACCAGTCACTGAAAGCAAGCATGCAGGTACAGCAGGCAGTGAAGAAAGCGAATGGCATGTTGGCCTTCATAACAAGAGGAGTTGAGTATACGAGCAAATAGTGATGGATTTCTGCAGTTGTACAGGGCCCTAGTGAGACCACACCTGGATTATCGTGTGCAGTTTTGGTCTCCAAATTTGAGGAAGGACATTCTTGTTATTGAGGGAATGCAGCGTAGGTTCACAAGGTTAATTCCCGGGATGGCGGGAAGATATGTCATATCTTGATAGAATGGATCGGCTGGGCTTGTATACTCTGGAATTTAGAAGGATTGGAGGGGATCTTATTGAAACATATAAGATTATTCACAGTTTGGACACTCTAGAGGCAGGAAACATGTTCCCAATGTTGGGTGAGTCCAGAACCAGGGGCCACAGTTTAAGAATAAAGGGTAAGCCATTTAGAACGGAGATGAAAAAAAATCTTTTCACACGGAGAGTTGTGAGTCTGTGGAATTCTTTGCCTCAGAAGGCGGTAGAGGCCGGTTCTCTGGATGCGTTCAAGAGAAAGTTAGATAGAGCTCTTAAAGATAGCGGAGTCAGGGGATATGGGTGAAGGCAGGAACGGGGTACTGATTGTGGATGATCAGCCATGATCACATTGAATGGCGGTGCAGGCTCGAAGGGCCGAATGGCCTACTCCTGCACCTATTGCCTGTTGTCTAAGATTTAAGTTCAAGAAGAGAAAAAAATACTATTTAATTACCTTTCTTTTCGAGAGTGAAATATATGAGAACAGGATGCAAATCATAATGGCCTTGTCTCACGGTATGAGTTCATTCCAAGAGCTCTCCCGAGTTAAAAAAAAATCAAACGCGTGGTAAGCACGGAGAATGAACCTAGCGGGTATGTCGGAGCTCGGGAACGTCTCTTAGCGGCTCGTTACGCTATCGGCAGGTACTTGGGAGGACTCGCTAATGGCAGGTAAGCACGGGAAGACTCGTGAAGATTTCAACATGTTGAAAAATGTCCACGAGAGCCCCGAGTACCGAAGAGTGGCCATTACCGTAAATCTCCGAGTTCGAATCAGGGCAAATTCGGGAGAGCTCTTGGAATGAACTCGTACCATGGGACAGGGCTTTAATACATTAATCCAGCACTGTTAGGACTTTGGTAGTGGTGAATTAGTAGATTTTCCAGACTATTGGGAAGTTTTTTTTAAATACACTCCCGCCCCCCACATATTTATTTCAGTATTTTTAAAACATGTTACATGGTAATATAATACATTTTACAATGAACTGGGTGTGATTAAAGGAAGTGAGAAATATACAAGCAGTCTGGATCACAGCTTAAGCCAGAAACCATGTTCCAACCCCATGTGTTTCAGTCCCCAACCCTGGCACCAGCTACATACTTAGTCCACAGTCTGGCCTCCAGCACCGGCTTTGTATGTTGCTTGCACTCTGGACCATTAGCTCACATTCTGTATTAATGGGTTAACCACTGGCCAGATGATCAGTTTAACTTATACGATCAAAATGTACTACAAAGAAATCTAATGAAACTGCTCTCATTTAATCAAATAAATTAACTGTGTTCTCTTTTGCAAATTACATTAACATGCCTCTGCCTTTAAATGTTAGTCCATCAATGAAACTTTCTGACAAATGTCCTAAAACTGTCTGTAGCTTCCTATGCTATACTGCCCTGATACAGGCTCACAACCCTAAAAGTCAACCATCCCTTTGCTTCTACAGATACTGCTTGACACGCTGAATTCTCCCAGTAGATTATATTTTGCACCAAATTCCAGTAACTGCAGTCTCGAGTGCCTCTATGCTGCACTATCTTTTTATTTTTCTGTCAGACTAGCCAACGTTATAAAAGTAGATACTGTTCTGATACACTAGCTCAAGTGGGGTTGCACATGATATTTGATCTGGAAAAACTCTAAACCAGTTCCTGTGTACAACTTGGTAAATCAGAATAAATTGATTTCTGTGCTGTACATGCTGTTATTGTTTATTTTCTTTTAAAATGCTCCACCCTATAAATAATCATAATAGGTTTTTTTATAAAGGTCTTACCATCCATGTTTGTAATTCCACAGTAAATAAAACCCAGGAAGTGCAGCATTAACGAGTCATGCTTACATACGTATGCAGTTCTCCGTTGTGATGACTTGGCAGCAGTTTATTGGACTATAAACTTGTTTGTCTACTGCCAGCTATCAAACCTCCCCACGTCACATGCTTAGTATTGCACTCACAGTGCCCTCCATAATGTTTGGGACAAAGATCCAAATTTATTTATTTGCCTTTGTACTCCACAATTTGAGATTTGTAATAGAACAAAAACATTATGGAGGGCAATGTATTTCCCAAATAAAATCCAGGTATACAGCTGGAATGCATAGTTTTTAGGGACAACCAAATAAGGTAGTCAGTGCAGTAACGATACAAATTCAGGCTTATAATAGACAAAATTACCTTTGTTATTACTAAATTTTATTAAAAGACAGAAACTTCCCTCAAGTTAAATTTCTAAGCCATATAAAACACATTTTAATTAGATATTCAAAGGAACCTAACAGTGACAGGCCTCTGACATCTGGCTTTAATAATTGATTCAGCTTTCTTTCCAGTAAATACTGGCCACCTGCCAGTGCTGGAAAGATTAATGCAGAATAAGACAGACTTGGGAATTTCTGGTCAATTAACTAATAATAACAACCTCATAAAGGTCAACGGTACAAGTTATGGGTAATAAGGACTACGTACAAAATTTGGGAGAATTAATATGGTGTGGATCTGGATCAGAGTTAGGAATATATAATATTGTAACGTTCACATATAATCATCTTGCAGCATGATGGGACTGCACTAATGCAAGATGCACACACCCAGACACCATTACACCTATATCTGTTTCCTTTAATACCAGACTATTTCACTGAATATGTCATTGAATAACATTAGGGGAAAGCCAAAGCATAGAATATTGTTGAATTCTACTGTATAGTTTATACATACATGTGTAAATTCAATACATTAGGTACACAAAGAGAAATCTGTTACTAACTATATTACATCCAGAATGGTGGCGTCATCGAGTGTGGCTGCCTCGCCTGCAGCTGTCTGTCCTTTCATTCTTTTTGTTATTTTTAGTCCGTTTTAAAGTTTGTTTTTGGAGGTCTTGTAGTCTTTTTTATGTGTGGGGGAGGGGGGGAAACTGTTTTTCTTAGTCACTTCCTGGTCGAGGATGGCACTATTCTCTGAGCCGCAGCTTTGCCCCCTCCTCATGGCCTACCATCTGGATTGACGCGGCTTTTCCTGCCAGAGACCGACCAGAGCTTCGGTTTCAGCAGCAGCAGCAGCAGCAGCAGCAGCGCAGCACTGGATTCCATCACGGAGCGAGCGATGCCTTACTGGGAATCGCCATGATGGAGCTCCAGAGTGCTGGGACTGCAGACTTTGAACACCGTGGAGCTATGGTCTGCGGAATTTCCAGCCACGGGCGGCAGGAGCTTCCAGCCACTGGCGGCGCTGACTTTGACATCACAGAGCCTAGGATCTCTCGACAAGGTCGACAGCGTTGAATCTCCACCCAGCTCGGCCTGTGGACTTTGGAAGCCGCGGTCTCCGGTAGGAAGCGGCCAATTCGGAGGCTCCGGGCCGCTGAGAGTGTTCTTCCATTCGAGGGCCTAAAACATCGGGCCACCGTGCAGCGACTGCGGAGGCTTCAATAGTCCCCGATCACGGGTGAACAGAGGAAGAGGACTGAACTTTGCTGCCTTCCCACACAGTGGGAAACGTTGATTCCGCTGTGAAGGGATGTTTTTTTATGTTTTATGTTAAACTCTAGAGTGCTGTGTTTGTCTTATTTGTGTGCTGCATGGTAACTCAAATTTCACTGCACCAATTGATGTATGTGGCAATAAATGTCCTTTGTCCTTGATAATTTTATCTTACTGCACTGAAATATCAACAGCAGAGCAATATAAGTACATATGGATGTAGAATTCAGTTATGACATTGAATAGAAACAAAAAACAGAAAATGTAACATTTCCTTTTTAATACAGAATCACAGTTAAGCAATACAACAGTCTGATGAACTTTCACAACATGGAATTACAAACATCATAAGAGTCACACTAATGACACACTAGTAACCTATTTATGAAATCGTAACAGGGACTTTGTCTTGCCGAGTCTCCAGTTTACTGCAATAACATCAATACATGTATATACAGAGAATAAAATAACAAAGAAGGAAAATAAAACCATCTTAACATGAAATCAAAGCCGCACCTATGCATTCCAAAACTTAATGTGCCTGATTCACAATGTGCTTGAATATTACTCTGCTAATTTTCCATCAACATTATTAATTAACTTAAACCAATGGATATATGTTTGCTGAATGTATGTATTTTCCAAGCAATCATTTTACATATTACAAGGTATTAATTTAATTACCCCATAATACTTGGAAGGCTATTATACCACAGCCGAGTATTATTAGCAAATTTAACAGCTTAAGATCAATGCGAGCTTGTAACAGACTGCTGCAGTATTTCAACAATTGCAATCTAGAAGAAACAGGCTGCCTGAATATATTCACCTGAGCTTTCTAAAGGTGTACAGAATAACAGCATCAAGTGGTGGCTCTGAAAAATGCTGGCAGCAGAACCATAATGCTGGCAGCAGGTCCTAATAACATCCCCCCAGAATTCCTGAAACACTGCGGTCCTAAATGCCAGGTCTGGCTCCGTGAGTTCTACTCCTCTTGCCTCATTGGTCAGTCCATTCCGAAAATCTGGCGGAAAGCCGTCGTCATTGCTCCGGTTTCAACACACGAGGAGCATGGTGAACCAGCTGGGAACAGACTTCGCGACCTCCTCAATTCACAGCTGCACCGAACATCACAGCCCCACCCGACTCGGACCTGCCCCGCAAAGAGTGGGTCGCCTTGAACCGCTCCGTACAGGGGTCGGCTGGTTAAACGCCAACATGCGCTGTCCTCAGCCCCCCTGGTGGAGGGGTAGACCTCACGGCCCTCGACAACAGCACATTGAACTGGCTATAGCGCGTGGAGGGCGTACATAACCTCTGCTGCCTCAAAAGCAAGATGAAGAAGAAGCAGAACCATTCAACATACATTTTAAACTAATTTGTTTTAAAAAGGGTTTTGAATCTATTCTGTACTTTGAAACAGGCTGCATTGATTGCAACTATTGGTGTCAAAGCAAACAGACTACTTTGAATTGCGCTGGACAACATGTAAAGTTCAATCAAATGAAAATTAAATTTAAAATTATAATACAATAATATTCCAATAATGTGCTCTCCAGCTCTTCACAAATTGTGATGATTTGGCATCTGGCTCACCAGGTAAAGATTGCCATGCCCCTTTTCCAGTCATCTGGGCCCTGTTCCTTCTTTCCTTTGCCAATCACATGTGTTTACATTTCCAGATTGCCTTTTCATTCACCAGTTCCCATGCCTTTCCAATACATGGGGCCTGTTCTTGTGATTCCTTTCAACTTACTGGTTCAGTAGAAAATCCATTATCGCATGTAACATGCGGAAAAGTTAAATTAAAGATTGTTGTGGTGTTAAAGGAAATAACCCAATAATCTGGAAAGTTCGCCAGTTCAACAAGGACACAGTGTACAAGATGCTGCCTGCATTGTGGTGACTCTTGTGTATTGATTGTGTGTAGCTTACTGTCTCACACTCTTATAGTTAGTATGGCTGTGCTTAATGTAAAGTTGGATTGTCACAGAATTGTATGCAAAAAAAATCATTGTACTTCACAATACAGTAAGTACCATTGAAACCTAAAGTCCCAAGCAGGATATTGGGCTGGATCATGCTGAGTGTTGTTCTGGCAGGTCCATTTCGAAGCACTATCTGCAATGTAAAGGGCCTGTCCCACCAGCATGCAACTCTATGCGATTAGCGCGACCTAACGTGGTCGCTTGAGCCGTCTGGCGTCGCGGGGCCGGTCCCACTTCGATCGCCGGAGCCGTGCGGAGTTCGTCCCAAGTTCGTCCCGACACCGCGCGGGCCTCCGAAAAACCGACTATGTCCAAAAATCCCGCGCGGCAACGGCTTGTCGGCTCGCAGTCGCCTCGACATTTACACACCGCCCGGACATCGTGCCTCTGTGAACCTATTTGTAAGTGCCTCCGTGACCCTCTATGTGTGTGGCTCCGTGGCCCTGTATGTGTGTGTGTCTCGGTGCCCCTCTCTGTGTGCCCCTCTAAGTCCTGGCGAACTTACCTTGGACTTGCTTCAAGTTCGCCTCGCTTTGCGCCGCGTTGCGCCACTCACCCGACCTCCGCGCGGCCCTCGCTGCCGGTTTAGTTGCGCTTGCCGCATGCAGGCGTATGCTGGTGGGAACAGCCCTGTACAGGGGATCACCCGACCTCCGCGCGGCCCGCGCTGCCGGTTTGATCGCGTTCATCGCATAGAGTTGCATGCTGGTGGGACAGGCCCTTAAATCTCAGTACATTTCACACTGATATGCACTGCAACGTGGAGGTACAGAATGTACTGCTAATCGGATTGCTAGACACTGATGTTCCACTCCAACTCGGGACTTCATGGGTGGCTGTATAAACTAAAATTGGCACATCCTGCATTGGCCCCTGAATTTGAACGGGGGTACTAATCTTCACTAAAATGTTCAAAGCAGATAACTGGTTTGTTTCTTTAATTTTTTTAATTAATTAAATATTTTAAATTAAATTAAAAGTAGATTTTTT
This sequence comes from Raja brachyura, assembly GCA_963514005.1. The sequence continues at coordinate 29,185,934 of OY740792.1, forward strand.
TTAATGGTGTTTTTTTAGTCAGTCCATCAACTTTTTAACAACAACTGTTTCTCAATCCAATCAAAGACTTTTGTCTCCGTGATATGCCTATAAGCAGTAGAAAATCCCCTCGAGCAGCAGAAACCATTAGATGATCTTAAGCAGAAACTTACATTTCCACCACATCGCAGAAGTAGAGATACTGACTGCTATAAAACATCAAAACAGATCCTGGGCATTCCAAAGGTTTGGATGAAGATACCAAGTGTATTTCAATCAGATTGAGTGATAATACAGAGATTATATAATACAGAGATAGGTGGGTATGCAAATTGCAAGGAGGGCAAAAATAATGTGCAACGGAATATAAATAGGCCATTTAAAAGTACAAAAGCGTGGAATACTGCAATCAATTTAGAGTCACAGTACAGTGACGAGCTTTTTGTTGCCTGCTATTCAGTCAGCAAAAAGACTGTACATCCGTCCACGACTGACAGATACAGGATACAGGGTGTAACATTTAGTGCAACATAAAGTCTAATAAAGTCTGATTAAAAATGGTCCAAAGGTCTCCAATGATGTAGATGGGATATCAGGACTGCTCTATAGCTTGTGAGAGGACAGTTCAGTTGCCTGATAACAGCTGGGAAGAAACTGTCCCTGAATCTGAAAATGGCAGGTCCATTTTGAAGCACTATCTGCAATGTAAATCTCAGTAAATTTCAGACTGAATCTGGAGGTATACATTTTCAAACCTCTGTACAGTCTCCTGGACCTCAGAGTCTCCTATCCACTCCTCCCCACCCTCTGACTGGATCCTCATCTTTCTGACACATAGACCGCAATCAGCCACAAAACATTCTCCATGATAATTCTAAACATTGATGCCTACAAAGATACGTTCTCAGCCCCTTACTTTACTCACTCTACACTCATGGATTCGGCAAAATCCTGCTCTGACTTAATTTTACGAGTTAATCTTGCAGATAAGCTGTGGCAAGCCAGATCTCAAACAATGACAAGTACAGGAAGGAGATAAGAGAGCTTAGTAACATGGTGCCAAGACAACAATCTCTCCCTCCCCAATGTTAGCAAGATGAAGGAGGTAGTTATTAATTTCAGGAAATGAGGTAGTGTATACACTCCAGTTAACATCAATGGTACTGAATTTGCCGATAGTCGAGAGAATTCGATTCCTAGGTGTAAATATCATCCACAATTTGTCCAGGATCAAACACATTGACAATACAGCCAAGAAAGCACCCCAGCATCTTTCGTACCTCAGATGTCTATGTTCAGTATGCTTCCAGCGCTTCCTACCAATTTCTACAGATGCATCACACATTGGTTTGGCCACTGCTTTGCCCAAGCTCGTAAGAAATTGAAGTGAGTTGTGAATGTTGCTCAGTCCTTTGCACAAACCATCCTCCAACTACACTGCCTCAGGAAAGCAGCCAACCAAAACAAAGATCATTTACACCACACCTTTCCGTTTCTCCCATCTCCCATTAGGCAGACGGTACAAAAGTTTGAAAACATCTATCACCAGATTCACGAACAGCTTCTTTCCCGCTGTAATCAGACTACTGAACGACCATCCCATAAGCTAATGGTGTAGTCCCGATCTCCCAACCTATCTAATTGCAATTTTTATTTGCACTTTCCCTGCAAATCTAATGCCATAAAGCTGTATCACGATACTCAGGTATTTTCCCCTTTCCACTCCCAGTTGAACTCGTGTATGGCCAGATTGTGCTCATGTAAAGTATGATTTGCTTGGAATGCATACAAACAAGGTTTTTCCACAGTATCATGTGACAATAATAAAACAATACCAATAATAAAACTTTTACATGTATATCCACATTGATGAAATAAGTCACAAATGTCAATTTTCAAATTAGTTGTAAAGAAACCCTGATCATCAGTAATTAGACAATAGGTGCAGGACTAGGCCATTCGGCCCCTTGAGCCAGCAACGCCATTCAATGTGATCATGGCTGATCATCCACAATCAGTACCCCGTTCCTGCCTTCTCCCCATATCCCCCGACTCTGCTATCTTTAAGAGCCCTACCTAGCTCTCTCTTGAAAGTATCCAGAGAACCGGCCTCCACCGCCCTCTGAGGCAGAGAATTCCACAGATTCACAAATGTCTCGATGAAAAAAGTGATTAATCATCTCCTTTCTAAATGCCCTATTCCTTATTCTTAAACTGTGGCCCCTGATTCTGGACTCCCCCAACATCGGGAACATGTTTCCTGCCTCTAGCGCATCCAAACTCTTAATAATCTTATATGTTTCAATAAGATCCACTCTCATCCTTCTAAATTCCAGAATATACAAGCCCAGCCACTCCATTCTCTCAGCATTCTTTCTTAAAATATTGCTGCAAAACTGATAGGGATTTGAATTGTTAAAGTCACCTAATCACCAAAAGCTCCAAAACACCTCCCGGCATTTTAACATTTTGTGTCTGCACTGTGAAATATTTTTAGAAATGAATTGCTATCTTAGAACATGCATCAGGTATTTTGCTGCTTTTAAGGACTTTGTTATAAAAGTTAAATAACTCTCTTTGAATAATAGAGTAATATCAAATTTTCAGGTTGGAGAATTACTTATTGACAAAATCACATATTTCATTTTGTTCATAAAATATATACAAAACATTTACTGGGAGGATTTTATTTTGTAACACAGTTAATTACATTTCTAAATTTGATCTCAAACAAACCTTAAACATTGCATTATTGAAAAATATTTGTTTTAGTGTTTCTATTTATTGTCTGGAATGATATAGATAAAAGCTTGTAGATAGAACAGGTCAAGCTGAACACATTGCTCTTAACATTAGCTTAATGTGGAAATTTATGATTCATGCTTTCCTTGTTATTTGCAGAAGAAAATGTTGATCAGAATTTACTGCAACACATTAGGTCAACCGTGTTTTTGTAAAAGAATATCCATTTCTGACATCATACTGCAAATTATACATGCTGACATAAACACTGAAAAGTTTGTAAACAAAGGCCACGTACATCAAAGGATTGGAGCATATACACCATTGACGTGCACAGCACAGCCATGCAAAAGGTGTTCTAAAATATATCTAGATTCAGATGCCCTACGTAGTAATCTTGATTTTCACAAAATACTGTCAAAACTATTCTATTTATGGAAACAATTTTAATGCACCAATGTATTCCAAATGTTGTTCTCTTTTTGATAAGCTTTAAAATCTAGATTCATTTTTGCAAGTTGTGCTCTAAATATTCTGGACTTCAAATCAATTTGGTTTAAATTTGCCTGCAAATCGTTTCACACATCATTTTTAATAACATTTTTAGAAAGAAAATATACAAAATGTATAGAAATTACGCAATTAAATTAACCCCACCTGGAGTGCTTATTAATCTGGGAATAAATCCCATGTATAAATTAGATTAGATTAGATTACATTCCTTTATTGTCATTCAGACCTTTCGGTCTGAATGAAAATGTTACCATACAGTCATAACATATAATAAAAAACAAAACACACAATAAACACATATCCAACATCCACCACAATGAGTTCACCAGGCACCTCCTCACTGTGGTGGAAGGCAAAAGTCTTAAGTAATTGGTTTCATCCCTCCTAGTTCTCCCTCTGCGCTGAGGCGATCCAGGCCTCCAACGCCGCTGGAGCACCGCAGCTCTAAGCCGGACCGCCGCCGCCGCTGGAGCACCGCAGCTCTGAGCTGGGCTGCGGCCGCTGCTGGAGCACCGCAGCTCTAAACCGGACCGCCGCCGCTGCTGGAGCACCGCAGCTCTAAGCTGGACCGCCGCCGCTGCTGGAGCACCACAGCTCTAAGCCAGACCGCCGCCGCTGCTGGAGCACCGCAGCTCTAAGCCAGACCGCCGCCGCTGCTGGAGCACCACAGCTCTAAGCCGGACCGCCGCCGCTGCTGGAGCACCGCAGCTCTAAGCCAGACCGCCGCCGCCGCTGGAGCACTGCAGCTCTGAGCTGGGCCACCGCCGCCGCTGGAGCACCGCAGCTCCAAACCAGGACGCTGCCACAGCTCCGCCATTAGGCCTCAGCACAGACGGTGACCACGCATCCCCCCCGAAGGGAGAGACTAAAACTGTTTCTCCAACCCCCCCCCCCCCCCCCCCCACATACACAACCTAATAAAACAAAGTTCCACTAGAACAAACACTAGAAGACAACAAAAAAAGAAAAAAACAGACGGACCGCAGATGAGCCACAGCTGCCAGCCAGCGCGGCCACTTCCGGACAAAGCAGTGGGCGAGAAGACAATTCAATTCCAAGCATGTTCTTCTGCTCTTTGTGATCCTTACATACATACGTTATAGGTTACAAAAAAATTGTGGGAATGAGATACACTAAGAGCTCCATAGATGGGCTGTATGGCCGTCATTTATGTTGCAATATGGAAATGAACTCCATTCCAAAATTATCACAATCAACTGTGAAAATTTCAACTGATCTGTATCCAAAGCCTTTTGTTTTTTCTATCCAAGTACTTTAAAGGCTTTGTTCACTAGTCAAATTTTGAAACCCACGTTTTGCATCTGAGAAATTGAATCCCCAAAACCCTCGTATCACTCATGTGAATCTGGGCTGACAGAGTTCGTTAGGTTCAATTAATAAAACAGGACGTGTCAGATGATATTGGACAGCTCACATACAACTTGGTCACTTTAGCATGCCAACCCCATTGAAATAAACACACGATTCACCGAGCATCTTTCAAATTATTTTCTGCATTGAGTTGTACAGCACAGAAACAGGCCTTTGGCCCCTGTCCATCTACAGTTCCACACTGATCCCGTTTGGATTTGTGCAACTTTGGATTTCCACATTTGAGATACTGATACCTTAGGATTTTATTGAAAAGTCAATGTCTAAATGGTAAAAGAGCAAGAGCAATAGAAAGTTGATAACCATAGTTTGCCACTGCTGCATGGGTGGGTTTAAATCAAATAGTGGGGTGGGGGGGGGGGGGGGGCTCAGGTAGGGACAGGAGAGTATGACCAGGTGAAATAAGAATCAATATGAAAAGTGAGGTGAGTAACGCATTAAAAGTATTATATATGAATGCACAAAGTCTAAGAAATAAAGTGGATGTGGGGGGGGGGGTTGGAGAAACAGTTTTAGTCTCTCCCTTCGGGGGGGATGCGTGTCCCCCGTCACCGTCTGTGCTGAGGCCTAATGGCGTAGCTGTGGCGGCGGCCTGGTTTGAGGCTCAGTCAGAAATTGGCAAGTATAATGTTGTGCAAATTCCAGAGACATGGCTGCAAGAGGACTAGGGCTGGGAACTGAATATTCAACGGTATACGTTCTATTGAAAAGACAGACCAGTGGACGAGGGGTGGTGTAGCTCTGTTGGAGAGGAATGAAATTCAGTACCTTGTGAGGGGTGACATAGAATCAGGAAATGTAGAATCAGTATGGATAGAACTGAGGAATTATAAGAGTAAAAATAACCTAATTGGAGTTATCTACAGGCCCCCAAACAGTAACCTGGATATGGAGTGCAAGTTGAATCAAGAGTTAAAATTGACATGTCGCAAAGGTAATGCTATGGTTGTTATGGGTGATTTCAACATGCAGGTAGACTGGGAAAATCAGATTGATACTGGACCCCAAGAAAGGGAGTTTGTGGAGTGCCCTCGAGATTGATTCTCAGAGCAGCTTGTACTGGAGTCTACCAGGGAGAAGGCAATTCTGGATTTAGTGTTGTGTAATGAACTGGATTTGATAAGGGAATTTGAGGTAAAGGAGCCATTAGGAGGTAGTGACCATAATATGATAAGTTTTAATCTACAATTTGAGAGGGAGAAGGGAAAATCGGAAGTGTCAGTATTACAGTTGAACAAAGTGGATGATGGAGCCAAGAGGGAGGAGCTGGCCAAAGTTGACTGAAAAAAATACCCTACAGAGATACAACAGAGATAGAACAGTAGAACAACAATGGCACGTATTTCTGGGAATAATACAGAAGGTGCAGGATCAGTTCATTCCAACGAGGAAGAAAGATTCTAAGGGGAGTAAGGGGCGGCCGTTTCTCACAAGGGAAGGCAAGGACAGTATTAAAATAAAAGAGAAGTATAACATTGCAAAGATGATCAGGAAGCCAAAGGATTGGGAAACTTTCAAAGAACAACAGAAGATAACTAAAAAGGCAATAGGGAAAGAAAACATGAGGTACAAAGATCGGCTGGCCAAGTATATAAAGGAGGATCATGGATGCATTGGTGATCATTTTCCAATGTTCTATACATTCAGGATCACTTCCTGTGGGGGTCAAGGAAAGAGCGTTCACATCGCCGCCCTGTTTCCACCAATCTTTTCACCACCACGCACAAGAAGCGCAAGACAGACACCATTGTGCAGATGCCGAGAAGTGTGTTTAGCTCTGGCTGAACAACTTCTAATCTTGTATGTGGACTCGATAAGAAGAAGTTCCTGTGGATTGGAGGGTAGCTAATGCTATCCCACTTTTTAAGAAAGTTGGGAGAGAGAAAACAGGGAATCATAGATCAGTTAGCCTGACATCGGTGCTGGGGAAGATGCTGGAGTCAATTATAAAAGATGATATAACGGCACATTTGGATGGCAGTAACAGGATCGGTCCGAGTCAGCATGGATTTACGAAAGGGAAATTATGCTTGACTAATCTTCTGGACATTTTTGAGGATGTAACTAGGAAAATGGACAGGGATAGCCAGTGGATGTAGTGTAACTGGATTTTCAGAAAGCATTTTATAAGGTCCCACATAGGAGATTAGTGGGCACACGGTACTGGGAGTAGGGTACTGACATGGATAGAAAATTGGTTGGCAGACAAGAAACAAAGAGTAGGGATTAACAGGTCCCTTTCAGAATGGCAGGCAGTGACTGGTGGGGTACCACAAGGCTCGGTGCTGGGACCGCAGCTATTTATAATATACATTAATGATCTAGATGAAGGGATTCAAGGTAACATCAGCAATTTTGCAGATGATACAAAGCTGGGTGGCAGCGTGAACTGTGAGGAGGATGCTATGAGGATGCAGGGTGACTTGGACAGGTTGGGTGAGTGGGCAGATGCATTGCAGGTGCAGTTTAATGTGGATAAATGTGAGGTTATCCACTTTGGTGGCAAAAACAGGATGGCAGATTATCAGAGTGGTGTCAAGTTGGGAAAAGGGGAAGTACAACAAGGTCTGAGGATCCTTGTTCATCAGTCACTGAAAGTAAGCATGCAGGTACAGCAGGCAGTGAAGAAAGCGAATGCCATCTTGGCTGTCATAACAAGAGGAGTTGAGTATAAGATCAAAGAGGTCCTTCTGCAGTTGTACACGGCCTTAGTGAGACTACACCTGGAGTATTGTGCGCAGTTTTGGTCTCCAAATTTGAGGAAGGACATTCTTGCTATTGAAGGAGTGCAGCATAGGTTCACAAGGTTAATTCCCGGGATGGCGGGACTGTCATATGTTGATAGAATGGATCGGCTGTGCTTGTATAAGGGATTGGACACGCTAGAGGAAGAAAACATGTTCCCGATGTTGGGGGAGTCCAGAACCAGGGGCCACAGTTTAAGATTAAGGAATAGGCCATTTAGAACGGAGATGAGGAAAAACGTTTTCAACCAGAGATTGTGAATCTGTGGAATTATCTGCCTCAGAAGGCAGTGGAGGCCAATTCTCTGGATGCTTTCAAGAGAGAGTTAGATAGAGCTCTTAAAGATAGCGGAGCCGGGGGTTATGGTGAGAAGGCAGGAACAGGGTACTGATTGTGGATGATCAGCCATGATCAAATTGAATGGCGGTGCTGGCTCGAAGGGCCTAATGGCCTAATCCTGCACTTATTGTGTATTGTTATTTTAGCTGTCCAAAATATCACTGTAGTATCTTGTAAATCGCAGCAGACAGGAAATATATACATTTATATACAATTACCATGAAGTCTCTGCTTCCACAACAAAAAATCTTTCAAAATATTATAACTTTTGTTAAAATGTCGCAAAGAAGAAATACATACAAGTGAACCAATCACAATATATTTGTCCAAAATCAGAAATGAACAGAATTCTTAACAATAGTTGTGATTACCAGAAATGGATTACCTGATTTCCAGAAGTAGTAATTCACAATATAATATTTCTGCCCACAGACAAAATGGCGCTTCAGCCTCTGAAACAAATGGTGATCATTTGAAGTAATGTACCACAGTTGCTATCAATTCCATCTCAGAGGCAGTACATAATTTTAAAGATAACACATGCTTAGAATTGTAGCCATGGTGTGGAGGTGCTATATTGCTGTGGTACTATCCTTTATTTAATTTATTAGTTTGAGGTTTGTTTGCCTCGTCCATAGATTGGAATATATATCAGAACAAAAAAATCGTTCAAGTCTACTCTGCCATTTCTCAAGATCATGGCTGGGCTTCTATCTCAACACCATTTTCCTGCACTATCCCCATAGCTCTCAATTCCCTTAAAATCCAGAAATCTTTTGATCTCTGTTGTCAATTATCTCATTGACCAAGCCTCAGCAGCCCTCCGAGGTAAGGAATTCCAAATGACAACCAAGAATACATTTTTCATCTCAGTCCTAAATAACGCCCTGTGATTGTACTCCTTGACTATTCAGCCAAAATAAATATCCTGGATGTAACTAGCCTATCAAGTCTGACAAAAAAATATTGTTTCCATGAAATCTCTTCTCGTATTCTAAATTCCATCTTTTCCATCTCTCCTCATATGGCAAACCGCCATCCCTGGTACCAATCTAGCGTATCTCTAGCGAACCGATAAATATATCTGTTAAACTTTATATTGCTGCATACTCTAAGGCTTGTATATTGAATTTGCAGCAGATCCTTTACTTTGTCAATCATATATATTGATCATCACAGAGGATCAGGTTTTTCACTTGCAGCTGAAGATAAATTCTACTGGCCTGGATGAATGAGTCAATGCTACCATAGTAACTGTTGTTGAAAACATTGACACACCTGTGGTTCACAGTCACTATAGATTCCAGACCAATATTACAAGCTGCAGAGTAGATTCCATGATAGCTATTTGCTCAGGAACATTTTATCTGATGATTCAGCAGTATAAGAGTTCTTTAGAAAGTTTCAGTAACACGCAAAAGCGTAGTATATTTTGTTTGAGTAGAAGCATTGGAATTTAGTTTCTAGAACACTCACTACAAATGGATTAAAGAGGATCTTAAACAATTTCAAACCTGTATGAATTTATAGCAAACAATGTGAACTGGTTGGGAAAAAAATAACACCAAAATATTAAGGTAGGCCATTGAAGATGAGTTAATCACTCAAAACTAGCACTTGGTCATTACTGAACGAAGTGAAATTGAATGAGTTCATGATCAACACTGAAGGCTACAGGATTTCATGCCTCGTCCTTAAATGTACAAAAACCTAGACGAGTAAATTTTACCTCACTGTTTTAAGACAGATCAAACTATTTATTGTTCTGAAATAGATTAAGTGAGAATAATTGTTACTGATAGATTATACTTATTGTCAATTTTAAGATGTTTCCTTTTGCTGAGAACCTAGAATGAGGCCTCACAGCTTAAATACAACTGATCACCCTCCTGAGAAATTAACTGAATTTCTCCCCCCTCACAGTTGTGAATCTTCGGAACTTCCTTCCTTGATAGATAATGGACGCAAGGTCTTTGATTATTTTTTTAAAAGTTGATATATTCTTAATAAGGAAGGCATGTGTGTTACTGGGGACAGATGAGAATGCGGAGCTTACAAACACATTAGCCATGATCTAACTGAATGGTGGAGCAGGCCTGAAAGGACCAAGTGCCCTACTCTTCCTCATATTTCATGCATTTATGCATGTGCCCACTAAGCATTCCAGAATGGCAAACCTCAATTTCCAAGAGGCACAACAGTTTTTCATTGTGTTATAATCTCAGTTAACTCTAGGCTATGATCTTACATGTGGATTAACAAAAAAAAGATCAATTATATGAGTAGGTTAACCTATGATGAGCGTTTGTCGGCACTGGGCCTGTACTCGCTGGAGTTGAGAAGAATGAGGGGGACCTCATTGAAACATACAGAATAGTGAAAGGCTTGGATAGAGTGGATATGGAGAGGATGTTCCCACTAGTGGGAGAGTTTGGGACTAGAGGTTATAGCCTCAGAATTAAAGGATGTTATTTTAGGAAGGAGATGAGGTGAGATTTCTTTATTCAGAGGGTGGTGAATCTGCGGAATTATTCGCCACTGTGGTGGCTGTCAGTGGATATATTTAAGGCAGAGATAGATAGATTCTTGATTAATACAGGTATCAGAGGTTATGAGGAGATGACAGGAGAATCTGATTAGGAGGGAGAGATAGATCAGCCATGATTGACTGGCGGAGTAGACTTGGTGGACCGAATAGCCCAATTCTACTCCTATTCCTTATGACCTTATATTCAATTTCTGTCAAGCTATGAAATGTTATTGTAATGTATAGATAAGACAACACATTTGAATTGTTCTCATTACTCAAAATTAGTGCAAATATTAGAATGATAAATAGACTTATGCATAGTCATACAAAATGCTATATTTATTACAACAAATATTTAAGGATCTCAAGCCACATAACTATTACTCAGGAAAGGATCTCAAAGGGCATGATGGATACGTCTAGACTAAGATGCAGTTATTTAACAATGAACATTCGTAATTCAACAATATTTCTGAAAAGAAGAAATGCTTAGATACTGCAATGAGCAAATCATCATTTCCCCTTCAATTCTCCCATTGGGCATTGACACTAATCTTGAATAAGAACTGGTCTAAAGTTAATTGTTTCCATTCAGAAAAACCTCTGAAACATTGTGAAAGGCATTTGCACTCATTTACCTAATTTACACAGGAACTATCCATCCTTCTGGAATCAAACAAAGCCAGAAGCTCTTATGCTGAACAATCAGCAACAGTGCTGTTGGTGACTCATCCGTGCCAGTATTTAAAGCACACTCTGACATAAATAGATATTCTTGGAGCAAAAGGATAATTCATTAGAAGGTTCCCAATCACACCCACATATAAAACTTGATTTTAATAAACTCGGGACTAGGTTTAATTAGCCTGCATACTTCACTATTAAAAACATCCACACATACAAGTTCAAATGTTTAGTTACGCATGAAAATTTGTAAATTAAATTATAATGTGTAAATGCAAGCCAAAAATAAGATGTTGACCATCATCTCAACTGAGAGATTGGCCTTCAACCCAATGGATAGCACAAAAAGTGGTGGTGTTGCGGATAGCGATGAATGCAACAAATCATCTTGAATTAAGGGCCTGTCCCACCAGCATGCGATTGCATACATCTAGCGCAACCAAATGTGGTCGCGTGAGGCGTATGGCTGTGCGGGGCTGGTCCCACTTCGATAGGCGGAGGCGTATGGAGTTGTGCGAGGCTGGTCCCGACATCGCGCAGGGCCCCGAAAATCTTGCACTGTCCGAACATCCTGCGCGCCAACGGCCTGTCGGCCCGCAGGCACATTGAGGGCGTACGCAGCGTCTTGATGTCGTACGCAGCGTCTTGTCGGCGTACGTCTAGCACGTGGCGTTGCGCGATGACGTCACCGACCGGCGTGCCGTTGCATTATGATGTCACTGCCCAACGCCGTGCGACATCCAAATTCCGTCGGCCCGCCTCTTGCCCAGCTGACTGGTGAGTATGATGTCGGGACCAGCCCCGCTCAACTCCATATGCCTCCACGGTTCGAAGTGGAACCGGCCCCGCGCAGCCGTACGCCTCAAGCGACCACGTTTGGTCGCGCTAGACGCATGCAATCGCATGCTGGTGAGACAGGCCCTTTACATTCCTTAGCTTCCTATGACCACCCAAAATGAATCACCTCATATCGGTTAGTATAAAATTCCATCTCCCAGTGCTCCACCCGACATTCCATCTGATCTATTTCCTGCAGTAGCCTTGTACAATCTCCATCGTTATCCGCAACACCACCAATTTTCGTGCCATCCACAAACATACTAATCTTACTACTGGAACTCACATCCAAATTGTGAATATATAATCCCAAACACAGATTAAATCTCAAATCCCAGCACTGATTCCTTCATAACACCACTGGGCACAGACTTGCAATCAGAAAAGCATCTGAAGGCAACATCAACCACCTCTATTAGCTCATGTGTTTCAACTGTACATTAATCTTATCCCTTAGAATTTTCAATAATTTCCCTACCTCTGATTTATGGCTTTTTGGCCTGTATCCCTGCTACCTTTCTTTAAAAACCTTTGAGTATTCTGGTATCTCACCTGTGGCTAACAAAGATGCAGAAATCTGTCACAACCCAAAAAATTGCCTCCATTGCATCTCATGGAATCTTGGAATAGATCTCATATGCCCCTAGAGATTTATTTACCTTATGTCTTCCAAAATATCTAAATAACAGTGACATGCTCCAGATTGTTAGTGTGTTCTTCGCTAAACATCATCTTCCACGTCTTTCTCATTTGCAAAAGCAGATGAGAAATATTCATATAACCATATAACAATTACAGCACGGAAACATTCCTTCTCGGCCCTTCCTGTCCGTGCCGACCATTTATTTTCCCCTAGTCCCATCTACCTGCACTCAGACCATACCCCTCCATTCCCTTCCATATACCTATCCACTTTACTTTCAAATGTTAAAATCGATCCTGCCTCCACCACTTCTGCAGGAAGATCATTCCACACAGCCACCACTCTCTGAGTAAAGAAGTTTCCCCTCATGTTATCCCTAAACTTCTGTCCCTTAATTCTCATGTCATGCCCTCTTGTTTGAATCTTTCCTACCCTCAATGGGAAAAGCTTATCCACTTCAGCTCTGTCTATCCCTTTCATCATTTTAAAGACCTCAATCAAGTCCCCCCTTAACCTTCTGCGCTCCAAAGAATAAAGACCCAACTTGTTCAACCTTTCTCTGTAACTTAGTTGCTGGAACCCAGGCAACATTCTAGTAAATCTCCTCTGTACTCTCTCTATTTTGTTGACATCCTTCCTATAATTAGGCAACCAAAATTGTACACCATACTCCAGAATTGGTCTTACCAATGCCTTGTACAATTTTAACATTACTTCCCTACTCCTATATTCAATGCTCTGATTTATAAAGGCCAGCACACCAAAAGCTTTCTTTACCACCCTATCTACATGCAATTCCACCTTCAGGGAACTATGCCTAGATCCCTCTGTTCCACAGCATTCCTCAATTCCCTACCATTTACCATGTACGTCCTATTTTGATTTGTCCTGCCAAGATGTAGCACCTCACACTTATCAGCATTAAACTCCATCTGCCATCTTTCAGCCCACTCTTCCAAATGGCCCAAATCTCTCTGTAGACTTTGAAAATCTACTTCATTATCCACAGCACCCCCTATCTTAGTATCATCTGCATACTTACATATCCAATTTTCCACCCCATCATCTAGATCATTGATGCACATGACAAACAACAGTGGACCCAACACAGATCCCTGAGGCACCCCACTGGTCACCGGCTTCGAACCTGACAAACAGCCATCCACCATTACTCTCTGGCATCTCCCATTCAGCCACTGTTGAATCCATCTTGCTACTCTTGTCATTAACACCCAAAGATTGAACCTTCTTAACCAACCTTCCATGGGGAACCTTGTCAAAGGCCTTACTGAAATCCATATAGACAACATCCACTGCTTTACCCTCATCAATTTCCCTAGTAACCTCTTCAAAAAATTCAAGAAGGTTTGCCAAACATGACCTTCCAGGCACAAATCCATGTTGACTGTTCTTGATCAGACCCTGTTTATCCACTGTTTATCCATGATTCACTTAGGATCATGTCCACATATTCTAATGCTACTCCTTTGATCCACAAGATGACCTACTCTTTCCATAGTTAGCTTTCATATAACTGGAATTTCTTTCAAAAAGCATTACATTTAGGGGACAATGGCACAGTAAATTACAATAGTCTTTTCAACTGTAAACTGGGACTAATGCAGAAGATTATGGTTAAAAAATATGTAGCAATTGCATAGTCAAATGGATTTGAAACATTTGCAAAAATGTCTTGGTTCCATCATTAAAATTGAACATTACCTATCCAGCGCATTACAATAGAAAAGAAGTGCATTACTTGGACAGCAATACAATCACTACCTATGAACTCGTCGAATTGGAAAGTCTCCATCTTTTCCCTGCTTAGAGTGTGGACAAAGTCGTACACACTCTAAGCTTCCATTTAGCTGATTTTCAATCCGCCTTTTCTTTCTTTTTTTTTAAATATATTTTTATTAGAAGCCATACGTATTACAAATAATAACAGTTTTTTTCAGATATACATATTACATATTTCCAAAGTTATATGAATATTACAAAGCTATATACAAAGCAAAATCAGCCTTTTCTACTTTTAAAAAAGTGTGCTTTCTATTTATTTTTCGCTCACACTCCAGACTGTTCTTCCCCACTTTTTCAGCCACAATACTACTTGGCTAACACCATTTTTGAAATTCTGTTTGTAGGAGGGAGAATGTTAAGAGTGCATGTTAAGCTGTTTCCATTCTGTGCACATCCATAACTAACAATCTTAAAAGATAAACTGCAATACTACATTGCTGATTACAAACTCTGATGTACATTCCTGTTGAAGCCAAGTTCATTTATTCCAATGAAAGAGTGCAGTCAAGTAAATTCATCAGATAGAACTCAATGCAAATTTTATCACAAAAACTGAATAATCACATTTTCTTGAAAATCTCACACAAATAGCACGTGTTATTAAATGCAGCATGATCGAGTCCACAAGTGTTATTATTTTTTTATCAATATAAGTTACCTGTAATGCACTGAAGTTGCCCATCCTCTCTTCTTATGGTAAATGTCTCACCTGGATTGACTTGAACCAAAATAACCTGCAATTATAAGTATTAACTTAATTAAATACATTTTTCAGGTAAACAAAATGTTTTAACTTTCATTTGTAAAAAACTCATTTATTTGTAGGAATACATTCATTTAGCTCCTTAATACGTACAAGTGCCACAGTTCACAGGAGGGTGAGATTGAAACGGTCCATTTTAAGGAGAATTTCAAAGATTGGCTGAGATTGGATTACAGGATGAAATTCCACAATATCGAGAAAATGGCAACAAAAAAAAACAAGTACCGGGAGAGTAGAGGAATGAAAGGTGCAGGGAAAAGGAGCTAAAAACATTTTCAGATGTGGAAGAGAGCACATCCATGTTGAAATTTGGAGACTTACAAGGGCTTTCAAATTAGAGGTCAGGTGGCAGTGAGACTCAAGCCAAGCAAACTATGCAAAGCCATTTAACCCCATTGGGCCAAAGTGATTTTATTAACTTTTAAGATTTACAAACACACGTTCAAAGTGTAAAACTACTTTTGAGCAGATGGTGGAAAGGAAGAACATCATGCCTGCAAATGGTAAAGAGGAGGACAACTGTTTGGACCAACCTACCAACACCACTGTGTAAATGAGCGATGTAGTAGGGTCTGGAGGCAGTCACAGAAAATAAATAAGGCCTCAGATCCCTGGCATTAATCAAGACCACTCAAGTAAGGGGAAGGGTCAAGTGATTACAGTATAACTACTGCAACCCATGCAACATTTCAAAAAAATTGTAACACCCCAAAATTGTAAATCCACCTTTCACATTGCATACATAGTTATATTCATTTGGGGGACAATAGGTGGCAACGTAAATTTCAACGGAAATATTATAAAAGGGAATTTATTACATTTTATACAGCTTTTCATCTTTTATGTACTCTGAGGACCTATGAGTAATAGAAAACTTTCTTTGCATTATTTAATTGCGTGAAAATGTGTATACAGCAATAATATAAAAAATACAGATGTGTTTCAGAACATCTGGAATTAATTATTTACCTTGATTCAATTTGTTCAGTTTAATCTTTAGGATTCAGGTGGATTCTCGTTGTGAGGTTACTACTTAACAATGTAATACAATCCAACATTGTGTATACCGTACAGCAGAATTTCAAAGCACTTGAAAGAGTTCCATTCGTAGATCATAGAACAGTTCAGCACAAGAACATAATGTCAAGACCATCACTTATCTACCTGCACATAACCCATATATCTCCATTCCCTGCATATCCAAATGCCTATCTAAAAGTCTTTTAAATGCCACTAACATAACAGACAGTGCATTCCACACACTCTGCATTCTGTGTAAAAAATCTCTCACCTTAATTTGATTTGTCTATCCTGGGAAAAAATATTCTGATCGTGTCATGATTAGATATACTTCCATCAGGCCTCCCTGCAACCTCCGACATTCCAGAGAAAACAATCCAAGTCTGCCCAACCTCTCCCTAGAGCTAATGCCCTAATCCAGACAGAAGGGTTTTGGCCCGAAACGTTGCCTATTTCCTTCGCTCCACAGATGCAGCCTCACCCGCTGAGTTTCGCCAGCATTTTTGTCTACCTTCAACTTTCCAGCATAAGACTTTCTTAATCATTACTTGATATTGCATCATTTACAGATAATATTAAGATGAAGTTTAAAATTCTATCTGTAGTCAGCCGGGAGCGGCCAGAGACGTGTAGTCAAAAATGAAAAAGTAAATTTAAAGAAGATTTAAAAAGTAAGCAAGTTCTGCTCAACTTGCATTGAACCTTGTTTGGACCATATTTGGCATAATACTTCACCGTTGTGTGGTGGCTGCAGGTTGAAAAAAGATATTGGGGACTGGAAAGGACAAAAAGGATTTACAAGGATTACCCGAGAAAAGCAAGGCTGTTTATTTCAAGAATAGATAGAGAGATGGGGTCTATTTTCTCTTCAAAGAAGAGATCTCTTAAATATCTTTAGTCATTGAGACTTTTGATAGAGTGGATGCAGAGAATATGAAGAGCACAGCTAGAAGCCAGGGTTAAGCAAAGAGCGTTTACGTCGCGGCCCCGTTTTCACCACCACGCGCAAGTAACGACAAGACAGACACCAAGGCAGATGCCAAGAAGTATGTTCAGCTCTGGCTGAACAACTTCTAATCTTGTGTATGGACTCGATAAGAAGAAACTAGAATCCTTTGCTGTAAGTTCATCGCCAACGTATCCAGTAAGGAAATAATTTTAAAACTTTACTGACAGAGTGATAAAAACATAGAACTTGCCATCACCCTGTTTAAAGTGACCATTGCAAGTGCATTTAAGAGGAGACTAGACAAGGTAATGGTGAGTTTGATTTAGATGCAGATAGGTGGAAGGAGATTAATGGCACATATCTATCAGTTAGGACATTTTGAGCCAAATGATCATTTTTCAGTGCTTATTTCCTTTTTAATGTAGACAATAAATAAAAACAATTTAAATGAATGAAACCTTTTCAATGGGATGTTACAGAGGCAACATGTGGATGACAAATGAGATACCAAAACAATCCCAGTAGCAGTAAATGTAAGCGTTCCTGACATAATATTTCAGCATCAGATCGTGGAGGATAAACCCAAGCTAAGTAATGTGAATGCCTCCTGTATTGAGCAGTGCAGCAGGGTTACTGGACAACTCAGTCCAGGAAGCATTCACATTACTTAGCTTGGGTTGTCGTATAGATTTGGTCAGCCATCAAAGGCTGCAAGAAACTGAATATGATCAAACATCCTCAACAGCTGACCTTGCAAAACAAACAAGATGTCTTTTATGAATGAAAGAGAATAAAGGGCATTATGACAATGGCCAATCTGACCTTGGCACAGTGGTGTAGGTCACAATTTAAATAAGGTGAGTTGGGGCAGTTGGTAGTGGTGGTGTTAAAACAATTATACCAGAAGGAAATGTCTTTAAGTTCTTGGTTTGAGCTTTTGAGGAGCTGGATCAAATTAAAGCACAAAAGCTGAAGAATAATCATAGCACTGGAATATTTCAATATTTCAAGTAAAAAAAATTGGAAAAGCAAGAAAATAAACATTTAAAGTTTCAACGAGATGAAGAGATGTAGTGGAAATAAATGTAAAAGAATGGAGACCAAGGTAATCCAGTTTATTAAATTGCTTTCAGTGCACCAGTTAAAGAGAAAAGGGGAAAAATAATATGTTGGAATTGTGTGAGTAAGAACACTACTATTGGAGAAAAGCTAAAACAAAAAGAGAATTTTGGAAGCACTCAGCAAATCAGACATCATCCGAGAATGACATTACATCAAAATTGGTGAATTTTCCCTGACAAATCATGGAGTCATGAGGGATTGAGTTAATTCCCAATACCCGAGAAGGGAGGGGAGAAAAAATGTCTGGTGGTGGGATCACATTGAAATCGGTAGAAATTACAAAGGATAATCCACTGATGTGGGTGGGTGGGGTGGAGTGGGGAGAGTAATAGGTGTGGGATGTTTACTTTTTAAATCGTATACTCCAGGACACAATTAAATTCCTGTTCACATGAAGCACACAAAATAAATTGTGTACATACAAAAAATAATAGATTTCAACACTGAGATGCATCCAGTCAGAAAACAACAGAATGATGCAAGACTGCAGTGCAAAACCAGAGTAGTGCTAAAGAATAATGAAGTACAATAACTGAATCACCAAATAAGGTAGCATTATCGGTAAGAGTATTGACATGGGAATTAGTTTTCAAAGTGATGTTTGGTTCTGGAGTGAGATAGTAGTGGGGAACAAGCTGTTCTCAAGTCGGGACATCTGAGCTTTCAAGCTCTCAATTTTTCTCCTAGAAGATAAACGAGAGAAAAAGAAAGGGCCGGGCATCCTCAACAATACTTCCAGTCTTCCTGATGCAACACACAGTGACGATAGACTGGATGGAATGAAGTGACAAGCCTACGATGAGCTGGGCTGTATTCATCACTCTCTACAGGTTCAGCAGTCAAGAGCAGAGCAATTGCTGAGATGCATCCAGTCAGAAAACTTTCTGTAGTGATAAAAGACATAATGGTGGAGTAACTCAGCAGGTCAGTCAGCATCTCTGGAGAATCTGGATAGGCAATGTTTCGAGTTGAGACCCTTCCTCAGACTAATTGCAGTAGGGGATGGAAGCTGGAAGAAAGGTGGAGTCAGGACAAAGTTTAGCAAGTTATAGATGGATACAGGTGAGAGGATTTTTCGTTGGCAAACAGCTAAAGATGAAAAGACAAAAGATAGTGAGATTAGGAGAAAAGAGGTGTAAAATGTGAAGCCAGAGGAAGAAATATAGGTGGAAGGGGACTGGGAGTAGAGGGAAAGGAGAAATGGGTATACATCGAGAAAAGGAGTGCTGTGAAAAGCGGGGGAGTGAGGGGTTCTTTGTAGGTTAGTTACCTATAATTGGAGAATTCTATGTTCATAAAGTTACCCAAATCATATGTTCATAAGCTACCCAAGCAGAATATGAACTATTCCTCCAGATGTACAGGGCAAGTATTTTTTTTAACAGGTAGAGGATGGTGAGTGCCTGGATGTGCTGCCAGAATTGGTGGTGGAGGCAGATAATATAGTGGCATTTAAGAGTCTTTTGGATAGGCACATGGACATACAGGGAATGGAAGGATATGGATTGTGTGCAGGCACGTAAGAGTTGGACTTGACATCATATTCAGCACAGACATTGTGGGCCAAGGAGCTTGTTCCTATGCTGTCCTAACGGAAAATAATATTGGATCTGCTCAATCCTATTATTTTCTATGTGGATTTTCTTAATTCTCCTACACAATTTCTCAGTCTATAAGAGACCCACTTTAACCTTAAATCATTGTTTCCTTTTTGCATATCCATGGACATTTTTACAATCTGTTTCTGGCTAACTTGCTCTCATATTCTACTTTCCTTTTCCAGATCAAAGCTTTCATCTTTCTTTGCTTAATTTTGAATTTTCCCAAAGCCTTCTGCTTCCTGGATTTTGTCTGGCAACATTATGTTTTTTTTTTCTTTTGATTTAATATTATGTTCAATCTCTCATGATACATTTAGTTGGTTTTGTTCTTATCATGAAATGTAGATTTCCAAATTTCCATAAACAACTCAAGCCATAGGCCTTTCAACTTGCTTTATTTTGATCCAGGATCTTTGTTTCAGTTTAAATTAAACCTATTTTAATTTTTATACACGATTTTTCAGTATCTTCTAACTATGCATGATCTAACTGCCCTCAACTGCTAATACAAGGTTTCAAGGTCAAGGTTTCAAGGTCAGTTTATTGTCACATGTACCAATTACATGACACGTTGAACAAATTAACAGCCACATGGTTCCATGCCAAATCCAAATACTTCCACAAAGTCAATGGCATTTTACAAATGTGTGAAATAGTACAAGAAGTGTTCATGGGCTTATTAATATTATGCTAAATCGCAGAGCAAATGTCATTAAATGTGATGCCGCAGGCACTAAAACACATTAAATATACATTTATGATATTAGGATCTCAAATGTGGAGATTGTCACTGTATAAAGTAGTAAGCATTATTATAATACTGTTCGTAGCTTTTTTGAAAACCAGCGAAGTATTCCAGCAATAGTCGAGATATGAAATGTGCTAAATTTAGATGAAATATTGATGATAATTAATAGAATGACTGCGTTTCAAATTTCAGCGACAGAAAGCCATCTGAACAAATGATTAACAGAATGGTCAAATACACAGGATTAAAACATCTCAATTGCCTTTTAAATTTTATTACCAATATTATGGTAAAAAAGAAGCATATCTAAATTTAAGTTTTAATAACTGGAACATACAGTGAGCCACTGCTATTTGGCAAGGTTTGTTTTTGCTGCATTCTTGGAAAAGGGTGGTTCTTTTTGCATTAATCTTATGTTTATAACCCTCTGTAATTACAACAAGATGAATACTGAACACATTATATTCATTGTGCTCAAAAATCTTTAAAACTTGTAGTAATATTTAAATTAAAAATAACATTTCCACACACTGCCTTCCATCTCCAACCCAATTTCCAGAGTGAGCTGGTTCCATCTCACGGATTTAAGCCATTCAGCAGTCAAATTCCAGGCAGACTCTAGAGTGTTGTTGGTAGAATGTGTCAGGTATTTCCTTGCTGCCGGAGGCATAACAAGGCACTCTGCCAATACATCAAAAATATATAGGCCCCAAAGAGTTTCAGCAATGCTTACAGACTAAGGTCATGAAACATCAGTTTTATAATTTTTGTCTGGGTTTTCATTAAGTTTAGATGTTTAATGTGTGACCTAGTAAAGCTTTTTAAAATGATGACAGGATTCAACAGGGTATAGAGAAACTGTTTCCTCTGAGAGTCACTAATGATGCATCAGTCTTAAAATTAGAGCTTTATCAGTTGGATGCAAATAGCAAGTAAATCATCCCATCCACATCTCCCTCTCTCCTGCCCCACACCCCTTAAGTATTCCTCAATTCCATCAAAAGACTGAGGAGCCAAATGAAATTTTCAAGATTCGCAGGTTATTAATTAAGCAAGAGTGACTAGAAAAGACAAATAAATAAAATCAAGATACTGATCTGTCTGAAGAAGAGTCTCGACCCTATACTTCACCCATTCCTCTCTCCATAGATGCTGCCTGTCCCGCTGAGTTAATCCAGAATTTTGTGTCTACCACTGATCTGTCATGCTCTATTTAATTCAGGAAGAGGCTTAAGAGTACGTTCCTGATTTTAATGTTGAAACATACAAAATTGGTGCAGGAGTAGGTCATTCGGCCCTTCAGGCCAGCACCGCCATTCAATATGATCATGGCTGATCATCCGAGATCAGTACCCCATTCCTGCTTTCTCCCCATATCCCTTGATTCTGTTAGCCCTAGGAGCTATATCTAATTCTCTTGAATATATCCAGTGAATTGGCCTCCACTACCTACTGTTGCAGAGAATTCCACAGATTGACAAGTCTCTGGGTGAAAAGGTTTTTCCTTATCTCAGTCCTAAATGGCCTAACCTTTTTTCTTAAACTGTGACTGCTGGTTCTGGTGCCCCCCAACAGTGGCAACATTTTTCCTACATCTAGCCTATACAATCCCATAAGAATTCTATATGTTTCTATAAAATCCCCTCTCATTCTTCTAAATTCCAGGGAAAATAAGCCCAGTAAATCCATTCTTTCATCTTATGTGTCAGTCCATCCAGCACAGGAAGCAACCAGGTGAACCTACGCTGCACTCCCTCAATGGCAGAATGTCCTTCCACAAATTACGAGACCAAAACTGCACACAATACTCCAGGTGTGGTCTCACCAGGTCCCTGTACAACGGCAGTAAGACCTCTTTGCTCCTATACTCAAATCCTCTCGTTATGAAAGCCAACGTGCCATTTGCTTTCTTCACTGCCTGTTGAAGTACACACTGGATTTTGCCAAGCCACCAAAGCAAGAACAGTATAAAATCTGCTTAGAAGCAGAAATAAATTTGACATTTATTTCAAGCTAACCTAGTATTCCACTTCAACCAAGACAAAAAGGTTTCTGACTAATACAGATATCACAATTTTAAGTACACATGTTTTTATGCTTACAAGATTGATTCTGCTCTGTCGCACCCCTCATGACAAGACTTCTCAAGGTTTGCATGCCAAACAAACTGCAGAGAAATGTAGTAAATCACAGAATTATACAGCACAGAAGCAAAACTGCAACAGCTCCTATGAAAATGCAAAATGCTGGAGGAACTAAGCCGGTCATCTGTGGAAGGAATGGACAGACAAAAAAGGATCCCAAACCAAAATGTTGTCTATTCCTTCACTCCACAGGTATTTCTTGATCCATTAAACTCATGCAGCACTTTTGCACAAGATTGCAGCATCTAAAGGTTCTCGTGTCAGCACCCATTTCCTTCTCTGGCAGGATGTTCCCGGTAACAACCGTTGTGTGTGGGGAAGAAAAGTGCCCCTCACATCATCAATAAATCTTTCTCTCTCTCACCTTAAACCTGTGCTCCGTTGTCGTAGCCTACCCAGGGAAAAAGAATCCAACCATCTATCCTATCTCTGCCACTCAATTTTTTGAATCTCAACAAGGTTACTGCCCAACCTCCTACATTCCAGTAATAACCCCAGGCTATCCAATTTCTCCTTATAACTCAGCCCACTCCATTCCAGCAAATGGTAATGTTACGGTAGACTTTTTAAAGTACAATAGTGAATTAATAACAGATTCCAAATTTATTGGGACAAGATTGTTGATTACATTTCTTCTGCAATTAGTCTTCTGCAATAAGTCTTTTAATGCTACTTATTAGCATTAGAAGACCTTAACTTTTGCTGAAAAAAAATATTATCCTCTCTTGCAGGTTAACCCACACCAGAATGCAGCCTATCTTAGCTTCCAGACACATATAATTCTGGATTGGCTGTTTGAATATCATCTTTCACTGATACTGGGATCAATGACAGGGAGAGCACACAATAGATCAGATCTCAAACCTCAGAGGGATAGTCCAATTCAGAGTACTATCTTACTTTTATATTTGGATGTGGGTAGGACCAGGTAGGGAATGACAAGGGGGAAGCAATCCTGATCCACGGCCAGTTGAGCAACAGTATTGGGCTTCTCCTTGCCTCCTTTAGTTGCCCGTTTACCAAAAAAATCAGGGAAGCCTGGTTCCATCTCCTGGGAGCAAGTAGGCTACCTGCCTCCCATCTCAAAATTGGCAGTTTTAGGAATGATTGGAAGTGAGTTTGAGACATGCAAAACATAGATGATGACTTAGTTTGTTTTTGAGTGTTACATTTTACATTGCTCAACTGAGAATTTTAAACATGATCTGACTTTACAAAATCAGTTTTGCAATGGGAAGGTTTTGTCAGACATCTGAATAACCTAAATGGACATTGAAAAGGAAGTTTCTAATATGATGAAACAAAGTGCTAGAGGAATTTAGCTAGTCAGGCTACATCTCAGCAGGGAATGGATAGGCAATGTATCAGGTTGAGACATCTAATATGGTAACAAGGAGAGTATTGAGGTGTTGTCTAGATGAAATAAAATGGATGCAATTGCACACAACAGATTTTTTAAAGCCAAGTACATTGAAATTGAGGTAATCTTGTGACACAACTAAAAAAATGAGATTGAGAGTGGGTAGCAAAAGGTACCTACTAAAGGAAACAAAAATAACAAGCTGCTGGAATAACTCAGCATGTCAGGCAGCATCTGTAGACAAAACATTTCAAGTTGAGACCCTTCCTCTGGAGTGAAAGAGTGGTGGGTAGGTAGCTAGTACAAAGAGGCAAGGTGGTGAGGCAAGAGCTGGCTCACGATAAATGTATTGAAGTGAGGAGGGTTGTACTGGTTGATGGAGTTAGATGGGGGGGGGGGGAAGAGAGAATTTGAGATGAGAAAAGAGACTGGGACATGATTGGTGGAGTCAAGCAAGAGCTGCAGATGATGGAATCTGTTGGGAAAGAAAGGTGGAGTATGCGGCCAAATAAGGGAGATGGGAACAGTTGAGGGAGAAGACCCAAAGAGCAATTGTAGTTGGTTGAACAATTGTGGGAAAGAAGGGTTGGATTGGAAGGATAGAGGAGCCAAGAGGGAGCAGGTCAGAGCAATGACCATTTCCAATAACCCTACCCATGGTATTTAATGACTTTAACATTGTCAACTGCCCTATCATTTCCAGGTGTTTACCACCAACCAGAAACTCAACTGGACCAACCACATAAATACTATGATAGAAGGTCAGATGCCAGGAATCCTGTGGCAAGTGGCTAATTTCCTGACATTCCAAAGCCTTCTCGTCATCTCCAAGTCTGGAGTGTAATTGAGTACTCTTCGCTTGCCTCTACTTGAGAGCATTGAAGGGACTTGACACAATTCAAGACAAAGCAGCCTGTTTGAAGCCGGGTCTCAACTCGAAACATCACCCATTCCTTCTCTCCAGAGATGCTGCCTGTCCCTCTGAGCTACTCCAGCCTTTTGTGTCTATTTTCAGCCTGTTTATTGATCTTGCTAATAAATTCTGCCTATCTGACAGATGCTGAGTTATTAAAGTTAAATACCTCTGCAATGAAATAAAATAAATAATCTAATTACATTTTGCAACATGATTTAAAACGCTCTCAGCTCGCAACCCACATTTCAACTGTCTCTATTTTTTGTAGTCTTTCACTTTGTCTAGGTTACCCTTTCATTCCAACTCACCTACGACTCACCTACAACTCACTCATCTGTTTGCTGCCTCTGACCTTTGCTTGTTTCATTAAACCTCTTGCCTCTCCTCTTAGGATAAATATGGTCCATTCTATCTCTTTAACCTTAACATTTTCCCTATTTCTCTCAATACAAGTCTTTCATTATGTTGTTCATATTTTCCCCTTCCGTGAGACTCCAACCATGTGACACTTCTCTGTTAATGTACTGTGGCACTGAACATCGCAGAAACATTTCAGTAAGAGGAGAAAATAATTCTCATTACATTAAAAATCCACCTTGATTAGATTTTCGCCTTATATTGCAATGTACAATAATGTAATTGTATATAGTTCATATTTTTTATTGAAAATAAGAGAATAAAAATTGATATTAAATAAAAATAAAATGTATTTTAAGCCCACAAAGATTAAAACAGGGGAGAGAGGAAACATTTGAAATTTCAAATCTCAAGTTATCAAAGCAGGATAGAAGAATAATGGGAAGTGAAGTTTTTTATAATTCTATAAATATAAAATCATGTTAACTGGAATGATTATTGCTCTGGATTATTCAGAAACCATTAAACATAGCGTTATATTTATAGTGTCTTTAAAAGTAAAATGTTGAAAATGTAAATCAGATCCGTTCAACATCATTCAATGAGTCACCATGTCTGCAGCAAAGATTCTGCATCAGGGTGAAGTACAGCATTCACAGAGAAATTTGGAGGGATACCATTTTATTTTCTTACCAGTGTTAAGCTGACCACTATAATTTCTGGTCAGTAATTTGTTCCCGTCTTAAATTTAACTGTGACACCAATATGCCAACCTTTGGTGTGACATATTTTTCTGATAATATATTAATTACGTGCAGTAATACTTTGATTACTCTTCCTGTGATTCTTTTAATACGTAGATGCAATCAGGTCCTTATTTGATTAACTTATTTCATTTCCTTTTCCCATTTTAAGCATACAATATTCGCCTCATCCAACACAATGTCTATCTGTTCTACCTCCTTGGTAAAGAAAAACAAAATAACAATTTAATATTCAAGCCATCTCATTGTCATCATGTTATCTTCTTAATAAGCAGGCCAAATCTATAACGAGGCAACCTCTAAGGAAGATGGGTTTTAGTTTAATAGCTCACCTTTTATCTTTGTAGTCATATATTATTTAAATGCATTCTGAGCTTACTGATCAAATATAAATGGTTTTGGTACCAACTACACTT
This sequence comes from Raja brachyura, assembly GCA_963514005.1. The sequence continues at coordinate 29,212,301 of OY740792.1, forward strand.
AATGCATGCCCTTTGACAACCAATCCCAAGTTACGGATACTATTCAGCACAAAGAGCATTTTTACATGTTCATGAAAATGTCACTAACTGTTCATTTTTCCAATTTTAAAATATTTTAGAATGCAAAACATTTGCATTTTTTTGGATTAGGAAATTAAAACTTCCTCGGAATCCAAAGATATATCTTATTCTCCAGTGAAACATAATTGTGTTTTTTTTCCTTCCCTGTTTACAGGTCAAATGGTGGCACTCTGCAAATTCAACTTCTGGTCTCAAAGCACACCGGTGCTAATAATGGGGTTTTTAAGTGTCAGACTGCACGCAATGACATTGCTCCTTATATGATAATTGTTTAGCGGTTTGCCATAAATTAGATTGAAAATACATTTGTCCTTGGGCATGTAGCCCAACTGGTATAGCCCCAGCAGAGAAATCTAAATGGGGCTTCAACGTAAGAATAAGGGGTATGCCATTTGGGACTGAGATGAGGGAAAACTTCTCCACCCAGAGAGTTGTGAATCTGTGGAATTCTCTGCCACAGAAGGCAGTGGAGGCCAATTCACTGGATGTTTTCAAGAGAGAGGTGGATTTAACTCTTAGGGCTATAGCAATCAAGGGATATGGGGCGAAAAGCAGGAATGGGGTACTGATTTTAGATGATCAGCCATGATCATATTGAATGACGGTGCTGGCTCGAAGGGCCGAATGGCCTACCCCTGTATCTATTTTTCTATGTTTCTATGTACTGGTCCAGATTTACTCTCCTTCAGGCCCGTTGTCTTCTATCAACATTACCCGAGCCAAAATTGCGCAACCACCACCTGCTATATCCCCGAGCTCTTCACCCCCACTCAGTTCCCTCCTTGATCTTACAACCACAGTCCCACTACCCTAACCTATTCCTTTCCCAACCAGCAAGTTCTGATCTGATGTCTCAAAATTATTCATCTCCATCTGTTTCTTCAATCAGCTCTTTACTCAGCAACACCACGCCCTCCCATAATCAGCCTAGCTTGATTTTTATAACTGCGTTGTTTCTACAGAAATCAAATTAATAGGGGCGTCTCCAAGCTGATCCCAATTTGCTTTCCTTCAGAGTCACCTCAAAATCTCATCAGCTACACATCATCTATGGTACGAATATACAGCAGCCAACCCTTTCCCTGAATCTCCCCCACCTAATAAACTCTATCCTCATGGCATAATCTCAGTCACCAGCTGATACAACAGAAACACGCTATTTGTCCCTACATTGTCTACACCAAATACCTACTCATGACCTAGGCCTAAGCTCTCAGCCCAACCCTCAAATCACCAACTTCCATTTGACTCTCCATTCATTTCCTGACTCGGCAATTCACCAATCATCCAGGACTCAGTTCAATTTAATTTTAATAACCCAGTATCTGTGAAGATGTGTAACTGAGGGCCTCTGTGACCAGGCCAAGCTTGTTCTGCTCTGGATATATCGCCCTTCTACCTCACTGCTTATGACCAGCAAGTCCTAATTTCTCAACCTAATTCACCAACTTCCAATTGACTCAGTTATTAACACCTACCTCAAATAACTTACTCACTCCATTCCCCCAACCAATGTTCACCTCCCTCTCAACTCAATACCCAATGTCCAATGACCCATAGCACAATTCAAACCTTTTTGATTCTCTGACTTCTCCTTTCTCTCTCCAGACTGGAAATTGGTCCAAACTCAACAATTGTCAACTATCTCAGAGACAACATTTTTCAACTATCAATCAGCTGCTGACTCAGCATATGTCACCTTCATAAAAATCGACAATTCATCCGCAGCCCAGCAACTCATATGCCCCACCACCACTGATCTTCACTCTACTAAGGAAAAAATATATCCTTAATTAGGATCAGTTCAGTAAACAATGAATTTTTCAGTGACCCACTGAATTTTTAAGTGGAATGCACACAACTATAGGATTATTAATAGTGTGGATTCCAATAAATGTCTCGACCAGTAACTTTATCATATTTGTTTGAAAAGGGACAATATCTCAAATACAAATTTTCATAAGCGGCCGATCATGTCTACTCCGCCATTCAATCATGACTGATCTATCCCTCCTAACCCCATTATCTTGCCTTCTCCCCATAACCTCTGACACCCATCCAAAATGTTTTGAAAATATGTAAATATAAATAGTACATGGCATACTTTAATATTTGTAAAAGACAGTACAGATACTTCCAATGTACAAATGCAGAGGCTGATAGAAACGTACAAACAGCACCACTCTCTCATGAACAAAAATGTAGGTTATCCATTTGGAGTATATTAATCTGTCTATAAAATTGTTTGATTCAAGGAATTTTTGAACCATAATGACTTGCAGGTTGAATTAAGGTCAAAAGATTAAAGATAATCATTCTAATATAATTCCTATCAATTAGTCCAATATTGCAATTATAAACATAACCAAAATCTGAAAGAACAATTATAAAAAATTAAAAAGTCCAGTTTACTTAACATTAAAAGTACAGGTTTTGAAAAGGTTAATTTATTTTAAAGTGATTAACAATGCTATATCTAATTTAAGAATTCATGAGAACTATTTAGAAATGTTAGGATTTTACATAAAACGTAAGAGCATATCACAAATGAAGTTGGTTTGGAAGTATCAATTACAACCCAAACAGAATAATTTAAAAAAAACAAACGCATCCGCGCTTATTCATAATGCAAAGTTCACCAACAGCACTGTGCGTTAAATATCGGCAGACACCAACATATGGTTAAGTCAATGTATTAGTGGCAGAACACGGCGCTGCATCTTCAATTAGGGATTAAATTTCCACTGTGATAAATTTTAATAAACCTCACTTACTGTTGCCTGCATCTTTCTCATGCAACTAGCGTTATTAAAGTCCCTCAGGTTAGTAGAAGATTCAACAAGCAGTTAACAAGATGCTCCAATCTGCTCCATTCACTAAACACTACAGCTGACCTGGGGGCATCTTGCCTGTATTCCACAATCAGAAAATCCCAATCTAAAATCATTTACGTAATTCTATCTAATTTCCTTCATTGTTGCCAGTTATTTCTTTACATTGTATGATACGCTAAATTAGGATGCTAAAGGTAAAAGCAATTGTCACTGCGTTCATCAATACCTACCTCAAGCCTCGCTTCCGATCAAATTTGTTCATGTATAAACAGCTTCCTGCTGCATATGAATATATTATGTCACCATAACAACCAAATCAACAAATGCCAGGAGCATCTGCTGCCAGATTGCACAATGTCAGGCACATTGAACAATTGTGGCAGTCAAGCATATCTCTATTGGTGATTAAATCTGTAAGTACAATACCTAAAGTGAATTAACTATATTTGTACTTTGCTGTCTCCACTGTATTATTTGACTTTTCCACATTTAAAAAAAAAGATTCTGCAAATTCCTTGGATGGTCCGGATGCTACTATGTACATCTGATTTTACCTTAACAATTAAACGGATATCGGATGAAAACAGTGGTCTCTATGTGTTCAAAGTCAACAGGAACTTCAGCATATTTATAATTCAACCTTTTCTTTCTTCTCCCGAGTAAAGAAATGTCTCTTGATTCCAATCTACACGTTTATCCTTTGCCCAGAGATCATCCGCTCCCTCCTCTCCCCCAACAGTTGTGGATTTTCTACGAAGAGGAAAATTGGGATTTTCTGATAATGGAATAAAGGCAGGATGCCCTAATGTCAGCTGTGGTGTTTAGTTATTGATGCAGATTGCAGCATCTTATGAATTGCTTGTTGAATCTTCTAGCATTTACCCTGTCAATTGCTCTTTCTTTTAAACTTCAGCATACAAACCAAGCACCCTCTGCTTTCACAAAACAAACGTAAAGTCATAGATTCATATGTGCTAACTGACGCCAACACAAGACCTGCAGCACTAGAGGATCAAACATCCTCGATCATTATTATTTCACCATCAAAGATGCTTATCGCTCCATTCCTTGCCCTCACTTTGGCAAATCAGATGTGCTGGCTGTGCTCGGTCTTCCTGCGTATAGGCAATGACTGAAGAGTGAAGTTCCAGCAGCGAAGACTGCACAGAGCTGGTCACGAGAGGTAGTGGAATGACTCTGCAACTGTGTGGAGTCAGTAGACTGGTTCAAGGGCTCAGCAATGGACCTGAACAAATATGCCCCAGTTGTTACTGACTTCATAAGGAAATGTGTGGAGAAGTTCCCACTAAAACTATCCGAGTGTTTCCTAGCCAGAAGCCTTGGATGAACCAAGTGGTCAGCAATCTACTGAGGACCAGTTCTCAGGCATTCAAATCTGGTGATGCAGATGCATATGGGAAGTCTAGGTATGACCTTGGTAAGGCCATCAGAAAGGCAAAGAGACTTTTTGTTCTTAACTGAAGAATGAGACTGATGTTCTGCAGCTGTGGCAGGGCTTGCACACCATAATTTCCTACAAGTGGCAGTTCAAAGAACAGCAAAGTATCACTTCCAGACATGCACAATGTGTTCTACGCCTGCTTCAAATAAGAGGCAGACATCAGAAGGTCCAGGAGGCTAAACCCTCGGAAAGCATCCAGTCCTGATGGTGTGTCGAACAATCCTTGTTCAAGATGTACCTAGCTCCCATTCCCGACCTCTACCTCCGCTACGTCTACGACTGCATTGGTGCTACCTCCTGCACCCACACAGAACTCACTGACTTCATCCATTTCACCACTAACTTCCATCCGGCACTCAAATACACCTGGACCATTTCCGACACTTCCCTACCATTTCTTGACCTCCCTATCTCCATCGCAGGTGATAGACTTCTGACCGACATCCACTATCAACCCACTGACTCCCATGGCTATCTAGACTACACTTCTTCCACCCTGCTTCCTGCAAGCACTCCATCCCCTACTCCCAATTCCTCCGTCTATGCCGCATCTGCGTCCAGGATGAGGTGTTCCACACCAGGGCATCGGAGATGTCCACATTCTTCAGGGAAAGGGGGTTCCCCTCCCCTACTATAGATGAGGCTCTCACCAGGGTTTCTTCCATAACCCGTAGCACTGATCTCTCTCCCCGTGCCCCACTCGTAACAAGGGCAGAATCCCCCTAGTCCTCACCTTCCACCCTATTAGCCGTCACATACAACAAATAATCCTCCGTCATTTTCGCCACCTCAAATGTGACCCCACCACTCGCCACATCTTCCCATCGCCTCCCCTGTCTGCTTTCCACAAAGACAGCTCCCTCCGTAACTCCCTGGTCAATTCATCCTTTCCAACCCGTACCACCCCCACAGTCGTTCCAGGTGCGGCAGAGGTTCACTTGCACCACCTCCAACCTCATCTATTGCATCCACTGCTCTAGATGTCAGCTGATCTACATCGGTGAGACCAATTGTAGGCTTGGCGATCGCTTCGCTGAACACCACCGCCCGGTCCGTAATAACCAACCTGATCTCCCGGTGGCTCAGCACTTCAACTCCCCCTCCCATTCTGAATCCGACCTTTCTGTCCTGGGCCTCTCCATGGCCAGAGTGAGGACCACCAGAAATTGGAGGAGCAGCAATTTCGCTTGGGAAGTTTTACGCTTGGGCAGTTTATACCCCAGCGGCACGAACATTGACTTGTCCAATTTCAGGTAGCCCTCATTGTCTCCTCCCCTTCTCAGCTCTCTCTCAGCCCCCTGGCTCCTCCTCCTTTCTTCTTCCCACCCTGGGATAGCACATTGATGCAGTCATAAAGAAAGCCCATCACTTTTACTTTCTGATATGATTGAGGAATTCATGTATATAAACTGATACTCTGTTGACTTCTGCAGGTGTACAGTAGAGATTGACTAGTTGCATCATGACCTGGTTCAGCAACTCAAATGCTCAGCAATTAAGTAGATTACAGAGAATGGTAGACAATGCCTGGTCCATCACGTAGTGACCTTCCCACCATCGAAGGGATCTGCATGAGGAGCTGCCTCAAAAGGTTAACCAACATAAAAGATCCACAGCACCCTGGCCACGTTCTCATTTCACTCGACGAATCTCGGGAAGGTGGTACAGAAGCCTGAATACCATGACCACCAAGTTCAAGAATAGTTTATTCCGAACAACATTCCATGTCTTGAACACCACACAACACTAACCTAATCTATGAACTTCTATGGACTATCCGTGGTTGCCAGGAGGATTTCAAAATTTTTTTTTGCACTAGTATTGTGGTTATTAATTTACTGGGTTTTTGTTTATTATATATTATCTATGTATATTGTGTTTCTGGCCTGTTATGCTGCCACAAGATGATGCAGCTGTACAAGTCGTAGATGAGATCACACTTGGAGTACCATGTGCAGTTCTGGTCAGCCAGCTGCAGGAAGTATGTCATTAAGCTGGAAAGGGTGCAAAAGAGATTCATCAGGATGTTACCTGGGGTCGCAAGCATGAGGATGGATAGGCTGGGACTTTCTTTTGAACATAGTGAAAGAGCTAATAGTCAAATCTAATAGTCAAATCTAAAATGGAGTAGTTCTTGTACAAAAGCATGATCTAGTAGAACAAAAGAATGGCTCGATGCCAAGTCTGAATGACTTTGTAAATTATATGGAACACAATATGGATGACAGGTTGTCTTTTAAATAAAGACATTACGATGGCTGCCTGCAGTAATAACATGTGCTTCATTCAAGGCCATAAAAAAGCCAAGATTGAAAAAAATAGCTGACGCTCCGGAGATAAATAGCAACTTGTTATTGGATGAGCTTGATTTGGACCCAGCTTTCCTATATTGTGAAAGGCTGCAGAATATTTTAGTCATGCCATATTCAGACTTGGTAGGAGTGTTTTACTGATAAGAAAAATGTATAATTGTGCTAACTTGCCTTTGTTCTGTGAGTGGGAGCCCGAAAACTGAGCAACGTTTGTGCTCATTGTAGATCTTTGCCACTCCCGTCTGACGAATCAATTAAAGATTGCCATGGTTTACCTTTAACAGTTTTTGTTGCTATCTGCTTTTTAAGAAACGAACGTTGACAATAGCAGATTGAAGTGTGTCACAAGTAACTGCAAATACTGGTTTACAAAATCCTTATTAAGTTGTAAAAGATCATGAGGGGCACGGATAAAGTGAACACTCACAGTCTCATAGGTAGAGGATTCGTAAACATGAGGGCATATGCTTACGGAGAGAGGGGAGAGAATCAAGACTATTTGACCCAGAGGGTAGCTCGAATCTGGAATGTATCATCTGAGGAAGCTATAGAGGCAGACACTTGGACAGATATGGATAGGAGGTTTTGAAGGTTCAGGGCTAAATGTAGAAAAATAGGACTAGGGAAAAATACAGGCAAATGGGACTAGCTCAATATGCTAACTTGGTCAGTACGGACAAGGTACACTATACTGAAATATGGATAGCTAGATGACAAACAGCAATGGACCCGGAACCAATCTCTTTTGGCACACCATCAGTCACAAGCCTCCTGTATGAAAAATAACCTTCCACCAAACCCTCTCTTCTATTATGAAGCCATTCCTGTACCCAGTTAGCTGGCTCTCCCTGAACCTCATATGATTTAACCTTCCAGAACAGTCTACCATGCAAATCTTTATGGAAGCTGAGCTGTTCAGCCATGCAATCACCCGTCCGATCGTCCTATTTTTACCCTCACTAGCACGATGTACCGGGATAATCCGGAGATTGCTACCTGCTTTTTCACCATTTGTCTAACTCTCTATATTTAGAACATCATTTTTTCCAAAATATATAATTTGTGCCAATGTGCTCAACTACTTATGGCTGCTCACCCTCCTCTTTAAGAATGTTTTTTATCGACTCCAAGGCATCCCAGACCTTGGCATCAGGGAGGAACACACAGTCCTGGAGTCTCATTTGCTGCCACAGACTTTCCTATCTGTCCTCCTAACTAAAGAATCTCCTGCTATGTCTATAGTCCTGCTTGGCTTCACCCTACCCAGTTGTGCCACAGATGGGGGTGCTAAGGGTCTGTTTTGGGCAGCTCTGTGGAACAACTAGTAACTAGGTTCTCAAATGTACGTTTCAAATAAGAACATCTCATGGAAAAGACTGAAGAAGGGTCTCGGCCCGAAAACGTCGTCTATTCCTTCTCTTCATAGATGCTGCCTCACCCGCTGAGTTCCTCCAGCATGTTTGTCTACCTTCATGGAAAAAACTAGTAATGTGCTATATTTGTGAATGACTGACTACACAAAGAGAAGCTTTGACTGCTAGTTCTATCCCGAGTCCACTGAGCTAGTGAAAACCCGGATCCTTTACATACAGCACCCTCCATAATGTTTGGGACAAAGACCCATCATTTATTTATTTGCCTCTGGACATTATAATTTGAGATTTGTCATAGAAAAAAATCATATGTGGTTCAAGCGCACATTGTCAGATTTTAAAGGCCATTTTAGCAATTTTGGTTTTCCCATATAGAAATTACAGCTGTGTTTATAGTCACCCCCATCTTAGGGCAACATCATGTTTGGGACACATGGCTTTACGGGTGTTTGCAATTGCTCAGGTTTGTTTAATTGCCTCCTTCATGCAGGTATAAGAGAGCTCTCAGCACCTAGTCTTTCTTCCAGTCTTTCCATCACCGTTGGAAACTTTTATTGCTGTTTATCAACATGAGGACCAAAGTTGTGCCAATGAAAGTTAAAGAAGCCATTATGAGACTGAGAAACAAGAATAATACTGTTAGAGACTTCAGCCAATCCTCAGGCTCACCAAAATCAACAGTTTGGAACATTATTAAGAAGAAAGAGAGCACTGGTGAGCTTACTAATGGCAAAGGGACTAGCAGGCCAAGAAAGACCTCCACAGCTGATGACAGAAGAATTCTCTCCCTAATTAAGAAAAATTCACTCTCTAATAAAGACAAATCAGAAACACTCTTCAGGAGTCAGATGTGGATTTGTCAATGACCACTGTCCGGCCAGGTTACAGTTTGCCAAGAAGTACTTAAAAGAGCAACCACAGTTCTGGAAAAAGGTCTTGTGGACAGATGAGACGAAGATTAACTAATATCAGAGTGATGGCAAGAGCAAAGTATGGAGGAGAAAAGGAACTGCCCAAGATCCAAAGCATACCACCTCATCTGTGAAACACAGTGGTGGGGGTGTTATGGCCTGCACATATATTCCACCACTGACCCATAGCCCCCAACTGTGCAGGTGGGTTCCCGTTGTGACACCCGAGATCCCCGTTATGACGCGAGTCACGGCAACACTCCCCAACTGCGCAGACGCGGCCGTCAAGCGGGAGCACGACTGCAACATTTTTAAAGATCAAAATGGTAATAACGGAAAAAATAAGATCTCACTCACCCTCTTCTGCCCCCTATTCCCCTCCTCCATTATCCTCCGCCTCCCACCTCCTCTGCTTCCTCCCTCACCCCCTCCCTCCCCTCCTCCCTCTTCCCCCTCCGATCCTCCATTACCACGCCATCTTCTCTTCCTAACCCTATGCTCCTTCATTCCCCCTCATCCCCCAGCACTCCCTCCCCGCCTCTTCACCCTCCCTCTTCTTCCCCTCTCCTCCTTCCATCCCCCACTCCCCCCTCTCCTTTCCCCTACCCTCTCTACCCTCCCTTCCTCCTCCTCACACTCTATCCCCCTGCTCCCCTCCTCACCTTCGCTCTATCCCACCCTCCCACTCTCCTTCCTCACACACCCCCCCACTGCCCTCCTCTCTCTATCCCCCACCCCCCCCATCCTCTGCCTCTCCCCTCCCTACCCCACTCCTCTCCCTCTACTCTCACGTCCCCCCATCTCACCGGCCCACAATGAAAATTGCAATGTTTTTTAAATGAAACCTCCCCCCCTATCCAACCCCCTCACAATGAAAATGTTTTTTTTAAATAGTGATTTTTTAAATGTAAATAAGATTCGGGATCCCATTGTGATTGAAAACGGAAGAATTTGATTAAAACTGAGCTTTTATGGATTTAAAAAAATGTAAGCTAGACCAAGTAAGACCCGTTGTGTCCCATCCCCTCAACGCATAGTTACAGGGGCGGGGAAGGGCAGCCTGCGGCACAACACATCCCCCCCCCCCCAACACACACACACTAACCACCCACCTTGATATTATATTAATATTATTAATTCACTCCTTTTACCGCAGCCCCCACCCTATCCACTCACGCATCGGCTCCAACTTGCAGGCGCGGCTAGAGAGGGAGAGGGAGGGGTGTACAGAGGGCAGCGGGCAGGGTGCGGAGAGGGGGCAGAGGGGGGGGCAGGGGGCAGAGGGGGGGGCAGGGGGCAGAGGGGGGGGCAGGGGGCAGAGGGGGGGGCAGGGGGCAGAGGGGGGGGCAGGGGGCAGAGGGGGGGGCAGGGGGCAGAGAGAGGGCAGGGGGCAGAGAGAGGGCAGGGGGCAGAGAGAGGGCAGGGGGCAGAGAGAGGGCAGGGGGCAGAGAGAGGGCAGGGGGCAGAGAGAGGGCAGGGGGCAGAGAGAGGGCAGGGGGCAGAGAGAGGGCAGGGGGCAGAGAGAGGGCAGGGGGCAGAGAGAGGGCAGGGGGCAGAGAGAGGGCAGGGGGCAGAGAGAGGGCAGGGGGCAGAGAGAGGGCAGGGGGCAGAGAGAGGGCAGGGGGCAGAGAGAGGGCAGGGGGCAGAGAGAGGGCAGGGGGCAGAGAGAGGGCAGCGGCAGAGGCAGAGAGCGGCAGCAACCTCCCCACCATGGACCGATCCGAGGACCCCTAGCGAGCGGGCAGGTGAGCATCAACCAAAAGACTGCAAGTTAGGCTGCCGCAGACTTCAGCTATGATCTTTGGTCTTCAGTCCAGGGCCCGACTGTGTCTTTTGAAAAACGGAGGGTTGGGGGGGGGGTGATGTCATCGCAGCACGAGGAAGAAGACATGCAGTCGTTTTTAAATTCAAAGTTTTGTCAGATTTTTGAACATTTTCATTCATAACTCGAGAAATAAAGCATTACATTTTCAGATAAGACGATTTGGACTCCAGGGGAAAAATGTCTACGGGAATATGTAAAAATGTTACGGTTACCGTGTCGTTTTTTTGCGCAGATGTGATTGCACACAAACACACACACAAATAAATACACATCCAAGATCAGAGTTTTATAAGTAGAGAGAAGAGATTCGGAAGCCCATAGCGCAGCTGACAGGCAGGGCAAGTGGAAAAGTGGTTTGAAAAGTAATTTTTGTAAAGTTTAAAATGTCAATATCATGTAAAATATAACATCAATCCAAACAAAACTTGTTTCATTTACATCCCAGGACAGTGGTGAGTAAGGTGGGTCAAAATTGTAGCGCTATCGTGTACCGTTTTGACAGGGTTTTGAAATATCACGCACACAAACAAACACGATGAGAGTTTTAGTTATATATATATATATATGTATTATTAACCTACACTGTGGCAACATGTAAAACTTTATTCAGAAGGGCTCCAAAATTGGTCAAAGTAAATGCACCTTTCTCAGGGTCGCAGACAGTAACAATGGAGTATTGCGTTCAAGTATTTAGGCCTCAACTATTCATTATATCAATAAATTTGGAAGAAAGATCCACATGCAATATTCCGAAGTTTGCAAAAGCTAGTGAACTTGTAGAATTTGGGACCACAGAAAGTTGCAGAGGCTATATTAGTCAATATTCTTATGGACATAAATAAATTCTACAAGCAAACGCATTAAAGAGTGTCAGGGAGAGAGCAGTAATATGGCATTTTTAAAAGGCTCCTGTCTTACTTTCTATGTTTCTATATCTTTCCAAACCTAAGACTGCCCTGTGATATTCGATTTAACCTGTAAATAAAGCAAGGCACTATTACTAAATATAACAATGACCTTGTGCACTGCGGCTTCTTCTCTCCTTTTTCCGGAACACATTACAGTTTTGCAGTCGGCTACAACCCACCAGACTTTCTAACCTGTGCCGATTCTTCCCATGCAAGCGCAGAATATGAACCTTTCCCTGTTGCTGAGGCATGGCCAGACCGTTACTGCTGAATGCAATTCTGCACCAACTCCTGTAATTTTATTGATCCCCTACTACTTTTTAACTTCTGCCAAATTCTTGTTCTTGGCACCATATAAAAAATACATTTATTCCTATTTTTCCAAATATATGCCAATATGGGCACCTTTCCATAATTCAATATTGTATGATCAATTAAAACCTTCTTTTAAATTAAAATGCTACTGTGGGTTGAGAATAACTTTGTGGCAGCACAGTGGCGTAGCGGTAGAGCTGCTGTTTTACAGCATCAGACGCCCAGGTTCATTCCTGACTACTGGTGTTGTCTCTACTTCGTTTGTGTGCTCTCCCTGTGACCGCGTGGGTTTTCTCCGGGTGCTCTGGTTTCCTCCCACATTCCAAAGACGAACAGGTTTGTAGGTTAATTGGCTTTGGTAAAATTGTCCCTAGTGGGTAGGATAGATTTAGTGTACGGAGTGATCGCTGGTCAGTACAGACCAGGCACGTGCCATGAGTAATTACTCAGGGTAGGCAGTCAGTCGGCTTTAAAAAAAATCTTAAACCGGGCATGCGCAGATTGTTCTCCTCTCCGTAAAAATAAATAAAAATAAAGAAAGTAACAATTCAATTTGCCCAAGGTTTCCAAATCTCCTCCATTCTGAATTACTGAATGTGTGGGGGGTAGAGGGTGACGGCAGGTGGAGAAATGGTGGGAAAAACGGGAGCACACCGGGACAAGTTGAATCAGTTGTGATCTTATTGAATGACAATACTAGTTCAAGGGGCAAATTGGGGGGAAGAGTTACTTTCACATCATGTGGTGAGTCTGGCTAGGGGTAAAGTTGCGGGGAGGGCAGGAGTGTTGAGCAGGAGGGGGTCGGGTATCATTCCAGCAACTCACTCACTTACCGCTGCCGCGGCGCTCCGGGCACGGAGCCACAGCATTGTGGCCGGCTGCACAGAAATCGCTATCAAAATATGGAGGGGACCGGAGGACAGGGACACACACAATTGTTTGGCAGCCGCGCACGCGGAGGCTTCGGAGGCTCAATCCAGCGCGAAATGCAGCTCAACTCTGCCTGCCTCGCCGGGTTAACCTACAGCCCTGCCTGGACTGACGGGACGCCAGCACTGCTTACAGCGCTGGCTGTAAACCTGGGCCATATTTCCCACAAGTCCAGGCAGGGCTGTGGGTTAACCTGGTGGCACAGGCAGAGTTGTGCTGGGTTTAACGTTGCTTCTCTGCACTGACTGTGGGCCTGAGGGCACCGCTCCCGTCTGACTCCCGACGTCTCTGGCCACCCCTGGGCATGGGTAGGGGACAGGGGCACTCAGGTGGGGATGGGACGGCGCCGGAGAGTCGGGATCGATCCTGGCTGCGGATGAAGCGCAGGTCTGTGCCGAGAGTGTTTCGGCAGGTCTTCCTCCTCCAATCAGTCCCACCCCGCCCCCTACTTCCGCCTCTAACCGACACCTCCCTCCTCCAATGATTGCGCTGAATCATCATGTCCCGCCCCCATTGCCTGCTGAGCGATGTCTCCCTCGGCCAATCGGCGCCCTCGATCAGCAGTCCCACCCCCACTGCCTCGCGGAAATTGGAGATTTCACCTGGATTACAAAAAATTGGGGGGGGGGGGGGGGGGAGAAATGGGCCTCAAAACAGAAGGGGAACGTGTGTCCCCTGCCCCCCCCACCCCGGATTTCCGCCCCTGGTGGCCAGGGAGGGAAGCAGCTCGGGTGGCTGCGAGCGGCCGCCGGACCTCAGCGCCTTCTGCCGGCCCGCTCACCTCTGGCAGTGCTCTCCGTCTGAACAGTGAGGGGACCAGCTCAAGAGCAAAGATCATAGAGCAGAGCGGGTCAGCAGGCAATGGATAACACGACAGTGGGCAGTGGACACTCCTGTGAACGCTCCTGTCCTCCCGCAACTTTACCGCTGGTCAGAGACCCCACACACCATTAAAGGAACTCTTCCCCCCTCCCCCCCCAATTGATTAGAAGAATGAGGTGTGATTTTATTGAAACATACAAGGTATCTAAAGAGGAAGTAGATAATGTTTTGAAAGATTAAAAAATGGAGGGTTATGGGGAACTGGCATTGAAGGACGCAAACCCCAGGACAGATCCGCTTTTGCACTAAGTGGAATGACAGGCCTAGTAGCCTAATCGTTTTCACCCAACAAACAGCCTGATTCCTTTATCATCTTTACTTTTTTTTGCATATATTGTTCTTTATCTCTCCACATCAACGTCACAAACAACTTCAAATAAGGAATGCATTTATAACATTTAGCAGCCAAGATTCAATGGGTGCCTCAGTACTTACAACTATAATTACCTGAGAACACTCCGATATAATGTAATAATCCCTCGTATTTCTTTTCATTTCGCTGAAACAGCTTGCACCGACTCTGTTCAGTGACCCTCCTGCATTTCCCAGTCAACGGGTTTCATGTCCTTTGACCAAAACTGGGATATACATTACCCCCCCCCCCCCCCCCACCTTACAGGGCAGGCATGGTATGTATGATTGCCACACATACATTCCAGCTGCTGTAGAGAGGTCATCTTTAAAAGTTGAAGCCCTCCTCAATTAAGTGTGCAGCACTTGTCCAAAGCTGCATTCAATTGGGAATGGCATGTTACTTTTAGCAAATTATTGGGTGTACGCCAATGTAATGCTGCTTACAACGATTTTTTGATCAATTCATAATCTTTTGTAAGAAATTCTATTGGATGTTATTGCTCCATGCAGTGCAGGTTTACTGCACCCTAAAAATGGTTAAATCTAATTTCATGGTATATGTTCATGGTGTATAAAAATTTCCAAACTGATGAAACCCAATATATAGTACGAAATATATTAAAAGATAATAGTCTAGAAATATTTAACATAATTTAGAAGATGTTTTCCAGCCAGTCTCACCTGCGTCCCATCTCCATTCACCAGAGGAGGTAGAAGAGACAAATCAACATTGAGACGCGAGGTTGCGTCAAGTGGTGGCGGATTTTCTGCCATTATGAGAAGTGTTGCCGCAGACCAGTTTCTTCTTCCCACTCCTAATTTAAAAAACAACAGTATATTAATGAATACAAAATAACTGAATTAATGAAAGTAATCCTTGATTACTTTCAAGGATCAAAAATGGTTTATGCCAGACATAGCACGTTAAACAATTGGGATCACCCTCCCATACCAGTCCCTTTCAATGTTTCAGATCCTATCTTCCTTGAAGCCAAACGACTTTACCAGAGATCTATACCTTGTCACAATATCTCCTACATTTTGGAAAGCCCCCTCTACATTGCTTTTCTCCAGTTACAGTTAGAATTCCACCTTAAAGTGTGGCAATGCTGTTGAACCACCTTGGATATTTTCTAGGTGCAGCAAAGCTGTTGAGAGATCACCACAATCACATACAGCTAAATTATGCCAATCTTGCAGTATTCCGTGTAACACTTAAAAAGAACTTTACATAACGTAAAAGACAAAAGTTAAATAAACAAGGAAATATTTACTCTCCATATGCCATTGCATGCATGCTGTCAACCTCTTCAGCGGCATTAGCTCAATTTATGCCATAATTGCCATCAGACAAAAACAATTTTCCCTAATTTTAGGTAACAATATTTTGAATCTTAGTTTCTGGATGCTAATCCAGCTCTTGTTGAAAGGTTACTGCCCTTAAACGTTTCTCTAACAATGCTATCTAACTAGCTAAGCATTTCTAGCAGTTGCAGTATTCCACTTTTGGATTATATCTTGTACTTTCTTCCCTTTGGACGCAATCACTTTTTCTAACTTTATTTTCCAATTCTTCAATGCTTTCCTCTGGCCTTCCTTTGATCAGAAATAACCTGCCTTCAATCAGCAAAACAAAATGGCTGATATTTCACCAAAACCTATAATTTCAACAAACTATAAGGTAGACATGATGCTAAGCGTTTCTGTTACTGTTGACTTCATTTCCATTTTATTCCTTGTGCTTTGGAAGGAAACAGTCCAGTCCTGTATATTTATCTTTATGTCGCCATAAATTTCATTGAACTTCTGGAAATCCAGTTTTTCAACTCAATAATCTCATCTTCCTCTCGACATGCAGTACTTTGTACGCAAGTTATAATTCCAGGGTTATCACATAAAATGAAAGCACAAAGTTTTACTGAAGGTAATACAAAAGATTGAGCCATTATTTCCCATAAACTACTTCTAAACCCACGTGTCCTCTCCAAAATACACATATAGAATGTGCTATTGTACCTAATGTCTAATCTCCTGCTCCACTGAAGAAATATCACAATTTATGCTCTTTTCCTATTATGCATTCTATTTATGGGCGGCACAATGGCGCAATGGTAGAGTTGCTGCCTTACAGCGTCAGATACCCAGGTTTGATTCTGACTACAGGTGTTGTCTATACGGAGTTTATACGTTCTCCCTGTGACTGCATGGGTTTCTCTGGGTGCTCCGGTTTCATCCCACATTCCAAGGACGTGCAGGTTTGTAGGTTAATTGGATTCCATCAAATTGTCCCCAGTGTGTAGGATAGAACTAGTGTATAGGTGATCGATGGTCGACGCAAATTCGGTGGGACAAAGGGCCTGTTTCCACGATGTATCTCTATAACTATTGACGTATTCATGACTCCGCGATTGCATCCTTGCTACCCCAGTGATTTTTGTTTTTCTAGTCCTCGTCAAAATCTTTCCATAATAAATATACCCTTTCTATAGATCAATCCATCATCAATCAACCACCTCTTACCACCAAACACCTGAAGTGGATACTTTCTTAAATTAACAATCTATTCATTAGTTCATACCAGGCCAATAGAACTCATTTCTATATATTTTATCTATTTTCATTTCAGCTATTTCTTTTCTCAGTCTGCTATACTGTGGAAGGTAGGCTTCCCTATAAACATTAATTCCAAAGATATCAAATACAAGCTCTCTGCTGCCATTCCAGTGGACTTCTTCCCACCCAGCATCCTGAAGAGATTCCAGCCATTCCATTTGATTTCACTACAATGGATTCTACATGGATAGAAAATTGGCTTCATGGAAGGAAGCAGAGGGTAATGGTAGAAGGTTGCTTCTCAGACTGGAGGCCTAGGACTAGTGGTGTGCCCTAGTGTTCGGTGCTGGGCCCATTACTGTTTGTCATCTATATCAATGCTTTGAATGAGAACGTACATGGCAAGATTAGCAATTTTGCAAATGATACAAAAGTGGGTGGTATTGCAGATAATGAAGATGGTTGTCACAAAATTCAGCAGGATCTTGATCGGTTGGCCAGGTGGGCTGAGGAGTAGTTAATGGGAATTAACAGAATTAGTAGTTACAGAGCAATGTGAGGTGTTGCATTTTGAAAAGTCCAACATGGTCAGGACCTATACAGTGAATGATAGGGCTCTGGGGAATGTTGTAGAGCAGATGGATCTAGGAGTGCAGGTACATTGTTACTCAACGGTGGTTTCACAGGTAGATAGGATGGTCAAAAAGGCTTTTGGCACGTCAGAATATTGAATATAGAAGTTGGGAAGTCTGTTGCAGTTATATATGTCATTGGTGAGGTCGCATTTAGAGGATTATGTTCAGTTCTGGGCATCATGTTATAGGAAAAATATTATCAAGTTGGAAAGGGAAGAGAGAAGGATGACGAAGATGTTGCCAAGACTCGAATATCTGAGCTGTAGGGAGAGGTTGAGTAGGCTGGGACTATCCCTTGGAGCACAGGAGGATGAGGGATGATGTTAAAGAAGTGTATAAAATCGTGAGAGCAATAGATCGGGTCTCTTGCCCAGAGTCGGGGAATCGAGAAAGATGCAATGGGAACCGGAAGGGTAAGATTTTCACAAAAAAGGGTGGTGGGTGTATGGAACGAGCTGTCAGAGGATGTAATTGAGGCAGGGATTATTGCAACGTTTAAGAAACAGTTAGACAGGTACATGGATAGGACAGATTTAGAGGGATATTGATCAAACTCAGGCAGGTGGGACTAGTGAAGATGGGAAATGTTGGTCGGTGTGGGCAAGTTGGGCCCATTTCCACTTTATGACAACATAAAATTTTCCATACCATAACAATGACAATTCCTTCAGCATTTATCAATATGAATTTCACCAGGTGCACTATATTTATCATATTTCCACTTCAGCATGTTTCTTTTATACTTGACAATTTTGAGAAATACCTTGTTCTTCATCTCATCAGTCTTCAGATTTGTCAGATAATCTCCCATCTCATAGCTTCATTACAATCTTTCCATCCCAACACAGAATATTCTCCCACCATTCTGGCCAACTGCCTCCCCCTGAGCACTTTTCCATGCAAACACAGGAAACCTCACATACTTCCTCATATACATCACTAAAGCATATTTGAGTGAAACAGCAATGCACCCAAGCCACCTGTGATTCACTTTACCCTCCCTTCCCAAGCACTTAAAAAAATGGGAAAGGGTGTGATGAAAATAAACATCCTGGCAAAAAGTAAGCAATTGTAGTACACAAATAAAATGAATTATTTCCAGTACAATTCCAAGAGGGCTATCAAAACACAAATATGATTCCTTAAGGATTAGAAGACTATTAAATTTAAAGCTTGAACAGATCTTTACAAATTGATTACAGATGACATGTGAAAATACCTTAAAACATTAGAGGAAGAATTTAATGACAAATATTGCCCTTCAATTCATTCAGGATATAGCCAGTGCTTCAAGCTGCATTCACTCATGTCATTTTAAATACAGAATGGAGCAGTTGTTACAAATAGTAGAGTTGCTACCTAACAGATCCACCGACCTGATGCGCTGGATCTTTCCCTATGATCTTACGGGTTTCTGCTGGATGCTCCATTAACTTCCTACATCCCTAGGACATGTTTACTGGTAGGCTAACTGGTGACTGTAAATTACCCCAAGTGCTCAAATGAATGGGAAAATCTGGGGTCAACTGATGAGAACATAGGAGAATAGAAATGGGTTTAATAGAGGATTGCAATAAAAGGGCGTTTCTTGGTCAGCATAAATCTGTTTTGAATAGTCCGCTTATGTGCTGTATGTGCACAATTCTATGAAACAAACTACAAAATATCCGAAGTATTGGCAGTAAATCAATACTTAAAAGAGCACAGTTCTTCAATTTCTGAAACTAGAGTACAATTCCAACGTACAAATCACGAAGTGAAAAATGAAATTACATCCCTACTTAATAGAAGTAAATTCTTAAATTGATTACATTTTGTCACAAAAGAAGCCTGCTTCAAGTTAGCTCTTACCCATGTCAAAATGTGCCAAAAGTTGGTAACTGCACTTTTGAATGTAGAAAAATTAACATTTTAATTCATAGGAATCATTCAGTTAAAATCCTGATAAATCAGATACAGGAATGCACATATCCTTGATTCATCTCCCTCAAATATCAATTACTTTTACTGGGATTAAACTAATTGATTTAAATGGTCCTTATACAATATTTTAGATTTTGTTTATTCAACTTCACCTATTAGTTACAAGGTGATAATGGTACATCTTGGCTGTTCTTAAAAAAAAATTCCAGGCAAACAAATGTTCAGTGTCATGCACAATAACTTATTTTAATAAGAACAATTATAAAACTACAACATTGCTTAAGATGGAAAATTAGGAGATTCCATTCGAATCCAGGATCTTTAATATGCACAAATAATTCTGCTCAGTTGACTTCTACAGCATGGATGCAATGAGTGCATATGCCCTCCCATATAATCCCAGGTAGTAACCAAGGAGTAACCTCGGAAAATAATTAAGTCATTATTTGTAGATACTGAAACCATGAATTAAATATCAATCTAAGCTGGAGGTGCTCCTCACACAAAATCCAACTGCAAGAGGACAGATTAACTATTAAACATTATTGACCTAAACTATTAAACATTATTGACCTAAAAGTTACTATTCTGAAGAAGGGTCCCGACCTGAAACGTCACATACTTTTTCTCCAAAGTCTGATGTGCTGAGTTACTCCAGCACTTTGCGTCCATCTTCGGTATAAATCAGCATCTACAGTTCCTTTCTATACATAGTGAATCAATGGTACTGTATTCCTGCCCCAAAGTAAATTCATATGTGTTTTAGAAGATACATGCCTACAATTAAATGCAGTTTCTAGCTTATAGCTATTTAGAAAAAACTTTTTTATTTTCTGGGTTCAAAATAGAAAAACCCTCAGATTTCTTCAAATCTCAGATTCTTAACAACTTTTTCCCTCAGATTCTTAACAACTTTTTCTCAGCTTTCAACTTTTCCCAAGATATGGCCAATATATCACCCGTTTACTCCCACCCACATTATTTACTGAGCACCAAACTTCAAGTCAGATGACCCTAGAGTTGCTGCCATTCAGGTAACAGAAATTTGCCTATACAAAATTCATATCTCTATCAAAAAATTTGGATGAGGAATAAATTCGTTCTCACAGAATTACTTTTAAAAATAGTCAATAATTAAATTTGTAACTCATGTTTCTTGTGCAGACGTTGCAGCTTCACTTTATGAAAAATCCCTTCCAACATGCAGGGGTCACCAGTATATAACACTCAATTCTTTCAATAATCATTTGTAAGCGTAAAGAAAAGCTGCACCCCAGCACAAGTATTAACATTTAAATGCCTTTTCTATAACATTCATGGATGCCTGCATTTGCCGAGAGGTTGCTCTCAAGATATCTGATGCCCGAAATGAAGTTTATAGTTCAGATGCTGGAAGGTTTGAACTTACCAATCAAGGCTGATTTTATAAATTTGAGTGGAAAAAAAAGTATCTTGAGAGCACAATATTTTTAACAAAGATGGACACAAATGCTGGAGTAACTCAGCGGGTCAGGCAGGCCATGGGTCAAACTCAGTCTGAAGAAGGTTCCGATCCGAAACATCATCTATTCCTTTTCTCCAGAGATTCAGCCTGACCTGCTGAGTTACTCCAGCATTTTGTGTCTATCTTTGGTATAAACCAGCATCGTCAGTTCCTTCCTACACCGTATTTTTAACATTGAATTTGGCAAAAATATTAGTTTGCTGTTCTATTTGTTTATTTTTAGCCCATTGTTTTCTGACTGCCATTGCATTATTAGTTCCCTTTATAACAAGCAATTTTGAGGTATAAATGTTAAACACGTTTAATACTAGCATTACCCAAACATACAGTAATCACAATTAATTTGTTGTAATAATTGTTTATATTTTCAGATTTATAATAAGAATTTTATTTACAACTTGGGTGGGGGAGAGGGGGAATGCAAGGGTTACGAAGTTAGAGAAATTATTTCATACACTGGTTTGAAACTTCCCAAGCGAAATATGATGCTGTTCCTCCAATTTGCATTTGGCCTCTCTCTGACAATAAAGGAGGCCTAGCACAGAAAGGTCACTGCGGGAACGATAAGAGGAACGAACATGTTTGTCAACCTGTAGATCAGGTAGGTCCAGACGGACTAAACGAAGATTTTCAGCGAAACAATTGCTCAGTCTACGTTTGGTCTCGCCGATGTATAAGAGTCCACACCTTGACCAACGGATACAGTAGATAAGGTTGGAGGAGGTGCAAGTGAACAGAAAGAACTGTCAGGGTCCTTGGACAGTCGAGGGAGGAGGTATAGGGACAGGTGTTATATCCACATCTCTCTGCATCAACAACTATCTCTCTCGTTTCCCTTACCCAACTCTCGATCTGAAGCAGGGTCTCGACCCAAAACGTCACCTATTCCTTTTCTCCAGAGATGTTGTCTGACCCGCTGAGTTACTCCAGCGTTTTGTGTCTATCTTTGATTTAAACCAGCATCTGCACTTCCTTCCTACACAAATTGACCCAAGAATTTTGTAAATATTTTCTGATTTTCAAGGATTCTAAAATGAAGAATCCAACCAATATTGCAGAAAGCTTTAAAGAATTTCAAACAACTGAATGATTTTGTTGAATAATGTCAGGCTAATAGTCGATGTAATAATACAGCAAAATAACAAAATATTTTACCCTATTCAACTTGTTTAGGGTAATGTCATTTCTTACCCTATTGAATCCTTCAGATTTTTTTTTCCTTACAACTAAACTCTTCACAAAAAATTTGCTTTGATGGGCAAGTCCAAAGTTTCCAGAAACTGAACTGTAAACATCTGCACTAAAGAATTCTGGGATAACAGTCTGCAGGGTGATTAATTAATCCTTTATTAAACTAATCCTTAAGTTTTTCCTCTGGAGAAAGAGAAAAGGACACTAACACCATCCTACACACACTATGGACAATTTACATTTATACCAAGTAAATTACCTACAAACCTGTACATCTTTGTAGTGTGGGTTAAAACCTAAGACCTCTGAGAAAATGCACGCAGGTCACGGGAAGAACATGCAAACTCCAGCCAAGCACCTATAGTCAGGATCGAACCCGGGTCTCTGGCACTGTTAGGCAGTAGCTCTACCAGTATGCCAGATAATGCAAATACCCTGTCAGCCAAGAGAGGTCTCGACCCGAAACATCACCCATTCCTTCTATTCAGAGATGCTGCTTGGCCTGCTAAGTCAATCATGCTATCGTCAGTCAACCATGACATTTTGTTCCGGAAGCTTTAAATTCATAATTAGCAATATTACACAAAAGAATTCCTAATTATTTTAACATAGAAATGAATATATTTTGGTTTGCACCCAACCATTCTTAATGCATTAGCTATCACTACTTATTCACGTAGACAACTGGATTATAGGTTTGTGAATTCTGTGCCAAGTTAGCTGTGACTGCAATCGAAGGTTGTACAAATTAGTTCAGCATCTCCAAGTCTTTAATTACTGGGAATTAAACAAGTAGTAAACAAGCGTTTTCAACTGTTAAAACCATTCAATAATTGCTGGTCCAAGAACAGTAGATAGGAATAAAACTTCATTTCAAGAGACTTCAATCAAGCCATGTGAAGCCCGTGTCCCACTTTCACGACCTAATTGGCGACGTCTGCCGAGTTTGCCCATGACTCATACACGCAGCATGGTCGCCATGAGGTCGTAGTAGGTCTTCGTATCTCTTCCTCATGCTCGTGAGTGGTCTCCGCTTACTCGTGGCATCAAGTAGATCACGCCGTTTTTTCCAGCCTGATAAAAAATGTCCACGAGTTAAAGAAGAGGTCGGCATGGAAAAAATTGATACTTTTTACTCATAGGTAGGTCGTAGTATGTCGTGATGGTAGTCGTAGGTAGTCGTAGATAGACGTAGGTCGGTAACTGGCCCGAGAAAATAAATGCATCATTTATCATGTGATCATGTTCCACTCGTAGCTAGTCGTATATAGTCTTAGATGTGCAAGACTGAGGTCGAGGGGGGTCTTAGGAGGTCGTAGGCATAGTCGTAGGTCTTTTACTTCGGCAAGTCAACACGACCTTGACATTTTTTTCAACTCGTCTAGGGTCTTCTAAACTCGTGGATTAGGTCGTCCAAGTGGGACAGGCCCTTTAGCATTCAATTTTGATAAATGGAGGGAAACACTGGTGACAGCGATGAAAGTGCAACCCAACAATTGACAAATCCATTAATTTACCAAATGTTGGGCTGGAAAATGTAACATGTCTTTTCTCATTAAAGGAAACCCAAATGCCATGTTGACTGAGACAGGAAATTAAATTGCTACTTTCACTTTAGTTGATGTGAACAACCTATAACATTCAAATTATTGAAGGTTTTATTCCTCATTGTTTCCTGAAATCCTTAAGCTCTTCATCATATTGCATTTTCTCCCATCGTTTTCTGTTGGTAGTCTGCTTTGACAGATTTTTACGAGGATGTTGCCAGTACTTTAAGGCATGAGCTATAGGGAGAGGTTGGGTAGGCTGGGACTTTATTTCTTGGCTCGCAGGAGGATGAGTGGTGATCTTATGGAGGTGTACGAGATCATGAGGGGAATATATAAAGTAAATGCAGGGAGTCTTTTATCTAGAGTAGGGAAATCAAGAACCAGAAGCACAAATGTAAGGTGAGATGGGAAAGATTGCTGGAACTTACAGATTTCTGATATTCTATCCTACTTGACAGCCAGTTTGTCCATTTCGCTACCTGAGAACTACAATTTGTTAATGAGGTCTTATTTTCTTATTTCGTGTGTTTTGGGCTCAATTGCACTATGTGCTCAAAGAGCAAGGAATTTATCTTCAAAAAATATTCTTAAAATTACATATGCACCACAAATACCACAATATCTCCCACGCATAAGAATCACTTTTGAAATTCAATTGCACAGTTTATTAAGATTCTTGCTCATTCTTTATTGGGTTACAACATTTCATACAATAAACACAGGAGAAAAAAAAGGAGAGGTTGTATAAACCATTTTCCATTGGAATTAAAAGGTTAAGTATTGAACCAATGAAAACGTTACTCATTATTAAGACATGGCATTGTTATCGTTTTTTTATTTAGCGGTTTCCGGAGGTTTTTGTCCTCCAGCAACCACGTTCAACTAGCATCGCAACCGGCTTCGACTAAAAAATTACCGATTTTTAAAACGGAAACCACTTTCGACCATTAGGGAGACTGACAAAAACCTCCGGGAACTGCACGGAAACCTTGGGTGGGGCGCAAAGTCTCCAGAGGTTTCCGTTCAGGTTTTCTAAGTGTAACAGTGGCATAAGGGAAGTAGGTGGATGGAACTCTGGGTTGGTGCAGGTATGAAAATGGGTGATGGGAGGAATGGGGAAGGGAGCAAAAATGGGCGGACGAGTGGATTGGGAGTGTGAGAAGGAAACACTGAAAGTAAGAGTTACCTGGAATTGGAAAATTAGTTGTTAATTTTTTGCCTTGGCTGTTTCCACATATCCACCTGCCTCTGCCTCTCAACTCCACCCCTATCTGGCTCTTCTGCCTGTCATCCTTCACCCCTGCTCAATCTACCCATCACCTAGCAGCTCCTCATCTCATCCCCCTCTCTATTTTTAAACTGATTATCCTTCTGATTCAGGGTTTCGACCCTAAACACTGACATTTCCTCTCTCCTCCACAGATGCTTGGCCAAACGATTTATTTCAGCAGTTTGGTTTTTCTTTTGCAGAGAGGTTTACTGTATCCCATGCAGTTCATGAAAAGCGTGGAAACCCTACAAGACTGCATTCATGCTCGTCAAATAATTATATTACGAGACGTTTGAAGATGTGACAATGTGGTTCGCTTTGGAGTTGGTTGTTCAAAGGTGAGTTGGTGAAATCAGTCACTTATAAATGTACACACTTTGCTTAATCTTGATTTAATAATTTTAAAATTACTTTTCCATGATTATGTTGGGGTAAAGCATTCATATATTGAAGACTCTCACTGCCTCGTTGATAATGTGCGAATGCATTTACCACTGATCAATTGAAGATACTGTACAGATCTTGTTTCAAATGGGCAATGACTGTTTCAATATCCAAAGACTTGCAAATGAGGATAACACAAAAATATTTAGCAAATTGGACCATTTCTGATATTATCATAGAGGAAAGATTATTAATGAAGTAGCTTAAAGTAGCTAAACTTATGCAACTGAGTAACCCCGCTAGCAATGTTGTAATAGTGAGACCATTTACTGAAACATTTGAGATGATCAAATTTAGCTATTGAAATTTATCCTGTACCACCACTAAATGGGTTTTCAATCTTTGAGCAAAGGAGAATTTTAAAATTATTAAATCAAGATTGCATCAAGTGCATACATTTACAAATGACTGACTTTGTGGTAAAATATCAACAGCTCACTCAGGAATTATATCAGCTCCAAAGTAGACCACAACATCACATTTTTAAACCTTGCCATGAAATAATCATTTGACAAGATTGGAATGCAGCCCTCAATCAGCTTCTCACAAGCTGTGGGGCATGCAGCAAAACACACAGTAAAGCACAACTATGTGAACGTACCTCCTGGTGACTTTTCGAATCAACTCATATGTATAAGAAAACTTGTTTCCTCATTAAGATAACAGATATCTTGTTTTCGACATAACAGACACTTGCAAAGCACAACTTAGGTCATACACTGACTTTCCTAACCACCATTTCCCCCCACCCCCAACCCTGCAACTTCCTCATCACCAGTTGAGGAGTTCTGGTCTTCCCGAATAGCTTTAGCCTGTGAAAAGGTTCCATCCCCACCTTAGATACTAGATTGGTCACGATAAAATAAACACAAAATGCTGGAGTAACTCACCGAACCAGGCAGTATCTCGTGTAGACATAGAACAGCGTTTTGGGATGGGATCTTTCTTCAGATTGCAGTTGGGGGGGGGGGGGGGGGGTGGAGAAAGATGGACCAGAGGTGGCAGAGGGTGGCAGGTAGATCAGGTGAGTGGGGTTTGATTGGCAGGTGTATTTTTTCATCACTAAATTTTGTTCACCCATCTAAAAAACGTGGTGAAAAAGGCTTTTGGCACACTGGCCTTCAGCAGTCAGGACACTGAGTACAGGAGTGAGGACGTTATGTTACAGTTGTACAAGATGTTAGTGAGGCCACGCTTGGAATATTTCAAATAGACTTGTTAGAGGAAATACATCATTAAGCTGGAAAGTGCGCAAGACAATTTACAAGAATGTTTTTTTTCAGACCGTAATGGCCTGAGTTAAAGGGAGAGGTTGGGCAGGATAGGATTTTAATCCTTGGAGAGTACAAGGTTGAGAAGTGACAAATGTATATGAAATCAGGAGGATCGTAGATGATGTGAACACACAGATTATGTCCCAGGGAAGCAGACTCAAAAACTAGAGTGCAGACATTTAAGGTGAGAGGAGAAAGATTTTAAAAAAGATTCGAGAGGCAACTTCTTCACACAAAGTATATATAGAATGAGCTGCCAGAGAAAGTGGTTGAGGCAGGTATAATAAGACCATTTAAAATAAATTTGGTCAGATACATAGTTAGGAAAGGTTTAGATGGATATGGGCCTAACTCAAGCAAATAGGACTAGTTTAGATAGGCATCGTGGTCAAGTTGGGCCGAGGGCTGTTTTCATGCTGTATGACTATGAAAGCCATCACCTCTTTGCAGTTTTCTGTTTGCCAGAAATCCATTTCAAAAATTGATCCCGAATCAATGCCAGGGAATGCCCCTCCAGTTCAGTTCAGAGCATCATGCCTTATACTTTCCTTGAAAACAATGCAATTTACTGGGATGATACAAGGGCTCCAAAGGTTAATATTAAATACCCATATTATCCAAAGCAATGCTGTAATCCTTACTTCTTTATGAGACTATGGGGCCATATTGTCAAAGATTTCAACATTTCAAATGAATCTGATGTCCGGAGAAACTACTTCCACTAGTTGGAGAATCTAGGTTCATTATATTGTGATGATTATTGCCCAGCTGTTTTCCAGCCTCCTGTTTGTTCCGGTTCATTTCCCAATATTAAATGCAATAGCACCTCTTGCTGCGCTTTTAGGATATAACCCAGCACATGCAGTCAGACCTCATTATTCACTAAACCTACCTAGATCTCAATATTCACAATACCTATCTCTTCTGGTCAGTTACATTTGGGATAGTTGAAATTCCTAATTATTATTGGTTTATTATTAATGTCCACCTCCAATTGCCATCAACTGTGTGTTAACACTAAGCACGTTTGAAAACAAACTATCCACAATGATTCCGTTTTCACATTTCTAAAGCTATATTATTATATTTCTGTCATTATTTAACTTCTAATAAATAATCTGCAGCTCTTCCCTCTTCCCCTGCCCCACCCAACTCTTTTCTAAATGTCACGCCTTGAAACATTTACTTCCCAGTTCACTTTTTATCAAGAACACCTTGTACACATAGATCAACTCATTTTTTTAAAGAATTTTGCTAGGATTATAAGCATCTTTATATATTGCTGATGCACAACTAGTTATTGGCCTGCCATCTTTGTCCAATCTTAGAACTATAGCAATATGCTTCTACTTACTGTTTATCTACAAGCTTCGGGATACCAAATTTATGATACCTTCATATAAGCTTATACAACCCATCACCTCTTATTAAGAGCATGGGTCTTGATCACCGCACGTTTCAGTTTCTCCAGTCCTGGTGTTAGTAGCTCAGGAAAAAATTTCCTCCCTCCCATACAAAGCCTTTAACCGTATTTAAAACGACAGTTAATCTTGGTTAACATTTCATCCAAAAGAATGGGCACTAGATATTGTCCAGTTCATTGGGATTCATGATTGAATTATGTGCTCAAGTCTGCAGCACAACTTCAATCCACAGCTCTGTGGTTAGAGGCAAGCATTAAAATTGTGAGCTAGGCTCAGTTGCTTTAAGCTTAATACTGGAAACGTGCAATGCATTGGAAAGGGAACCAGTCCTGTTTTAAAGTGGTTTCATAATTTCTTCTGATTTAGCAATTTACCACCTGGAAACTGGCAAAACAATAGCGGGCTTTGGGGCTTTGACACCTAGTTAAACATGTAACGTGAAAGAAGCAATGAGACCACAAGTCTGACAAAAATATTTAAAAAGGCAAAGAAAACTGATTTATTGAGTGATTTTGCATTTAGTTGGAAATTAAAACTATTGAACAATTTACCAAAGATTACACGAGTTTCAGGTGGTAAAGTTTCATTAATTAGAAATTGGTACTGCACAATCTAATGATAATCTATTATCATAGATTTTTGATAATAAAAACAAATGTAACACAAAGGCAGCTATCCGAGTGTAACCACTACAATTCCCTGTTATCATAGAAACATAGAAATTAGGTGCAGGAGTAAGCCATTCGGCCCTTCGAGCCTGCACCGCCATTCAATATGATCATGGCTGATCATCCAACTCAGTATCCCGCAACTGCCTTCTCTCCATACCCTCTGATACCCATACTTAGCCACAAGGGCCACATCTAACTTCCTCTTAAATATAGCCAATGAACTGGCCTCAACTACCCTCTGTGGCAGAGAGTTCCAGAGACCCACCACTCTCTGTGTGATAAAAGTCCTTCTCATCTCGGTCCTAAAGGATTTCCCCCTTATCCTTAAGCTGTGACCCCTTGTCCTGGACCTCCCCAACATCGGGAACAATCTTCCTGCATCTAGCCTGTCCAACCCCTTAAGAATTTTGACGTTTTTATAAGATCCCCTCTCAATCTCCTAAATTCTAGAGAGTATAAACCGAGTCTATCCAGTCTTTCTTCATAAGACAGTCCTGACATCCCAGAAGTCAGTCTGGTGAACCTTCTCTGCACTCCCTCTATGGAAATAATGTCCTTCCTCAGATTTGGAGACCAGAACTGTACGCAATACTCCAGGTGTGGTCTCACCAAGACCCTGTACAACTGAAGTAGAACCTCCCTGCTTCTCTCCTCAAATCCTATACTCAAATCATCGTCTGCTTTGATCTGTCATTTTCACACCTTACCATTCCATATCTCTAAACTCCCTCTCAGTCTGAAGAGGGGTCTTGTCCCATAACATCACCCATTCCTTCTTTCCAGAGATGCTGCCAGTCCTGCTGAGTTACTCTGGCATTTTGTGTCTATCCAGATTATTTCTGGTCTTTAAGTGACTTGTGGCACCAACCTTCATTTAGCCCCAATCTATTTCCCACTTGGGTAAAGTATCCTCTTACAACTGAAATCCAGAAACATTACTCCTCAGTGACAAATAAAATAAAGAAAATGGTTCCAGGATGACAAGGTGGTAACTTTTATAGGTGAAACTACATTAAAACAATGATCATGGAAGACCATGAACTTTATAGAACGAAAGATCCAACACTATTTTCACCCTGCTTTCAAATGGCTATTTCTGGGCCTCATAGTTTAAGCCAAATGATATCCCATCACTGTTCTGCTTTGAAGTAAAATTTACCTGAGACTACAAGTGGACAATAGCAAATTCACAAATTGTATGTTGAGAAAATAGAGTTGGGAGAGTGACAGGATCTTTTGTTGTGTATTCCCATGAACGAAACACAAGTACTGTGATTTGAAATTGAGCACCAATGCAAAATAAATACTTAATTGGGTATATATATATATATATATATATATATATATATACACACACATATCTGTTCTCCATCCGCCCTCCATCCCATTTCTCTCTGCCCCCAGGCTGTGCACTTGCCCTCTGCTGCCATCCCCCTCCCGGCTCCCTCCCCCGATTCTGCGGCACCCTGCCCTTTCCCCATGCACTCCCACACTCCTGCTGATGTTCACCCCCGCACTCCACCATTCCCCACGTGCTTTGGCCTCCCTGTGGTCCCTCGCATCCCTCTTTCACATGCTATTCCCATTCCGTTCCTCCAGCCATTGCCCTTACCTTCCCTCCTCCCCACACAAGCTTCTCTTCCCATCTCCCCACAAGACACTTGCTCTCTCCTAGGTGCCCCTCAGGCTCAAACTTTCTTCTTCATCCTCCCACCTACATACCACCTTCCCCACGTAGCTATTCTTCCCCCTGCCCACTATCCCTCCTGCGCACTCCCTTGCTCGTGCATCCTAAGCCTCCCCCTCCTCGCACTCCCTCTCCCCCCCTTCCTTGCACGCACCGACTCACTCTTCCTTGCACCCACCTTGTTCCTCCCTCCTCTTTGCACGCACCCTCCCCCTCCCTCTAATTCCCCGCACCCTCTCCCCCCCTCCTTACCAGTACCCTCTCCCTCCTATCTCTCTACTCCTTGCACGAATCCTCTCCCTCCCAATACCGTCTCCCTCCTCACACCTCCCTCCTTCTGCCTCCCCCAAAGTCCCTCCTCCTTCCCCCATACTCTCACTCCTTCCTACCACGCAGGGCCCTTCTCACTCCCTCCTCTTCCACCCCCCACCTGTCCCCCATCTCCCTTATGCCACAATCTGTCCCTCCTCCCCCTTCTGCCTGCCTCTTCCTCCTCAAAAGTGCAGAAGATATAATAGGGAGCAAAATCAGGGCATTCTCCCTTCTAGTATACGCCATTCAATCGTGGGTGATCTATCTTTTCTTCTCAATCCCATCCTCCTGCCTGCTCTCTCTCCCCCGCCACCCCCTTTTCCTCCTTTCACCTCCACATCCCCCTTCTCCTTCCTGCACTCACTCCTTCTTCCCCCTCGACTCTCTCCTTCTACCACCTCCCCTCCCCGGCGCACGCCCCCGCTCACTGCTGTCCCGCCCCCCCACCCCCCTTCCCCTCCCTCACTCACTCACTGCCCCGATCTCTCCCCTTTCCTATATTCACTTTCCTCCACGTCTTGTTTATTTGTTCGTTCGTTCGTTCGTTCTTTCCTCCCACCCTCCCTCCCTCCCTCCCTCCCTCCGGTCCGATCGCGAACTGACCGCACTTCCTCCGTCTGTCCACTTACCACCACCACCCCCCTCCCCCCCAAGGGCCCGGCGGGGTTGCGTTTGGACTCGCAGTTTCGGTGATGCCGCCGCCGCCTCATCTCCGGGACGGCAGCGCTCGCGAGCTCCGGGCGGCCCCAACCGTCACCGCAACCATCGCCATCTTCAATTGTCTGCGACGCGCACGCGCCGTCCGGCACTGACCCCCCCCCCCCCTCGCGCTTCTTGGCTTTACGAAGCCGCTGGAGGCTGGACGGAAGAGTCGATGCGACTGCTGCAAACTGCTATTATATGGCGCCTTTCACTTCTTCAGAACAGTAACGAATCTATTGTCAAGTCTGCGATAATGGAACATGCGTTTACCAATTTGATGACAGAAAGCTCCCAGAACCCGTATTTGGTTAACTGAGCATGCCATGTTATATTTCAGAAAAACAAGCAACTGCAGGTGCTGGTTTACAAATATAATAAGGCATACAGTGCATAACAAAAAAAGGATCGAGGAAGGGTCCCAAGCAGTAACGTCGCCTATCCATATTATCCAGAGGTGCTACCTGACCCTATGAATTACTCCAGCGCTTTGTGTCTTTTTAATGTCATATTTCAGTTAGTTGGGGATAGATGTTGGCAGGTTTTTGAGCCTGCTCCATGACGGACACTTGCTCCGTGAGCTTGCGCTATATTATTTTCTATGTCCATGCGTGGAGTTGAACAACACCTATGTGATAGCGGTTCCTTCTCGGCACTACAATGACGTGTCAAGCCTGCAGGGCATGTTGGAATTATTAAGTATAAGGTGCGATTCAATATCCCAAGAGTTGGGCTTTCTAAACCATCCCTGGTATAACAAGAAACTGGCACAATAGCAAATTTGAACCCCAACAGCAGATGGATTGAGAGTACATTTGGCTCCATTGATCCAACTTTTCCCTTTCAAGTTTAGAGAGATTTGACCCATTGGGATAGGGGAAGGGAAATAAACCGTTGCCAACAACTTGTGTCATTCAAATTTGTGTGCTTCTAGAATCTGAAGAATACTCATCCCAACATATGGTTCATATAGGAAAAGGGGAGGTGCAACGAGACCTGGTTGTGCTTGTACATCAGTCACTGAAAGTAAGCATGGAGGTATAGCAGGCAGTGAAGAAAACCCAAGGGCCTGTCCCACTTCACGACCTTTTTTACTCATGGACATTTTTTTAGCAGGCTCGAAAAACGCCCCGACGTACTTGATTCAACGAGTATCTACGACTAGCATCACAGCCTGCTATGACCTTGTGACGACCATGCTGCGAGTATGAGTACATGGGTAAACTCGGCAGAGGTCGTGAATTAGGTCGTGAAAGTGGGACAGGCCCTTAATGGCATTTTGGCCTTCATTGCAAGAGGATTTGAATTTAGGAGCAAGGAGTTCCTACTGCACTTGTACAGGGCCCTGGTGAGACCACGCTTGGCGTATTGTGTGCAATTTTGGTCTCCTAATTTGAGGAAGGACATTAATGTGATTGAGGTAGTGCACGTAGGTTCACCAGGTTAAATTCCCATGATGGCGGGACTGACATATGATGAAAGAATGGGCCGACTGGGCTTGTATTCACTGGAATTTAGAAGGATGAGAGGAGATCTTATAGAAAAATATACAATTCTTAAAGGATTGGACAGGCTTGATCCAGGCTAGCTGCAGGAAAAATGTCTCAATGTTGGGGGAGTCACGGTGGTGCAGCGGTAGAGTTTCTGCCTTACAGCAAATGCTGTCACTCATGTGTGTAGGATAGTGTGAATGTGCAGGGATCGCTGGTTGGCGCGGACCCTGTGGGCCGAAGGGCCTGTTTCCATGCTGTATTTCTAAACTAAACTAAACCAGGGGTCACAGTTTAAGAATAAGGGGTAGGCCATTTAGAACTGAGATGAGGAAAAACGTTTTCACCCAGAGAGTTGTGAATCTGTGGAATTATCTGCCACAGAAGGTAGTGGAGGCTAGTTGATTGTATGTTTTCAAGAGGGAGTTAGATTTAGCTCTTGGGGCTAAATGAATCAAGGGATATGGGAAAAAAAGCAGGAACGGTGTACTGATTTTAGATGATCAGCCATGATCAAATTGATGCTAGCTCGAAGGGCTGAATGGCCTACTCCTGCACCTAATTTTCTATGTTTCTATATCGAAAAAGGGTACCTAATTGGCCTACCTTCTATACTCATGACTGTGTAGCCGGGCACGGTGCAAACTCCATCTTCAAGTTCGCCGACGACACCGCCGTTGTTGGATGAATTACAGATGGTGATGAGTCAGAGTATAGAAGTGAGATCGACCGATTGACCAAATGGAGACAGTACCCCAACCTGGCTCTCAATATCAGTAAAACCAATGAACTGATTGTGGACTTTGGAAGAGGAAGAATGAGGACCCACAATCCTGTTTTATATCAACCATATTTAATTTTTAATTGTTGTTAACTTAGCTCTAAATTTAACTTGGATGGTACAGTTTCATCTACTGAGGAACCCCAGAGATCCAATCTAGTGCTTGGAGGAAGGATTTTCCTGTCAGGAAAGGCTGGGCAGTTGGGTTTGTGGTTTTGGAGTTTGAGTGACCTTATTCAAGCATGGGATCTGGCAAGGGGTTCATATGGTTACAGAGTGGGGGGGGGGGGGGGGGGGGGGGGGCAATAATTTAGAACTGATGCGAGTGGAAGTTTCTTCTCTCAAAGAGATTGGATATCTGGGGTTGATCTACTATCAGAGAAATAAGAGCTCATTGAACCAACAAGTTCCAAAAATATTCATATTTCTCTGTTTTCTATCAGAATAGACACTCATTTATTACATTAGGTTTCTCAATTCGAAGAGCAAAAAGTTGCACATGCTGGAAATCCAGATTAAAAATTGAATATATTGGAAAAGATCAGCAGGTCTGGCAGGATCTATAGATGCAATTAACATAGAAATAAAGTTAACTAATGAAAAGTAATCTATCCAAAAGATAACTCTTTCTCTTTCCACATGTGCTGCTTGACTTCCTGAGTATGTCCGGCCATTATTTTTTTAAATATTGGCATTTCCATGGACAGATATTGTCATGAATTGCAGTGATACATTTCTGTAGTCATCTACAGGTCAACCAAACTGCTCAATAGGATGTGCACTTTGCCTGGTAATTTAACTTCTCGATTATTGCGAAGTACCATGCACATGATGTGCTCCACACTTTCACCAGAATGCCTACATAACACCTGCTGCTGTCCACCATCATAGTTGTCATTACTATTATTCTTCTTGACCATGTCCTACATAATATTTAAAGATTCTTTGTGGTTTTATCCATCTTGGGTGTATTTAGAGTATGTCAGCAGACATACTCTGATGGGATATCTGTGATTTGTTGCTCTCTGGTTTGTCTGCTGCTGCAGACTAGAGCCATGTAGGCGAATGGTGACAGTTAAAACTACATCATGTTAAGTGGGCAAAATTTAATTGAATAGTCTCCCTGAAAACATTAAAATAAATTCCCAAAGAAACATTATGTTTTCATGCAAGTCTACAATTACTGCATAAGGGAATGAAATAAAAAGATTTACAAGTAGTACAAAAATAGATGGAAGGGCATGTTGTGATGAGGACATTCATGTGTCAATAGATTGAATGACTGGGCAAAACATGACAAATTGAGTTTAATGGGGGGGGGGGGGGGGGAGTGTGAAGTCATGCAGTTCAGTAAGAGGGATCAACAGTTGGCTTGCTGTCCAGGTAGTGATGTTGAAGTCTGAGGGATGGTGTTCAGAGGGACCTGTGTGTTCTAGTGCTTGGAGGAAGGATTTTCCTGTCAGGAAAGGCTGGGCAGTTGGGTTTGTGGTTTTGGAGTTTCAGTGACCTTATTCAAGCATGGGATCTGGCAAGGGGTTCATATGGTTACAGAGTGGGGGGGGGGGGGAACAATAATTTAGAACTGATGCGAGTGGAAGTTTCTTCTCTCAAAGAGATTGGATCTCTGGGGTTCCGTGTCCCGAGGATGGTGGAGGTCAGATCATTACTGGTGTTTGGGTGGAAATGGAGAAAAGTTTGAAGGATCAAGGAATTGGGAAATGTAAGGAGCTGGGTGGCCAACTCCTAACCCTATCTTCTCATGTCATTGTGCATATACTGCATGTATATGCACAAGTATATGCACATGTATTTTACATCCTGTGCCATCCAACATTCTTTAGCTTTTGATGATAACATTTGCATGAAAGCAGCAATTTGACATGCCCTGTCAATGGTGAAATCCTATGTATTGAAGAGTTGTATCTGGATATTCATTTGCAAGCCCACACATAAGCCAATGACAACACTCAGATTAGCTGTGATGGATATACACTATCCAGACCCAAAATACTTTCCTGACCTCAATTTTATAGCACAGCAGCAGAAGCTGACCTAGGTTCAAAGGAACATGAGCCCTCTCCTCTACACCCTCTTCACCTACAACTGCACACCTGTACATGGTACTAACACCATTATCAAGTATGCAGATGATACAACAGTGATTGGCCTCATCAGCGACAACAAAGAGACGGCCTATAGGGAGGAGGTCTAGCTCCTAGCAGCATGGTGTGCTGACAACAATCTGGCCCTTAACACCAAGAAGACCAAGGAACTCATTGTGGACTACAGAAGGTCTAGGGGTGGCACGCACACCCCCATCCATATTAACGAGACGGAGGTGGAGTGTGTTTCCAGCTTCAGGTTTCCGGGGGTCAACATCTCTGATGATTTCTCTTGGACCCACAATACCTCAACACTGATTAAGAAGGCTCACCAGCGTCTCTACTTGCTGTGGAGACTAAAGAAGGTCCATCTGTCTCCTCAGATTCTGGTGAACTTCTACCTCTGCACCATCGAGAGCATCCTTACTAACTGTATCACAGTATGGTATGGCAACTGCTCTGTCTCCGACCGGAAAGCAATGCAGAGGGTGGTGAAAACTGCCCAATGCATCACCGGTTCCTCACTCCCCTCCACTGAGGCTGTCCAGAGCAAGCGATGTCTGTGGTGGCATCGTCAAGGACTGCTCTCACCCCAGCCACAGATTGTTTACCCTCCTCCCATCTGGGAGACGCTACAGGTCTCTCCGTTCCCGGACCAGCAGGTTCAGGAACAGCTTCTTCCCTGCGGTTGTTACCCTACTTAACTCTACGCCTTGGTGATTGCTAGTCATCCCCCCCCCCGGACACTCCTTCCCCCAGTGACTAATCTCCCCGCCTGAAAATTGCACTACCGGTACTGTACATACATATACATATATATATTTTACTGTTCTACTACTCTGTTTTCGCACTTCTGGTTAAGATGCTAACTGCATTTTGTTATCTCTGTACTTGTACACTGCACAATGACAATAAAGTTTGAATCTGAATCTGAAGAAGGTAGACGCAAAATGCTAGAGTAACTCAGCGGGACAGGCAGCATTGTTGGAGAGAAGGAATGGGTGATGTTTCGGGTCGAGCAAAGATAGGTTCAAAAGAGTTATTGTAAATTAAGATTAGCTTCCCACCAGTACACTTTACACCTTATCTTGACATTATCAAGAGAAACAATATTTACTACGAAGATTATGACCCTCCTGTTCCAAGAACTGATTAAAAAAAGAACCATAAGGTCCACAGTAAAACCGTATCAAGATTGTGAAAAGGCCTCCATTAAGAAAGGCATGCCCCCCACTTGGCCTGGTCATTGTAGTTGCTAAACATCACATACAGAAGATGTCAACTTCATATACGAATACTCCATATTTTATCAAAAGTGTGTATTGAATTTATTGTTATGCCTCTCCTTGTTCTTGGTTGCTATTTTCCTGTGCTCTATTTGTGCCATTCTCCTGACCTCAACAAGCATTGAAACCATTGATCCCTCAGCATCTGCTTGAACCTCTCTCATTGTGTTGGACAGAAGAGAGAGCCCTGGATTGCAATGTTTATTTCTGTTACACTGTAATTGAGTAAAGGTGAGCGCAGGGATTATAACAACTAATGAGGTACTTCCCTGAAGAACATTTTTGGGAAATAAATTGTTGGTGCATGACCAGAGTGTAGATCATGGCTGAAGGCGAGTTGATAGAACCTTACAGGACAGCTGCAAGAGACTACACATTGAAATACGATATCACCTCAGAGTTATTTGAATTATGTACCTTCAAATATTTATCCCAAATCCCAGAGTGGAATTTGGACTGAGGGATCTACAATTGAGATGATCCTTTAGCGTAGCGTTTCCAACAGAAATACAGTGAACAAAGAAATCTATTGTAAACTGCCTCCCTCATTCTCAACAAGGCATTCAATTATGAGATCAGGAGCAGTTTATGCAAGTTACTGATGAAAATTATCCAAAATGCGTTCAATGTGATCTGTTCCTTTTATAACAACATGAGGGGAAGCTCAGCTAAGATATGGCAATGTTGGAACATTACAAAATCTACAGCGAGGCCAAACGGGGTTGTGTTCTGGTCCCAATGCCCTTTAACATTCCTTCATTGCTGCTGTTAAATGCTTTCAACACATCCATCGAGGATGTTAAACTTATACATCTGAATTGATGGAAAACTATTCAGTCCTGCCTGCCAGAAAGCAACTCAAATGAGTGCCAATAGTAAGTTGCTGTATGCTGATACTGTCCTATAGTCCTGTAAAAAAATAATAGTTCAAGTAGGTAATAGACTATCTTTCACATGTCTATAAAGAGTTTGGATTGAGCATCAGATTGATTAACATCAAGGTCCATCATCAATTAATACTGCTAATGTATTACTGAGATTGTTAACATCTTCACATATCCATCAGGCAATCTATTAAAATACTAAAATCAACATATATTTCAAACACTCCATTTGTTCCATCCAAGCTGAGTAGACGCGTAGGCCTGTAGCAACCAGACATAAAAACCCAAACAGCTGATCTATCAAGACCATATACTTAGTACAGTCCCCTAAATAGATGAAACCTGGACAACAAATGCAAAAATGAGAAAAAATGTTAAAGTTTGCACTTTTTCCACCTAACCATCTCTTGGAGAGGCAATAGCCAACTCACAAGTCCTAAACCATGCTAAATATATCAGCAAACACTCATTACTAAATCAACAATGTTTTCTAAAAAAATTCCCAGGTGAATCAGTTACTGAGCCACCACTTGCTCAGTGTTCATACCTCCTCTATAAAGACAAATGCAAATGAGGTATGGCAGACATCAAAACAAAGCATTGGGAGATAGCTGCAGGCAGTCAAAGCTCTGGAGGCTGACTTATCTGGGGGGCACCAGAAGAACTGAGAGGTAACAGAAACTCAAGTCAGCTGTGAAGAGGGCCAGAGTTAACAACTTATCTTCTTCACCTGCTGCAAATGCAGTTGCCCTACCACAGTTGGCTTTCTGAGCCACAAATAATCATTGATCTCAACTAATTGATTTGACTATTCCATATGGATTATTTTAGTTGATACTGTGTACATTCATGCTCATCACCAGTGGTTAGTATGGCTCCCAGTGATGGAGTAGTAAGCTGTACTCGGGAAAATAGACAATAACTCAGGAGCTTAAACAGGTCTCAGTTTATAAAATACAGAATCTGCCTTCTACTGCTAACAGATTGATATAAACCACATGACAGTGAAATCCAAAGCAATTTATTTAATAAATATACGTAAACTCCAGTGGACTTTCAAAATATAACCTTGGAAGTTAAAAAAAGTTGATTACATCATCATATGCAAAATTAAACAGATCTCCAGGCTGTGGTTACAAAAAAATTGAGAACTGCTTGGTATTCTGAGATCATAAATATTATGTGATGGATAAGCTACACCAAGTGAACGTGTCATGAAACACGGCATGCTAACAGTTAGTTGGAAACAGTGGGCTACTTCCTCCTTACATCTGTCGCAACAGCTGCTGACCAGCAGGAGAATAAGAGGGAAGGAAGAAGAGAAAGTAGCAATTGGTGGAGACATTTTTAGCAAGGAACTTTATGTTATAAAATTTAAGTTCACCGGTAACTACTACAAACTCAGCAAAATTTAAGAATTAATTGTCAACAATCCTTGTAAAAATACAAACAAGCTTCTGGAAATATCTATGGTTGTTGTGATGACTGAGAGGCCGAACAATCATGATAATATGAACATAAAAACAGGCACTAGAGTGAGCCAATTGGCCTGATAAGAACGGGTCTAATCCAACCTTGGCTTCCAACTCACATCTCTACTCTCTTACCAAATCCCTTATCTCCCTCAAATATTTGTCATTCTCTGCCAGAGTCCAGTTCCATAGTTCTCTAGGGTAATGAATTCAAAGAGACAAAATGTAGAACAGTACAGCATGGGAATAAACTCTTTGGCCTGCAATGTCTTTGCCAACTAGGATGCCAAACTAAACTGAACATCTACTTGCATATGATCTATATCTTTCCATTCCTTACTTGTTCATATGCCTGTCTAAATGCTTCTTAAAAATTGCTATGATATCTGCTTCCCCCACTTTCCCTGGCATATTCCAAGCACTCTCTAAACCAGTTGGAAATAATCCACACAGCCTCCTGATGAATATCTTCTGCACCCTCTTCAAAGTGGTGACCAGAATGGTACATAACACTCCAAATGTGGCTGAACCAAAGTTTTACACAGCTGCAACATAACTTCCTGACTTTTATACTCATTTGCCCCTACTGTTGAAGGCAGGTATGCTGTGTGCTTTCTTTACCATCAAATGTACTTGTGTCGCCACTTTCAGGGAGCTGTACCACAAAATTCCTTTGAACATGGATGCTGCTTAAGGTCCTGCCACTTACTCTATATTTTCCTCTTACAGTGCAACACCTCACATTACTCCAGGTTACATTTCATTTGTCATTTCTTTGCCCATATTTCCAACTGGTTTATATCCTGCTGTATCTTTTGACAACTTTCCTCACGTTATCATTTTTGTGTCATCTGCAAACTAATTAATCAACTCACTTCCACTTTTGCCCTAATCATTTATATTTATCACAGATAACAAAGGCCTGGCATTGATCCCTTTGAAACACCACTGTTACAGAACTCCAGTCAGAAAAATACCACTCGATCACTACCCTTAGCCTTTACGGCCAAGCCAAATTTGAATCCAATCTACCAAGTCACCATGGATCGTATGTGCCTTAATCTTTTGGATCAGCCTACCATGAGGGACTTAATGATTGCTTTACTAAAGTGCATGGATCATTGTCCTACTCTGTTCAATTATTCCATAAGAGAATGTCTCACTTTATCTACAAAGGCAACCACATATTCTGAAACTCCAGTAAATAAAAACTTAAATTGCTCAACCTCTCTTCGCGTCCTACTTTATTCCAGGAATCAACCTGGTGAACCTACACTGCATTCATAAATATGAAGACCAATATTTTACACTGTACTCCATGTATAGTCACAGCAGAAACCTGTGATGTTGCATCAGAGCCTCCACCAATGCTGTGCTTCATGTCTCTTGCAGTAAAGGCCAATATTCCATAACTTGCTGTACCTATATGCCAAATCGTTGTGTTTCTTCCTCCTGTATAGTTAGTGCAACCCCAGTTCTTAGAAGGTATCCCTGTAGTCTGTACCTCCTGAATGAACAATGCCTTCATTTCAAGTTCCATTTGAAATATACCAACATGACCTGGTGATATATTACCAGTCCTTGCTTGTCACTGCATCAACATCCTGGATCTCCCTACCTACACCATGAGAACCACTGTGATTCAAGAACATAACTCTTCACTAACCTTTTTGAGGGTGGTTAGGGATGCGCAATAGTAAGATCAAACGAGAACTTACCTGTTCGAAGTTTGATCTTTATTTTATGAGGAGTTAGGATGAGGGATTACGTGAAGCCCCGCCTGGCGCTTGATCAGCATACTTCAAAGCAGCGGCATGAAAAACACAGAACCAATAGCCGGAGTAAGATAGTAAGGCCCAACATAGACTAGAACTACCAGATGATCATTTATATTATGAGGGTTGGGAGTGGAGGGCACGTAATCCCACATCGTAACTCCTCATAAAATAAAGATCAAACTTCAAACAGGTAAGTTCTCATTTAATCTTACTATTTTACTTCGGAGTCACGTGAGTGACTACGTAAAGATTTTAAAGCTCTGTTTTTTATGTCGTAGATTCATTCCATACGACACTCTGTTTAGTCAATACAGTAGTGAGTAAATAGTATTTTAAAACATTGCTACAATTTATGTAATAAGTCTTTAATCATAAAAAGAACATTTTTTTAATAATAACCCCTCTATCTTCTTTTTTACAAAAGAAAAAATGATAATGATATCAATGATAACATAAATCGATAATATAAATCGATAATATAAAACAAAGCAAGCATTTAAAGAGAACCCAGCACTGCGTGTCCAATTCCTGGCACCGTGACAACAGGTTTATAGTAGAACATTGAAAAAGTTTCTTCTCTACACCACCCTGCGGCCTTTAAAATTTGATCCAGTGGTACGTCCTGTACCTTTGCTTCGGACGTAGCTGCCGCCCTAGTGGAGTGAGATTTAAACACATCAGTGTCTATTCCTGCTAGATCCAAAACCTGTTTTAACCATCTAGAAATGGTTTGAATTGAAACTTTTGTACGTGGTTTTTTGTGCGTTATCAATAACGCTTTCTCAGAACCTCTGAGACTTTTGGTTACTTCAATGTATTAGTGTAAATGCTTAACTACACACAATGTTTCATCGATAGGATATGCTTTAAACATTACATTAGCTCCAGTTCTCCCCGGTCTGCTTTGTTTGATCAGGTCATAAACATAAAACACAATGTTATCTGCAGCCACATGCATGCAATCTAACCATAACAATTGCAAAGTTTGTACTCTTTGAGCTGATACTAATGCCATTAACATTACTACCTTGAATGTTAACTTCTGCAAAGATATTGAAGTAATTGGAGTCCATTGCTTAAGCAAAGTGAGAACAATGCTAACATCCCAAATTTCTGTATATCTGGGCTTGGGAGGATTTTTATTAAAAATTCCTTTCATGAATCGGGATACTAATGGGTGAGACCCAACTGAATCTCGATCAGAAATTTGTCCTAAGTAGGACGACAAAGCACTACGAGCACAATTAATGGCACTATAACTTAAATGCTCATCAAAATGTAACCCAGCAAGGAACTCCAATACATTTGAAATGTTTGCAGTATGATAAGATATCTTTGACTGTCTACAAAAGGCTTCCAATTTCCTTATATGCGACATATAATGTTTTTTAGTGCTATTCCTCCAAGCTGCACCTATAACATCCATGGTCCTGTTCGACTGTTCAAACTCTTGCAATGGTCTGGTCAGAACCTGCAGATTAACAAATTCATATGATCATGCAATGGATGAACTTCTTTTGTTACTGGTTGTGTCAACAAATTGTCGCAACTAGGAATCGTCATACATGGTTCAATAATCATTTTTAGCATCAATGGGAACAATGACTGCGTAGGCCAATTTGGCACCACCAAAATGCCGTTGGCAGCGTCTTGCGCTATTTTCTTGAGACATTTCCCAAGCAGACAGAATGGGGGAAAAGCATAAAAGAATGTATTCCCCCAGTGTAGCGAGAAAGCATCCACCGCTACTGCCCCTGGATCGTGTTCCCAAGACAGGTATTTGGGCAATTGGTGATTCAATCTAGATGCAAACAGATCAATGTCCGGCACTCCATACCGACTGACTATATTTTTGAAAATTTGTGGATTTAACATCCATTCTGTACTGTCTTTAAATATTCGTGATCTTTTGTCTGCCACAACATTGTCTCTCCCTGGGAGATAAATAGCTGAAAGCCAAATATTTTTACCAATACACCAATGCCACATCTGGTTTACCAGATGATCACATGATATTGATCTTACACCACCCATGTGATTGATATATGCCACAGCTGTGGTATTGTCTATTTGTATTTGGACATGCAAATCCTTCATAGTAGAACAATAAGCTTTTAATCCATAAAATGCTCCCAGTAACTCCAAATGATTTATACCATATGTTTGGA
Organism: Raja brachyura; assembly: GCA_963514005.1. Next base: position 29,255,586 of record OY740792.1, read on the forward strand.
GCAATAAATCCTCTTGGACAGTCCATCTGCCCCCACAGCTGGTCTCATTATCCGTAGCCCCCCATCTGAGAGAACTTGCATCAGTTTGCAAAAACACTACTGGCTGCTGAACTAAAATGTTCTTAACAGCTTGTGGAACATTCTCAATCCACCAATGCAATTCTGATAAGGCTTCCTTTGGCAATTGCATAGGCCTATCAAAATGGCCTGCTCGCTGTATAAGCGCTTGAGTTTTTGCCCTTTGAAGATTTTGGTAATGCAGTGGACCAAATTCTACTGGTGGGAATGCTGCTACTAACTTCCCAATAACCTTAGCAACTTCTCAGATGGAGGGATAAGGTTTGTTAATCAGGCTCTGACACACATTTGTCAAATCAATAACCTTATCCATTGGTAAAGTTACCAACATGGTAACTGAATTAATCACAAACCCCAGATATTCAATGGTTTGGGATGGCTGTAACTTAGATTTTGTTGAATCAGGAACCCCAGCCTTTCAAACAGACTTGTAGTTGCTGAGACTGATTTTTCAGCTGACTCCTGATTAGCATTGACAATTAAAATGCCATCCAGATAAGCCATAACGATGTGTTTTTGTGCCCTTAGCAGTGCAAGTGCTGGCTTCAACAATTTAGTGAACAGTCTAGGTGCTGAGCTTAATCCATTAGGTAATGCTTTGTATTGCCACAGTTGTCCCATCCACTTAAACTTTAAATACCTGCGAAAGTGATGATGAATTGGAACTGAATATATGCATCCTTCAAATCTATTGTAGCCATATAACAACCTGTTGATACCAGCTGCATTGCAGTGTTGAATGTGTCCATTTTAAAATGTTTATACTGGACAAATGTATTCAATTGTGTGAGATCTAAAATGATTCTACAACCCCCATCTTTCTGTGGTCTGGGGAAAATATTTGACACAAATTGTTGTGGATCCTCTCCTGTTTTCTCGATAACTCCTTTTCTACACAAATTCTTAACCTCTTTATCAATTTGAATTTTTTCAAGAACAGAAAACATCAAAGTATGATTAGGCTTATTCTGTCCCAGTGGATCCATACCTTCTACAAAATCAATGGTAGATCCTAAAACAGTATCTAATATAACACGATCAGATGTTATACTGTCCCATTCATTATAAAACATTCGGAGTCTACCACCAATCTGAGGTTCATCCAAAAATTCTTCTTTAATAGGATAAAGTTTTTGTACCTCTCCAACCGGACGTAGTGATCTCCTTCTCCCAACAAATGGGTGTACATTCAGCTGTGCTGGTTGGTAATTCTTTCTTACCATACTCCTGCCTCGGCTTGTTCCAGCTCCAAAATCAAATCCCCTTCTCATTTGACCAGCCCTTCTCTGGCCAAAATTGAAGGGTTTCATAAGGCCAATAGTTTTTGCCTCTTCATCAATTTCTTTAATTTGTTTATACAGATTTTCTCCGAACAAATAACCAGGAGCTTGAACATTGCTTGATCTGCACAACCCTGCAAATCTTGGATGTAAAAGAGGCCGAATGGCAATCTTCCTCATACAATTTATCTCAAAAAATGAGTTGCAGAATAATGCCAACATATGCTTCTGAACTTTGGTCATTCCACAACCTTCCACTTGTCTTCCAAAAGCAGTGATGCCAGCCGAAATCAGCTTGAGGATTCTTTGAATTCGTATTTCCTGCGCCCGCATCATTGATGACATTGGCGCCCAAATAGCCGGATTCACCGTAGGTACCTTCAATGAGGTACAATTAATAGGTGTTTTATACAAATCTGCTGTCTCAACCATAACAGCTTCTTGAAGCGGGTGAGAGACCATATAATTACTATTGGCCACCAGGTTTTCTTCCATGGCCTCACCGCCTCCTCCAGGTATAGCAAAACTTTGTGCCACATCAGGCACACCTGGATCAACATATTTGTATTGTGGTGGGTACTCCTGACCGCAATCACCACTTTCAGGGTCAATCTCATACAGCCCTGGTACTCCTGAAACTTGTTCAAAGGAGACTTCCTCCAGCCCAATCCCGGGCACTGGAGTTTCAAATTCCCAATTCAAACTGGCACCATATTCATGATATGGAACCCCCTCAGGGGCTGCCTGGGAATATTCTGGGTTCTTAGACCCTTGGTTGATTATTGTTTGGAGTATTTTCTCCATTTGATCCATTCTAAGCCATAAGGCTTTCCTTTCTGGACCTTCTGAATCGGATTCATCAGAAACCTCAGGCCTTTCAGCTTTTTTTAAACATTTTTTAGGCACTGGGTTTTCCTCCAAAGTTTCTGTTTGTGGAGCAACCAAAGGCTCACTAACGGGTATTTCAACGGCCACCAGTATCGGAACCAGCTCCGCAATAATCTGCTGTCCCGACTCTTCTGCACCCCGGGACGCACGTTTTACCCGCGATTTTTTAACTTTCTCCATTTTAGTTTAACTCCTCCTGGTTTACCCACCAGCCTACGGAGTTTTGAAAACGCCCTGGAAGTAAAATAATTTCACTTACCTGCGGGCCGTTTCCTTACTGCTGTGTGGAGCTGCGCTCTGCAGCTCTTTCCTCTACCGACGCGTCGACGTAATGCCGATCAAGCGCCAGGCGGGGCTTCACGTAGTCACTCACGTGACTCCAAAGTAAAATAAACATTGGTCTTCAGTTTGACATGCATATTCTTTGAACAGGAAGGCTTGCTACTCATTTACCTGGAATTAAATTCAGGCCAATTGATTAACCAATGTTGATGCAACAAGAAAATGTTTTTGGTCAGGATAAAGTATAACAGTTATGATACTTTATGCACAAATAGGGCAATCAATCCATGTCAGTTTCAAACCAGGTCTAATATTTTTCACACATTTTCTAAATCTTAACATTTTCTATTTTCAAATATCAAAGATATCTGGTTGACCAAAGATGATATTAAAATGTAAATGTTCTGTTTGCATCATTTACTTGCAGTTTAAGTATATTCAGCTCTATAATAAGAGATATCAAGGCACACTAAATAATCAAGATTGTTTTGCAATTAAACAAAAAACAAGAAGAATTTTCACCAGACTGTTAAGGATCTTAATTTAATAAGATTATTTATGATGAAAAGATATGATACGTATATTTACCTAAGGTTTATCTTCAAGCAGTAATGCAGCAATGATTTGCTTTGTCTGTTTGCTCTTTGCTCTGTGAATCAAGGCATTTAAGAAAATAGTTTTACTGAAGACTGAATTTGAGGAAGAGGTATGATTCTCATTCTTCTTCCCGTCATGAAATTGCACAAAATCTTGCAAATTTTGAACAGTCTCTTTAGGTATATTTCCCTGAAGCTCTATTAATTAAAATGTCAATATATTTAATGCTCGAAAAGAGCCACTAACGCATTGAAGCATGTGAAAATAAATGAAAACAACTTAAGGAGTAGGGCCACCTGGCTCTTTGAGCCTTTTCCCATTCACCAAGGTTATGGTTGATCTGTTACATGCACTGACATCATATGTCTCAATCACTTGATATTCACATTACAAATTATTTACAGCCTCCTTGCAAAAATCTACAGTATATTAAATAGAAAATAGCTACCTGAACACATTAATAAACACACTAGCACCAAGCATTCTCAATTGTATATGCTTTCCTTCCAGGTAGAACAGAGAAATAGAGGAGCAAAGGAAAATCAAATAAAATAAACAAGATGGTTAAAAGTCAGCAATGAAAATTCATGGAACTGATGGGAGTCAACCAGTTTGTCCCACTGATCCTTCTTCTCCATTACCATATAACTCTATTTTCTTTTTTCTTATCTTCAAATCCAATTCCTTTTCAAAGGTATAATTGAATTTGCTCCCTCTTCCTTTCAAAGATGTTTAAGAAATTAGTTCAACTGAAGACTATTTTTAATTTGAGGAGGAGGTATGATTCTCATAGCTTTCCCTTTCATTAATATCTGTGGAATAAATTGAAGTTAAATGTACATTACTCAGTCCATTTGAACTGCTTTTTGAACCTTTACCCAGTCTCACATCCCAGCCTTGATCTTGTTGAAAATGCCCAGTATTCCCAGCAGCCATTTCCACAAATCTTCCTGTGTTTCCAGGTCAAAGTAATCAGCATAAAAACAGCTGCAGGATTCATCCTGATCCCTATACATAACTTACATAACTATTAAATAAACAAAAAGAGCGTTTCTCTCAACTTTGCATTAGAAAAACCAAATCCACTGCTAATTTATTTCCAATCACCAACCTTCACACCTGCTTCTCTGACAAAAGCCTCCCTTTGTTCCTGACCCAGAATTCTTGGCCCCAGACTCCCTCTGCTCCCTATTTCATAGGTGTCCAACTTATATCATTTCCTATGACATCTTTGATGTCTAAATCCTGACCCACATTCTTGACTTCCAATCCACACTCCCATCCCAATCACTGAGCATTATGGACAAAAGTACATAAAGATTATTTTCCAAAAAACACAACCATCTTGGCAGATTGTGTCAGATCTCCAACTTGTGCTCACGGCGACCAATGTACCTCCTCAGAACAAAACTCTTGTAAAACTGTTCCTAACATACTAATACATCCATCAGAACACATTACAAAATGAGAGTAATTTCACCTTTAGGATATGGCATCATCTGCCCAACTTTGAAGTTATCAACCCGTCTCTTTGAAGTCAAAGCAGGAATAATATGTAAAGTCAGGTGATTAGATACTGCAATCTTTATACTGCTGCCCAAACTGTAAAGTGTTTCTTCGCAGTTTATTTTTTTAAACCCTGAGATCATTTATGTTTGTTGCAGAGCCTTTGTTAATTAATGAACACAAGAAATAACGTTAAGATACTCTTAATTATACCTTTATTTGATTAGTCTCTCATTAATTTTAACAATGTGTTCCACAAATAGTATAAGCACAAGGTGCTCACTTTCTCTAATGAAATAAAACCGTACAAAGGGAATTCATGTTTAAAAGATATTGTAGTAGAGAGAACTGCCATGTCACTGATTCACCAGCATGATTAATGTGCATAGAACAATTCCAGACCACAGATGAGTCACAGAATGCGTCATAGCCATGGATAGTGCCCTGTTTCTAGGCAAATTTACAGCCAAGTATAATTGCATGCAAAATGCTATATTAACTGGAAAGTACCTACTTGAATTCTTCTCTGAAAATAAATATGTACTTAACTAATCAGTGATGGAAATAGCCTGATCCGTAAAAGGGAATTATATGATGTGTTTATTAATATAATGAGGGGGCATTGGCAACATGGGAAGAAGATGACCAAGGCTCAGAAACTGGAGCCTGAATGGAATGGAGGGGGAAAGGGTTGAAAAGTCAGCTGGTTCAGAAATGGAAGTTGGAAGTAGTTCCAGCAGACTGGAAGGTTATAAATGCACAAGCACTGTTCAAAAAAGTGAAGGGTATAAATCCATAATTACAAGCCTGTCGGTCTAATGTCAGTCCAAAGGTCTGTGTGAAGAAGGATCCTGACTCAAATCGTGATCTGTTCATTTCCCTCCCCATATGCTGCCTATCCTGCTGAGTACCTCCAGTATTTTATTTTAGTATAATGTCAATGGTGTTTAAAGGCAAAAGGCAGAGACAAAATAAATTGTTGGATGGGTTATAACATATAACCATATAACATTTACAGCACAGAAACAGGCCTTCTCGGCCCTTCCAGTCCGTGCCGACCATTTATTTTCCCCTAGTCCCATCTACCTGCACTCAGACCATACCCCTCCATTCCCTTCCCGTCCATATACCTATCCACTTTACTTTTAAATGTTAAAATCGATCCTGCCTCCACCACTTCTGCAGGAAGATCATTCCACACAGCCACCACTCTCTGAGTAAAGAAGTTCCCCCTCATGTTACCCCTAAACTTCTGTCCCTTAATTCTCATGTCATGCCCTCTTGTTTGAATCTTTCCTACCCTCAATGGGAAAAGCTTATCCACGTCAACTCTGTCTATCCATTTCATCATTTTAAAGACCTCAATCAAGTCCCCCTTTAACCTTCTGCGCTCCAAAGAATAAAGACCTAACTTGTTCAACCTTTCTCTGTAACTTAGTTGCTGGAACCCAGGCAACATTCTAGTAAATCTCCTCTGTACTCTCTCTATTTTGCTGACATCCTTCCTATAATTAGGCGACCAAAATTGTACACCATACTCCAGAATTGGTCTTACCAATGCCTTGTACAATTTTAACATTACTTCCCTACTCCTATATTCAATGCTCTGATTTATAAAGGCCAGCACACCAAAAGCTTTCTTTACCACCCTATCTACATGCGATTCCACCTTCAGGGAACTATGCACAGTTATTCCTAGATCCCTGTGTTCCACAGCATTCCTCAATTCCCTACCATTTACCATGTACGTCCTATTTTGATTTGTCCTGCCAAGATGTAGTACCTCACACTTATCAGCATTAAACTCCATCTGCCATCTTTCAGCCCACTCTTCCAAATGGCCCAAATCTCTCTGTAGACTTTGAAAATCTACTTCATTATCCACAACACCCCCTATCTTAGTATCATCTGCATACTTACTTATCCAATTTTCCACCCCATCATCCAGATCATTGATGTACATGACAAACAACAGTGGACCCAACACAGATCCCCGAGGCACCCCACTGGTCACCGGCTTCCAACTTGACAAACAGCCATCCGCCATTACTCTCTGGCATCTCCCATTCAGCCACTGTTGAATCCATCTTGCTACTCTGCCATTAACACCCAAAGATTGAACCTTCTTAACCAACCTTCCATGGGGAACCTTGTCAAAGGCCTTACTGAAATCCATATAGACAACATGCACTGCTTTACCCTCATCAATTTCCCTAGTAACCTCTTCAAAAAATTCAAGAAGGTTTGTCAAACATTACCTTCCAGGCACAAATGGCCAACACAGGATATTTAAAGGCAATTTTTATTTGACTTTCTTGGCTGATTTCTTCAATAAAGTAGACAGGGCTAAAAAATAAAGTGATGTGTAAGTGAGCATTCAAAATACCATCCAGTAACTTATCAATAAAATTGAAGCCCATGGGCTTTAAGGAGCAGTGGCCATTTGTATAGAGCATCAGCTAAGATGCTCTATACAAGCTAAGCTAAAACCAGAGAGATATGAACACATATCTCAGAATAAAGGTAAATGTGCAGTGATGTCTTCTAGTTTTAGTGTTGGGAGCACTGCAGTTTTTAAATATATACTAGACTAAGTGGGACCCGTTGGGTCCCAGCTTCACACGGGAGGGCAGGTCCCCCAACACAATATTCCACCTCCACCAATTCCGATATTGCTGGCCACTGGTGTGATTTGGGGGGTGCGGGGGGGAGGACTTTCTTGAGCGCTAGCATGGTGTTGTGTGCCAAAGGGACTGGTTTCCAGAGGGGTAGTATGGACATTGAGGGCCAAATGGATTCTTGGGCAGGCAGCTGTCACTGAGACCATTCACACACACGAACACACACACTCACAAACACACGAACACACACACTCACAAACACACACACATACACTCACAAACACACACATACATACACCCACACATACACACACAGACACATACACACACACTCACTGACTCACACGCCATATATATGGCAGTAAACTTTCTTGAATACTCACACGGCTGAGCGCAGCCTCTCCACTTTGGGGTTTCCACAGTCAGCGGCACATCTGCAATCAGCGTGACCTCTGCACTTACCGGAAATTGCACAATCAGCGCGAGCTCTGCACTCACCGGAAATTACGCAATCAGTGTGACCTGTCCACTAAGTGGAAGTCATGAAATGAGCAGGACTTTTGTAGCAAACACAGTCGGACCTAATAAAGCATTTATTCCTTCTAAACACAGTCGGACCTAATAAAGCATTGCAGTTTCAAGCACAGGCAGGGCAGCAGGCCAAACACCTCATGGCATTGTCATTAAGGGCTAACAAATGATTTATTGTAAGTACATTGCAGACTCCCAGTTCAGTTGATTCACAGCTTAGAATGAGAGTCGCGGCCTCTCCCTCGTGATCTTGCAGAGTTACTGGGTCACATCCAGGCATCCGGGGTTTTATAGTCTTGCCCCCCCCCCCCCCGGAAGGGGCGTTAACTTCATCACAGTGATTGACAGGCGAGAGGATCTCAAGGTTTTTTAAACACTCATAACTTTTTTATTTTTCATCGATCGGAAAATTCCTCGGGGCCTGCTCAGCGGAGGAGGACTATGGCCAAAAATAATAGCGATATATGGTAGCATTTTTTCTAAAATCAATATACAGCGCAGACAGGAAGTGGTCAAGAGACTTTTAATTATATAGATTAGGTATACCAGGTATCATTCTGTTTAATGAGTGGTGCAAGATTGGGGAATGTATTAAATATTGAAGGAAATAATAATATTCTTGCAAAATTCTCCTCAAAGTGATACGCACAGACTCGTACATTACAGATAAAATGACAGACTCTTCCGTCACAATTCCTGTCCCATCAATGAGCAGTACCACCAGAGACAGCGATACAGTGATATATGGGAGTTGCCCTGGAAATCATCAACATTAACTGCAGATTCCATGATGTTTCATGGGCAATAACACCTTCTTCTAAATATCACCCACTATTTTCTCTCAGTGGCTAAATCGGTATTCCTCAATGTTGAACAAAACTTGAAAGAAGCCCTGAGAGTAGCTATTGCAAGGAACATATACTTGCTAGTCGCTCATAAATAAATAATTCTCAATACGGGACTCGTATGAAGCTAACCAAATTGTGAATGTTTGAAACAAGTAATGAGAAAAAAAACAAATAAATAAAATGAATCAGATTTGGCTCAGATGCTCTGGAATTTATAAGAATGACAGATAATCTCATGAAAACATACAAAATTATTTGTGGATTGTCAAGGTAAATGCAGTGATCATGTTCCCCTTGGCTAGTGATCCAGAACTAAGGTCACAATACAAAATAAGGCGTCACCATTCAAAATAGAAACAAGATGTACTTTCTTCACACAGAGAGTAGTGAATGTTTAGAAATTTCCATCCATGAGGGTTGTATAGATTCAGTAACTTAGTATATACAACATGTGTTAATATGTGTTTGAGTTGAGTACTAAAAACTGACTCTGTAGTAAAAGGTGAGCCATGATCATAAGCAAAGGTTAAGAACCAAATGGCCTAATCCCATTGTTATTTCCAATCCTGCAAATTCCAAGGAAGATAAATCAGTGCAGAGGCATCTGTTTATAAATTGGCAGTTTTTTTGGAGACACAATGCTTATGAAGTCAGTAATAACCGTGGTGTATTCTTTCAGGTACGTTGCCAAGACTTTGAACATCACCCAGTCTGGGCCGAAGGGTCTGTTTCTATGCTGTATTTCTCAACTAAACTAAACTGAACATTCAGCCAGAACAATTTAGTGCTGAGTGAATGATTCTTGTCAATATCCTCCTGCGATTTCCACCATCACAGAAGTCAGCCTTCAGCAAACTCCATTCACTCTGCATGATATCAAGAAAGAGATGAGAGTACAGCATAGTCAAGAGGACTAGACAATATCCTGACTGAAAGACTGAAGCTCCATAATTTGCAGTGTGTCTGGTCTACAGTTATAATATTGGCATCTACCTGACAATGTGAAAATTATTCAGAAATATCCTGTCTACAATAAGCAGGACAAATCTATCTTTATAATTATTGCAAATCATACTCTGAATCATCAGTGAAATTATGGAAATTATTATCATCAGTGCTACTAAGAATCACTTTCTTGCCTATAACCTGCTCACCACTGTGCAGTTTATGTTCTGCTCCAGTCCTTATTGTGGCCATGACCCAAAAATGGGTCAAAGACCTAAATTCCAGGGACGAGTTGTGAGTAGCTGCCTTTGACATCAAAGCAGCAGTTGACCACATATGATGTCAAGGTGCATTGGTAAAATACATGGAAAATAAAACGCATGGAACATAAACAGTGTAGCAAAGGAACAGGCACTTTGGCCCACAACATATGTGCTAAGTATGATGCTAATGTAAACTAACCCTGTTTGCCTGCATATGATCTATGTCCCTCATTGAATGCCAGTTGATATGCCCACCCTACTGCCTTTAAAAGTTGCTTTCACATCTTTCCATCACCTCCCCAGGCAGCCCTTTCCAGGCATCTACCACTCACTGTGTAAAAAACGCCCCTCACCTCACCTTAAAGCTATGCCCTCTACTATTTCACATTTCCACTCTTGGAAAAAGACTCTGACTATGTACCCAGTTATATCTCTTATAATATTATATACCTGATTACGACCTTGGTCCAATCATCTTCAACTGCTTCATCAATCATGAGGGCAGAAGCAGGAATGTTTGTGGATGTTGGTACAATATTTAATTCCATTCACAACTCCTCATTATATGGAGCAGTTTATGCTTGCATTCTGCAAGTTCTGAACAGCCTGCAGGTATGGGGCGATGTGAAAAGTGATGTTTCCTCCACCACCAATACACCATGGCTGTGGTGTGTGCCTTCTCCAAAATGCACTGTATTTATCAGCCTAGGCTACAGTAGCAGCACAGAATTATAGTCATACAGCATGGAAACAGGCCTTTCAGCCCAGCTTGCTCATGCCAACCAAGGTACCCCATCTACACTAGTCCCACCTGTCTGCATTTAGCCCAGATCCCACTAAACCTTTCCTATCCATGTACCTGTCCAACACTTCACAAACTTCACAAACTTATGATTTCCTGTGCCACAAAGGACAAGCGCAGCAGATGCAATTTCTCATTTTCGCACACCATCCTTGGAAATATATAATTGTTACGTTAATATATCTGATTCTAAAGCCTAGAATACCCAACCACGGGTGCTGTCTGTACGGAGTTTGTACGTTTCTCCCATGACCGTGTGGGTTTTCTCCAAGATCTTCGGTTTCCTCCCATACTCCAAATACGTACAGGTATGCAGGTTCATTGGATTGGTATAATTGTAAATTGTCCCTAGTCTGTGTAGGATAATGTTAATGTGCAGGGATCGCTGGTCGGCGTGGACTTGGTGGATCGAAGGGCCTGTTTCCGTGCTGTAATTCTAAACTAAACAAAACCATGACTACAGCAGTGCCCACGACTGCATTCTCAGGGCTAGTTCGGGGTGGGCAAACTCACTGACCTTGGCAGTGATGTCCATATCTTATAAATGAATAAAAAGATAATTTATCTTAAAAATATATACATTATTGAAGAATTGCAGACATTATTTCCAGATAAACAATGTTATTCATATTTCATTTCACATGTCAGAGAGTGGAAGACTATTTAGTCTTGCTGATCTCTTGGGTAATTGTTATAAGTCCAACCAGCTGTCATTCTATTCCTATTTCCGACAATAATCTTGCTTCACAGTTAAACTTCCCAGAAAACACATGGCCTTAGCTTTTTGGGGCCTTCACAGTGCTGGGTGATGAATGAGAATAATTCTCTCATTACACATGATGCTGTGACTGCCAAAAAAAAGATGACCTTGAGATTGAGCCACAACAACTTTGTTAAACATCAAGGTTGTCCTACTTGAGGCAGTAGTTTATGATCAGCACAAAGTTAGTCAGTCTAAATATGAACACAAAAAATACTCAGAATCTGTGCATTCAGAAAGAAAGGAACAAAGCAGGTTTTTAATCTGGATTCCTCTCATGGCCTGTTATGTCTGTGTTGGCTCTTTCATTTAAAACTTATTTTAATCCTTTTTGAATATTTGTACTCACTCAGCTTCTACCATATTTGGAAATATGTAATGTCTGGCTATAATTCCTGAAACTCCCTACCCAACAATTCTTCACCACAGCTGCAGTGATTGAAGAATGCTCACTACTGCCTTTTCAGGATCAGTTAGGTATAGGGAAATAATGCTAGCATTGCCACTAATGCCCAAATCTTATCAATGAATAAAAAGAGGAAGTCAAGGACAAGTACAGAGGCCCGGGTCTTGGGGCTCAGTGATGAGTTTGAAGGGGATGATAATGTTATAAAGGCAAAGAATGTTGGTTTATTATCATTGTCGTGTATATCGAGTAATAATTGGCTGAAAGTGCATTCCCAATTAAAAATATGATAATGACTGGCGATTGATGGAAAATGTAACAAATTTCATTAAATGTCGAGATAAATGTTTCATTAAAATATGATCAATGTTGAGAAAGAAGGGTTCAGAACTCCACAATCAAAAGCCTAGATATTGATCAAGAGAAAGATCATTGGCATGGTTTTTCTGTGTAAACATCACATTAAAAGTTTTGTTGGGTATATTTGGAATTCTGTAAGTTAATTTTTAGGGCACTTTCTGTCATGATTAACGTTCAAGCTGGTTTCATTTCTCCATCATTCTCCATGATGCCATATAATGCCATATAATGGCATCATCAACATGTGTTTCTGACACATTAGTTGGATCTACAACCTTCATAGTTCACACACTGTTAAACAAGGCAGAAAGTTGGAAGCAATATAATTTTAAATGTCCCTGCTAGGACATCAATTTAATGTTGAATGAGCTTCCTATATTTACCTCTATGTGCGGCCTATTTCAACCCAAACAACACAGAGAAAGATCCTGCCATTTGTGGCTCAGTTGTCTCAGTTTCCCTCAGTGACAGTAGCCGGATTGCAACACAGCACTTTGTCGGGTTATTCCGTGAATGAGGGAAACCAAGAAGCCCTGTGTGTCACCCGTTACCCTGACCTCTCCTCCGCCACCACAATTACAATCCCGCCCAGACTTCCCTCATCTACATGGCAGTCTTGTACATATGCATTAGCGGAGCACATCCGCAATCCAACAGCATTGCGTTTATTTTACAAGTAGCACATTAAGGGCCTGTCCTACAAGCATGCAACTCCATGCGATGAGCGCGACCTAACGTGGTCGCTTGAGCCGTCACAGGGCCGGTCCCACTTCGATCGCCGGAGCCATGCGGAATTGTGCGGAGTTCGTCCCGACATCGCGCGGGGCTCCGAAAAACTGACTATGTTCAAAAATTCCGCGCGTCAACGGCTTGTTGGCTCGCAGTCACCTCGACGCATTCAGGACCTGTCCTACCAGCATCCGACGCCATGCGATGAGTGCGATCAAACTAGAAGCAGGGGCCGCGCGGAGGTTGGGTGATCCCTGTACAGGGCCGTTCCCACCATCAAGCACCTGCATGTAGCAAGCGCGACCAAACCAGCAGTGAGGACCGCGCGGAGGTCAGGTGAGTGGCGCAATGCGGCGCAAAGTGAGGCGAGCTTGGAGTGAAGTCTTAAGGTAAGTTCGCCAGGACAGAGAGGGGCACACAGAGAGGGGCACAGAGGTGCACACACAGAGGGCCACGGAGCCACACACATAGAGGGTCACGGAGGCACCTACAGATAGCTTCATGGAGGCACGACATTGAGGTGGTGCGTAATGCGTCGTGGCGACTGCGAGCTGACAAGCCGCTGCCATGCGGAATTTTTGAACATAGTCAGTTTTTCGGAGCCCCGCGCGATGTCGGGACGAACTCCGCACAATTCCGCACGGCTCCGGCAATCGAGTGGGACCGGCCCCGCGACGCCGGACGGCTGAAGCGACCATGTTAGGTCGCGCTCATCGCATGGAGTTGCATGCTTGTAGGACAGGCCCTTTACGCACCGCCTTGACGTTGTGCCTCCGTGAACCTATCTGCTCACAGGCAGCCGCTGTGTAATCGCACAGTTTGGTATAAGCTCCTTTAAACACTAAACACAATCTACTAAAGCATGAATGCTCCAAATTCACAATTAATGAGAAAAGAAACACTGCACTTACATAACGTGCCAAAAATGGGTAAAATCTATTTTTTAGGATCGGAATTCTAGTGTTTGGTGCTTAATGCCTAGTTACCTGGTCCATATAATTATACATAGTATTGTATATTTAACACAGAAGCACCATCAAATGTTGCAATCCTCTTTGCTATAAAATGCTGCAGTAATTTATTAACTTACAATTGGTTTGGAATCCATGTTCATTGGAAGACACAGGATGCCAAATTCCTTCAACAATATAGCCAATTAACAAATTGGTTACAGTTATTTGTGAAAAGAATGGAGGTAAATTAAAAGAGAATTCAAAAATCGTCACTGGACATTGAGATAGTAAATGAATAAGAGTTGGACTCCATAAGTGATGATACATGTAGGTAGGTACTCATGGAGGTAGAGGGCGTGGCTGGGGTTCTAAAAGAGTACTTTACATAAGTAATTTCTATTTTTTTTTCAAATGCAACTAAATCCTGTTCATGAAATGCCATAGAACATATTGTGAAAAAAAACAACTACTTTGCATAGCAGTTCTCATGTTAAAAGATAACCAATCTGTGGTGAGAATGAATACTTGATATACTTTGAGACTGTCTTCAGATAGCCGGAGGGTGGAGGGTGGAAAAGAGGAGGAGGAGGGGATTATGCGTGAATGCATTAGATGGAAAAACATGCCTAAAGAGAAAGTGTTTTAGCATCCTAGAAGTGGATAAAAGCAAGGCCAGATGAATTACATCCCCAGCCATTAAAAAAGCAAAGGAGAAAATTGCAGAAGCTCAGATTACAATTTTAAATCCTTCTTGGTTATAGGAGTGGTACCAGGGAATTGGAGGATTGCTTGGTTTAATAAAGGAGCAAGGGATAAAGCCAATAATTGCAAGGCAGCTAGTTTAGCTTCAGTGGCGGGCAAATTATTGTAAGTGACAACTTTCAAAAATGCTTTGGTTACATGTAACTGACTTGGTTACATATTATTTTACTTGGTTACAAAATGAGAGCAGGATTCATCGGATAGATTTTCAATAAACAAAACAAACACAATAGATTGTATTACCTCTGCAGTCCAGGTTTATTTGATCAAGTAGACCTCGGAATTTGTCAGAGATCTGAATAACTACATGGTACTGAGTGTTCATTCCACTTTTTAACCAATGATTACTTTTTGAAGTGTTGTTGCTTTTGCATGGTAATATACAGTGTCAATTTTCAAATGGCAATAGGTGTAATAATGTTTTAGTGAAGGGGATAATCATTGCCCAGGTTACATGAGAGAAATTAACACCAGTGATGTGTCCTGTTCACCTAAGAGAGCATATTGTGTCCACTAAAAATCCAGCATGATGGTAGCATTGTGCCAACTTTGTGGACTCAACTCTGAAGTGGTCTTGAACCCACTACCTTCAGACAGAGATATGAACACTAACAACAGAGAAAATTCCCTTGGACTGGGCAAGTTGCCCAGACTTACTGCCTATGGTCCCTGTTTTCCCACACTTACTTTTTCCAGATGTAGAGGGTTGGAATGACCGTATACAGAACAGCAAAAGGCCCATGACACTCCAGGCCCAAAGGCCTTTTGGAACCCACTTTTTAAAAAAAAGTTCAAATAGATTTAAATGAATTTAAAAATATATTGGATTTAATTGAACTATATTAGAATATTAAATCATCATTAAAATAATTCAGAATACATATCTTTCTTCCATAGGGCCTGCGACCCCACTCATCCATTGCCACGTCAGCTCTTCCTCATGTAAAACTGAGGGCCACATATAAAGTGCCTGCTCTTCCTTTTCTATGTCACCTTCTGCAGCAGAGTTAAATTGCAGAGACTGAGTACAGCGATTCCAGCAATGGACTGTACAGTCAGTGTACCAGTCAACTAGAGTACTAGTTTTGGTGTAATCGCTCCACTGTGTCCTGCTTAGTTTCACTGTTCGACACCCTCGTTATCACCTCTTCCACAGCCAATAATAGACCATTGTGGGCTCCACCTTTCCGAGATCATCCTTGCTGGCATTGTTTTGTTCTTTTCATACATTTCATTCTTTTGTCCTTTGTACCTCCTCATACCTCCAGTTTCCCTCTCCCCTGACTCGACCTGAACCCATCACCTATTCCTTTTCCCCAGAGATGCTCTGACCTGCTGAGTTACTCCAGCATTTTGTGTCCTTACGAGTCAACACATCTGGGTTTCCATTTTGCTTGTGCATGCTGAGCCACAAGCAGCCCTTCACACCATTCAGCTAACAGTTAGCATGATTTTTTACCATAAAAGCTCTACACCAATTAGGCAAAACTGCTAGTGTTTGAAATCTAAACAATAATGTTGAATATAAATAGTAATCTGAAAATGACTATAAAGGAACCCATAGATCAACAGTTGAGATGTGAACCTTGCCTCAAAACTGATAAGGCAGAGGAAATTAGTTTCACGTAGCATCATGATCGACCCAGACATTGTGGCCCGATGGGCCCGTTCCTCTGCTGCACCATCTATTTACTTGTATTTTCACTTTTAGAAAGTATGGACTTGGACTGCAAGAACCCTCTGTATATCAATGCTGCCTTGCCATTAACCATATCTTTTCTCTTCACATTCGACCCCCCAAAAGACAATACCTCATACTTGCTCAGATTAAACTCCATCTGTCATTTCACTGCCCTTACCTGTCAGTGATCTATATCCTTCTGCATCCTTTGACAGCCTTTCTCACTGTCTGCAACTCCACCAATATTGCTGCCATCTGCAAACTTACTAACCAACCTATCTACATTAACACCCAAAGCCTTTATATAGGTCACAAAACAGAGGTCCTAGAACAGATCGCTGCAGATCACCATGTGTCACAGACCTCCAGCCAAAGTTCCACCTTTCTACCGCTACACTATATCCTCTATGGATAATCCAGTGTTAAATCTAAACTATTATGTCACCGTGGATCCTATGCATCTTAATCTTCTGCATCAGCCCACTATGAAGGACTTTATCAACTGCCTTTATAAAATCCGTGTAAAGGATATCCACACCCTGACCTTTGTCACCCCTTCAAAAAAGTTAGTAAATCACTAGACTAAGTGGGACCCAGTAGGTCCCAGCATCACACAGGAGGGCGGGTCCGCCAACAAAATACTCCACCTCCCCACCAATTCCAATATTGGTGGCCAGTGGGGAGGGGGGGGGGCTTTCTGGAGTGCTAGTATGGGTGTTGTGGGCGGAAGGGACTGGTATCCAGAGGGCTAGTATGGACATTGTGGGTCAAATGGATTCTTGGGCTGGTGGCTCAGTCACTCAAGCCTGTTGTGATGGCAGCTCACTCACTCACGGCTGGTGGGCTGGCAGTTGACTCACGACTATTCTTTGAAATTCCATTTCAAGCAGGGTGCAAGGCCACCAAATTTAAGTACAATTTCATACCATTTCAAGCAGGGTGAAACGCCACTAAAGACAGCAAGTCGTGACCTCTCTCTCCTCCATCTTGCAGAGACTGAGCCACGTCCACACTTCTGGGGTTTATAGTCCCTCCCCCTCTCCCACCAGAAGGGGCGTGGCCTTCACGGCATGATTGACAGGAGAGAGAATGTCATCATTTTTTAAACACTAATAACTTTTATTTTTCATCAATGGAAAAAATCCTCGGCACCTGATGAGCAGAGGGGGACTGTGTAAGATAGCCAAAAAATCACAGCTGTATGTGGTAACGTTTCATTCTAAAATCAATATAAAGTGCAAACAGGAAGTGGTCAAGATTAGATTTTTAATTATATAGAAGGCAAGTCAACTTTAATTAGGCAAGGCAACTTTAATTAGGCAACACAGCTTTAGCATTTCCAAACCAAAGGCAACACAGCTTTAACATTTCCAAACCAATGGCAACACAGCTTTAGCATTTCCAAACTATATTCCAAACCCTCTCGCTCCCCCATTTTGCAGGGACTGACTGATGCACTCAACACTTCTGGGTTTAATAGTCCCTCCGGAAGGGGCGTGGCCTTCAGGAGAGAGAATCTCAACATTTTTTAAACACTAATAACTATTTTATTTTTCATCGATGGAAAAAATCCTCTTGTCCTGTGCAGCGGAGTGGGACTGAGTAAGATGGCCAAAGATCACAGCTGTAAGTGGCAGCGTTTTTTCTAAAATCAATATACAGAATAACAGGAAGTGGTCAAGATCAGACTTTTAGTAATATAGATGTATTAATCTCATTTAAATCAGGCCTAAAAACACTGTTGTTTACTGTAGCTTTTCCATAACCCAACATGCAGGTAATCTTAACCTTCTAATCTTAACCCTTTTATGTGCTTTTAAAATCGTTTTATTGTTTTAGTGATTTTGTTTCACTATTCATGCATTTGTCTTATTGCTTCTTTTGTAATTTTTGATTCTTGGCTATTTTGTTGTCCTGTGTTGTATTGTGGTTCTGCAATGTTTTTAAACTATGTTATTCTTTTGTTTCTTTTGTAAAGCACTATGAATTGCTGCTTGTACGAATGGTGCTATATAAATAAATTTGCCTTGCCTTGCCTTGTCTAGATGACATTCCGGGGTAAAGGCATACAGATTTTCCTTAATTATCCTTTTTTTTTCCAAATGAAAATAAATACTGTCCATGAAATGCCATAGAACATATTGAGAAAAAAAACTGATAACTACTTTGCATAGCAGTTCTCATGTTAAAAGATAACCAATCTGTGGTTGGCTTAATGAATACTTGATATACTTTGTGACTGTCTTCAGATAGCCGGAGTGGTGGGGGGTGGAGAAGAGGAGGAGGGGATTGTGCGTGAATGCATTAGATGGAAAAACATGACTAAAGAGAAAGTGTTTTAGCATCCTAGAAGTGGTTAAAAGTAAGGCCAGATGAAATACATCCCCAGCCATTAAAAAAGCAAAAGAGAAAATTGCAGAAGCTCGGATTACAATTTTAAATCCTCTTGGTTATAGGAGTGGTACCAGGGAATTGGAGGATTGCTTGGTTTAATAAAGGAGTAAGGGATAAGTAATTGCAAGGCAGTAATTGCAAGGCAGCTAATTTAGCTTCAGTGGTGGGCAAATTATTGTAGGTGACAGCTTAAGTCTTCTTTTAGAAAGGAATGTATTAATCAAAGACAGTAGGCAGGGATTTATTCATGAAAGATTGTATCTAATTCTTTGAATTCTTTTAAAGAAGCAACTGGGAAGTGGATGAAAGGTTACCATGGGTAGACAGGAACATGGAGTGGAAGCTATATTCTGATCTGCAGTGATTTTACAAAGGAGCAGAGCAGGCTCAAGGACTTGAATTGCCTACTCCTGCTCCTAATTCATATGTGTTTGTGTTAATGATAATGATGCATGTTTTACAATAAGGAGCAAGCTTTAGGATCCTTGAGCAGGATATAGATAACCATATATAACCATATAACCATATAACAATTACAGCACGGAAACAGGCCATCTCGGCCCTTCAAGTCCGTGCCGAACAACTTTTTTCCCTTAGTCCCACCTGCCTGCACTCATACCATAAATATAACCAGATAGTTAGTCATGATGGGCAAAAAAGTACAAGTGCAATTTAATCCAGAAAAAATGGACGGTGATGTATTTGGGGAGGTGCATGAACACAACAAGATATAGGTTGAATAAGAGGACATTGAGTGATGTTGAGAAACAGAGGGATGTTGGAGCGTACATGTATTGATCTGTAAAGGTAACAAAACGGGTTAAAAGGAGGAACAACGGACTACAGAGGCTGGAATTTATAGCAAAGAAAGGAGACCAGCTGGAAGAACTCAGCAGGTCAGACGGCAACTGGATAAGGAAATAGACAGTCAAACTTTTGGGTCAAGACTGTTCATCAAGACAAGACAAATTAATAGGCATTAAGTGGGAATGCAGGATGGAACTGAAAAAATAGCACTAGTTCGGCACAACTAAGAGATCCTTACATAAGATATTCATTTCAACCCTTGAACCTTTTTGCTTTGGGATCAATTTCTGACATTATACTTCTCTCGTCTGTCCCAGCTTTCTACCCGCTCACCTCCCCAATGAGTCTGAAGAAGGATGCTGACCCAAACATCACCTATCCATGGTCTCCAGAGACGCTGCCTGAGCCGCTGAGTTACTCCAACTTTTTGTGTCCTTTTTTTGTAAACCAGCATCTGCAGTTCCTTGTTTCTACACTAGTTGGGCACTGTGTACAGTTCTGGTCGCTATGTTACAAGAAATATATAATGGCACTGGAGAAGGGGATTGAGGATATTTACCAGGATGGAAAATTCTGATTATGAGGAGAGATTGAATAGTCTGAGGTTGTTTCCTTTGAAATAAAGGAGGCATAGGGAGACTTAATTGAGGTGTATACAATTACAAAAGACTATAATAGAATCAATATAAGGATCTATTTCCTCGTAGTACAGGTTCTTATGTTCACATTACAATACTCACTGCAACCAATAGACGTCCCTGCCATCATTCAATCCTGTTCCTGCCGACAGGGAACAGTGTTACCGCTAAGAGTGAAATAAATCAGAAACTTGTATACCACCAATGGGGGAATCAGCGAGAACATTTGCATCTTCGAAGGAGATCCCTACATGAGGTATTTCATTTCAACCCTTGAACTTTTTTGCTTTGTGATACATTTCTGACATTATACTCCTGTGAAACGTGTTAGTTTGACTTCCCGCCATTATAGACTCGTTAATCGGAGTGGCAATAAAATGGGGGAAAAGTCAAATAGCACATAGCAGATATTCTGATGAACCGTTAGCTCAGTTTATCTTTCCAGATGTCGCCTAACCTATTGTGCCTTTCCAGCATTTTCTAAAATATTTTATCTGCAAATTTTTACGTCTGGGTTTAATGCAAATGTTGATGATATCATTATGGCAGCAAGGGAGAATAGTCTCAATATCTGAAAATATTGGGAACTGGAAGCCTTCATTTGATGTAGAAGGAGATGGAAGGCCTGATCCTGTGAAATGGAACTGGGCTTTGGCTTTATAATATGCTTTTAAATAGAGCACCCTGTAAGATACTTTGGAATTCAATGACAATTATCACAATATGGTCAAAGGCTGATAAACATGAGGTGGGGCCCTGAATTGCAAAGTTATCAGCACATCTAGACTAAACTAAAGGTCAGTGGGGAGTAAGGATGCACATCGTTTTGCCTCTACAACTCCTTCTAGCAGTCACACCAAATCACACAGGTGAGACATCACTAAGCTGCCAAAATCTACCTAATTTCCCCCCCATCGTGCAGCCTCCAACCCTGCTCTTGAGTGAAGATTAAAAAAGTCGAGATGCTGGAAATCTAAAATAAATCAGAAAATATTGGAAATAATTGGCATCTGTGGAAAGAGAAAGAGCCAAGATTTCATATCAAAGGTCTCTCACCAGAATTGTTGTGGCCTGATCTGCTGACAATTTCCAGCATTTTTGTTTTCGCCCCTCATCAAACGATGCCTGCAGTTTGCTCTAAGACAAAATGAGTGTATGATGGCGGAGGAGCCAGCGATGTTTTGTGTATGGTAGTTCTGCAGAGCAATTTTATTGTTTACAATTCAATCCATCTTGTTTTGATAATGAAACAAATAGGTTTCAAACAAAATTCAATACACAGCAACATTTGATTTGATGTTATGGAAGCAGATGATCAAATGTTTAGTAAAAGAGTAAAGATCTTAGGAATATTTTAAACAAGGAAAGGGATTCAGAGAGGCAGAGAAATTTAGGGCAAAAAAAATGTAGATACAAGGAACTGAAGAAGGTTTACAAAACACGACACTTGTGCTGGAGTAACACAGCAGGTCATGCAGCATTTCTGTACGCCATGGATAGGCGACGCTTGAGGTCTGGAATTCAGACTAATTGTAGAGGAAGGGAGAAAGGTGAGAAACGTGGTGGGGATGGGACAAAGTCTGGTAAGTGATAGGTGAATATTTGTGAGGCAGGTGTTTATTGACAGATAGGTGGATAAATGCCAAAGGTGAAAAGAAAACCAAAAGGCTGTAAGATAAAGAGAGGAGTAAATTGTGAAACCAAAGGGAGGGAAATACGTGAAAGGGAATGGGAAAGAGAGACAGGATAGTGGGAGAAAGAGGTGTTACAACAGGGTGGGGTACAGGGAGGAGAGGGGGTAAAAGCCCAAACACTTGCACTTGGTCCACCGAGGCCTGCTGGTTCTCCCAGTTGTTAACCATTCCCCTTCCCATATCATCTTTGCATTCCCCTTCCCATCCCATATTCCTTTCCCATTCTCATACCAATCTTTCTGTCTGGACCTCCTTCATTGCCAGAGTGAGGCCACACACAAACTATAAGAACTGCAACTCAAATTCCGCTGGGGACGTTTACAACCCACGGTATGAGCATTGAATTCTCCAATATTCGGTAACGATCTACCCCCCCCCCCCCCACCCAGCCCTATTTCCCTCCATCTCTGGTTGTGTTGCACCACTATCCGCCCCCCTTACTCCTCCCCGATTCCCTAACACCAATATCCACTTTCCCAGTTGATCTTATTATCACAACATCATCTTGTACAACCTTCTTCACTGTTCACTATGTCACCAAAGTTGGTGTCATCCACAAACTTACTAATCATTCCTTGAAAGCGGCATCAGAGGTAGATAAAGTGATCATAAAACATAGAAACATAGAAATTAGGTGCAGGAATAGGCCATTCGGCCCTTCGAGCCTGCACCGCCATTCAATATGATCATGGCTGATCATCCAACTCAGTATCCCGTACCTGCCTTCTCTCCATACCCTCTGATCCCCTTAGCCACAAGGGCAACATCTAACTCCCTCTTAAATATAGCCAATGAACTGGCCTCAACTACTCTCTGTGGCAGAGAGTTCCAAAGACCCACCATTCTCTGTGTGAAAAAATTCCTTCTCATCTCGGTCAAGAAGGCTTTTGGTACATTGGCCTTCATCAGTCAGAGTTTTGAGTATAGAAGTTGAGATGTTATTTTTCAGCTGTACAAAGCATGGAAAGGCCACATTTTGAATATTGTGTTCAGTTTTGGTCACCCTGTTATAGGAAGAATTGTATTAAACTGGATAAAGTGCAGAGAAGATTTACAAGGGCGTTGTCAGGACTTGAGGGCCTGAGCGATAGGGAGAGGTTGAGCAGGCTAGGACGGTATTCCTTGGAGCGTAGGGGAAGGCGATCTTATAGAGGTGTATCATGAGGAGAGTAGATAGGTTAGATGCACAGTCTTTTACCTAGAGTAGGAGAAATCAAGAGCCAGAGGATATAGGTTTCAGGTGAGAGGGGAAAGATTTAATAGGAATCTGAGGGGTAACATTCTGCCTGGAAGGGTAAAAAAAGGTGGTTGAGGCAGAAACTATAACAACTTTTAAAAGACATTTGGACTGGTACAGATAGGAAAGATTTAGAGGGATATGGGCCAAACACGGGCAGATGGGACTAGTGTAGAGGGGGCACCTTCGTCGGCATGGGCAAGTGGGCTGAAGGGCCTATTTCCGGGCTGTATGAATTTATGCTACCCATGTCTTCATCTAAATCATTAATAAAAGTGACAAACAACAGAAGATCTAGCGCCAATCCTGGTTGCACACCACGAGTCACAGGCCTCCAATCTGAAAAACATCAATGAAGGAACAAGGATGAGAATTTTAACATTGAGTAGTTGTTCAACCAGGAACTAATGTACTTGGATGATGAATGGATGGTATGTTTTCAATGCCCTCAAGTATGTGGAGAGTACAATGAGGGAGAGTGTTGGCATAGGCAGGGATATAGCTAACAAAGACAAATAAATAGGCACAAAATGCTGGAGAAACTCAATGGGCCTGGCAACATCTCTGGAGAGAAGGAATGGATGTTTCGGCTCGAGACCCTTCTTCAGACTGAAGTCAGTGTACCAGTCAACCAGTGTACTAGTTTCAGAATACTAGTTTCACTGTTGTGACCGTCCTGCTTAGTTTCAATGTTTGTACCCCCTCATCACCTCTTCCACAGCCAACAATGGACCATTGTGGACCACCTTTCCAAGATCATCCTTGCTGGTGTTGATTTGTTCTTTTCATACCTTTCATTCTTTTGTGCTTTGTACCTACTCATACCTCTAGTTTCCCTCTCCCCTGACTCTTACAGTATGTACCATGGAGGTGGTCTGCATGCAGTTTGCACTTTCTCTCTGTGACTGTGAATTTCTGTTTGGTGCTCTGGTTTCCACAAACATCCTAAAAAGGTGCTGGAAGGTTGAAAATCTATTGTAAATTACCTCTAAAAAAAACACCATGGCAGATTTGAAGACATAAGAGACTACAGAAGGTGGAAAAGAATCGTAGAGTAATAAAACACAGACACAGACACTTTGGCCCAACTCGTCCACGCTGACTAAGTTGCCCAACCCAGCCAATCCCACATGCTTGTGCCTGACCAATATCCTTCCAAATATTTCCTCTCCATACATCTGTCCAAGAGTATTTTAAACGCTTAATTGCATCCACCTCTACCATGTCTGTGTTAAAGAAGGAACTGCAGATGCTGGAGAATCATGTCTGTGTCAGCTCGTTCCATATACCCACAACTCTCTGGGTGAAAATGTTACCCTCAGATCCATTGTGAATCTTTTCCCTCTCAATTTAAACTATACCCTCTTGTTTTAGACTCACAAACCTGGAAAGAAGACTGTTGCTACTCACATCATCTATGCCCACCATGATTTTATATACCTCTATAAGATCTCCCCTCAGCCTCCTACACACCAGCAAAAAAAGATGTTGTCCTTCCTACCTCTCTATGATACTCAAACCATCCAGGCCCAGTAATATCCCTTTAAATCAATTTTGCACCCTTTCCAGTTCAGTGACATTTTTCCAATAGCAGAGTAATAAAAACTGCAAAGTCCTCCAAATATAGCCTTTGCAATGTACTGCAGTAACATGATGTCCTAAGCTCTGTACCTGTTCCTGGCTCAGTTCCGGGGCCTCCACGCTGCCAGCTCCAAAAGCATCATGTGGACTGACTTCCCTACTGACTCTGCTGGGTCCTACTGCTCCTATCTTCCAATAGGAATCTTCAATAATGACACCACCCCATCATGCTGCCCTTCTTCCTATTCCAACCATCCTTACACAACCCCGCAAAACCCCTTCCTCTCTCAGGCCCCAATCATATACCCACAGTACCTCACCTGAGCCTCCCTCCAACCCACTGACCCCAGCCCGCACCCCTGTCAGGTTTTCACTATCCCTCCTGACCTCCCAGTTTTGGTCAGTCCTCATCAGAGGCCTTACCTTTGTGCCCCTGTGCCCACAACTCGAGGAGTTCCAGGCCTGGCATGATGTACAACTCTTTTTCTGTTGCCTCCTTACTTGGCCATTTCTATGGGAAGGGGTCCTCACCATACAGTGGCAACCCCTTCTCTTGTCTCCAACATACTCCTTCTTCATGGACTCCTCAGGCCAGCTTTCTACACTCTCTGGACCTTTTTGTTTCCAACTGCTGGCGCAACATCAAACACCTTGACATCTCTACTCCCTTACCCATTCCAATCTCACCCCCTTTGCACGCATAGCCCTCCTCTCACTCAGCAACATTGTCATTAAACCTGTCAGCAAGAGAGATGCCATTGTAGTCTTCCAGGCTGACCACTACCGTGTTGAGGCCAGGAGCAAGCTTTTGGATACATCCTTATATCTATCCCTTGACCTGGCCATCATCTCCCAGACTATATCTTATCTCATCTCCTCTAGTGATCTCCCTTGCACAGTCTCCAATCTTATCGCTCCACAGCCCACACTTCTATCTCCTTTCCAAAATCCCCAAACTGGACTGCCCTGGAAGACCCATTGTCTCTGCCTGCTCCTACCCCACAGAACTCATCTCCAAACACTTTGATTCCATCTTATCCCCCTTTGTCCAGTCCCTTCCCACTTACATCTGAGACGTCTCACAAGCATGTAACTCTTCAATAACTTTCAAATTCTAGGCCCTCATTACCTCATCTTTACCATGGACGACGAGTCCCTTTACACCTCCATCCCCCACCAGGAAGGTCTCAAGGTCCTTCAATTCTTCCTCAAACAATTTCCCTCCACTAACACTCTCCTCCGCCTGGTCAAATTTATCCTTGGCCTCAGCAGTCTCACCCTCTTTTGACCCCTCTCACAAGTTAAAGATGTAAGCATGAGTACTCGTATAGTCCCATCCATGCCTGCCTTTGTCAGTGACATTGAATGATCCTTGTTCTAGGTCTACACTGGCACTATCCCCCAACTCTCACTGCTTCATCAACGACTGCATCGGGGCTACCTCCTGCACCCATGCAAAACTTGTTGATTTCATTAGCGTCACCACTAACTTCAACTCTGGGGCGATAATAGTTACACAGCTGGTAGAGTTGCTGCCTCATGGGCCTGTCCCACTGTACGAGCTAATTCAAGAGTTCTCCCGAGTTTCCCCTGATTCGAACTCGAAGAAATACGGTAATAGCTGCTCGTAGGTACTCGGGGCTCCCATGGGCATTTTTCAACATGTAAATGGGATATTTTTCAACATGTTGATAAATCTTCATGAGTCTTCACAAGCTTACCACGTTTCCCGAGTACCTGCCGTTAGCGTTATGAGCCGCTAAGAGATATCCCGAGCTCCGACGTACCCGCTACGTACATTCTACGTGCTTACCATGAGTTTGATTTTTTTTTAAAACTCGGGAGAGCTCTTGAATTACCTTGTACAGTGGGTCAGGCCCTTCACAGTGCCAGAGACGCAGGTTTGATTCTTACCTTGGGTGCTAAATGTGTGGAGTTTGCACATTCTACCCATGACTGCGTTTCCTCTTGGTGCTGTGGTTTCCTCCCGTATCCCAAAGACATACGGGCTTATGGGTTAATTGGCATTTGTAAATTGCTCCTAGTGTCTAGGGAGTGGACAAGAAAGTGGGATAACATAGAACTAGTATGAATGGGTGATCAATGGTCGTTTGTGTGATTGGCTGGGTTATATCCACAACTATCTGTAATTTCTTACGGTCTTTGACAGGCCTGTCGTCAAACCAAGCTGTGATGCATCTAAATGCTTTCTACAGTATCCACAATTGTTTACTGTTACTGAGAGGATTGGCCACAAGAGAATCAGCACTCTCTACCTACCCACTATGCCTCTCCTGGCAGTCACCCACTTAGCTGCTGATTACATCTTAGGTGTTGGACACCTCAATTGCCACTAGTCCTTCAGCACCAGTCTCAACAGCATGCCAAAACACTAATTCCGCGATGTGAATTGAGATGTCAAATGTTGGCTGGTTATTTGACTGTGACAGGTAGCACGAGCCCACAGGATATCTGCAATGGACACAAAAAGCAGAAGTAACTCAGCGGGTCAGAGAACATCACTGGAGAAAAGGAATAGGTGACGTTTCAGGTCGAGACCTTTCTTCAGATCCGAAACATGACAGATGCTGTCTGACTGGCTGAGTTACTCCAGCTTTTTGTGTCTATCTTCGGTTTAAACCAACATCTGCAGTTCCTTCCTACACAGGATATCTGTAATCATAAATTTCACAACCAAAGTGATTGGGTACCAGTCTAATATACTATTCCTTGAACACCTGGAAGGAATTTAGTAGAACCACGAACATTATGACAGAGAGTGGCCAACTCACAGAATGAGGATTCAGCTGAGCTACACTGAACAGTATTTACAGCTCAGAATTGTGCCATAGGTTTTCAAATCATGGATGGGCAGTAAATGCTGACCTTGCAAATAACACCCAGAACATTAACAGAAATCCAATTCTCATACTCTATAAATTACAGTCTTGACCATTAACCCAAGTTTTTCTTGTGAAGAATGGATTCGAAACTTTTGTAAAACAACACAAGACCAGAATGGTAAATATATTGACATGCCCTTGTAAGATCATTGATTTTTTTAATGTTTCAGCTGGAAAATTGACGGTAGACAAAAATGCTGGAGAAACTCAGCGGGTGCGGCAGCATCTATGGAGCGAAGGAAATAGGCAAGGGTTGGGGGGGGGGGGGGCGGGAAGAAGAAAGGAAGAGGTGGAGACAGTGGGCTGAGGGAGAGCTTCTTCTTCTTCTTGCTTATGGTGTGCACAGCCTAAAGTTGTAGGACAACTTGTTCTATTTAATCTTATTTGATCGTGCACACCGGGTTGATTGCATTCGTTGAAACAGGGCGGACCACGTGAAGGCTGCAATCTTCCACCCCCGGGAGAGCTAAGAAGGGGAGGAGAAAGTAGAGAAGTCAATGATCATACTGCTGGGGTGTAAACTGCCCAAGCGAAATGTGAGGTGCTGCTCCTCCAATTTACGGTGGCCCTTACTCTGGCCATGGAGGAGGCCCAGGACAGTAAGGTCGGATTCGGATGGGAGGGGGAGTTGAAGTGCTGAGCCACCGGGAGATCAGTTTGGTTAGTGCAAACCAAGCGGAGGTGTTCGGCGAAGCGATCGCCAAGCCTACGCTTGGTCTCACCGATGTGGAGCAGCTGACACCTAGAGCATCGGATGCAATAGATGAGGTTGGAGGAGGTGCAGGTGAACCTCTCCCGCACCTGGAAAGACTGCTTGGGTCCTTGTATGAAGGGGGGAGGTTAAAACTCCGTCCCACTTACATGTCCTTGGCACGCAGATTACGCGACCTCGTCGTCGCGTTGAGGCGCGATGGTCCCGCGAAGGTCGTGCGCGTCTTCATGCGCCCGCACAGCCGTCTGGAGCGCGTGACGTCATTTGAAGATGGACACAAAATACTGGAGTAACTCAGCAGGACCGGCAGCATCTCTGGAGAGAAGGAATGGGTGCTGTTTCGGGTCGAGACCCTTCTTCAGTCTGAAATTGTAGTGACAAGTGTAGCACTTCCTGCGGTGCAAGGGAAAGTGCCCGGAGAGGGGTGGTTTGGGTGGGAAGAGACAAATTGACCAGGAAGTTATGGAGGGAGCGGTCTCTGCGGAACGCAGACAGGGAAGGAGATGGGAAAATGTGGCAAGTGGTGGGATCACGTTGGAGGTGGCAGGATGTACTTTAGTTCTGCTGCTATGTTAGTTAGATCTGTCAGCAATCTGGACTTTGATAAGTCCACAAGACCAGATGAACTGATTAAAATCAAAAATCAGAGTTTCAAAAATAGATAACTAAGCCTGAAGGAATGATGAGATATTATTAGAATGTTAGAATTGTAAATTTTCCAAATATTTTATTATGTCAGTAACAGTGGCAACAACTTTTATTTATATCGTATTTATAACAATTAGAACATTTCAAAGCAGTGTTACAAACTGAGCCAGATATATTCATGTTAAGAGGCTTGACTAAAACTTTGTTTCACAAGTAGGCTCTGAGGAAGCAGAAAGTAGAGAGGCAGATAAGTTCTAGAGTTTGGAATCTTGACAACTGGAGGCATGACCATCAGTGCTGAGGTAATTAAAATTGGGTACGTTCAAATAAGGTTTAATAACAAACAGGAATAGGCCATTTTGCTCTCTGAGTCTGCTTTGCTACTCATCAAGATCAAGGTTGACCTTCCGCAGCATCATTTTCCTGTTCTTTCCCCACATTCTTTTAAGGTCTAGAAACCTATCAAACTTTGTTTCAAATGAACTCAATAACTGAGCCAGCAGAGCCCCAGGGTAGTGAATTCTAATTGCAGTGAGACTGTGAGACCTTGCATTGCTCCTGTGTTCAAATCATTCAAAAATAAAGGGAAACATACTATTTGTTTTCTTAATCACTCGTTCCACCTAACAGTGATTTTTGCTCAAGGATACATATGTCTTTTTGAGCAACATTATGCAAATTCTCTCATTTGCTACATTCCAATCCACTGGAACTATTCCAAAATCTATATACATTTGGAAGATGATAACCAAGGCATTCACAATCTCTACATTCATCTCTTTAGATCATTGTAGATCATTAGGTCTTTGGACTTTGTCAGCTTTTAGTCTCACCAAGTTCTCGTACTTTTTTAAAACCGTATTTCCGTTAGTTCTTCATTCTTGATAGACCCTTGGTTATCAAGCAGTTCTGGCCAGTTTTTTTTACAAAGGAAAAATATAAAATAACTTATTCGACAAGTGTTATTACATAAAAGCTATGTGTCAGACTTTCAATTAATTAATTATGGGAGAAAATCAGATTTGTGTATTCTGGTTTCTAAGTTTATCCCTGAAGGACTCTGCTCCAAAGTAATATAAAAGGGGATCCAAACAGGTATTGATTGCTACACCACATAGAGTAACCACCACAGTTTTCTGAATTAAACAATGAACATTGGTTGTGTTTTCGTTGTGCAGGGTCTTAATGTCAACGTGGACAGTCCGCAAAATATGATAGGGTAGAAAATTGAACAGAAATATGACCATGACGATGATAATCATTATAATAGCCTTTCTGCGGGAACTTTTTTGCTTTTCATGCTCTGCCTTTGAGGTTAGCAAAGTTTTAACAACAAAAATGTAGCAGATGGTGATAACAAAGAAGGGAATAATACAACCCACTGTCAGTGAAATTAAATTCATGTTGTATATTTTAACATTAAATTTATCCTCGGGCTCAAAGCATGTTTTAGTATTTTCCTTGGTGCTGTCATCCTTTAGTAAAGGACTGGCCAATATGCCCAAAAATACCCATATGAAAATGCACACAATCAGAATAATCTTGGCACTCCTGTACTTCAAACACTTGAGTGGATGCACTACAGCAAAGTAACGCAAGATGCTCATTAGAGTTAGAAAGTAGATGCTGCAGTACATATTGAGGTACATTGCATAAGACATGAATGTGCATAAGGAATGTGGAAAGTTCCAGATGCTGCCTTGCAAATAATATAGGGCACGCAAAGGCAACGTGCAAACAAAGAGTAGATCTGCAATTGCAAGGTTCGCCATGACAATGCTGAATGCAGTCTTCCTCTTGTACAACTTCAGAAATACATACAAACAGAAGACATTTTCACAAAATCCAAAAACAAATGTGATGATGTACACCGGAAGGTAGGTATGTTTTTTGAAGTCATCAATGTTTTCACAGGTATCATTCTCAAAGATTACAGTATTATTCATTATTTTCTTTGAAAAAGAACGAGTGCACTCTGGGTGGGGTTGGCCTGTGGGAAAGAAAAAAATAATTTGAGTCATAGCTCTGGAAAGAGGTATAACTGATTTACATAGTCACGTGTATTACATTCACCTGTTAAAATATAGAAAGATAACATTTATCTAAAGGTCTATGCAAATGATCCAGAAATATGTGTCCATATCGCTGGCCTATATGTTACTTCCAAACCAAACAATGTAGTTAACTCTTTACTCTCCTCAGAAATGACATTGTAAACAACACAATCAAAATTTCTACATTAAAATAAAGTAAGAATAAAAACCTGATGGATTATTATCTTCAGCAATAGACCTGGACCTAAAAAGTTACTTTGAGGCCAAACAACCTTGCAAAGTGCTGTTCAGGAATTTAAATACTTGTCTATATTGGGAGGTCACCACCATTCCATTCTGCTCGTCAAGAACTCTACCTGGGTACGTCAGGAGGTGGCAGCATCGCCACATGCAGTCATTAAGGAACAGGCCTGGAAGTCTTCAACACCATTTCCCGGTCCCATGCTACCAGGTTAAACACAGAGAAGGATACTGTCTGAAGAAGGGTCTCGACCCGAAACGTCGCCTATCTCCTTCGCTCCTTAGATGCTGCTGCACCCGCTGAGTTTCTCCAGCTTTTTGTGTAACCCAAGGATACTTACAGTTTGTTACACCAGCACCATCACAACTTTAGTTAATCATTCTTCATGTCAAACATGACCGGGAATAAGCATTCAGGGCAGCATGAACACAGTTTATATTCTGTATGACTAATTGCCACGGCCATTAACAAGGGTGCCTCTGGAGACCCGCCACACATGGAGTTGTCTGAGTACTAAATGGCATAGATTTGGATTCAGAGAACAAAACTGGTTCTCTGCCAAGCAGTGAGAGAACCATATGAGGTAAAAACAACTTACTTCAATTTACATGTTGCTAAAATTAGTCACTGCTCCTAGAATGCCTCAATTCACTTCCCAATTTTGTCAGGACTGTACCAGCTGACGGAAATCCTGGAATGCACGAAAAGAACATGAACATTTTTGGAATAGGAATAAGTCAAGTCTATCCCACATTCAATAAAATCTGTCGTAGGTCACAGTTCCACTTCTGTGTTAGTTCCAAATACCCCTCAATTCTCCCATCTTTCAAAATGTTATCTTTCTTTTCTGTAAAGACTTCAAATATCCTTGTACTGTACTGTAAATGTACTGTAATACACTGTACACTGTATGGCTCAATTGTAATCATGTATTGGCTTTTGCTGACTGGATAGTACACAACAAAAGCTTTTCACTGCCCCCGAGTACACGTAACAATAAATTAAATTAAACTCAAGTGATCTAGCTTCCACAAACATTTGGAGAAGAAATTCCTATCTTTTGCAGAATAAATTTTGCAGAAGAAATTCCTACAGACCTAAGTTTTAAATAACCACACCCTTTTTTGTAACCATGTCTTATCGTTTGAGACTCGCTCATCAGCGGAAACATCTCAACATATATCCTGCTGTGCCCCCCTTAGCATCTGATCTATTTTAGTAAGATCAACCCTGTCGTAGGTCACAGTTCCACTTCTGTGTTAGTTCCAAATATCCCTCAATTCTCCCGTCTTTCAAAAATGTATATTTCTTCCTAAGATCAAAACAAAGAATAAAGAGTTACATTTTTTAACTCTTCCTGATAGGGCAACCCTCTCATCTCAGGAAGCTGTGTTGGCCGGCTGTAGGTCCAGCTGGGGAGGGCAGGTTGAGCGGCATGGGGCATTCGCTACAAGCAGCCAGGCAGGTGGCACAAGTTGTGGGTGGCGTGGGGCACCCCGGTGTTGCAAGCTGCCAGGGTGGCATGGATATTACCGGTGCTACAAGTGGCCGGGGAGGTAGTGCAAGCTTGGGATGGCATGGGCAGCTGTCAACAGGTCAGCTGAAATCCGTTAGAAACATGTCTGTTAAAACAGGGTTTACTGTATAGACAATGAATAATCAAAGGCCAAGAACAGATCCTTGTGGCACTCTGTTAGTTATATCCTTCCAGCCTGTTGAAGAGAACCATTTATTCCAACTTTCAGTCTTCTATGTGATAATTATCTTCATGTTAACACACTTTCCTTATTACCATGAGCTTTTATGCTTTATATATGTGGTAGCTTATTGAAAGCCTTCCAGAAACCCAAATACATTACATTTACAAGTTTCCATTCATTGACTCTGCTTGTTACAACCTCAAAGAATTCCAGCGGGTTTATGAAACATGAAATTTCCATAAAACTATGTTGAATAAATTAATGAATAAATGAATTAATGAATAAGTTTATTGGCCAACTATTCACATACAAGGAATTTGCCTTGGTGCTCCGCCTGCAAGTGACAACATGACATACAGTGACAGTTAAGAATGACACATAAAACATTAAACATTAATTATAAAACATTATCGATTAAACATGTGAATTAAATAAAATACCAGAGCAAAAGGAGGCTACAGATTTTTGGTTATTGAGTAGAGCTGCTACTCATGGGAAAAAGCTGTTTTTATGTCTGGCTGTGGCATCTTTGACAGTTCGGAGTCGCCTTCCAGAGGGAAGTGATTCAAAGAGTGTGTGGCCATGGTTTGAGGGGTCAGAGATGATCTTGCCCGCTCGCTTCCTGGCCCTTGCAGTGTACAGTTCGTCAATGGAGGGCAGGTTGCAGCCAATAACCTTCTCAGCTGATCGGACGATTCGCTGCAGCCTCCAGATGTCGTGCTTGGTGGCTGAGCCAAACCGGACCATGATGGAGAAGGTGAGGACAGACTCTACGATGGCTGTATAGAATTGAACCATCATTGCCGGTGGCAGATTGCAATTGGACCATCATTGCCTGTGGCAGATTCCTCAGCTGCCACAGGAACTACATCCTCTGTTGCAGGCATGGAAATTGCTATCAAAACATGGGGGGGGGGACCCGGGGGACCGGGGGGGGACACAATTTCTTGGCGGCCGCGCGCTTGCACACTCACACTCACACACACGCGCGAGGCTTCGGAGGCTTCAGCCGTGGGCCCTGTGGATGGTAATTAGCTCAGGATTTTTCCAGTTTCCAGCCCCACAATGTGGATGCTTCTACTATAGGGCCGTTACCATTAGAATGAGTCAACTAGTGCAGGTCTGTACCACAGATTTAAAAAAACACTGGACATCATGCTGGACAACATAATATAGGACAGGACACAATACCTTACAAAGCTTGGAATGGGGGGGGGGGGGGACCGTCCCCCACCTCTGAAAACATGGAGGGGATACGTCCCCCCCCCCGCCCCCCCCGGGATTTCGACCCCTGCTCTGTTGTGCCTTTTTGACTGTGGAGTCATTTAAGGTCATTGAAGATGATGGTTCCCAGGAACTTAAAAGACTCCACAGATGTGACCAATAGTTTGCACCAGTTTTCTTGACTTGACTTGAATGTATCAAGTTCCTCTAAATTCCTTGATTATAGATTCCTGTTGCCAATAACAGATGTTAAGCAAATTGGCCTACTCTTTCCTGTTTTTTGCCTTCCTTCTTCAACAAAAGAGTCACATTTGTGTTTTTACAAATTATCGGTCCCTTCCCAGAACTCAGTGAGTTTTGAAACACTTCAACCAATGTCTCTATTGTCTCTTCAGCCATTTCCTTCAAAACACTCGGATGCAGCCATTTCTTTTAAAAACTTTCTTCAAGTTCTGGCAACCTATTCAGTTAGATTTTCCATTGTCCTGCTCATGAAAACTGGTGCAAACTATTGGTTTAAACTCTTTGCCATTTCCTTGTTTCCCTGCTTCCCTTTATTAATTTCCCAATCTTATCTTCCAGGAGTCTCATATTTACCTTAGTCATTTTCCTTTTTATATATATCGATGATTTTTAACATTATTTGTTTTAATATTACTGGCCAGGTTTCTCCACCGTATTAGGTTTTTAGTTTTGTACTGATGGTTATTGAAAAATTCCATGTGTTCTGATCTACCACTATCCTTTGCCACTTTCTATGCTAGTTTTTGATTTAATATATTTTTAAAATCTTTGTTAACCACTGTGATCTTTCAGTGTCTCCTTCTAATTGGAAAAACAATCTGCAGGTGTCATGATATAGATGCTTATTAATCTTCTATTGTTCATGAACTGACCTTTCTTTACACCTAATAAAGACAAAAGTGCTGGAGCAACTCAGCAGATCAGGCAGCCTGAAGGGCCTGTCCCGCTATGGCAACCTTATTTGCCAGTTTAGGAGAGTTTACATCGCCACAAGCTCGCAGCATGGTCGACACGTGGTCGTAGGTGGTCACTGGAAAGTCTCCTTCATGGTCGGGAGGAGTTTCCGCATAGTGGTTACTACTCGTTGGCCAAGGAAAAATTTTCTGCGAGTAAAAATTGGTCGGCATGGAGAAAATCACTACTTGTTTACTCGTAGGTTTAGTTGAAGTAGGTCGTAGTAGATCTGCATGTTATCGTAGGTAATTGAAGGTAATCAAAGGTAATCAATGGTAATCGATGGTAGTCGAGATAGTCGTAGATAGTGTTAGTATATCGCGTTTGCTCGTTTCAATGTTTTTAAAAGCAGCCAAATCTTCTTCATGCAGCACATTTATCAGGTTTTCATACTGTCCAAACCTGAATCTTCTTTGGAAGAGGGGCTTCATCCACTGATACCTCTTCTTCGGCTTCATCTTCACCCTTGTTCTTGTACTTCTGCCTTTCCGCTGTACAAGCAAAAGGGCTGCTGCAAGAAGCGGAGATTGTATTTTTACTGCAAGCATTTTCCTCACAAATTCCTCCCTTTCACACATTGCTCCGGATGATTTTAAACAACACCCTGCAAGCCATTTTATAGTGAAATAACATTGTAAACAATTTTTTTAGCTGATAATTTGAGCTGTAGCCACTCGTAGCTTGTCGTAGTTTATTCTCAGTGTAGTCGTCTGAAGTCGAAGGTGGTCATCTTCACTCTCCACTATTGGGTGTCCAATTTTCCCGAGAGCATCGGCGATTAAATCGAAGCTGGTCGAAGTTAGTCTTCAACATAGTCGAAGGAGGTCGAAGGTGATCTTCTATATAGTCGAAGGAGGTCTTCTACATATTCGTAGTTCTCTACATAGTCGAAAGCGGTCGGAGGAGGTATTCTTAGTCGAAGGATGCAAATTTTCGACAACAGGACCATAACAATCTCCTAAACTCGCAAATAAGGTCGCCATAGTGGGACAGGCCCTTTATTCAGACTGCTTTCTTTCCTTTCACCTATTTTCCCATTCCACTAAGGACAACTTTAACTTAATTTCTTTGTAATTACCCTTATTTAAATTTAGGACTGGTTTTGGAGACTTTTTTTGTACTCAAACTGTATCTCTATGATCAACACTCACTAGAGAATCCTTAAGCACGTGGATTTCCCCATTTATGTTTGGTCCAATTGAGAGGCAACACTTTTAGGACCAAGAGACCACTCCTTCTTTCCTTTATCATTCAATATTTCCATGCTAATCAATTCCACATCACATTCCACTGCATTTATATTTCTACTCATCACATAGAAACATAGAAATTAGGTGCAGGAATAGGCCATTCGGCCCTTCGAGCCTGCACCGCCATTCAATATGATCATGGCTGATCATCCAACTCAGTATCCCGTACCTGCCTTCTCTCCATACCCTCTGATCCCCTTAGCCACAAGGGCCACATCTAACTCCCTCTTAAATATATCCAATGAACTGGCCTCAACTACCCTCTGTGGCAGAGAATTCCAGAGACCCACCACTCTCTGTGTGAAAAAATTCCTTCTCATCTCGGTCCTAAAGGATTTCCCCCTTATCCTTAAGCTGTGACCCCTTGTCCTGGACGTCCCCAACATCGGGAACAATCTTCCTGCATCTAGCCTGTCCAACCCCTTAAGAATCTTGTAAGTTTCTATAAGATCCCCTCTCAATCTCCTAAATTCTAGAGAGTATAAACCGAGTCTATGCAGTCTTTGTTCATAAGACAGTCCTGACATCCCAGGAATCAGTCTGGTGAACCTTCGCTGCACTCCCTCTATGGCAATAATGTCCTTCCTCAGATTTGGAGACCAGAACTGTACGCAATACTCCAGGTGTGGCCTCACCAAGACCCTATACAACTGAAGTAGAACCTCCCTGCTCCTATACTCAAATCCTTTTGCTATGAAAGCTAACATACCATTGGCTTTCTTCACTGCCTGTTGTACCTGCATGCCTACTTTCAATGACTGGTGTACCATGACACCCAGGTCGCGCTGCATCTCCCCTTTTCCTAATCGGCCACCATTTAGATAGTAGTCGGTTTTCCTATTTTTGCCACCAAAGTGGATAACCTCACATTTATCCACAATCACCACCTCAATACCTATCTGGATTAACAACCTCACCTCCTTTCCCTTTTTGCCTATCCGTTTGGAACACTCAATACCCTGTAATATTGTTCCTAGTTCACGTCACCATGCAACCATGTCTCTGTAACACCTATTTAATCAAATATTTATTTCTGTTTGTACCATTAAATGATCTAGCGTGTTACAAATGATCTGTGAATTCAAATGGTGTGGCACTATTATTATTACCCAGTGCCTCGACCTATGAAGCCAAGCATGCCATATGCCTTCACTATCACCCAAAAATGACAACACAAATGGATAGTGTGATAAAAAAGGTGATCAGCATGCTTGCCTTCAATGCGGCTAAGGGTCTTGCTAGCCTTCATTTTATGAGTAGAAAAATTGTGGCAATATGTTGCTAGTTATCCCCTCTCAGTTAAAAACATTTGTTAGGCCATGTTGGATTATCATGTGCAGTTCTGGTCACCATACTAAAGGAACGTTTTGGAGGCTTTTGAGTCAATACAGATGGAGTTTATCAGGATCTTGCCTGGTTTAGAGTGCATCTACAATAAGAAGTTGTTGAACAAATAGCCATGGTTTTCTCTGGCATGTCAGAGGCAGATTGGTGACCTAAGAGAAGTATAAAAAATTATGAGAGGCATAGGGGTTTTTTTTTCCCAGGGAGAAATTGTCAAAAGTTAGAGGGCATAGGTTCAGTAATAAGCGAGTTCAGTATTACGACTGCGCATGCCCAGGTAATAGGTCACAAGTGAAAAACACTCTTGGCAGCCGTGCCACGGCATGCACATAGACCTGTGCCTCATCTGCAGCCAGGATCGATCCCGGGTCTCTGGCACGGCAATCGCTGTCAAACCACCAGAGGACCATCCCAGTCGCCTACCGAATGTCCTCCCCCCACCCTGTACGGGGATGGCCAGAGACGTCGGGAGTCAGACACGAGAGGTGCCCCAGACCCACAGCCAGTGCGGAGATGCAACACTAAAACCAGCTCAATTCTGCCTGTCTCGCCGGGTTGCCTACGAGCCCTGCCAGGACCTACGGGAACGATGGCCCAGGCTTACAGCCAGCACGGAGAAGCAGCGCTAACTCCACGGCTCCGGGCTGGTGTCCCATCAGTCCAGGTAGGGCTGCAGGTTAACCTGGCGAGACAGGCAGAGTTGAGCTGGATTTAGCGCTGCTTCTCCATGCTGGCTGTGGGCCTGGGGGCGTCGTTCCCGTCTGACTCCTGACATCTCTGGCCACCCCCGGATGCGGGGGGGTGGGGCACTCAGGAGGGGATGGGGATGGTTCATTGGTGGTTTGGCAGCGATTGCGGTTCCGGAGACCCGGGTGCGGTCCTGGCTGCAGATGAGACGCAGGTCTGTGTCCATGCCGCGGCACGGCTGCCGAGAGCTTTTATCGCTTGTGAGCTTTGACAAATCCCCTGATTCCTTGTGTTTTTCAGAATACCGAACTCGCTTATTGAAAAAACTCTTTCTTCCCTATTGCTAATACCAATGCCGCATGAATTGGAACTCATTTGCCCCATTCCCTTTAAGCCACAAGTATACTTTTCTAATTGTATTTACTCGCTGTTAATTTCCATGTAGCTCAGATAATAACTTGGAGATTATCAGATGGTAGAGCTTCTGTCTCATACTGCCAGAGACCTGGATTCAATCCTGACCTCGGGTGCTGTCTGTGTGGAATTTGCGTGTTTTCCCTATGACCGTATTTCCTCCCACTTTCCAAAGACGTACGGATTTGTAGGTTAATTGGCCACATGTAAATTGGCACCAGTGTGTAGATGACAAAGTGGAATAACATAGAACTAGTGTGAACGGGTGAGCGATGGTCAGCATGGACTCTGTGGGCTGAAGGGACAGTTTCCATGCTGTTTCTTTCAATCAATTCTGCTGTTCAATTTATTCTCAAACTGCTCATAATCCCCCGGTACTCTGATTTGTCATTAGTGCCTACTTGGACCACAACTGTTTCCATCCCTCCCACTCACGGTTCTTCTGTAGCCAAGATAAGATATTCATAACCCTGGCACTGGGCACACAAGTTGACCATGAGGATATGGATGGGCTTGCTTTGAGTTGTGCTGGCACAGTGACCTAATGAATCACATAAGTAGGATTACAGATAGGCCTTTAAACTGAATTGACAGGGGATGGTTCTCGTGATAATAAGTTCAATAAATTAAAAAGAAATGAGGGGGCAGAGGCATGGGATAATGCAGGGGAGAATAAAAATCAAAGTATCAAATGAAACGGCAGAAAATATTAGCAAAACTGGATAGCAGCAAGTGAATTCAGAGCAAGTAAAAAGTTAAAAAAGCAAAACATAGAAGCATATAGCGGAGGAACAGGGCCTTTAGCTCACCATGCCTGTGCCAACCTTGAAACTAATCCAATCTGCTTGCACAT
This sequence comes from Raja brachyura, assembly GCA_963514005.1. Next base: position 29,295,237 of record OY740792.1, read on the forward strand.
GATCAATTTCCCTCAAATGCCTGTTTATACACTGCTACGGTATCTGTTTCAACCACTTCCCATGGAACAGCATTCCAGATATTTAGCACATTATGTAAAAAAATTGCAACCTTTAAATATATGCCCTCTGACAGTGCCTTCTCCCTTTTTTGTTGCTCTGATCCCCATCTCCAGCTGCAGACAATCCAGGATAAGCAAACGATCAGTGACTGGCTGCCGGAAAACACCAGCACCTTGGACAGAGCTCTGGATTGAGCTGAGCCAAAGGAGGTACAACTGTGTCCAATTAGCTACTACTGGATTGATCTGCCTGCACCTCGTCAGAATCCTCCTAAAAAAAGAAGCAGGTCCAGCCAGAGGAGGAAAAGAGAAGTGGTGAGAAATGGGAAGCAGAAGAGAAAGGGGGAGCAGGAGAAAGGGGAACCAAGTGAAAGGAAGAAATAGGAAGAAAGAGAGAAATGAGGAAAGAAAGGAAGGCAGAGAAAGTGGGTCACCTTCCTACCAGCTGTGTTCCCCTTTTGCAGACTGAGCTGCCCGGACAAACTTGAGACCACCAGCGCTTCTTCTTCGAGGTCAGGACTGAGCTGCCAGGTCAAGCCCTGGACAGCTACATCCCCCTTTGTGGCCAAGACTGAGCAGCTGGGGAAACCCCCAGAAGGCCAGAGCCTCTTCACCTCTCCTCTGAAGATCAGGGACTCCGCCCGTACGCAGAGTGCAAAGAGTGAGCTGTATGGACTGTGCCTCCTCCTTTTCGTGGCCAAGGCTGAGCTACCAGGGGAAGCCTGAGACTGCCAGTGCCTCCTTCACGGCCAAGAATGAGCTTCCAGGACAAGCCAGAGATTGCCATCACATCCTTTTGAGGCAAGAGTGAACTGCAGGGTGTAAGCATGAGATAGCCGTGTCTTCTTCAAGATCAGAAATGACTCACTGGGAAAAGCCTAAGGCAGCCAGTGCCCCCTTTGAGGCCAAGACTGAGCCGCCAGGACAAGCGCGAGACCACCAGGACCTCCTCTTTGAGGTCAAGACTGAGCTGCTATGACAAGCCCAAGATCACCAGTGCCTCCTCACACGGACATTGCCGACAAGGGACTGTCATGGACCTGGACCATCTCATCACAATTGTCATTCCCCACAAAGAAACTTTTATAGCTGATGCATCCTCCGTCTTTACTGCAGATAACAGTTTTTATTCCCCTCGTTATGCTATCCAAGATCTATATAATTAAAAGTGTCATCTTGACCACTTCCTGTCTGCGCTGTATATTGATTTTAGAAAAAACGCTACCATATATTGCTATTATTTTTGGCCATCTTACTCACAGTCCTCCTCCGCTGAGCAGGCCTTGAGGATTTTCGTTGAAATAAAAACGTTATGAGTGTTTATAAAACATTGAGATCCTCTCGCCTGTCAATCACCGCGATTAATGTAACGCCCCTTCCGCGGGGGGGGGGGGGGGGGGAGGGGGGCAGGACTATAAAACTCCGGATGCCTGGATGTGACCCAGTCACTCTGCAAGATCATGAGGGAGAGGCCACGACTCTCATTCTAAGCTGTGAATCAACTGAACTGTGAGTCTGCAATGTACTTGCAAAAAATGATTTGTTAGCCCTTAATGACAATGCCATGAGTTGTTTGGCCTGCTGCCTTGTGCTTGAAACTGCAATGCTTTATTAGGTCCGACTGTGTTTGGAAGTAATAAATGCTTTATTCAAAATGCTTTGGTTCAAAAGTCCCGCTCATTTCGTGATTTCTGCTTAGCGGACAGGTCGCACTGATTGCGTGATTTCAGGTGTGTGCAGAGGTCGCGCTGATTACATAATTTCCGTTAAGTGCAGAGGTCACGCTGATTGCGGAAGTGCCGCTGACTGCGGAAGCCCCAAAGTGGAGAGGCCGCGCTAAGTGTGTGTGTGTGTGAGTGTGAGTGTGTGTGTGTGTGTGTGTGTGTGTGTGTGTGTGTGTGTGTGTGTGTGTGTGTGTGTATGTTTGTGAGTGTCTGTGTGTGTGTGTGTGTGTGTGTGTGTGTGTGTGTGTGTGTGTGTGTGTGTGTGTGTGTGTGTGTGAGTGGTCTCAGTGACTGAGCTGCCAGCCCAAGTATCCATTTGGCCCTCAATGTCCATACTAGCCCTCTGGAAGCCAGTCCCTTCGGCCCACAACACCATGCTAGTGGTCCAGAAAGCCCCCCCCCCACTGGCCAGCAATATTGGAATTGGTGGAGAGGTGGAATGTTGCGTTGGGGGACCAGCCCTCCCGTGTGAAGCTGGGACCCAACAGGTCCAACTTAGTTTAGTAATCACTATATTTCTCTTTCCTTGTTCTACTTGAATGCACAACTCCCACCTTGTATAATGGAGTTATGGACCATTTGCACGTTCTCCCTGCAAGCTCTACGTTCAAATAGAAAGCAAGAACTTTGTACCTGATGGAGAAGAATGAGTGCTGACGATCATCAGAGTCATGCTGATGACTCAGAGCTCCCGTGGATTTGGAAGCAACAGCAACAAAGATAAGCAGGAGCAACAAAGATAACCAACAGCAGTGGTGGTTAGTTTGACGTCAGTGGTGGGCAAATTAATGGAAAGGATACTTAGAGATAATATATATAAGCATCTGGATAAACAGGTTCCGATCAGGAACAGTCAACATGGATTTGTGCCTGGAAGGTCATGTTTGACAAACCTTCTTGAATTTTTTGAAGAGGTTACTAGGGAAATTGATGAGGGTAAAGCAGTGGATGTTGTCTATATGGATTTCAGTAAGGCCTATGACAAGGTTCCCCATGGAAGGTTGGTTAAGAAGGTTCAATCTTTGGGTGTTAATGGCGGAGTAGCAAGATGGATTCAACAGTGGCTGAATGGGAGATGTCAGAGAGTAATGGTGGATGGCTGTTTGTCAGGTTGGAAGCCAGTGACCAGTGGGGTGCCTCAGGGATCTGTGTTGGGTCCACATGTTGTTTGTCATGTACATCAATGATCTGGATGATGGGGTGGAAAATTGGAAAATTGGAGATTTGGGCCATTTGGAAAAGTGGGCTGAAAGATGGCAGATGGAGTTTAATGCTGATAAGTGTGAAGTGCTACATCTTGGCAGGACAAATCAAAATAGGACGTACATGGTAAATGGTAGGGAATTGAGGAATGCTGTGGAACAGAGGGATTTAGGAATAACTGTGCATAGTTCCCTGAAGGTGGAATCGCATGTAGATAGGGTGGTAAAGAAAGCTTTTGGTGTGCTGGCCTTTATAAATCAGAGCATTGAATATAGGAGTAGGGAAGTAATGTTAAAATTGTACAAGGCATTGGTAAGACCAATTCTGGAGTATGGTGTACAATTTTGGTGCCTAATTATAGGAAGGATGTCAACAAAATAGAGAGTGTACAGAGGAGATTTACTAGAATGTTGCCTGGGTTCCAGCAACTAAGTTACAGAGAAAGGTTGAACAAGTTAGGTCTTTATTCTTTGGGGCGCAGAAGGTTAAGGGGGTCGATTGAGGTCTTTAAAATGATGGTTGATTGAGGTCTTTAAAATGATGAAAGGGATAGACAGAGTTGACGTGGATAAGCTTTCACCATTGAGGGTAGGGAAGATTCAAACAAGTGGGCATGACATGAGAATTAAGGGACAGAAGTTTAGGGGTAACATGAGGGGGAACTTCTTTACTCAGAGAGTGGTGGCTGTGTGGAATGAGCTTCCAGCAGAAGTGGTGGAGGCAGGATCGATTTTAACATTTAAAAGTAAAGTGGATAGGTATATGAACGGGAAGGGAATGGAGGGGTATGGATTGAGTGCAGGTAGATGGGACTAGGGGAAAATAAATTTCGGCACGGACTGGAAGGGCCGAGAGGGCCTGTTTCCGTGCTGTAATTGTTATATGGTTGTTATATGGAACAGCAATGGCAGGAATTTCTGGGCATAATCCGGAAGATGCAGGATCATTTCATTCCAAAAAAGGAAGAAAGATTCTAAGGGGAGTAGGAGGCATCCGTGGCTGACAAGAGAAGTTAGGGATAGAATAAAACTAAAAGAAAAGATGTATAACACAGCAAAGAGTAGCCGGAAGCCAGAGGATTGGGAAACTTTCTTAGGACAACAGAAGGAAACAAAACGGGCAATACGGGCTGAAAAGATGAAGTATGAGGGTAAGCTGGTCAGGAATATAAAGAAGGACAGTAAAAGCTTCATTAGATATGTTGTGGGAAAAAGAGTAGCAAAGTCAAATGTGGGTCCCTTGAAGGCAGACACGGGTGAAATAATTATGGGCAACAAGGAAATGGCAGAAGAGTTGAATAGGTACTTCGGATCTGTCTTCACTAAGGAGGACACAAACAATCTCCCAGATGTACTGGAGGACAGAAGATCTAAGGGGGTAGAAGAACTGAAATAAATTTTCATTAGGCGAGAAATAGTATTGGGTAGGCTAATGGGACTGAATGATGATAAATCCCCTGGGCCTGATGGTCTGCATCCCAGGGTCCTCAGGGAGGTGGCTCTAGAAATAGTGGACGCATTGGTGATCATTTTCCAATGTTCAATAGATTCAGGATCAGTTCCTGTGGATTGGAGGATAGCTAATGTTATCCCACTTTTCAAGAAAGGAGCAAGAGAGAAAACGGGGAATTACAGACCAGTTAGCCTGACTTCGGTGGTGGGAAAGATGCTGGAGTCAATTATTAAAGAGGTAATAAAGGAGCATTTGGATAGCAGTAAAAGGATTAGTCCAAGTCAACATGGATTTATGAAAGGGAAATCTTGCTTGACTAATCTTCTGGAATTTTTTGAGGATGTGACAAGTAAAATGGATGAAGGGTTGCCAGTGGATGTAGTGTATCTAGACTTTCAGAAAGCCTTTGATAAGGTCCCGCATGGGAGACTGGTGACTAAAATTAGAGCACATGGTATTGGGGGTAGGGTGTTGACATGGATAGAAAATTGTTTGGCAGACCGGAAGCAAAGAGTAGGAGTGAACGGGTCCTTTTCAGAATGACAGGCAGTGGCGAGTGGAGTGCCGCAAGGCTCGGTGTTGGGGCCGCAACTGTTTACCATATATATTAATGATTTGGAAGAGGGAATTAGGCGCAACACTAGCAAGTTTGCGGATGACACAAAGCTGGGTGGCAGTGTGAACTGTGAAGAGGATGTTAGGAGGTTGCAGGAGGACCTGAACAGGTTGAGTGAGTGGGCAGATGCGTGGCAGATGCAGTATAATATAGATAAATGTGAGGTTATCCACTTTGGCGGCAAAAACAAGGGGGCAGATTATTATCTCAATGGGGTTAGGTTAGGTAAGGGGGAGGTACAGCGAGACCCGGGTGTCCTTGTACACCAGTCACTGCAAGTTGGCGTGCAGGTACAACAGGCAGTGAAGAAAGCTAATGGAATGTTGGCCTTCATAACAAGAGGATTTCAGTACAGGAGGAAAGAGGTTCTTCTGTAGTTGTATAGGGCTCTGGTGAGACTACATCTGGAGTATAGTGTACAGTTTTGGTGTCCTAATTTGAGGAAGGACATCCTTGTGATTGAGGCAGTGCAGCGTAAATTCACGAGATTGATCCCTGGGATGGCGGGACTGTCATATGAGGAAAGATTGAAAAGACTAGGCTTGTATTCACTGGAGTTTAGAAGGATGAGGAGATATCTTATAGAAACATATAAAATTATAAAAGGACTGGACAAGCTAGATGCAGGAAAAATGTTCCCAATGTTGGGTGAGTCCAGAACCAGGGGCCACAGTCTTAGAATAAAGGGGAGGTCATTTAAGTCTGAGGTGAGAAAAAACGTTTTTACCCAGAGAGTTGTGAATGTATGGAATTCCCTGCCACAGAGGGCAGTGGAGGCCAAATCACTGGATGGATTTAAGAGAGAGTTGGATAGAGCTCTAGGGGCTAGTAGAGTCAAGGGATATGGGAGAAGGCAGGCACGGGTTATTTATAGCGGATGATCAGCCATGATCACAATGAATGGCGGTGCTGGCTCGAAGGGACGAATGGCCTCCGCCTGCACCTATTTTCTATGTTTCTATCTGGGATCTGCTCCCTAGATTCCACTATATGTCTCCTCTACTATCATACCATCCTCTCCATGACCATTTATCAAATGTGAGGTAATCAATTTTGGAGATGTGACTGCCTCCTGACACTGTTTCTCCGACCCTCTCTGAGGTTTGGACTCTCTTTGATCAACCCTAACCCAAAGTTCCTCGCGCAGCCAACACTTGCTGTGAGTTTGGTCACAGTGAATCTCAGTGGTGTCCAACAATTCACAAATACATGGCCTGACATAGTTCTATTTTTATTAATTAAATTTGACTTTATAATGTTAAATTGTACTCCTTATTTATACTCATAAAACCTGATATAAATCTCTTGTCTAAACAGAAGAGACTCCTTAGAAATACTCAAATTAGCTTTCTGTTTTTTTATTACATTACACTTTCTTGCTGACAATCAAGAACAAAACACATCTGACTAGGTGTGAATGGCTACTTTGCTTCATTTGCAATAACTTTAAAAATACAATTTGATAACTGATTGATATAAAAAGAACTCACAATATATGTATAAACTTAATTACATCTAATGTTATGAAGTTAAACATTAATGTGAGCATAATTTCAAATACAACTTGGTCCATAAAACATTTTTGGTTGAAAGACTAATGGGACATTGAAACTAAATAATTTAGAGGTGGTCTGATGCCAATCTGGACACCACGCCTACAGAGGAATTTACTCTTGGAGGTATGCATTAAACATATATTATGCATGGAAAATGTGGTTCCTTAATTTGCTGTGCACACTCCCTGAGTATATTTAAGGTACCAGACCTCTTGCCCATCTTTCATTATTCTTCCAACAGTGCAGTAAGTCATTTGATAGTCATTGGGGATGTTCATGCTGCTGGTCGCAATTCCTTTCTCCCAAAGTTGCTGGGAGGCACACAACCACGTTAATGAATACATGCTCGATGGGGAACTGTGCGTAGGGTTAAAGTGTGGAAGGTGAAGAACTAGCATATCATCTCCAATCTTACCATATTATTTCTGAAGCCAGGAACTTCCCAGAAAGCCAGATTTCCAATATCACTCTTTCGTTATAACCACATGCAGTAAACTGTGCCTGCAGCTCACCAATATTTGTTACATTTTGTCTATTTACTTCCTTACATTCCAAACCCACCTGAATCTTCCCAGTTTTGCTTGGGTATCTAAACCGTCCTATTTTGGAATTCCTCTTCAGTGAAAATCAGAACTAGGGAGAAGGTTCCTCTCTGATTGATTAATAAAAAAACATTCAGAAAAGACAAAGTGAAGTTCAATGATACCAGCATATAAACAGTGTACAGTACATTCAAAACCATGTATATATTTTATGCCGGGTTAATATATAATTTATAACTAATACTGTAAGTTGATACTTAACTATCTTACTAAGACTATAACACATAATTTGTATAATATAAAATAACCCATTTGTCACAATTTACTGAGTCTTTCTGACTTAAGCATGCAATTCCATGCGATGAGCGCGACCAAACCGGCAGCGGGGGCTGCGCGGAGGTCGGGTGGTCCCTGTACAGGGCCGTTCCCACCAGCATGCGCCTGCATGCGGCAAGCGCGACCAAACCAGCAGCAAGGGCCGCGCGGAGGCCGGGTGAGTGGCGCAACACGGCACAAAGTGAGGCGAACTTGGAGGGAAGTCTTAAAGGTAAGTTCGCCAGGACAGAGAGGGACACATAGAGAGGGGCACAGAGGCACACACAGAGATGGCCATGGAGCCATACACAGAGAGGGTCACGGAGGCACCTACAGAGAGGGTCACGGAGGCACGACGTCGAGACGGTGTGTAATAAGTCGAGGCGACAGCGAGCCGACAAGCCGTTGCCGCGCGAAATTTTTGAACACGGTCAGTTTTTCGGAGCCCCGCGCGATGTCGGGACGAACTCCGCACAATTCCGCACGGCTCCGGTGGACGAAGTGGGACCGGGCCCGCAACGCCAAATGGCTCAAGCGACCACGTTAGGTCGCGCTCATCGCATGGAGTTGCATGCTGGTGGGACAGGCCCTTTAGATTCTCACATAAAAACCTGAAGCACACTTCCAGAGACTTGTCTCAGCGGGCGGGCTGACTTTGGTGACGCATTCTATGTAGTGCGGGCAAATGAAGGAAATCATTACTTTGAAAATCCTTCCACAATCAAATATCGCCAGCCAAATATCCTCCAATCAAGGTTTTACTATCCCTTTTAATGAATGCAATGTGGTTCAAGATAAGGACACAATGAATTCTTAATATAACCAAGGTGGCCGATCCCGAAACACAAGAGACTGTAGATGCTGCAATTTTGAGCAAAAAAACAAAGTGCTGGAGGATCTCATCAGGCTGGCAGCGGATGTGAAGGGAAATTGACACACGACATTCCAGCAAGGGACCGGACCGTAATGTCGTCTGGCCATTTCCCTCCACAGATTTTGGCGGGCCGATCCAGATTCGTAAATTCACTTCAAGCCAAACATGGAAAATAGTGTTTCAGGGCACTTTGTTGTCTTTGCAACAGGCTGTACTCCGAGCGCCCTGCTAAGTATCTCGACAGCTCATTGGGAACTTGTGACATCTCTGTGGTATTTGGAGAAGGATGTTTTGTCATTATTAACCCCCCTTTGTTAAAAGGGATCAACAGCTTTATACTAAAAAGACACAAAATGCGGTTGTGGCTCAGCGGGTCAGGCAACATCTCTGGAGATCATGGACAGACTGAAAAGAAGGATTCCGACCCGAAATATCACCTATCCATGTTCTCCAGTGATACTGCCTAACTCGCCGATTTACTCCAGCATTTTGTGCCTTTGTGGTAAGCCAACATCTGCAGTTCCTCGTGTCTCAACAACATTAAAGGGCCTGTCCTACAAGCATGCAACTCCATGCGATGAGCACGACCTAACGTGGTTGCTTGAGCCGTCCGGCGTCGCGGGGCCGGTCTCACTTTGATCGCCGGAGCCGTGCGGAATTGTGCGGAGTTCGTCCCGACATCGCGCGGGGCTCCGAAAAGCTGACTATGTTAAAAAATTCCGCGCGGCAACGGCTTGTCGGCTCGCAGTCGCCTCGACGCATTACACACCGCCCCGACATCGTGCCTCCGTGAACCTATCTGTAGGTGCCTCCGTGACCCTCTATGTGTGTGGCTCCGTGGCCCTCTCTGTGTGTGTCTCTGTGTGCCCCTCTCTGTCCTGGCGAACTTACCTTAAAGGGCCTGTCCCACCAGCATGCAACTCTATGCGAGTAGCGCGACCTAACGTGGTCGCTTGAGCCGTCCGGCGTCGCGGGGCCGGTCCCACTTCGATCGCCGGAGCCACGCGGAATTGTGCGGAGTTCGTCCCAAGTTCGTCCCGACACCGCGCGGGGCTCCGAAAAACCGACTATGTCCAAAAATCCCGCGCGGCAACGGCTTGTCGGCTCGCAGTCGCCTCGACATCTACACACCGCCCGGACATCGTGCCTCCGTGATCCTATTTGTAAGTGCCTCCGTGACCCTCTATGTGTGTGGCTCCGTGGCCCTGTATGTGTGTGTGTGTCTCGGTGCCCCTCTCTGTGTGCCCCTCTAAGTCCTGGCGAACTTACCTTGGACTTGCTTCAAGTTCGCCTCGCTTTGCGCCACGTTGCGCCACTCACCCAACCTCCGCACGGCCCCCGCTGCCGGTTTAGTTGCGCTTGCCGCATGCAGGCGCATGCTGGTGGGAACGGCCCTGTACAGGGGATCACCCGACCTCCGCGCGGCCCCCGCTGCCGGTTTGATCGCGTTCATCGCATAGAGTTGCCTGCTGGTGGGACAGGCCCTTTAGACTTGCTCCAAGTTCGCCTCACTTTGTGCCGCGTTGCGCCACTCACCCGACCTCCGCGCGGCCCTCGCTGCCGGTTTGGTCGCGCTTGCCGCATGCAGGCGCATGCTGGTGGGAACGGCCCTGTACAGGGACCACCCGACCTCCGCGCGGCCCCCGCTGCCGGTTTGGTCGCGCTCATCGCATGGAGTTGCATGCTTGTAAGACAGGCCCTTAACCCCCATCCCCACGACTGGAGTTACATAGAAACATAGAAAATAGGTGCAGGAGTAGGCCATTCGGCCCTTCGAGCCTGCACCGCCATTCAACGTGATCATGGCTGATCATCCAACTCAGTATCCCGTACCTGCCTTCTCTCCATACCCCCTGATCCCTTTAGCCACAAGTGCCACATCTAACGCCCTCTTAAATATAGCCAATGAACTGGCCTCAACTACCTTCTGTGGCAGAGAATTCCAGAGACTCACCACTCTCTGTGTAAAGAATGTTTTCCACGTTTCGGTCCTAAAGGAATTCCCCCTTATCCTTAGACTGTGACCCCTTGTTCTGGACTCCCCCAGTTAGCATATACCTGTCACAAAGACAGTATCAGTCTCATTGCCTTCCTTCATCGTCGGCTGAATGTTTTCAAACTCTCTGAAGCGAAAGGATATCGTAAATTGAGTGAAGTTTTCTCACTTGCGAAGTAAAAGTTAATGTGTTGGAAAGAACTGAGATGCTGGTTTAAATCGAAGGAAGACACAGAATGCTGGAGGAACTCAGCGGGACAGGCGGCATCACCGAAGAGAAGGAATGGGTGATGTTTCGGGTCAAGACCCTTCTTCAGTAAAATTCATCTTGGGTTTTGTCTTGGGAAAGGAGCAAGATCTGACAAGCCTGAATTCCTGCGTCGCTGACGCGCAACGGAATACACAAGAAAGGAGAAAAGGCAAATGTAACGAGTCGCAACAGGAATGAGTCGCAGCACTTGCTTTATTGCTGAGACGCATCAGAAACAGCGCAGCATTTTTCAATACTGAAAGCGGACATGTTCTACTGTTGAAATGTGAGCGTGTCGTGCCAAATAAGGTCTCGGTAAGGTAAACATTTGGTTCCCTGTAAAGTGCAACTGGGCTGTTATTAGAAATGTCTCCCTATGACAACATTCGGCCAACATTCGACTGCGCAATTTAAGCGCGGCGTCAGCACATAGAGAAAGGTACCCTTTACCTGGGAGCTAGGCAACCTAAACTGTGGTTCCCACTCGTTGCTTCTAGGAGAGTCGAGAAAATGTCCTCAATCGAGAGAATCCAACTTCGGAACCCCCTCGTCTCGACCGCGCTGGAGATTTCCGCGGGCGCAAGGAACAAATGGCCTAAAGTTTGCATTGAGTGAACTGAGTGTTCTTACCGTCCTCGTCGTACACTGGCGTTTTGTGAGAGTGGTTGGATCCCGGGATCGAGGAGTCAGCGCCCGGCAGGTGATGTCAGGCTGGTGCCTCTCCGCTCGCCGCTAGAAGAACTGACACTTCTCCTCCCCGTGTCGGGCGCTGCCGACTAGAATTCCAACGCATCGCCGATGCCTCACATCAACTGCTGATGCCCCGCCGCCTGTCCGGATAATGTGACCGACCGACGTTGGTTGGGCTGAAGCTGGGATCCAACCACTCTCACAAAACGCCGGTGTACAGCCAGGACGTTCAGAACACTCAGTTCACTCAATGCAAACTTTAGGTCATTTGTTCCTTGCGCCCGCGGAAATCCCCGCTCCATCCATCCCAACCACGGCGCAGAAGTGTAATGTGTAGGAAGTCTGAAGGTGAGTGATCACTGATCACTGGCCTTGGGGGTCCCCGGCGAGGGAGTGGGGCGACCGAGTGGGGGGAGGGTGTAGGAGGAGGGGGGGGGCGTCCCCCCTCCCATGGTAGAGACTTTTTGAAATTTGATGTATTAAAATCATGTTTTAATGCATTGTAGAAGTATGATTTCAACGTTTTTTGTTTGAAGTATTTTTAAGATAATCTGGGGCCTACATCAGAGATAGGAGCAGGTGATTAGTATTTTTGTTATAGGACGGTTGCACGTAAGGTCATCGGGTCAAAGGGCGTGATGCACGGAGCAGCTCAATCCATCTGGAGGACATGGCAGCCTCCGGCATACACTGTTAACGCACAAAACAGTACTTCCATACCTTTTAAAAACTGCCGAAATGGCCACGTTTTGCGCTGTAAATAATTGTGGAGGGCGACAGAGCGCTCTGAACAAAATGCTGTAGTATTTTTGCTCTAAACCCGAGAACCAAGGTGTAAGTGACTGTAGGAGCGCACCCCTCGGGACAGCCCCCACTCTCCACCCGGGGTCAGCGCAGTCCGGCCACGGCCATCCTCCACCCCCACCTTCCCCCCGTGCGGCCGCACTGTCATGGGCTGTGGGTCGGCAGCGCCCACACATGGGGCTGGGTGGAGCAGGGCCGCGGCTCCTGGCAGCGGACACACGGGGTCAAAAACCCGGCAACATCCCCCGTCAGCTGCAGCAGAGTTGGGGACAGTCTGGTCTCTCCACCCGCACAGAGTCACTGACCGCCCCCCCCCCCCCCCCCCCCCCCACTGACCACCCGGCATTGTCCCCGTCAGCTGCAGCAGAGTTGGGGATACTCTAGTCCCTCTGCCCACCCAGTCACTGACCGCGCTGCATCGGCACCCCGACCCCCCCCCCCCCCCCCCTCTCCCTCCCCACTGGCTACACTGGAATCCATGGGAAGTGATTACCTGCAGTTCACCGCGTGTACTCCAGTTGCCGTTGCGTGGCAACAGTACGGGTCATGGGTCGTGATCCGACTGCCGTGCATCCTCCCTATTGCTCGACCTCCAAAAACTGCAGGGGGGGGGGGGGGGGGGGTAAATCCCCCATTCCCCGCCCCCCAATTTCAAGTGCTATTGTTTTTGGTTTGTAGTTGGAAAAAGGGACAAGAAATAATCATAACATTTCCTGATTTTACAAAGTCATACACATTATGTTTTGCTCAGGAAAAAAGCAGAGTATTTTGAAAGTATGCGTTCTCCTTTTGACATATATTTCATTTTGATTGGAATTTAGAATCATCAAACCATGAAATTAATAAAGGGGGTATATGTTTGTGGAAACGTTACTTTTTAAAAAAAAGTAAGACTTTCGAGAAATCTAAAATGCATTAGAAATATACATTTCAACGCACTGAGTCTCTTTCACAGAGTAGGTGAATCGAGGACCAGAGGACAGATTTAAGGTGAAGGGGAAAAGAGTTCAGTGGAATCAGAGGGGTAACTTTTTCCACACAAAGGGTGGTAAGGGTGTGTGGAACAAGCTGTCAGAAAAGGTAGTTGAGGCAGGGACTATATCAACATTTTAGAAACAGTTAAACTGTTACATGGATAGGACAGGTTTGGAGGGATATGGACCAAAAGCAGGTAACATAGCTGGGACATGTTGGCGGGCGTGGGTAGTTGGGCCGAAGGGCCTGTTTTCACACTGTATCACTCTATGACTACATTATACCTCCACCATGCATGAATGCTTCAAAATCAAGTAGTTGAGTTTTATTGCCATATATTCAAGCATAGAAATATAGAAAATAGGTGCAGGATTAGGTCATTCGGGCCTTCGAGCCACCACTGCCATTCAATATGATCATGGCTGTTCATCAGTACCCGTTTTCTGTTTTTACCCCATATCCCTTGATTTTGCTAACCCCAAGAGCTAAATGAAACTCTCTCTTGAAAACCAGTGAATTGGCCTCCACTGTCTTCTATGGCAGAGAATTCCACAGATTCACAACTCTCTGGGTGAAGAAAGTTTGTCCTCATCTCAGTCCTAAAGGCCTACCCCTTATTCTTAAACTGTGACCCCTGGTTCTGGACTCCCCCAACATCGGGAACATTTTTCCTGCAGTTACAGTAAGTGAAAATCTAGCAGGCAAGCAGGATGCTTTCTCCAACCACCCCCATTTGAAGGCCACTATCTTCCACCGCTTCTACCCAGTGCTTGGTACCTACTTCCAGCAGCCACTGGTTGTCCTCCAGGATGCGCCGAGCCGCAGCCTGGTCCATGCTGGTCATCAGGGCGAATTAGGTACAGAGACTCTAACGGCAGTGGCGCAACGCCTCCGATGGCCCGGGACTCTTGCACTGAGGCTGTTCCATGGCCGGAGCTGCAGTGGGCGACTGGCCAGCCCGGCAAGCACTCGCCAGCCCCGGCTCTCCATCTGCCCCCACCTCTGCTTCTGCTTCCACCACTCCCTCCGCCCCAGCTCTCCAACACCCACAACCAAGTTGCTCAGAGCACAGCAGCGCCTCATCCAAAGCTGGAGACATTGAAACATGTCTACCCAAAAAAGTGGGGGGGGGGGGGCTGCAGCCCCCCCAGCCCCCCCAGCCCCCCCCCCCCCCGATTCCTCGGCCCATGTGAAGGAGAGTCTTCTATCCAGAGGTCCGCGGACGGGTGTGTTGGCCCAGGCCTGTAGGCAGCGCGGGGGGGAGGCGCCGGCCCCAGCTCAACTCTGCCCGTCCCGCCGGCGGGACAAGATGAGCCGAGCTGGAGCTGGCACCCCCGCGCTCCACTGCTCCCGCTGCTTCTGCAGCTCCCGCCGGCCCGGAGCCGCATCGGACGTCCCCGGCCGCCCCCGGCCAGGACACTCGGGGGGGGATGGGGATGGCCCAGCAGCAGCTGGATAGGGACGAGATGCAGGTCTGCACCCTAGTGCTTAGCACAAGCGACCTATGACCTGTGCATGCGCAGTCGTAATACTACTTCTTCTTCTTCTTCTTTCGTGTGGCGTGCACAGCCTAAAGCTGTAGGGCAACTTGTTGTATTTGATCTTCCGTTTGTGCACGTCGAGTTGATTGCATTAGTCGTAACATGGTGGACCACGTGAAGGTTGCAATTTTCCATCCCAGTCTTAATACTGAACTGGTTTATAATCGAGGGTTACACAAAAAGCTGGAGAAACTCAGCGGGTGCAGCAGCATCTAAGGAGTGAAGGAGATAGGCGACGTTTTGGGTCGAGACCCGTCTGAAGAAGGGTCTCGACCCGAAACGTCGCCTATCTCCTTCACTCCTTAGATGCTGCTGCACCCGCTGAGTTTCTCCAGCTTTTTGTGTAACCCTCGATTCTCCAGCATCTGCAGTTCCTTCTTTAACACAATGGTTTATAAGCGAGTTCAGTATTCCGAAAAACGCAAGGAATCATGGGATTTGTCAAAGGTCATTCGCGATAAAGAAAAAGCGAACTAAGCGCTGGCTGCATAAACTGCATAAATTCTTATCTTTATTCATAAATTATGTGTAAAAATATATTTAATCTGAGGAATGGGGGTGCGGAGTAGCGGGCTGTAACAGCGAGAGAGAGGGGGCAGGGGGAGAGACGGGACTGGCGGAGAGACATTCTTGGCAGCTGTGCTGCTGCGCGCACGCAGACCCGCGCCCCATCCACAGCCAGGATGGAACCCGGGTCCCCGGCGCTGCAAGCGAAGCCGAACCGTCACTGGACTGTTCCTGTTCCTGTCCCCCCACCCCCCGAGTGTCCCATCCCCGCCCAGGGGGCAGCTGGAGATGTCCGGGGCAATCCCAGATCGACGGGGCACTGGCCTGGAGCAGCGGCGGCCCCATGCCCACAGCCTCGTAGAAGAAGCGCAAACTCCAGCCCAACTCCCGAGGAACCCACTCCCCGACAGGTCGGGGACTGCCAGCCGCACCCTCTGCCCCACCCAGCGGCCGATGGCCAACCACTCCGGCACCAACGAAAACCAAGCACCAGCCATCAACGGGGACACCCACAAAAAGCTGCAGCAACTCAGCGGGTCAGGCAGCACACCCGGAGAAAGGGAAATGGTGGCGTTTCGGGTCAAGACCCTTCTCCAGAGATGTTGCCTGACCCGACGAGCCACCGCAGCACCCCGTGTGCATCCCCGCTGATGACCGTTGCTCGCCCCACGCCGGCACCGAGGGGGCCAACCGACAGCCACTGGACAAGGCAAGAGGTCCTCAGCCAACGGTCCAAGCTGGAGCCAGCGCTCCCTTTCTGCACCGGCTGCAAGCCTGGGGGCACCACCGTTCCGGGCTAGTGCCCCGCCAGTCCAGGGCTACCGGCCAACCCGGCGGGACAGGCAGAGCCAACCTGGAACCAGTGCCCCCCTTCCCACCGCGCCGGCTGCAAACCCGGGGCCGCCTCGGGCCAGCGCCCCGCCAGCCCAGGGCTACCCCAGACACCTCCGGCCGCCCCCAGGCATGAACGGACACCCGGGAGAGGCGGCAACGACCCATCAGCAACTCAACAGCACCGGAGACCTGGAGTGCAACACACCATCCTGGAGTTCTATTTGCGGCCTCAGAATTTCCTGTCTGTCCTCACTAATGAGTCTCCTACACAATCGCTAAGTTTGACCACCCTTCCCCCACAAATTTTCTCAAGTTATCAGTATTGCCATAACTGGCATGTAACCAGAATATACACCTGATTTCCAGATTTATCATCCCTCTGATGTAACCTCCCGTGATTGATGAATGCCACCAAAATTTGATAATATACTATCTGAAAGAGGCACTCCTATAAGAATCCGAGGGCTGTGAAGATGGCTTCTAATAAAAGTCGCACCTCCTCACTGGTGTGCTACATATGATCAGCCTCAATCCTCTTAATCAGATGTGCAGAATGATTGGATGTGCTTGGGAGTGTCCCGGGTTCAATACCTGTCCCAAGGATTATGACCGAGTAAACAATACGATTAGCAACAGTTGTTAATAAAGTATAAGAAATCATGTAAGTAAAGGATCATTCGATAGCCATCTTTGAGGACACTGCTGAAGATACCTGGCAAGCTCACTGTAAATGACTGTCATATGTGTTTGCTGGAAAAATTGCATTGATTGAAAAATCCTTTAATGTGATCGCAGCTACTTGATCAATGGGGCTTCTGGAAGCTATATGGCTAATGACTACATGATGGCAGCCTGGAATCTGGGAAAGACAATTAGTCCTATAAAATTTGTCTGTTTCATCTGGATGAAGTGTTTAGGTACCTGGGTGAAGTGAAAGGAAGAGGCAAAAGGGAAGGCGTCATATCTCTTAAAAATGCAAGGAAAAGTAACATGAAAAGGGGAGTATTTCTACTCTGTTTTCACCATGGAGAAAGATATGACGACTAGGTCGGGGGGAGATTCCCCCCCCCCCCCCAATGGGTGCCATGTAACCCGTGCTATCTGCTCCATGGTCAGATAGTCAGCGCCTAAACCGTCTCCCCCACCTGGTTTGCGAGGTGAGGAGGGGGATGTGGACCCCCAGCAGGACCAAGAACAAGACCTGCCAAAGGGCGGATGAGCTCCGAGCGAGCCAACGGCCATCCACACTTCAGTAGAATTTGCGATCACTGTCGTACACAGCATTGTAAGGCACCGTGCCCATTGATGTTTTCAATGATGATGATGAGATGATGATGAGATGCTGTACGTTTTCTGTGTGACTTGCGTGGGTTTTCCCCTGCAGCTCCGGTTTCCTTCTGCACTCCAAAGACATACAGGTTTGTAGGTTAATTGGCTTGGTATAAATGTATAAATGTAAAATTGCCCCTAGTGTGTGTAGGGTAGTGTTAATGTGGGGATCGCTGGTCAGTGAGCTCGGTGGCCGAAAGGCCTGTTTCCACGTTATATCTCTAAATTGTCTCGAGGACAGTCCGTATTACAGTGTGGTCATCAAAAGGTGCTGGTCATCTTAAGGTGTAAGAATGTGGTTTAAATCTCCCGGGCCTGATCAGATATATCTGAGGACATAATTGGAACCTAGTGAAGAAATTACAGGATTCCTGGCTGAGATATATGAATCATCATTAGACATGGGTAAGGTGCTAGAAGATTGGAGGATGGCTAATGTTGGGACTTTATGCTGCAAGGAAAAGTCTGGTAACCAGGGCAGGCCTTTGGAGTTGCGGGTCCAATTGGGAACAATTTTGGTGAGCCCCAATTTCCCAGCCAAGGTCTGTAGATTCATAGAAATATAAATAAAGTCTATTATAGACTTTATCTCTCTATGGTGGTCACAACTCCCAAAGGCATGTACCTCAGAGACGCGTAACATAATCAAAAACCAGGTTCAAGTTTAAGAAAAACAGTCTTTAATTTTGTTAAAAGAAGACAAAACCCAAACCTGATTTAAACTAACAGTCAGGGACAAGAATCGACTAACAAATAAATATACCAGTGCTCCAGCCAGCCTCGCAATGGGCCGTCGAACTGGAGACTTTAATCCTGCCTAAATAGACATAACCCTGCAACAAAATACACGAAAACCCTCAGGTCAGCCCTTATTCATCCCAATACAACATTAATTGACAAATATAGGAACCAATATACAAAGTGCTATGCCATGCGGCCAGGCCTCCTGCAGCTCAGACCGGCAGCCTGTTCACTTGTCAGGGATCAGCGAAGAAGGGAGAGAATTCTGGGAACTTCTGCTATTTAAGCTTCTGATGACTCACCGGTCACCTGACGCAGCTTGGCCAATCGGGTACAGAAGCTCTTAACCCCTTGATTCCTGACTCCCAGCCACGGGGCCTGCACTCAGGAGAGAAACAGAAAAGGTAAGTACATAGCATTCACCGGGGGGGGAGGGAGGGGGAAAGTAACTAACACCCCCACCCATAGATACTGAATAAGCTTCGGAAGAAACTATTCAGTAACAAAGGAACTTGCCAATACCCTTTAGCAAGTCCAACTTAGACACAAAAGAGGCACTTCCCACATGATCAGCGCAATCCTCCATCCGTGGAAGGGGATAGCAATCCGGCTTAGTTACAGCATTCACCTTCCGAAAGTCTGTGAAAAACCTGTCCTCCCCATTAGCCTTCGTAGTCAGTAGACACCGAGAACTCCACGGACTACAACTAGGTTCAGCAATTGCATGCTGCAGCATATAGTCAACCTGACCTCTTAGGCGATGACGCTTGTCAGGATTGACCCGATACAGATGCTGTTTAATTGGCGCAGCACCGGCCACGTCAATGTCATGCTGCAGCACAGACGTCTGAGAAGGCACATCCGAGAACAGTGACCCATTTGACCCCACCAAAGCAAGCAGATCATCCCGCTGACTTTCAGATAAATGAGACAACCGCAAGGGAATTGACGCCAAAGCTTCAGAGTTGCACAGCTTTCCCTGCGTCACTGCCACAGACAACCGTGCCTCAACCACATCACCACCCGTGTCAGGGGGCAGCACTTCTGCAGCCAAAACTGGCTTAGACAAAACCGAAGGACACAGCTCCTCCCCATCAACCTGGTGAGCTCCTGACCATGGTACTGCTTCAGCATGTTGACATGACAGAGCTGAGTCTTATGCCTCCGATCAGGGGTACCAATATCGTAATCCCTTGCACCAACCTTCTTAACCACCTGATAGGGACCACTATACCGAGCCTGCAGACTGGAGCCAGGAATAGGCAACACCAGGACCTTGTCACCTGGAGAAAAATTCCTACTTGAAGCCTTCCTGTCGAACCAGCCCTTCATCCTAGACTGAGCAGAAGCAAGATTACCCATTGCCAGTTCGCATGCCCTCCGCAGTCTAGACCTAAAAGTACAGACGTGGTCTAAAATACTACGTTTTGAATTCTCCTGCAACCATTTCTCCTTTAGGACCTTCAACGGACCACAAACAGTATGCGCGAACACCAGGTCAGCAGGACTGAACCCTAAACTCTCCTGCATGACCTCATGCACCGCAAACATAACTAGATGAACCCCCTCATCCCAGTCTTTTTCAAACTCCAGGCAGTAAGTCCTCAACATAGATTTCAAAGTCTGGTGAAAGCGCTCGAGAGCTCCCTGGCTATCAGGATGATACGCACTGGAGTGACAATGCTCAATATCCAACAACTTCATTACCTGACCAAAAACCTTTAACATGAAGTTGGAACCTTGGTCACTCTGCACAACCTTGGGCAAACCGAACAACGAAAAAAACTTAGTGAGAGAGTTCGCAATGGCAGGGGCAGTAATGTTACGCAAAGGGACCACCTCCGGAAAACGGGTAGACGCACACATAATTGTCAATAAAAACTTGTTGCCCACCCTTGTCCGAGGTAGAGGACCCACACAATCAACTAGAATCCGTTCAAACGGCTCCCCGACCACAGGGATTGGATATAAAGGCGCAGGAATAATGGATTGGTTCGGCTTTCCTGCCACCTGGCAAATGTGACAACACCTACAGTGCTGCTTCACGTCCTTTTTCAACCCTGGCCAAAACAAATTCCGTAAGATACGGTCATATGTCTTATTGACCCCCAAATGTCCACCGAGAGGTCCATCATGAGCCAAACTGAGTATCTCGTCCCTATACTGATGAGGTATCACAATCTGATCAACCACACTCCAATCATCATGCCCTGACATACCCAAGGGACACCACTTTTGCATCAGTAATCCATTCCTCAGAAAATACCCCTTTGCTGTGGAATCTATATCCCCCTCAGGCACCGCTCAGTCGAACAGATCTGATAAACCTGGATCAGTCTTTTGCACTCTTTTGCAGGGACAAGAATCGACTAACAAATAAATATACCAGTGCTCCAGCCAGCCTCGCAATGGGCCGTCAAACTTGGAAACTCTAATCCTGCCTAAATAGACACAACCCTGCAACAAAATACACGGAAAACCCTCAGGTCAGCCCTTATCAGTCCCAATACAACATTAATTGACAAATATAGGAACCAATATACAAAGTGCTATGCCATGCGGCCAGGCCTCCTGCAGCTCAGACCGGCAGCCTGTTTACTTGTCAGGGATCAGCGAAGAAGGGAGAGAATTCTGGGAACTTCTGCTATTTAAGCTTCCGATGAGTCACCGGTCACCTGACGCAGCTTGGCCAATCGGGTACAGAAGCTCTTAACCCCTTGATTCCTTCCCAGCTACAGGGCCTGCACTCAGGAGAGAAACAGAAAAGGTAAGTACATAGCATTCACCGGGAGGGGGGAGGAAAGTACCTAACAATGGTAGAATGGAAAGTAATCGAAATGTGCGCTTAAAAAGTGCCTGTGACTTAATGGACCAAACAGATCTAAGCTACATTTTAATATAAAATTGCATACATGTATGGCAGATGCAGTATAATGTGGATAAATGTGAGGGTATCCACTTTGGTGGCAAAAACATGAGGGTAGACTATTATCTGAATGGTGGCAGATTAGGAAAAGGGGAGATGCAACGAAACCTGGGTGTCATGGTACACCAGTCATTGAAAGTAGGCTTGCAGGTGCAGCAGGCAGTGAAGAAAGCAAATGGTATGTTAGCATTCATAGCGAAAGGATTTGAGTATAGGAGCAGGGAGGATCGACTGCAGTTGTACAGGGTTTTGGTGAGGCCACACGTGGAGTATTGTGTACAGTTTTGGTCTCCAAATCTGAGGAAAGACATCCTTGCCATAGAGGGGGTGCAGAGAAGATTCACCAGACTGATTCCTGGGATGTCAGGACTTTCATATGAGGAAAGATTGGATAGACTTGGCTTGTACTCGCTGGAATTTAGAAGATTGAGGGGGGATCTTATAGAAACATACAAAATTCTTAAGGGGTTGGACAAGCTAGATGCTGGAAGATTGTTCCCGATGTTGGGGGAGTCCAGAACAAGGGGTCACAGTCTAAGGATAAGGGGGAATTCCTTTAGGACCGAGATGAGGAAAACATTCTTTACACAGAGAGCGGTGAGTCTCTGGAATTCTCTGCCACAGAAGGTAGTTGAGGCCAGTTCATTGGCTATATTTAAGAGGGCGTTAGATGTGGCACTTGTGGCTAAAGGGATCAGGGGGTATGGAGAGAAGGCAGGTACGGGATACTGAGTTGGATGATCAGCCATGATCACATTGAATGGCGGTGCAGGCTCGAAGGGCCGAATGGCCTACTCCTGCACCTATTTTTCTATGTTTCTATGTAAGCCTACAAGTAACAAACAAAACATGTAGATCACCTCTGAAAAGTACATAGTTACAATATCACTTGTTTTAGTGACTGTGAAATGAAAAAAAAAGTAATTTAATTAAATAGATCCTGGAAAACCAATAACCATTGACGAAAAACTAGTCCAGGCATTACATTTTGGGCTTCAGCCCCATTCTACCTTTTGGGCTTCTACCCCATCCTAACTTAGTTGTGTGTGTTAGTTGTCTGTGCGTGATGTGTGTGTGTGTTAGTTGGCTGTGCGGGAGGGAAGGAGAGAAGGGAGGGAGGAAGGGAGGGAGAGAAGGGAAAAGAGAGAGGTAGGAGGGAGGGAAGGAGAGAAGGCAGGGAGAGAAAAAGGGAAGGAGAGAAGGGAGGGAGATGGCCGGTGGCCGGAGCGGATGCCGGGGTCCGGGAAGACGGGTGTGAGCCGAGGCCGATGTTTGTAAACTTTGCTCCAACCCCCGGCCCGGCCCTCCGTGTGTTGTTCGCCACGTCTCCCCGGGGAGAGAGAGGGGTGGAGCCGGGGTTGTGTGCATGAAGCACGGCGACTGGAGGGGCGGGAGCGCTGCCGTGAGCGAACGACCCACCTCCCCTTCTCCCCCTTCTTCATTCCCCCTCACACCCCCCTCCCCGTCTACCCCTTTCTTCCCCCTCCACCCCTCTGCTCTCTCTCCGCCCCTCTCTCCCCCCTCCACCCGGGGTATATCTACCCGAGCCAAGAGTACATTACTCTGGCGCGGGGCCCCCTTACTCGCGGGGCCCAATTGTGAGCAATCGGTCCAATCGGCTTAAGGCCGGCCCTGCTGGTAACTATATACCAAATATCTGTGGCAGGCAAGTTACTGGAGAGACAGGGGCTGATTAGCGATATTCAGTGGGATTTTGTAATGGGAGATCATGTTTTATGAATTTGATTGAGCTTTTAGAAGAAATAACCAAGAAGGTTGACAAGGGCAAAGTCATATACATTGTTTGTATGGACTTCAGCAATGCCTTTGAAAAGGTTCTGTGTGGTAGACTTCTCTGGAAGGTTAGAATACATTGGATCTAGGGCGAGCTAGGTGACTGAATACGGAATTGGCTTCATGGAAGGAAGCAGAGGGTGGTAGTGGAAGGTTGTTTTTCTGACTGGAGGCCTGTGACTAGTGGTGTGTCTTAGGGATTGGTGCTGGGCCCATTGCTGTTTGTGGTTTATATCAACAATTGGGATGCGAATGTAGAATGATTAGTTTGTTTGCAGATGATACTCAAGTGGGTGGTATCGTAGAAGTGAAGGTGCTTAACAAGCTATTGATCAATTGGGCAAGTGGGCTGAGAAATGGCTCATGGAGTTTAATGCAGAGAAGTGTGAGGTGTTGCATTTTGGGAAGTCAAACCAGGGCAGGTCCTTCAGTGTATGCTATGGTCCTGGGGAGTGTTGTAGAGCAGTGATCGAGGAGTACAAGTACATCCTTTCCTGAAAATGGCATCTCAGGTAGGTTGATAAAGAAGGCTTATGATACATTGGCCTCAATCAATCAGGAGCATTAAGTACAGTCTACTCTCATTAATATGGACATTTTTAATAATGGAATTTAGTTATATATTCACGGTGGTGATTTGCAATCGGCACATAGGACAGCCGAAAGGTGGTGGTTTGGAGAGAGCAATCAGTAAAAGTTGAAGAGCGTTGCATTGGGCACATGTTTGCACTAGGTGCAACAAAGTGAGATCTCGGAACTTTGCACCTGCATTGCCCTGGCAACACGCACCATGGTGCTCCCATTGCACCATGACCCACTCCGCCAGGTTATCCAATAAGCTGGTGCCATGTGGCGTGCTTCCAGTTGTGGGAGCAGAGAGAGCAAGGAGCATGAATGCGCTGTGAATACCAGGCCCATCGCTGACACACCGCATGTGGGGCTAGGGGCTCAATGGTTCCCCGGCCTACAAATCCCCCATGGTTTAACCCCTCTGTCACTGTGCTTCTTCCCAGCTAACCTTGGGTTAAACTAGTTCATATTTACCCCCCCCAGTTAAAGCTGACAATCAGCAATAACAGACACCATTTCCCCCCCTATAGTCCGTTATAACAAGGGTTTACTAAAAACGTGGCACGTTATGTTACAGTTGTATAAGATATTGATGAGAACTCAGTTGCATTGCATCCAGTTTTGGTCACCCTGCTATAGGAAGACTGAAAGGATTTATGAGGATGTTGCCAGGACTCAAAAGCCTGAACTACAGGGAAAGTTGAGCAAGCTAGGATTTTATTCCTTGTTGCTCAGGATGTTGAAAGGTGATCTTATAGAGGGGTATACAATCATGATGAGAATAGATAGGGTGAATGTACCTACTTTGGAGTCTTTTATCCAGAATAGGGGAATTCAGAACTAGAGGACATAGATTTAAGGTCAGAAGGCAAAGATTTAATAGGAATCTGAGGAGCAACTTTTCACTCAGCGAGTGGCTGGTATATGGAACGAGCTGCCAGAGGAGGTAGTTGAGGCAGGTACTAGGTAACAGCATTTAAAAAAACATTTGGACAGGTACATGGATAGGAAAGCTGGGAATTGTGTTTAGGTTAGATCGGGCATCTTGGTTGGCATGGACGAGTTGAACCGAAGCATCTGTTTTCGTGCTGTACTCTGTCTGACTCGGTCTCCCCCTCACACAGCAAGCCTGCCTTCCTGGAACAAGTCTCGGGAATCATTTCTCTATAGCAAATATATTTTGCTGCAGGTAAGGAGACTAAATTTGTATGCAATGTTGTCTTTGTAGACCGACCAGGATTCTATAAAATCATAGTAAGATATCTTTACTCTTGTCCTTAATTTCTCCTGCAATGAAGTCCAACAAACAGGTTACCAAGCGAGGGTACACAAAAGGCTGGAGAAACTCAGCAGGTGCAGCAGCATCTAAGGAGTGAAGGAGATAGGCGACGTTTCGGGCCAAAACCCTTCTTCAGACTGCTGAAGAAGGGTTTCGGCCCGAAACGTTGCCTACCTCCTTCACTCCTTAGATGCTGCTGCACCTGCTGAGTTTCTCCAGCCTTTTGTGTTCCCTTGATTTTCCAGCATCTGCAGTTCCTTCTTTAACAGGTTACCAAGCGATGCCATTCATGAAGTGATTGCTCTCCTCATTGAGAAGTGGATGCCTGTACTGAGCATGTTGCTGCCTTAATTGACTCAGAGATTCTCTTTATGAGCTGTTAGTTCTGCAGGACCAAAAGACTGCACAGTGTCAGTAGCTCGCTGTTCCTCACAAATAGAGAGATAAATCACCCGTTACTTCGCACATCTACTCTGCATGGCCTTTCTTAGTTTGCTCTAACAATCTCTTATCTGAACAGGGTGATCCCATGTGTGGATGGATTGTTTTCCTGCACTAGCAGAAATATTGTATACAGGAACTCAACCTTTTGCCTTTAGAAGCATACAGCTTTCACTCAACACCTTACAATCAGGAGGATAGTCTGAGGACCAGAGTGCAGATAAGTGTGACTTTAAAGGTGTGTCAATTGACTCGGCTTGAGGTTTGGAGTTTGAAATGATGGTTGTATGGTCTCAATGCCAGCAGTTCAGTGGTTGCACCTGGTTGCAATGGTGCATTGCCTAATCAATCCCCTGAGAGGGACTAGTGTAGCTGGGACATGATGGCCAGTGTGGGCAAGTTAGGCCGAAGGGCCTGTTTCCACACTGTATCACTCTATGACTCTATATCTATGTGTGCTCAAAGGGATATGAAGCAGCCTTCCAGGAGCCAGATTGCAACCACGGACAAGGCATTGCAAAGTAATGGAAAGCATTAACCAGGTTTTCAAAATGGATTGGGACTGACGTGTGTAGCTTGAAAGACAAATGTCATTATTGTAACCTTGTTATAAATAATTTTCAGTTCATGCACACTGTTCAAATGCACTTTCAATTCAAAAGTGGTAGTCAAACTACAACTGTGCTGCCTCTCATGATCTTAAACACTGCAATATCATCTCTCATCCTCCTGCGCTCCAAGAAATATTCTCCCAATATCTAACTGGCAGGGAACATAAAAACTGACTGCAACATTTTTTTAGATATGTGAAGAGAAAGAGATTAGTTAAAACAAATGTAGGTCCCTTGCAGTCAGAAACAGGTGAGTTGATCATGGGGAACAAGGATATGGCGGACAAATTGAATAACTACTTTGGCTCCGTCTTCACTAAGGAAGACATAAATAATCTGCCGGAAATAGCAGGGGACCTCGGGTCAAAAGAGGAATTGAGTGAAATCCAGGTTAGTCGGGAAGTGGTGTTGGGTAAATTGAATGGATTAAAGGCCGATAAATCCCCAGGGCCAGATAGGCTGCATCCCAGAGTACTTAAGGAAGTAGCTCCGAAATAGTGGATGCATTAGTGATTATCTTTCAAAACTCTTTAGATTCTGGAGTAGTTCCTGCGGATTGGCGGGTAGCAAACGTAACCCCTCTTTTTAAGAAGGGAGGGAGAGAGAAAACGGGGAATTACAAACCAGTTAGTCTAACATCAGTAGTGGGGAAACTGCTAGAGTAGGTTATTAAAGATGGGATAGCAGCACATTTGGAAAGTGGTGAAATCATTGGACAATGTCAGCATGGATTTACGAAAGGTAAATCATGTCTGACGAATCTTGTGGAATTTTTCGAGGATGTAACTAGTAGCATGGATAGGGGAGAACCAGTGGATGTGGTGTATCTGGACTTCCAGAAGGCTTTTGACAAGGTCCCACATAAGAGATTAGTATATAAACTTAAAGCATACGGCATTGGGGGTTCAGTATTGATGTGGATAGAGAACTGGCTGGCAAACAGGAAGCAAAGAGTAGGAGTAAACGGGTCGTTTTCACAATGGCAGGCAGTGACTAGTGGGGTACCGCAAGGCTCAGTGCTGGGACCCCAGCTATTTACAATATACATTAATGATCTGGATGAGGGAATTGAAGGCAATATCTCCAAGTTTGCGGATGACACTAAGCTGGGGGGCAGTGTTAGCTGTGAGGAGGATGCTAGGAGACTGCAAGGTGACTTGGATAGGCTGGGTGAGTGGGCAAATGTTTGGCAGATGCAGTATAATGTGGATAAATGTGAGGTTATCCACTTTGGTGGCAAAAATAAGAAAGCAGACTATTATCTAAATGGTGGCCAATTAGGAAAAGGGGAGATGCAGCGCGACCTGGGTGTCATGGTACACCAGTCATTGAAAGTAGGCATGCAGGTGCAGCAGGCAGTGAAGAAAGCGAATGGTATGTTAGCTTTCATAGCAAAAGGATTTGAGTATAGGAGCAGGGAGGTTCTACTTCAGTTGTATAGGGTCTTGGTGAGACCACACCTGGAGTATTGCGTGCAGTTCTGATCTCCAAATCTGAGGAAGGACATTATTGCCATAGAGGGAGTACAGAGAAGGTTCACCAGACTGATTCCTGGGATGTCAGGACTGTCTTATGAAGAAAGACTGGATAGACTCGGTTTATACTCTCTAGAATTTAGGAGATTGAGAGGGGATCTTATAGAAACTTACAAAATTCTTAAGTGGTTGGACAGGCTAGATGCAGGAAAATTGTTCCCGATGTTGGGGAGGTCCAGGACAAGGGGTCACAGCTAAAGGATAAGGGGGAAATCCTTTAGGACCGAGATGAGAAGGACTGTTTTCGCACAGAGAGTGGTGGTTCTCTGGAACTCTCTGTCACAGAGGGTAGTTGAGGCCAGTTCATTAGCTATATTTAAGAGGGAGTTAAATGTGGCCCTTGTGGCTAAGGGGATCAGAGGGTATGGAGAGAAGGCAGGTACGGGATACTGAGTTGGATGATCAGCCATAATCATATTGAATGGCGGTGCAGGCTCGAAGGGCCGAATGGCCTACTCATGCACCTAATTTCTATGTTTCTATCCGTAAT
The DNA here is from genome assembly GCA_963514005.1 of Raja brachyura. Next base: position 29,322,892 of record OY740792.1, read on the forward strand.
ACTCTGACTGATGAAGGCCAATGGGCCAAAAGCCATCTTGACTACCCAATTTACCTCTGATGCTATTTTCATTTAACTAGGTACCTGCACTCATAGATTCCTTTGCTCTACAACAGTCCCCAGAGTCCTGCCATCACTGTGTAAGTCCTGCCCAACCGATCAAGACCCTGTTGTAATCTTTGATAGCGATCGTCGTTATCCACAATACTTAAAGGGCCATGACTTTAGAGTCAGGGCCTTGTACAGCAATTCCAATGCACAGGGATGCACGAGGCTGCAGAGAATGGTGGACACAGCTAGTCCATCATGAGCAAAGTACTCCCCACCTTTGAAAGCATCTAAATGAGACTGCCTCAAGAAGGTTGCATATAGAGTCATAGAGTGATACAATGTGAAAACAGGCCCTTCGGCCCAAGTTGCCCACACCAACCAACATGTCCCAGCTACACTAGTCCCACCTGCCTGCACTTGGTCCATTTCCCTCCAAACCTGTCCTATCCATGTACCTGTCTAACTGTTTCTTAAACATTGGGATAGTCCCAGCCTCAACTACATCCTCTGGCAGCTTGTTCCGTACAAACACCACCCTTTGTGTTAAAACAATACCTCTCAGATTCCTATTAAATCTTTAGCATTAAGAAACCCCACCATCCAGATCATGTACATTTCTCTGCCACTGTCAGGCAGGGCATAGAGAAGCCGCACCACCAGGTACAGGAACAGCTACTTTCCCAAAAATTATCATCTTGAACCGACCTGTACAGCCCTAATCCTAGCTCAGCAATGGAACACTACTAACCACCTCTTGCAGTACCCAGGACTTGTTTCTAATTGTGTTTTGCACTAATGTTGTGTTTTGTATGGTCTTTCTTTTCACTGCTTTGTGTAATTTCTGTTTTATTTTATGTTCTGTGTGTTATCGGAATCTACCTGTGATGTTGCTGCAACTTAATTGCACTTCACTGTACTTGTGCAAACGACAATACACTCAACTTGCCTTGATAATAAAACTGGATATAACATCAATCATACTAACGTGATCAATCATACTAACGTGAAATGATTCTTTCCTTTTTAGGTAAATAATTGTTTCAATTACAGGACCTGCCTTACAATAAAGGCTACATTCTCTGATACTCTTATATTGAGTCATACAGGATGGAAACAGGCCCTTTGGGCCAACTTCCTCATTCCGACCAAGATGTCCCATCTACACTAGTCCCACCTGCCTTTGTTTGGCCCATATCCTTCTAAACCTTTCCTATCCATGTATCTGTTCAAATGTCTTTCAAATATTGTGGTAGTACCTGCCCCAACTACATCCTCTGCCAGCTCATTCCATATACCCACCACCCTCTGTGTGAGAAAGTTACCCCAGGTTTCTATTAAATCTTTCTCCCCTCACTTTAAACCTATGACCCCAGGTTCTTGATTTCTACCTCTGCGTAACAGTCCCTGTGCATTTCCTTATTTAACCATATAACCATATAACAATTACAGCACGGAAACAGGCTTTCTCGGCTCTTCCAGTCCGTGCCGACCATTTATTTTCCCCTAGTCCCATCTACCTGCACTGAGACCATACTCCTCCATTCCCTTCCCGTCCATATACCTATCCACTTTACTTTTACATGTTAAAATCGATCCTGCCTCCACCACTTCTGCTGGAAGATCATTCCACACAGCCACCACTCTCTGAGTAAAGAAGTTCCCCCTCATGTTACCCCTAAACTTCTGTCCTTTAATTCTCATCGTGATCCTGTACACTTCAATGAAATCACTCTTCATTCCCCTGTCCTAGCCCGCCCAACCTCTCCCTGTAGCTGGCACTCAAGTCTTGGCAACATCTTTGTAAACCTTCTCTACACCCTTTCCAGTTTAACAACATTCCTATAGCAAGGCATCCAAAACTGAACACAATGCTCCAAAAGCAGCCTCACAAATGTCTTGCACAACTGTAGTATAATGTCCCAACTTCTATACTCAATGCCCTTACTGCTAATGTACTGAAAGACTACTTAATCACCCTATCTACCTGTGATGCCAGGTAATGATGTACCTGCACTCCAAGATCCCTCTACTTTACAACTCTCAGGACCCTGCCATTCACTGTGTACGTCCTGCCCTGGTTTGACTTCTCAAAATGCAACACCTCGCACGTATCTGCATTAAATTCCATTAACCATTACTCACCATTTGCCCAACTGATCAAGAACCTGCTGTAAGTTTTGATCACCATCTCCACTATCTATGAGACCACCCACTTTACTGTCATCTGCAAACTTACTAATCTTGCCTTTTACAGTTTTTATCCAAATTGTTGATGTAAATCACAAATAGCAATGGGCTCCGCACCGATCTCTGAAGCACACCACTAGTCACAGGCCTCCAGTCCATAAGAAGTCCAATCTTCCACCATTATCCTTTGCTTCTTTCCATGAAGCCAGTTCTCTATCCAATTAGCTTGTTCTTCCTGATAAACACAATTTAACCTTCTAGAGCAGCCTACCATATGGGACCTTACCAAATGCCTTGCTTAAGTCTATATAGACAATGTTTATGGATTTGCCCTCAACAACCTTTTCGGTTACTTCTTCAAAAAACTCAAATCAGATTTGTAAGACACAATCTCCCATGTACAAAACCACGCTGACGGTCCCTAATCAGCCCCTATTTATCTAAATGCATATATATCTTATCCCTCAGAATACTCACCAGTAACTTGCCTATCACGGATGTTAGGCTTACTGGTCTATAGTTCCCAGGCTTTTCCTTGCAGCCCTTCATAAATAGAGGCACAACATTAGCCACCCTCCAGTCTTTTGGCACTTCACCTATGTCTAGTGATAATTCATACATCTGAGCCAGGGCACTTACAATTTCTTCTCTAGTTTCCAACAGTATCCTCGGATGTATCTGATAAAGCCTGGAACATCTACCTTCATAAGCTATTTTTGAATCCAGTAGTACATTTCTTTCAAACATTTGTATCTTCTGCCCGATGGGAGAGGGGAGAATAGAGAACAATTGGGGGTTTTAATGGTCGTGATTATGTTGGCTGTCTTCCTTAGCCAGCTTGAAGTGGAGATTGAATCCATGGAGGGGAAAGGCTAGTTTCCATGATGGATTGGGCTGTGTCCACAACTCTGCTATTTCTTGAGGTATTGGGTAGATCCTAGAAAGCTGTTGGATTCAATGGGTTTGCATTAGATATTAGTGGATGATTTGTCTCCTGAAAGCGAGACAGAAAGATCAGGAGGGTTGAAAGAGGTGTCAAAAATAGTCCAAGTGAATTTGAAGACGGGGTGCAATTTATTGTCAAAGTTGATGAAATTGACAAACCCACTGACTGTTATTTCCTTTATGAACATGCTGCACTCATCCCAGTACTCACTTATGGCACCAACTTGGCAATCTTTCATTCGTTCTTTCTGTCTTTCTCAATTTATTTCATTGTCGAGGGAGCTCTAGCTTCAAATTAACTAGTTTTCAGCCAAACTGTACGTGAAACATTTCAACTTTAAGTGAAGTTTTGCCTAACAGGGTCTGTTTTCATTCTATTTAGGTTGAGATGGTCTATATCCTTTCCGAAAGGTAATAACTTGCGCCACGATTCTTACTTATTATACAGAAGTAAACCCAGTAACGTCACCTTCCTCTTTGAATTAGCAATATTGCAAAAAATCATCTTCAAAGCTATTTTAATTAATGTTGGTCAGCACTAGATTTCAGTGGACATACAACCTGCTTTAAGTTTTTCTAATTTTCTGATTCATTTTTTCAAGACATACCTCTGGTAAGCTAGATACTTATCACACAGACCGTGACTGCCCTTGAGAAGGTGGATGTCAACCACGATCACAGTGAATGGCGGTGCTGGCTCAAAGGGCCGAATGGCCTACTCTGCACCTATTGTCTAACTTCTGGAATTATTGCAGTACTTCTGGTGACAGCACTCCCGCAATAGCACTCTGGTGACAGCACTGGTGCAGCCCAGTTAGAGGAATATGAGTACTGTTCCGCCAGTTTGCGTGTAGTCTCACTCTGGCAATAGAGTGACCACTTTCAATATGATCCCACTACCGGTCACATCTTCACATCCCCATCCCTTTCCGCCGCAGACTGCTCCTTCCACGACTCCTTGGTTGTCATCTCTTCCCACCCAAATCACACCCTCATCCTCTCACTAGGTACTTTGCCTGCAATCGCCGGAGTTGTAACATCTGTCCCTATACTTCCTCCCTCACATCCATCCAGGGATCCCAGCAGTCTTTCCACGTGAAACTGATTCATGCACTCCTCCTCTATCCTATCTACTGCATTTGGTGCTCTTGATGTGGTAACATTAAAATCGGTGAGACCAAGTGTAGACTAGGCGACTGTTTCACCAAAAATTGCATTTGGTCCCCCAAGGTATGCTACATCTCCTAGTTGCATTTTAACTCCCTTTCCCATATTCACCCTTCTGTCATGGGCCTCCTCCATTACCAGAGTGAGGCCACAGGCACATTAGAGGAACATCATGTGTTCTATTGCTTCTCAACTGCAATAGCAAATTTATATTGGTAGTCAGTGTGTATTCCTATTGACGAGAATCCATTTGCTGAAGAAGGGTCACAACCCGAAACATCACCCAACATATTTTGGCGCCATGTACAAAAGGAAAGTCCAAAGTATGGTCCACATGCCGGATGCACTGGAGCGCCCCCCGATTCAGGTAAGCCCCGGGCTTCTGCGGGGCCTCCTCCGTCCCTCAACAGGCTTGGCCCGCCTCTCCTTGGCCCTGGGGCGCCTCTTGCAGCCGACCTTGCAGGCGCCAGAGGCAATACCTGCTGGGTCCCTCTCCGTGCCAATATCCCTGTAATTTATGCATATGAGCTTGGCTCATTCTCGCACATGCTCAGTAAATCGGTCAGTGACCTTTGACCTGGAAATAAATAATAAATAATTCCTGTTTTTCATTCCAACATGAGTGTGTGTGTAGCCATCTTTCACTGTACATCATGTACTAGTTTACTTATTTTATAAGCAGACAGATATCAAAACATGGTGGCAGCGGTGAAAGTGAACATTTGTGAATCAAATAGACACTATGATGATTAGAAAAAATGCTTTGAAAAGCTTTCAGGAATCAATGTACCAACGCTCAGCGACCGGACTAGCTGCATTGATGAGTGAATGCAGGTCAGTGAACACACAAAGATAAGTTGCTGTGTGTAAATCAGCACTGTGGGAGTTGAAGTTTAAAACGACGTGCTGTGGGAGTCTGCTTATAGACAAAATAAGCTAGTAAGAGCGAAGGATATTTAAAAATGGCGCAGTCCAGTCCATCTTTCCACGTGGCTCCACTACCCAATCTAAAGCTCAAAGAGAACAGGGTGGAAGAGTGGGAAATGTTTAAACAAATGTATGAAAATTATGCAGTGATAACAGAACTGGATAAGAAGGAGAAACAGTATCAAAAAGCAGTATTCCTGCATACTGTTGGACCGGAGGGCATGCAAATCTACAATACCCTGACGTTCGAGATGGTAGCAGATGAGACAGATGCGAAAGTCATCATCGACAAGATGTCTACCATCATCATAGGAGAGATGAATGAAACCTATGAAAGATTCATTTTCAATAAACGAGACCAGAAATCAGGGGAAAGTATTGAATTGTATGTTGCAGAGCTGAAGGAACTTGCTAAAACATGCAACTTCTGTGAGTGCCCGAGAGAAAGCCATATTCGAGATCACATTGTCATTGGTATTGCAGACTGGTCAACTAGGATGACACTCCTTCAGAAGAGGGATCTGACACTGCAGGGGGCTGTGGACATATGTAGATCCTCAGTGGTAACAGCAGTAAGAATACAGGTCATCGATGAAGAGCCGACCATACACAAGGTGGAACGATTCAAACCGAGGGAAAAGATGGTTGATTTTCCTTCGCAGAGGAAGAATCAGGGACTAGCAAAGTGCAAATTCTGTGCAAGAACGCACAAACGTAGGAAGGAGGAATGGCCAGCGTATGGGAAGGACTGCAACAGATGCGGACAATAAAACCACTTCACCTGATGCTGCAAGCAGAGGAAGGAGAGCACGCAGAAATGGGGTCTGCACAAAGTCGTAGAGACATCTGACACAACGTCCATTTCCAACACGGGGTCTGTGAGTTGCATTGACATCAATGCAGCCGGAAACAATCCCTCTTCAGGCCTATTCGCTGAGATGCAGGTCAGCACAGCAGCCATCAAGTTTCAGACTGACTCGGGTGCCAGTGTTAATCACCTTAAAGATGTACAAAACATCCAACCTGTTGGCAGAGGGTAGGGCGAAAGTGGTACTCCGGAACGAGACAAACAACAAGAAGTGCCAGGTTCACTTCATAGTGGTGGAGGAAGGTTGGCTCACACTGCTCCTGAGCACCAGCTGCACAACAGATGAAATTCATCATGGTTCACTACGAGAACTTCAAGAGCCTGAATGCTGTTAGCGAGGCTGGCTCATTACTCAAGAAATACAAAGATGTCTTTGACTACGAAAGACCTGGGAGACTGCCTGGCATGGTCAAGTTTGTAACTAGGATGGAGGATGTGACCCAATCACAGTGTTCTGCAAAGCCGGTACCTGTAGCTATGAAAGAGAAGGTCATGAATGAAGCTGGTCGAGCAGGACATCTTGACTAAAGTCGAAGAACCAACTGAATGGTGTAGCAGGCTGGTCGTTACGGAGAAAAAGGACAGCACAGAGTTGAGGTTCTGCATAGATCCTAGACCCCCTCAACAAAGTCCTGAAAAGGGAGATCCACAGACTACCAGTCATAGAGGATGTACTCCCTGAGATGTCCAAGGCGAAGATTTTCTCCAATTTCGATCTGAAGTCAGGATATCTCCACTGCGAACTAGATGAGCAGTTTCCTAACAACCATGAACGCCCCTTTTGGGAGATATCGCTGGAAGAGGTTGCCATTTGGACTGAAAGTCAGTGCAGAGATCTTCCAAAAGAAGCTGCAACAAGCCCTATAAGGATTAAAGGGAGTGGAATGTGTTGCAGATGACATCATCCTATTCGGAGTAGGGGACACCAGAGAATATGCGGAAAGAAATCACGATGCAAGACTGCAAGACCTTCTTCAACGATGCAGAGACAGAGGCATCAAGCTGAACCGGAAGAAGTCGGAAGTGAAAACTACATGTATCACATTTCTGTACATATTGTGGCATGAAACCGGATCCAAAGAAGATCCAAGCTATCCTAGAGATGCCCAACCCTACCAATCCAACAGAAATCCAAAGATTACAAAGCAGTGTAAACTACTTGGCAAGATTCCTGCCAATGTTGTCGGACACATTCGAGCCTTTGAGGAGATTGACCCACAAAGAAGCAGAGTGGGAATGGTTATCAGTACATGACACGGCAATGTCAAAGATCAAGGAACTGTTGACAACAGCACCTATCCTGGCGTACTACACACCAGACGAACAGCTGACCATACAATGTGATACAAGCAAGGCAGGTCTAGGTGCAACACTGATGGAGAAAGGACAACCACTGTCCAATGTGAGTCGAGCATTGACGCCAACCGAGCAGAGACTTGCTCAGAAATAAAAGGAGGCACTAGCAATAGTGTTTGCCCTCGAGTGCTTCCATCAGTACACCTACAGACAGAGAGTGATCGTTGAGAGCGACCACAAGCCATTGGAAGTCATAGTCAAAAAACCTCTGCAAACAGCACCAAAACGTCTCCAGGGCATGATGATGAGGATGCTACATGACATTGAGATCAAGTGGGTAATGGGAAAAGACATGCATCTAGCAGATATGCTCTCCCGAGCATACCTCCCTGACACCACAGAATCAACCAGATTCACTGATGTCAATTGAGTCCTTGAGCATGGGAGAGGACAAGGTCAAATGCATCCAAGCCCACACCAGGGAAGACAAAACACTACAAACAGTTAAAAGAGTAATCCAAAATGGATGGCCAGATCACAAGGCAGAAGTTCCAGAGGCAGCACAACCGTACTTCAATGTCAGAGACGAGCTGAGTGTGCAAGACGGCCTAGTATTCAGAGGAGAGAGAGTTGTAATCCCTGTCACTCTACGTAGAGATATGAAGGAGACACTCCACACCTCTCACCTGGGAGTTGAAGGAACCCTCAGACTGGCTAGAGAATGCATTTTCTGGCCCGGAATGAACTCTGATGTGAAACAGTTCATTTCAAACTGTGAAGCCTGCAGGACGTACGAACAACAGACTCAGAAAATAACTCTGATGCCCCATGACCTCCCAGATCGACCATGCGAGGAAGTGGGAACCGATATGTTTGAACTTGAGGGAAAGCACTATTTAATCACAGTGGACTATCTATCTAATTTCTGGGAGATAGACAGACGGTACGACCTGAGCAGCAGGACAATCATTGTGAAACTCAAGAGCCACTTCGCAAGATACGGAATTCCCAGCACTGTGGGAAGTGACAGTGGGACACAGTTCTCATCAGAGGAGTTCGCCAAATTTGCCAGGAAATGGAAATTTGATCACTACACAATTTCTCCAAGACATAGCCAAGCTAACGGTAAGGTGGAATCGGCAGTCAAGGCAACAAAGCAAGTGCTGAAGAAAACCAATCACTCCAAGACAGATATTTACTTGGAAATACTGGAATTGCACAACCCCCCAGCGCAAGGATTGAACAGTAGTCCTGCACAAAGACTACATGGAAGGAGAAAAAGGACGACACTTCCAACTACATCTAACCTCCTCAAACCACGTGGTGCTGAGATACTCACAGAAGACCTTATCTGTGGATCTTAAGACCTTAAGGGATCTTATAGAAACGTCTTAAGGGGTTGGACAGGCTAGATGCAGGAAGATTGTTCCCGATGTTGGGGAGGTCCAGGACAAGGGGTCACAGCTTAAGGATAAGGGGGAAATCCTTTAGGACCGAGATGAGAAGGACTTTTTTCACACAGAGAGTGGTGGGTCTCTGGAACTCTCTGCCACAGAGGGTAGTTGAGGCCAGTTCATTGGCTATATTTAAGAGGGAGTTAGATGTGGCCCTTGTGGCTAAGGGGATCAGAGGGTATGGAGAGAAGGCAGGTACGGGATACTGAGTTGGATGATCAGCCATGATCATATTGAATGGCGGTGCAGGCTCGAAGGCTGAATGGCCTACTCCTAATTTCTATGTTTCTATGTTTCTACGAGAGCAAAAAGATGAAGGATTTGCAAGGAAGACAGTCAAAAATCTACAACCGACATGCCAAGGATCTGCCAATCCTGGAAGATGGTGATGTCGTAAGACTCATCCCTATAAACTAGGAGATACCAGATGGCATAGAGCAACAGTTCAGAGACGACTGGGTGAGAGATCAGACGGTCGAGACTTCGTATGAGTCAGGACCTCTAATCTGACGTAATCGAGTGGATCTGAAGAAGACCTGAGAATTACCTCCACACATAACTCCAGAGAAACCACCAGACGTGGAGAAGACTGGGACACTTTTGCAACCTCAGCTGACATGAAAAAGACCAACACATCATGCATCGCCGGAAAAAGAGGCAACTCGTGAAACTCTTAACACCGAGAAATCAAAACAAAAACAAAGTGACACAAGAGAAGAAACTAGAAGTGATGCACAGAATGTACCTACTGAAAAGAAAGACGTCTCTGAAAGAAACACCATCACAAAGACTAGGGCAGGTAGAGCTGTCAGACCGCCGGAAAGGTACGGCGGGTATGTCATGAAGTAATGCGTTTTGCTGTGATGGACCTACCTGCTTTTGAGAAGAAAGAAGAAATGTCACAAGTGTGACTATGATTGAAATTGTGAAATAAGACAGAGCAGTTGTTACTCTGTTAAGTTAAACCATATTACTATGGTGTAATATTATGAAAAGTGTTTAAGTTTACTTTGTTTTGGGATCGTCGGAAATGTAATCCCAAAATGTCAAAAAGGAAAGGATGTGACAATATCCCTGTAATTTAAGCATATGAGCTGTTCTCATTCTCGCACATGCTGAGTAAATCAGTCAGTGACCTTTGACTTGAAAATAAATCATTCCTGTTTTTGATTCCAACATGAGTGTGTATGTAGCCATCTTTCACTGTAAATCATGTACTAATTTACTTATTTTATAAGCAGACAGATATTAAAACACTCTCCTATCAGCCCACTCCTCCATCGTCGCCAGTGGCTCCCTCAACTCTCCGGTCTTCGGGGCCGAGCTCGGCGGCTTCTGAGCTTACCCTGCAGGCAGTGGCCCGCGCGAGCCCTTCTTCACGGTGGCGAACCAGGCCTGCCGCTGTACGTGCCCGCGTTCAGCTCACCGAGTCTTCTTTTGGGCGGCTCAAGTGTCTTTGCTCGTGGCGGCTGCCGGGTCTGTTCTTGTTCGGTACCGCGGCGAATCCCAGGAGCTCTCTGCACATCCTGGGAGCTTGCTATCCATTGTACACAATGTTTTATTTTCCTTCCTCATTGAATCATATGATAGGGTTTACTCCACTTAATACTGTGTTTTTTTTATTGTTTCAGTTACAACTCCAAGAGATCAATCCCTAAAATTGTCTATTCTTCTGTTTTATGAAACCAAATTTGAATATTTACACTGACATTTTTTTTTCTATGTGTTATTACCTTTTCTTCTCCCCTACCAGATATTTTACATTCCAATCTGAGAGAAGCTCAATACGTCATATATATGGATGCACCGGGACCTGTATAACCTATCCCTGATTTCCAAGAGACACCACCCATAATACTATTGTCTCTCACAGCAGTTTACTCAATTTGTCTGCTGAGATCTGAATGGTCGTTTGTGATTGAATCGCCTATTGGGACGTTCCTCTGCTTTTGATTGCCCGCTCTGTTCAACTTGGGTACCTGACCTTCTCGACATCCACTTTTCTGTCTGCAATCCCATTTACAGTGTTCCAGCTTCTGAGAAATGCGACACCGTTCAAGAATGTTATCCTTCTTGCCTGACGTGCTAAGTTACTACTCCAACACTTTGTGTCATTTTGTGTACTAACCAGCATCTGCAATCCTTTGTTTTCATATACTGGACTCAAATTTTCATATAATGGACTGAGGTTTTGAGGCACTTTATACCATTTGTGTTACAATGGTTACATGTGGATTTTATATTTTTGCGTAATTCATCTGTAACTAATTTTTATTTGTAGTCTTTATTTTATCCCTGTTGGAGTTGCCTCCAGCAGCAAGTTTTCTCCCTGTATTTAGAAAAATTCCATATTTCTAGTTTCCCTCCCCCCTGATTCTCAGTCTGTAGTAGGGTCTTGACCTGAAACGTCACCCATTCCTTCTCCCCAGAGATGCTCCCTGTCCTGCTGAGTTATTCCAGCATTTTGTGTCTATTTTGGAAAACCATTCTCTGATCTGTAATGGTGACTCATTTCAGCTCCTGATCAATTGTATTGTCCTCAGCCTGGTTTCATAACATCATTTGTTTCACTTTGTTCTAACTAGATAAGCCTTGCAATCCAAACACTACCCAAATGTATTTACTGCCCCTCCTAACATGACCTTTAAGTTACCTTGACAATGTTCATCTCATTTCCAATCATGCATCTCTAGTCTTGAGAGAATCATATTATAAACATAAGACAGACACAAAAAGCTGGAGTAACTCAGTGGGTCAGGCAGCATCTCTGGAGAAAAGGAATAGGTGATTTTTCGGGTCGAGACCCGTCTTCAGACCAGCAGTCCCTCCCTACACACATAATAAACTTGCCAATTTATTTAATTTCTGGAAATTCCTACACCAGCTTTCTCAACAGTTAAGAGTTTTATTATCATATGTATCGAAACGGAACAATTATATTATTACTTGCAGCAGCACAACAGATTTGTAAGCAGTTTTCATAGATTATATAAAAACTGAAAAAACAATAAAGTGAAAAACAAAACCCGAAGGCCCTAGTGCAACCAAGGCAGTTTGTTGTTTAGTTGGAGCTCGTAGTGTTCAACAACCTGACGGTTGTTGGGAATAAGCTGTTCCTTAACCTGGACGTTAAGAGTTTTCACTCTTATACCTTATTCCCATTTACAGGAGTGAAAAGAGTGTCTCCCGCGAGATGTGAGTCTTGATAATGCTAGCTGCCTTTTTGACAGTGCCTTCTATAGATCTCTTAGATGGTGGGATTGTCGGTACCCGTGATGGACTGGGCAGTGTTCACCACATTTTGTAATCTTTGTTTGTTGCTCTTCGAGTTGCCGAACCAGGCTGTGACGCAATCAGTCAATTTTCTCTCTACCGTACACCTGTAGAGGTTCAGGGAAGTATTTGTCGCCATGCTGAATTTCCTCAGTCTCCTAAAGAAGTAGAGGAGGTGAGGGGCTTTCTTAACAAATGCAACAATGTGCAGGGTCCAGGCCAGATGTTCAGAGATATGCACAGATGTATCAGAGAGATGTTCAGTAACAGTGGAACTAGTAGGACAATTAGGATGGGAGAGGGGGAAGAAAGAATGTAGGAGTTACTTGAAATTAGAGAAATCAATGTTTCTAATTGGTTGTAAGCTGCCCAAGCGAAATATGAGGTGCTGTTCCTCCAATTTGTGTGTGGTCTCACTCTGACTGTGGAGGAGGCACAGGACAGAAAGGTCAGTACGGGAATGGGAAGGGGGGGCTGCAATGTTGGGCAACCGGGAGATCACATAGGCCAAGGCGGACTGAGTGCAAGTGTTTAGGGAAATATTCGCCAAGTCTAGGAAATGGAATGCTTTATTGTCACATGTGACTAGGCAGTGAGGTTCTTTGCTTGCATACACAACGTATACAAATAATTATAATAATAATCATAATCGTAATTTATTAGCCAAGTATGTTTTGCAACATACGAGAAATTTGATTTGCCATACAGCCATAACAAAAAAGCAAAAAGACACACAACTACATAAAAATTGTTAGAAACATCCACCACAGTGGCCCCTCCACGTTCCTCACTGTGATGGAAGGTAATAAAGTCTTATCTTCTTTCATCCTTTCCTCCTGTGGTCGGGGGAGTTGAACCATCTGCAACCAGCGTCCGAGCTCCCACGTCGGGGCAGTCGAACACCTGCGGCTTGGTTCCCGAAATCAGTCTCCCATCAGAGACTGCCTGCTCCATGATGTTAAAGTCCGCAGCTCCCGCGGGTTGGAGCACCAAAGGCCGACCCCTGGCAAAGGGATCGCCCGCTCCGAGATGGTAATTCTGCAGGCTCCGTGTTGCAGCTCTAGAAGTCCCAAACAAGAGCCCGCCAACTTCACGATGTTAGGTAGCAGTGCAGACGGAGATACGATACAGAAAAAGTCGTACCTCCATCGAGGAAAGAGGAAAGAGATAAAATATGTTTCCCCCACGCCCCTCACATAATACAAAATTAAAATTAACTAAAACAGACATTTTACAACAAACTAAAAACACAAAAGAAGGAAATACAAAGACAGACCGTTGGCGAGGCAGCCATCATGCGACACTGACAAAGTTACAAATCATGCCGGCTCCACCTTTTGTACCTGCCCCCCCCCCCCCCCCCCAAACAGTTCCTCCACGCCGGGTACCCATTGTCCTTCTCCCACCCCCCATTGCCTATTGTTCTTTCCATTCCCCCTCATGACTCCCCCCCCCCCCCCCCCATGCCGAGGCCTTAATTATTCATTATTCTTCCCCTCCCCCCTCATGAGTCCCCCCATGCCTGGTCCCCCATTATTCTTCCCCTTCCCCCACACAGGTATCCTCTCATCGACCGTCAACCACGGGTCAATGTTAAACTGAGTTCTTTTGTCAGTCCAATTCAAGAAAACTTGATTCAAACCATTGCTGCTAAAATCAATTCTTTATTCTGACAGCATTGGAGAATAGTAAGATTAAATGAGAACTTACCAGTTTGAAGTTTGATCTTTATTTTATGAGGAGTTATGATGAGGGATTACGTGAAGAAGCCCCGCCAGGCACATGCGCGTCATACTTCAAAGCAGTGGCGTGAAATCACAGTAACTACAGTCAAAGTGATATAGTAAGACTCAGAAGACTATAACTACCAGATGATCTTTGCAATTATGAGGGTCGGGAGCGGAGGGCACGTAATCCCTCATCGAAACTCCTCATAAAATAAAGATCAAACTTCAAACTGGCAAGTTCTCGTTTAATCTTACTATTTTACTTCGGAGTCACGTGAGTGACTCCGTGAAGATTTCAAAGCTCTGTGATTCCATGCCTTGGACCACGTCCATGCTCACACACTGCCGTAATACTGATGGAGGAAGTATGTTAACGTATTTCAGACTTGAACAAGCTGAAAGATAATAACATATTTGTTAATACAAACAATAAACCCCTGAAACTCGGGGGACAAACGTTTAGGGAACAGCACTTAAAACTGACTCCGCGAACGTTGCGGGAGCGGCCACAGGTTTGTTATAAAAACGCTGAAATGTCATTTCACTGGCCCAGCCCACTATTGTGAGAACATGATCCATGAGTACCTCCATGGTCCTCTCCGCTGATGTGGATGTAGTCCTGGTAGAATGAGATTTTAATATGTTAGTGTCTTACCTGCTGCACCGAATACCACCCTGAGCCACCTGGAGATAGTCTGCACCGTCACCCTGTGATGTGGGTTTTCTTTCAATACACCAGAGCCAAATTAATTTTTGCCAATTCATCACAAGATGTTGACTTGATACCACCCATATGGTTTAAATATGCCACCTCAGTGGTATTATTTATTTTGAAGACGGACATGCGTATGATGCAGATTAGTGCAGTAAGCCCGCAGCCCGTGACATGCTCCCAGCATTTCTAAATAGTTTATACCTTGTGATTGCAGAAGAGTAGACTCGTGCAAATCCCATCTGCCACCCCAACTGGTAGTGGTGTTGGTAGCTCCCCAGCCCTTGGCGCTTGCGTTGGTTTGTAACACGACTGATGGGTTTGATGTATTGATGGGATTAAACAATCACAAACATTGCTAATCCACCATTGTAGCTCAATTTATGCCTTATTTGTCAGCTGCGTAGATCTGTAAAGATGTTCGCTTTTAATGCTGAGATTTTTGCTCTTTGCAAGCTTTGATAGTGTAACAGCCCAAATTGTGCAGCTGGAATGTAGCTACAAGTTTACCAATTACCTTAGTAGCATATCTAATAGTCGGTTTCCTGACGCAAGCAAGGCTGTTACATGCCTCTATTATGTCTATTGCTTTGTTCCCTGGGATAGTGACAATCAGAAACCCATGCATCCCAGAATGTATGTAACCTCCCTCCTACTTGGGAGGTAGGGAACTGCTTGGGAACTTCAATAAATCCTGAAATTGTTGACGTCGGGAATCACTGCCTTTGCCAGGTCGATTGACGGCACGGAGATGACGGAGGAGCAGGAAGATGCTCTTGCGCTACTGTGGAACACACAATACGAGATAAACTCCTTCCGGAAAATCTCCATCAAACCAACTCACAACCCAAAATTTGCGGGTTTGTGCAAAACGTCTGCTATGCCGCCACCGAGGCAGTTGTTCGGTGAAGACCTGCCAAAACAGGTAAAAGACCTGGACGAGGAGGCAAAAGCAGTCGGGTTGATGAAGCCACCATCCTCGAGCAGGCCACCGGCGTATCACAGACAGCATCCTTACACTACATCTAACAGGCCTCGGGTTCAACCCGACACGGCAATCAGAACCTATCCACCGGTCGCACCCTATCTACAAAAGCCTTTCAGGCAGGGTCCACAGCGACCAGCGTGGAAGATTCGCCAGCCCCACATCCCAGCAACACTACGAACCAAAAAAGTCCAGAACATCAAGGCCGCCGGTAACCATGGAGGTAAGGGGGACTGGTTCTCTTGGGGGTGCTGCATGTATAACCTCACAAGTAGGAGGGAGGTTACATACATTCTGGGATACATGGGTTTTCTGTTTGTCACTATCCCAGGAAACAAAGCAATAGACACAATAGAGGCATGTAATAGCCTTGCTTGCGCCAGGAAACCGACTATCAAACATGCTGCTAAGGTAATTGGTAAACTTGTAGCTACATTCCAGCTGCACAATTTGGGCCGTTACACTGTCAAAGCTTGCAAAGAGCAAAAATCTCAGCATTAAAAGCGAATGCTGGACGTTTACAGGCCTATGCAGCTGCCAAACAAGGAATAAATTGATCTACAATGGTGGATTAGCAATGTTTGTGATTGTTTTAATCCCATCATTATATCAAACCCATCAGTCGTGTTACAAACCGACGCAAGCGCCAAGGGCTGGGGAGCTACCGACACCACTACCAGTTGGGCGCGGCAGATGGGATTTGCACGAGTCTACTCTGCTGCAATCACAAGGTATAAACTATTTAGAAATTCTGGGAGCATGTCATGGGCTGCGGGCTTACTGCATTAATCTGCATCATACGCATGTCCGTCTTCAAAATAAATAATACCACTGACGTGGCGTATTTAAACCATATGGGTGGTATCAAGTCAATATCTTGTGATGAATTGGCAAAAATTAATTTGGCTCTGGTGCATTGAAAGAAATATTTGGATATCAGCTACGTACCTTCCGGTTAAGCTCAATACAGTGGCGGACACCAGGTCACGAGTATTTAATAACGACATCAAGTGGATGTTGAACCTCCAAATATTTGCTAAAATTATAGCCAAATATGGAACACCAGATATCGACCTCTTTGCGTCCAGGTTGAACCATCAGATACCAACATATGTCTCTTGGGAACCAGATCCTGGGGCAGTGGCGATGGACGCGTTCTCGCTACGTTGGGGGAAATGGGTTTTCTATGCTTTCCCCCATTCTGCTTCATCAGTCGGGTATTGCAGAAAATTCAACCAGATTGACTTCTGTGTTGTCATTAAATTTGCGTGACCTGGTGTCTGCCACCACATTATCTCTACCTGGTAGGTAGATAGCTGAGACCCAGATATTTCTGGGAATGCACCAGTCCCAAATGAGGTAGGCCAGATTATCACATGATACTGACCTAATTCCTCCCATGTGATTGATATATGCAACAGCCGTGGTATTGTCAATCTGGAGCTGAACATGTAAATCATTCATTGTTGAACAATATATTTTTAGGCCATAGAATGCACCCAGCAATTCTAAGTAATTTGGTCACTGAAACCGACTCCTCAGCTGCCTCCTGAGTGTTGCTTATAATTAAAATATCATCCAGATAAGCCTTCACAATGTGATTCTTGGCGCATAGTAGTGGCAGAACTGGTTTCAACAACTTTGTAAATAACCTAGGAGCTGAGGTTAACCCATTGGGCAACACTTTAAATTGCCACAGCTGTCCCATCCAACTAAATTCTAACATCAACGATCTACGGTACTGATGATGAATCGGTACTGAATAATATACATCTTTCAGATCTATGGTTGCCATATAACAACCTTTTGATGTCAGTTGCTTAGCAGTACTGAAGGTATCCATTTTAAAATGTCTATACTGGACATAAGATTTTAGTCGGGTTTGGTCCAGAATGACCCGACACCCACCATCCTTTTTCTGCCTGGGAAATATAGTGATCACAAATTGTTGAGGATGATATGCCGTCCTTTCAATTACCCCTTTTTGTAATAAAACCCCAATTTCATCATTCACCTGTAGAGTTTCTGGTCCTGAAAAAACCAATACCCGACTAGGCGTATTTTGTGCGGGTGGATGTATTCCTGACATAAACTCAATTAGAGACCCCCGGATACTGTCCAGTATAAATAGATCTGATGTTATACAGCACCATTCATCATAAAACAATTGCAACCTATCCCCGACCGGAGGCTGCTCCCCAGAGGATATATCCTGGACTGAACCAGTTACTCGTACCTCCATGGTTGATCTCGGATTTCTCAACCTCCTGGCCATGTTGGGGGTGTGCAGAGGTGCGTGTGACCGGCATGTAGCTGGAAACCCTCTGCTTGGTCCTTGACCTGCTCCAGCGTCTGTAGCTCGCCTGAAGGGAAAAGGTTTGCGAGGCGGTATCCTGGCCAAGGGTGTATAGGTTTTAATGAGGCCGATGGTTTTTGCCTGTTCCTCGAGATCTTTAACTTGCTTTGCCAGGTCTTCACCAAATAGAAAATTGGGCGCCTGGACATTCGAGGACTTGCATAGAGCCGCAAAGCGTGGATTGAGTGTTGGCTTTATGGCGATCTTCCGTATGCAATTGAGCTC
Organism: Raja brachyura; assembly: GCA_963514005.1. The sequence goes on from OY740792.1 coordinate 29,341,065, forward strand.
AAAATGAGCATTGCACAGCAGGGCCAACATATCCTGCTTTGTACCTGACATCAGCGCTCCTTGGACCATTTGCCCAAACGCTGTTATCCCTGCCCCCACCAATTTGAGGACTTTCTGGAATCGCAGCTCTTGCCCCCTCATGGATGCGTTCATTTGCCCCCAGATGGCTGAGTTCACGGTGAGCACCTTGAACGACGCACAGTTAACAGGTGTCTGGTAACAAAGCAAAGTCTCCTCCATTATGGTGTCCTGGAGCTGGTGAGAGGCCATATAATTAACGTTGCTGGCCAGATTATCCTCCATGGCTTTACCAGTCCCCTCCGGTATGGCAAAATTTCTGGCCACATCCGGGACACCTGGAGCATGGCTCATGTGCTTTGGTGTATGCACAAGAGCAGCGACACCAACTTCAGGGTCAGATTCCTCCTGCCCTGGCTCTCCCGAGCCTTGCTCTAGGGAGGTATTGCCCAGCCCTAAACAAGGTGCTGGTGATGGGGGTTCCCACTGGAACTCGTAGGCGTGCTGATAGTCCTCCTCGCCATACGGGCCTCTGCCTGAGGCTGCTCTAGAGAGCTGTTGGGGAACCCTGGGGGTATGCAACCCCGACTGGAACACTTTATGGTTCAGCATTCGCTCAATCAATTGTTCCATCTTTTCAAGACGTCCCCAGACCTTCTTGTTTGAAGGAGGGGTCTTCCTGGTCAGACTCATCCGAGTCAACAGTCCTGACCGATTTTCTTTTGGCCTTCCTCCCGACAGGAGTGTCCACAGCGCGCTGAGGCACCGGAGTTGATGGAATCAGCTGAGCTGCCGGCGGTTCTGTAGTTGGTGTCCTTGGAACTGGCGTTACTGAAGCCGGTGTTTCCCTAACCGACCTACACTCACTAACCGCGGTCCCGTGGGTAAGTACAGTGGCTTGCAAAAGTATTCATACCCCTTGAACTTTTCCACATTTTGTCACGTTACAACCACAAACGTAAATGTATTTTATTGGGATTTTATGTGATAGACCAACACAAAGTGATGCATAATTGTGAAGTGGAAGGAAAATGATAAATGGTTTCCAAATGTTATTACAAATAAAAAACTGAAAAGTGTGGCGTGCAAAAGTATTCAGCCCCCCTGAGTCAATACTTTGTAGAACTACCTTTCGCTGCAATTACAGCTGCAAGTCTATTGGGGTATGTCTCTACCAGCTTTGCACATCAAGAGACTGAAATTTTTGCCCATTCGTCTTTGTAAAATAGCTCAAGCTCAGTCAGATTGGATGGAGAGCGTCTGTGAACAGCAATTTTCAAGTCTTGCCAGAGATTCTCAATTGGATTTAGGTCTGGACTGGGCCATTCTAACACATGAATATGCTTTGATCTAAACCATTCTATTGTAGCTCTGGCTGTATGTTTAGGGTCGTTGTCCTGCTGGAAGGTGAACCTCCGCCCCAGTCCCAAGTCTTTTGCAGACTCTAACAAGTTTTCGTCCGAGATTGCCCTGTATTAGGGTGACGTGCAGTGTTAGTTTTCCGCCACACATAGCGTTTTGCATTTAGGCCAAAAACTTCAATTTTGGTCTCATCAGACCAGAGCACTTCCCCCACATGTTTACTGTGTCCCCCACATGGCTTGTAGCAAACTGCAAACAGGACTTCTTATGGCTTTGTTTCAACAATGGCTTTCTTCTTGCCACTCTTCCATAAAGGCCCGATTTGTGGAGTGCACGATTAATAGTTGTTTTGTGGACAGATTCTCCCTGTCCACTGTGGATCTGTGCAGCTCCTCCAGAGTTACCATGGGCCTCTTGGCTGCTTCTCTGATCAATGCTCTCCTTGCCCGGCCTGTCAGTTTAGGTGGACGGCCATGTCTTGGTAGGTTTGCAGTTGTGCCATACTTTTTCCATTTTCGGATGATGGATTGAACAGTGCTCCGTGAGATGTTCAAAGCTTGGGATATTTTTTCATAACCTAACCCTGCTTTAAACTTCTCCACAACTTTATCCCTGACCTGTCTGGTGCGTTCCTTGGGCTTCATGATGCTGTTTGGTCACTAATATTCTCTAACAAACCTCTGAGGCCTTCACAGAACAGCTGTATTTATACTGAGATTAGATTACACACAAGTGGACTCTATTTACTAATTAGGTGACTTCTGAAGGCCTCTGGATTTTATTTAGGGGCATCAGAGTAAAGGGGGCTGAATACTTTTGCACGCTACATTTTTCAGTTTTTTATTTGTAAAAAAATTTGAAAACCATGTATCATTTCCTTTCCACTTCACAATTATGCGCCACTTTGTGTTGGTCTATCACATAAAATCCCAATAAAATACATTTACGTTTGTGGTTGTAAAATGACAAAATGTGGAAAAGTTCAAGGGGTATGAAAACCTTTGCAAGCCACTGTATTTTGCTCCGAACTGCAGCAGCCTTTTTGGTTATTTTCTCCATTCTGAGTTTTCTCCCGCTGGCTCCTGAAACCAGGCTTACGGAGTTTAAATATCCGCAGAAAGTTGTTTAAAACCACTTACCTGCTGGTTTATTACTTACTGCTGGTGGAGCTGCACTCTCCAGCCTGTCGGTGCACCATGCGTCAGACGTAATGACGCGCATGCGCCTGGCGGGGCTTCTTCACGTAGTCACTCACGTGACTCCAAAGTAAAATTCTTTAAACCTTCCAACACAGAGCTAAAAACTCTGGGGCAGGTCGAAAGAATTACTGCTTTGATACAAACGTAACACATTATATAGGTATTGGACAATGATGGTACAAAAGATGTGGCAAACTATTAACCAATCATTATGGTTTACCATACATTTAGCTTATTTGCATTAACCAATCAACCAAATCCGTTCCAGTGATTGACAACATGTATAGTCACATGATTTTCCTCTTTACAACCTTTTTCCCTCTGTGGTTTTCTTTAACCTCTTTGCTCAAAATCATTTTATTTCAATGAAGTAAAACCACAGAAATATAAAACTAATTCTCAGAGACCACCTCTCAGAATATAAAATACACATCATACAGCAATCCCACAATACATACACCCAAAACATATATTTTCACTTTTGGAAAAGGAAGTTATTTCTAAAACCTCTGATTTAAACAAAGTCTAATACTCATAATCCTAATTAAAACACAATACTTTCACAAATAATTTCCCTACTTCATAGTTAAAATACAGTTACTTATGGATTGAGTATGATTTTTGCCCCATTCTTACAAATTGGTAAGTACTTAAGTTATTTCTACAATCCCCAACCATACAAGGCCACTAATTGTTACACTTGATTAATTATAATCGCTTCTTCCCAAGCTCGGGTCTAATTTCATTCTGAATTACAACCTCCCTCTTCTATCTCTGGACGAAAGGAATGTAAGGCCTCCTCACTAATAGCATTCCACACAGCAAATGGAAGATTATCAAAACAGAGTTACTTTCTCAGTTTTCTATAAACATAAGAAACCACCCTTATACAAAGGTCACACAACCACCACCTATGCCTTATCTCTTATCTCAACATAAATACATTTAAACAGCACAAACCAGATCACAGACTATTATCTAGCCTTGGCGCCCAAGACCCAATATAGACAACCATAAATCCCCTTTATAGCACACCTGAGCTCAAAGATGTGCCGTAAAGAAAGGACACATGATGCTGATGTCCAGAGAAGAAACCCATCAATAACCTATACTCTAAACACCAAACTAAACCAAATATAACTTCTGACAGAGTTATAGCCGCTTCAAAGCAAACAAAACGATGCGTATTTACATCAACATCTCCATGTTATGATAAGCCATCTGTACCCCTATGTGTGTGTGTTCTTTATTTCTTTACGGGCCTTGTATTTCTGAAAACTTCAGCTCCAAGTCCTTCTCTTGCAACTTAACATAAGTTCCTCACACAGACGTTATTATTTGAGCAATTCTATTGTATAATATTTCCTCATTGACACCGTGAAGCTTCACCACCGAGGCCCCATCGTTGCAAGGCTTCACTGCTACCGCTCCCAAGGCCTCACCACAGTCGACGCCCCACTTCATGACTCCGTGGTGCTGACCCGGGCCCCAGCCGCGGGCTCCATCGGCCGCTTGGCCCGACCTGGGCTTCTACCCATGAGGCCCTGGCCGGGTCCCGACCCGGGCTTCTACATGGCGATCCGGGAGGCATCGAGAATGCAGCACCTCGATTAAGGCCTCCAACCACGTTCCCAGTCCACAGCCGAGGCCCGTCGGGAAGCCTTCTGGCACTACGCTTAGTCTCACTGATATATAGGAGCCCACACCAGGAGCAGAGGATGCAGTAGATGAGGTTGGAAGACGTGCAAGTAAACCTCTGTCTCACCTGAAAGGACTGTTGGGCTCCATGGATGGCCAAGTGGGGAGGTACAAGGGCAGTTTTGCATCTCCTGAGGTTTCAGGGGAAGTCCCTGTGGGGCGGGCAGTGGTGGTTTGGGTGGATAGGGACAATTGAACCAGGTAGTTGCGGAGGGAATGGTCTCTGCGAAAGTAGAAAGGGTTGTTGATGGTAAGATGTGATAAGAGGTAGGATCCTGTTGGATGTGGCGAAAATGATGTGTTGTATGGTGAAAGGTGAGGATTAGGGGTACTCTGTCCCTGTTATGACTGGGGGGAGGGGGAGCAAGAGCTGAACTATGGGATACATAGTGGACATGTGTGAGGGCCTCATCTATGGTAGAAGGAGGGAACCCCGTTCCTTAAAGAGTGAGGTATGGAACACCTCATCTTGGGAGCAGATGCAACAAATTGAGGAATTGGGAATAAGGGATAGAGTTTTTGCAAGAGGCAGCGTGGGAAATCCAGATAACTGGGAATCAGCAGGATTGTAATAGACATTAGTTGGTCAATCTCCTGTGATGGAGATGGCGAGATCAAGAAAGGGGAGGGAGGGGTCTGAGATAGAAGTTTTTCCATTGTTCTATCTCCGCATTTTACACCTTCTCCAGGCTGATACTTATTGTGTCATTCACTCTTGCAATCTCTGCCCTATCACGGTCATTTCTTTTCTTCTCATCCACTTCCTTGCAATATTATATAATATAAATATTATATTCTGAAATATTCCAAGCTCCAAAAAAATGTCATCGATTTAAAACATTGGCGGTTTCTCCCCCATAGATATTACATGGCCTGCCTAATGTTTGCAGCATTTTCTTTTACTTGAGATTCTACATAACCTGCAGTTTTGTTGTGCTGTTGGACTGTACTGTATATGGAATGTCTTTCTACTCTGGAATTAGATGGCTAAAGCCCTTCTTTCACATTTTTCTTTTCAACTCGCATTGGAACACACAGCAGCAAGACATTGTGAAGGCACGGTCTATTTTAGCGGAAATTGTCTTCAATACGTCTGCTTCGTTTCTGGCATTTCCACTGCACACTGCCAACAGCTTGGTGTCTTTTTAACCAAAAAAAATATATAATCAATTATTTAGAACAATAATATTTACAATATGAACACCAAATACAAAAAACACCTAATATTCATAAATACCAAATATGAACTCGTCTCGCTAAATGACCATTTGGGTTTTGTCGTACAACTGCTGTGGCCTGCGTTTGGCCAGAGTGCAGGGGATAAAGCTTGCTGCACAGTTGTTGACAACCTTCTGGAGATCTGGGACATACTATGTATGAAAGAGACATTTTTAGCGAAGCAAGGCTTGGACAAACTCAATTCTCTCAATATCTTTAATGGGGCTGGGGAGTCTACAACATGGGAATAGCCAGAGGTTGGATATCAGAGGGTGTGGCTATTCTATGAAACAAGAAGCTTGACTCATCAATAAATGTGGTTCGGCTTAATGCTGACTGGTGATTGCAATACACTTTGGTCACAACAACAAGGAATTTGTTATCCTAAATGTGTATACACCCTGTGAATGCCATCAGAATGAGGATGGATATTTAAATAAGCTTGCTTTCGTCTATTCCTATATTCAAAACAATAATTATTCTAGTGTATATGTCATTGGGGATATGAATGTAGATATCTCAGACAGGAACTCATTATTTGCCAATCATATGGCCCAGTTCTGTCAAGATAATAATTTTATATTGTCAAGCAAAGTGCTTTTAGCTACAGATAGTCATACTTATATTAGTGAGGCCTGGCGCACTAGCTGGATTGTTGTATTAGTACAGCTGATGGACATGTCTCATTGGGGTGTATGAGCATTCTGCATTGGGCAGCAATGACTGATCATATACCTGTTGCTATGTCAATAAATGTTGAACATCTACCTGTGGTATCCAGAGATGGAAAAGCTTTAACACAGAAAAACTGGACTGGTCTCACAAAGGAAGACATCTTAGCCTATTATACTCATACAGATAAATCCTTAAGCAATATTAATCTACCTGCAATAATGTGTAGTAATGTTAATTGTAAGGATGTGAAGCATAGGAGAGATATCTGCTCCATGTATAATGATATAGTAAGCGCTTTATATGTAGGGTGTAAGCTATAAGACACATAACATCAGGCCTGGCTGGAATAAGTAAGTAGCTGAGTATCATGCTGAACCCCGTGAAGCCACTAAATCATGGGCTATGGCAGGTAGACCCAGGCAAGGGCCTGTGCTTGAGTACAAGAAGCTCACTAATGCAAGATATAAGTATGCTGTTCGCTTCATCTGTAAAAATGAGCAATTTATGAGGGCTGATTCCATGGCTAAGAAGCTGCTGAATAACAATGCTACTGTGTTTTGGAAAAAAGTGAGAGCTCTTAACAGCAACAAAACATCTCTATCGTGCACTGTAGATGGAATCTCTGGATCAGCTAATATTAGCAATGTTACAAAATTTTGAGATTTTAAAAATCAAGTCTGCAATTTATCCCATCAGATAAAGCATAAAAAGAAGTTTAATTTGACATCTAATTCACTTTCATATCTTCAGCATTAAGAAAGTTATGACCATTTTCATACTCGGAAATTAGCATCTTGTTCCCATTGCCTTTCAATTGACTTAACTCAAAAGCTGTGATCTAGAACCGTTAAAAGCCCATAACTTTCTTAAAAATTAAGAGAACTCAATGAAATTTTCAGTTATTATAGATTGAAGAATTCTGAAACAAATATGAAACAATCTTACTTGGATGACCTGAAATTAAAGCATATAATTAGTTAGTTATCTAATTGTAGCTAATTACAAAATTCAATGAGTAGATCTAAACATCTATCCATTTCTTAAGAAAAGATAAACTTTTTTTAAATTGTCTAAGTGTCCAAATAACATTCACACAATAATCCACAATATAGCATAATTTTAAAATCTAATTTTCATGAATTTCTGGGCCAAATGGAAGGAATTTAGTGTTTAATGCCTGTAAATTAATGGCCATTTAAATCAACTAGCGAGTGGGTTTTAGTGGAATGCGGTGGATTGGAACGTTGCAGTTTGCTGTGGTCGGTATGAAAAATACAGCCGGTTCATACATTTTTTTTGGACCCCATTTCGCAACATGAAAATATTATTAAAGCCTCCATAAAAACCAACTTTTAATGTAAAAATAGACTGTGTACCATTTTTTCTCCCCTACGCAAAATCCTTCCCGTTATCGGCACTCACGGCTTTTGTAGGTGATTTTTAAATTACTCTAGATAATAAATAATCTAGCGTAATTTAAAAATACCTTCATTAATGAAATGTCGGAGCGATTTTTCTTTCGAAACGAAATCGCCCGACATTGATCGATTTGCCCAGTCTGAAGAAAAACGGCACTTTAAGCCCGCCCCCTCTAAAAGGCGCCAAAGTTACGCACACAGGGAATGGCAGAACTGCAGCGCTGCTCAAGGTAAGTTTTGTAACATACCTACTAATATCGCAGAGTTATGGTGACAGCATTATAGTACTTTATTCAACTGTTTCCAAGGTGATTTGGATAGGGTGGACAATATTGAGAGTAATGATTCAATGGTGATTATGTCACATAAGGTGTATCATGCCATGAACAAGCTGTCCAACATCAAAGCAAGTGGCCTAGATCATATTTCTGCTGAACATCTTAAGTATACGAGTACAAGGATAGCTACTCTCCTTGCTATTTGTTTTACTGGTTTTATGATTTATGGCTTGTTACCAGACTCAATGTTGTCTGTTCTGCTAGTGCCGGTTATTCTGTCCTCTGCTTGGATTTATGAGCAATAGTGCCATCTATTGGACCTTTATTGTGAAAGGTCAGTTGCACACAGGAAGTAGGATTAGTCTCCTGTCTTTGTTTGTCTGTCACGTTTTAACATCAGAAGCAATCCTTCCCAATCCTAGCTTGTTACGCTTAAGAAAGCAATGGCTGTAAGTTCATATTGTTCACTGTATGCTTGGAATGCTATATTGAAGCGTATTTATGGCAGATGATGTTTAACTCATTTCGTTAACTTCATAGCATTTGTGAATGTTCAGATTGCTAGCAGGCGGCCATTTTGTAGCACCATTAACATGACAAGGAATAGGATTTGCAGTGGCATTAGATGAATTTAAGTATATTGTTTATTATATATTTGCCCTATATGTTCCACTGTTTTGAAGATTTGTATATTTCGGTAAAAGAGAGTAATTTGTGTATCTTTCTTTATAGTTTTCACTCGTTTTTCAATGATAAGAATGTAACAGCACTGGAAAGACATTAAACAATGAGAGCTGAGATGCTAACTTCCTGAATCGCATTTGATTATTGAATCGAGTTTGGCTGGCTGTCAATCTACGTTCTACTGTTAACAATCAAGTAGGGAGGACAGTTACAGTGAAAAAGCCAGAACAATGAGTGAAGCAAGCAACTGCAATAAAGCTACAAAAATAGAAAAGACAAAGGATCATGATGACAAAGCATCGCACCCGCGTACACGCTCACGACTCACCTCCTCCTCTAGATCTTCGAGTAGCGCAGCCGCTAAAGCTCGTGCAAAGGCTGAGGTTGCACGTGCAAGAGCATCATTTGCTGAGAGAGAGCTGGACATAAAAAAAGAGAGAGCAAGACTCGAGGCAGAGAAAGCACGAATAGAGGCAACTTTAGAAGCTTTACATTTGAAGCAAGAGGCTGCTGCTGCTCCTGCACATGCTGAAGCTTTGGAAGCAGCTGCAGAAGTGGAAGATAGAGAACATCACAGCCAAGGGCAGTCACACTTACAGCAAGTCATAAAGCAACGAACAGAAGACTATGTGCAGGAGCAGAGAGAATGGCTAACTGTCGGCGCTATCACCTCTTCACCTGGCAGACCATGCATCAATGAGGACTCGCCACCACCAGCAAAACATGAGGTCACCCAGGTGACTCATGCATGCTACAATGATGGTTACCAACACCCTCGGGTCTACAGAGGTGAAACCAAGAAAGCATTGAGGCATCATGCTTCCCCATCTCGTATACACCAGGCTGGCCAAAGCCCTTCTCGCAAAGCCTGCCTTGCTGAAGCAAAAGCTCTATTTGGCCATATAGCTTATGACGAACACCCTTTGAATCGTAAACCACTCCTTACACCTGAGACAGGACCTGCTAGTATGATCGACTTCGCCAAGTACTTAGCAAGAAGAGAACTCGTGACCAGCGGGCTCACTAAGTTCGATGATAGACCTGAGAGCTTCAGAGCATGGCAATCATCCTTTATTAACGCCATTCACGGCTTAGATCTCACTGCTAGCGAAGAGCTAGATCTCTTAGTAAGGTGGTTAGGCAAAGAATCGTCAGAGCATGTCAGAAGAATTTGCTCAGCGCATCTTACCGACCCATATGCTGCTCTTCAGTCGGTATGGGACAGGCTCCTGGATTGTTACGCCGCTCCAGAGGTAATAGAGAGTTCCCTAATCAAAAGGTTGGATAGCTTCCCCTGCATAACCAGTAAGGATCACATCAAACTTTGAGAACTCGGAGATTTGCTTATGGAGTTGCAGGCTGCTAAAGATGATGGATACCTACCTGATTTGACTTACTTGGACACGGCCCGTGGCATCAACACAATTGTGGAGAAACTCCACCATGGCCTCCAGGAAAGATGGATCTCGTCAGGTTCAAGGTATAAAGAGGAGCACAGAGCCTGTTTCCCACCATTCTCCTTCTTCACGCAGTTCATCTGTGGAGAGGCAAGAACTAGAAACAACACAAGTTTTGCCTTTTCAAGCAGTGTCAGTAGTCCTTCCAAGTATGAGAAGCCTGCCCAGAGACAGGATAATTCAAGAACCCCCATATACGTACACAAGACTGACATCGCAACAACAGTTATAGACAATACAGACAAAACAACACACAGCAATGACCCGGCGAAGATTTGCCCCATCCACGGTAAACCTCATTCCCTCACCACATGTAGAGGCTTTAGAGCCAAGCCCATCGAGGAGCGTAAAACCTACCTTAAGGAGAACAGCATATGCTTCAGGTGTTGCTCCTCGTCTTCCCACTTCGCCAAAGACTGTAAGAGGGTGCTCAAGTGCAGAGAATGCGAAAGCGACCACCACATCATGGCAATGCATCCAGGCCCTGCCCCTGGACCTCTAAGCCCCCCACTCAAGAGCCAGAGCCTACAGTACGAGAAAGTCTCAACCTTCCAACCACTATCACTTCCCATTGCACTGAGGTATGTGGCCCTGGCCTTTCAGCTCGTTTTTGCTCCAAGATATGCCTGGTAAAGATATACCCACGTGGGCAGCCTGAAAGCTCTATCACAGTGTATTCAGTTCTTGATGATCAGAGTAATCACTCTTTAGCGAGGTCAAGTTTCTTTGATCAGTTTGGGATTGAAAGTGACCCATCCCCTTACTCACTGAAAACTTGTGCAGGAGTGATGGAAATGACAGGAAGAAAAGCAGATGGCTTTCAGGTTGAGGCTGTGAACGGAGGGATAGTCATTGATCTTCCTCCACTAATCGAGTGTGATGAAATTCCGGATAATAGGAAAGAGATACCAATAACGGAGGCAGCACGTCAACTTACTGTAAGTCTGGTTGCAGCTCACATCCCAGACCTAGATCCAAATGCTCAGATTCTATTCTTGCTTGGAAGAGATATCCTTAGAGTACACAAGGTAACACTCCCTTTGCACAGAGACTGGACCTAGGCTGGGTCCGCATAGGTGATGTTTGCCTTGGGGATGTGCATAAGCCAAGCATCAGCACTTTAAAGACGCATATCCTTGACAATGGTCGACCCTCATTCCTCACCCCCTGCCAGAGCCAAATACATCTCAGAGAGATGGTGAACCACGGCAGGGAGTCAATACGTTGGGATGTGTTTCCTTCACCTACAAGTGTCTCTGCTGACAAAGCAGCTGTAGATAAGCTTGGCAGCTCAGTATTCGTGAGGACTGAGAATGATGATAAGTGCTCCATCCTTTGAAGACAGAGCCTTTCTAAACGCTATGGAAGAAGAGTGCCATAAAGCTGGGTGGCGCCTCTACCTTTTAGAGTACCCAAACATCCTCTTCCCAATAATCAGGATCAGGCCCTCTCTCGTCTTGCCTCTTTACAGCGCACCTTGAACAAAAGGCCTGCAATGAAAGAGTAGTGCATTGCCTTCATGGGAAAGGTGTTTGACAACAACCACGCTGAAAGTTGGAAAGGAATGCTGGTATCTGCCAATCTTTGGAGTTTACCACCCTCAGAAACCAGACCAGATCAGGGTGGTCTTCGACTCCAGTGCGCAGCATGGTGGAATATCCCTCAACAACGTTCTGCTTACCGGCCCAGATATGAATAACTCCCTCCTTGGAGTGCTGATCCGCTTCCAAAAGGAACCTGTAGCCATAACCGCCGACATTCTATTGTTTTGTAGTGAGAAAAGACCACAGGAATTACCTAAGGTTTTTATGGCACAGGGACAACGATATGTCAAAGGACATTGTTGAGTATCGGATGCGTGTGCACGTCTTTGGGAACAGTCCCTCCCTGCCATCGCAATCAATGGGCTAAGACGTGCTGCTCAGGAAGGTGAGAATGAGTACAGATCTGATACACGTCGCTTTGTGGAGAGACATTTTTACGTAGATGATGGGCTCATCTCTTTGCCCACAGAGTCCAAGGCCATCGATCTGCTGAAACAAGCTCAAGCATGTCTTGCTCAGTCAAACCTGAAGCTGCACAACATCACTTCAAACACTGCTGCCGTCATGAAAGCCTTCCCCGTTGAAGACCTGGCAAAGGCATAAAGGATCTTTCCTTGACTGATGAAGCTTTACCAATGCAAAGAAGCCTCGGACTGTACTGGGAAATGGAGTCTGACACATTCACCTTCAAAGTCTCTGCAGAAGAAAAACCATTCACTCGACGTGGAGTTTTGGCCACAGTGAACAGCCTTTTTGAACCCCTCAGTTTCGTGGCACCAGTGACCATACGAGGAAGGGCACTACTGCATGAATTCTCCACCATTGGCAGTTGTGACTGGGACACACCACTTCCAGAGTAAAAGCTAGAGTGGAAAACGTGGAGAGCTTCGCTTCGAGACTTGAAGAATCTTCATATCTCACGCACATACTCCCCCACTCTCTTCTTAGTGCTAAACACACAGAGTTGTGCCTCTTCTCTGATGCCTCCAACACAGCCATCGGTGCAGTAGCCTACCTTAGAGTAATCTCCGAAGACGGCCAATGCCATGTAGGATTTGTCCTAGGGAAAGCTAAATTGACTCCTCAACCGGAACCTACGACACCTAGGCTTGAACTCTGTGGAGCGGTACTGGTAGTGGAGATGGCGGACCCGATACTGGATGAGATTGACCTCAAACCTGAAGCAGTCAAGTTCTACTTGATAGCAAGGTAGTCCTGGCGTACATCTTCAATGACAGCAGACGTTTCTTTGTCTATGTACATAACAGGGTCAGACGCATTCGACAGACTACACGCCCGGAACAGTGGCACTATGTGCCGACAGATCAAAATCCAGCGGATCTTGGAACAAGGTCAGTGTCTGCATCACAGCCTTGCCAACACTTCATGGTTTACTGGACCTGCATTTCTACACAAGCCGCCAGAATGTTCTCTTGAAGTGCGAGAGTCCTTTCAGTTGATTGATCCAGAGCTAGATGTCGAAATCCGTCCACAAGTCACAAGTCTCATCACTCAAACAATGCAGAGACAACTTACCTCCCAGCATTTCCAACGTTTCTCCATCTGGAATTCTCTTCTCAGAGCTGTGGCACTCCTTATTCATGCAGCTCAATCCTTCAGGTCAGACTCCTCCAGGGCCGCTGATAAATGCAAAGGTTGGCATTGCTGTGACAAACCTTGCACTCCGGAGGAGTTGTCTGCCGCTAGAAATATCACCATCAAGTCTAAACAGAAAGAGACCTATGCTGAGGAGTTCAGTAAACTCACAGGGAACAGAGAACCCCCTCGATCCAGTCCACTTGTGAAGTTGAATCCAGTGATCCAGGATGGTGTCCTTCAAGTCGGTGGACACCTAACTCATGCACCTCTGGACCAAGCCGAAAGGAGTCCTCTCATCCTGGGGAAACAAAGCCATGTCACCAAGCTGTTAGTGCAGCAACATCATAAAGAGGTAAAGCACCAGGGCCGTCAGTTCACAGAGGGAGCCATCAGAGCGGCAGGTTAGTGGATTGTCGGTGGCAAGCGGCTTATCAGTTCCGTTTTGCATGAGTGCTTCACATGTCGCAAGCTCAGGGGTAAGATGGAGAAACAGAAGATGGCTGACCTCCGACCGGAACGCCTCAGTATATCCCCTCCATTCACATATGTTGGTTTGGATGTATTTGGTCCTTGGACAGTGGTCATTCGGCGAACAAGAGGAGGTGCAACTCAAAGCAAGCATTGGGCGATTCTCTTTACATGCATGAGTACCCGAGCGGTACATATTGAAGTGATAGAGTCCATGGACACTTCCAGCTGTATTAACGCCCTCCGCCGGTTCGTCGCCATCCGTGGACCAGCAAAACAGCTTAGATCCGACAACGGAACAAATTTCATCGGGGCAAGTAGAGAGCTGAAGATGGACAAGGACTCTAGCGAGCAGACAAATATCCACAGGTACAGTGAGCTAAGGGTACAGTGAGCTAAGGGTACAGTGAGCTAAGGGTACAGTGCTTTTTAGTAAAGGTAAGTTTAAAGGATGAAGATTTTTATAATGTGAGTGAGTTGATTTAAATTGGGGGCAAGCCATGTCAGTTGAGATTGGCCCCATGGTTTGTCCATCCTGCAACATGTGGGAGATCAGGGATATGGTCGGTGTTCCTGGTGACTAAGTTTGCAGGAAGTGTGTCCAGCTGCAGCTCCTGGCAGACCACATTGAACGATTGGAGCTGCGGCTGGATTCATACTGGAGCATCCACGATGCTGAGAAACTCGTGAATAGCACATACCGTGAGTTGGTCACACCGCAGGTAAAAGTTAAGTGGGCAGAAAGGGAACGGGTGGCCATTAGCCAGCGTAGCAATAGGCAGGTAGTGCAGGAGTCCCCTGTGGTCATCTCCCTCCTAAACAGATATACCATTTTGGATACTGTTGGGGGAGATGGCTCATCTGGGGAAGGCAGCAGCAGCCAAGTTTATGGCACCATGGGTGGTTCTGCGGCACAGGAGGGGAGAAAAAAGTGTGGAAGGGCTATAGTAATAGGGGATTCAATTATAAGGGGAAAAGATAGGAGTTTCTGCGGCCGCAAACGAGACTCCAGGATGGTATGTTGCCTCCCTGGTGCAAGGGTCAGGGATGTCACTGAACGGCTGCAGAGCATTCTGGAGGGAGGGGTTGAACAGCCAGCTGTCGTGGTGCACATTGGCATCAACGATATAGGTAAAAAACGGGATGAGGTCCTACAAGGTGAATTTAGGGAGCTAGGAGATAAACTTAAAAGTAGGACCTCAAAGGTAATAATCCCTGGATTACTACCAGTGCTACGTGCTAGTCAGAGTGGAAATAGGAGGATATTGCAGATTAATACGTGGCTTGAAAAATGGTCCAAGGGGGAGGGATTCAAATTTCTAGGGCATTGGAACCAGTTCTGGGGGAGGTGGGCCCAGTACAAACAGGATGATCTGCACCAGGGCTGGAATGGAACCAATGTCCTTGGGGGAGTGTTTGCTAGTGCTGTCAGGGAGGATTTAAACTAATGTGGCAGGGGGGTAGGAGCATGAGCAGAGAGACAGAGGGGTGTAAAATGAGGGTAGAAGCAATAGGTAGCAAGGTGAAAAGTAAAAGTGGCTGGCAGAAAAATCAAGGGAAGAAAATCAAAAAGGGCCACTTTTCAACATAATCGTATAAGGGGTAAGAGTGTTGTAAAAACAAGCCTGAAGGCTTTGTGTCTCAATGCAAGGAGCATTCGTAATAAAGTGGCTAAGTTGAATGTGCAGATAGTTATTAATGAATATGATATAGTTGGGATCACGGAGACATGGCTCCAGGGTGACCAAGGCTGGGAGCTTAACATCCAGGGATATTCAATATTCAGGAGGGATAGACAGAAAGGAAAAGGATGTGGAGTAGCATTGCTGGTTAGAGAGGAGATTAACTCAATAGAAAGGAAGGACATTAGCTTGGAGGATGTGGAATCAATATGGGTAGAGCTGCGAAACACTAAGGGGGAGAAAACGCTAGTGGGAGTTGTGTACAGACCACTTAACAGTAGTAGTGGAGTTGGGGATGGCATCAAACAGGAAATTAGAAATGTGTGCAACAAAGGTAATACAGTTATAATGGGTGACTTCAATCTACATATAGATTGGGTGAATCAAATTGGCTGGGGTGCTGAGGAAGAGGATTTCTTGGAAAGTATGCGTGATAGTTTTTAAACCAACATGTAGAGGATCCAAAAAGAGAGCAGGCTATTCTAGACTGGGTATTTAGTAATGAGGAAGGGTTAGTTAGCAGTCTTGTTGTGAGTGGCCCCTTGGGCAAGAGTGACCATAATATGGTTGAGTTCTTCATTAGGATGGAGAGTGACATAATTAATTCAGAAACAAGGGTTCTGAACTTAAAGAAAGGTAACTTTGAGGGTATGAGACGTGAATTGGCCAAGATAGACTGGCAAGTGATTCTTAAAGAGTTGACGGTGGATGTGCAATGGAAGGTATTTAAAGTCTGCATGGATGAACTACAACAATTGTTCATCCCAGTTTGGCAAATTAATAAATCAGGGAAGGTAGTGCATCCGTGGATAACAAGGTAAATCAGGGATAGTATCAAAACAAAAGATGAAGCATACAAATTAGCCAGAAAAAGCAGCCTACCAGAGGACTGGGATAAATTCAGAGTCCAGCAGAGGAGGAAAAAGGGCATCATTAGGAAAGGGAAAATAGATTATGAAAGAAAACTGGCAGGAACATAAAAACTGACTGTAAACGTTTTTATAGACATGTGCAGAGAAAAAGATTAGTTAAAACAAATGTAGGTCCCTTGCAGTCAGAAACAGGTGAATTGATCATGGGGAACAAGGACATGACAGACAAATTGAATAACTACTTTGGTTCTGTCTTCACTAAGGAAGACATAAATAATCTGCCGGAAATAGCAGTGGACCGGGGGTCAAATGAGATGGAGGAACTGAGTGAAATCCAGATTAGCCGGGAAGTGGTGTTAGGTAAATTGAATGTAATAAAGGCCGATAAATCCCCAGGGCCAGATAGGCTGCATCCCAGAGTACTTAAGGAAGTAGCCCCAGAAATAGTGGATGCATTAGTGATAATTTTTCAAAACTCTTTAGATTCTGGAGCAGTTCCTGAGGATTGGAGGCTAGCTTATGTAACCCCACTTTTTAAAAAGGGAGGGAGAGAGAAAACGGGGAATTACAGACCAGTTAGTCTAACATCGGTAGTGGGAAAAATGCTAGCCAGTTATTAAAGATGGGATAGCAGCACATTTGGAAAGTGGTGAAATCATTGGACAAATTCAGCATGGATTTACGAAAAGTAAATCATGTCTGACGAATCTTATAGAATTTTTCGAGGATGTAACTAGTAGAGTGGATAAGGGAGAACCAGTGGATGTGTTATATCTGGACTTTCAGAAGGCTTTCGACAAGGTCCCACATAAGAGATTAGTATGCAAACTTAAAGCACACGGTATTGGGGTTCAGTATTGATGTGGATAGAGAACTGGCTGGCAAACAGGAAGCAAAGAGTAGGAGTAACGGGTCCTTTTCAGAATGGCAGGCAGTGACTAGTGGGGTACCGCAAGGCTCAGTGCTGGGACCCCAGCTAATTACAAAATGTATTAATGATCTGGATGAGGGAATTGAATGCAACATCTCCAAGTTTGCAGATGACACGAAGCTGGGGGGCAGTGTTAGCTGTGAGGAGGATGCTAGGAGGCTGCAAGGTGACTTGAATAGGTTGGGTGAGTAGGCAAAAGCATGACAGATGCAGTATAATGTGGATAAATGTGAGGTTATCCACTTTGGTGGCAAAAACAGGAAAGTGGACTATTATCTGAATGGTGGCCGATTAGGAAAACGGGAGATGCAACGAGACCTGGGTGTCATGGTACTCCAGTCATTGAAAGTAGGCATGCAGGTGCAGCAGGCAGTAAAGTAAGCGAATGGTATGTTAGCATTCATAGCAAAAGGATTTGAGTATAGGAGCAGGGAGGTTCTACTGCAGTTGTACAGGATCTTGGTGAGGCCACACCTGGAGTATTGCGTACAGTTTTGGTCTCCTAATCTGAGTAAAGACATTCTTGCCGTAGAGGGAGTACAGAGAAGGTTCACCAGACTGATTCCTGGGATGGCAGGACTTCCATATGAAGAAAGACTGGATAGACTCGGCTTGTACTCGCTAGAATTTAGAAGATTGAGGGGGGATCTTATAGAGACTTACAAAATTCTTGAGGGGTTGGGCAGGCTAGATGCAGGAAGATTGTTCCCGATGTTGGGGAAGTCCAGATCAAGGGGTCACAGTTTAAGGATAAGGGGGAAGTCTTTTAGGACCGAGATGAGAAAATCATTTTTCACACAGAGTGGTGAATCTGTGGAATTCTCCGCCACAGAAGGTAGTTGAGGCCAGTTCATTAGCTATATTTAAGAGGGAGTTAGATGCGGCCCTTGTGGCTAAAGGATCAGTGGGTATGGAGAGAAGGAAGCTACAGGATACTGAGTTGGATGATCTGCCATGATCATATTGAATGGGGGTGCAGGCTCGAAGGGCCGAATGGCCTACTCCTGCACCTAATTTCTATGTTCTATTTTCTATGTTTAAGTCAGCTGGGATGCACATGGGAGTTCAACCCCCCTCACGCTTCACACATAGGAGGGGCCTGGGAATATTTGATTGGCGTCTCACGCAGAATCCTGGACTCCATGTTGCTACAGCGGAAGTCACTCCACCTCACTCACAAAGCCCTTTGTACCCTCATGGCTGAAGTATCAGCAATCATCAATGCTAGACCATTAGTGCCAATCTCTTCTGATCCGGACTCACCATTCTTCCTAACTCCTGCAATGCTGCTTACCCAGAAGTCCGGCGTACCAGCTCCTCCAAGCCATTTCACAGGGGAAGACGTCTTCAAGAGCCAATGGAGGCAGGTACAAACTTTGGCCAATGAGTTGTGGGTTTGCTGGAGACGGGAGTACTTGCCAACTCTGAAGAGCAGACGTAAATGGAATGAAACATGCAGAGATCTGCAAACTGGAGACATTGTGCTTTTGAAAGACAGCCAGCTGTCCCTTAACAAATGGCCTATGGGATTAGTTACCTCTGTTTTCCTAAGCAGTGATGGCAAAGTGCGGAAGATAGAGGTCAGGACAGCTTCTCAAGGCACCTCTGAGAGCTACATGAGACCTGTCTCTGAGGTCATTCTTCTCCTTCCTGAGAGACAAGGATCCTGAGGTTACTTTAGCTGATGTTAGTAGCGGCATCTATCGATGTCAGGCGGGGAGTATTCTGTCCTCTGCTTGAATTTATGTGCAATAGCGCCGTCTGTTGGACCTTTATTGTGAAAGGTCAGTTGCACACAGGAAGTAGTTAGCAGGAAGTAGTCTCCTGTCTGTTTGTCTGTCACGTTTTAACGGTGTGCGGAGGTTCTAGTCGCGGTGGCAGCGTGTAATTTCCCTCGTGGAGTCTGGGATTCCTCGCCGGAGAAGAGCTCCGACTGCCGACCCGCGGCCTATAACATCATGAAGCCCCGGTCTCTGGTAAGAGGTGGCCGATTCGGGACTTCCAAGCCGCGGAGGTCCCGAATCGGCTTGTGTTTAAGCCGGTTTGAAATAGTGTTTAAAATACAGAATAAATGGTGTTAAATGTACACAATGTACATGGATCAACAGTGTTTAAAATACATGATAAATGGAGTTATAGGGAACAGCGACATGCCACGAGGAGTACAAATTAAAGCCTTAATTTCCTTCCCAATGTATGATGACTGTAACTTCTAATGATCCCGACAATGTATTATATTATATGACATTTTTTGGTACATGAGCAAGTTATTAGACAGTCTTTTATAGATCTAGTCTTAGCACAATAATAAAGGTAGACAAAAATTCTAGAGAATTTCTCAAGCATTTTTGGCTACCTTCGAATTTCCAGCATCTGCAGTTCCTTCTTAAACAATAATAAAGTTATCAATTTGAACACTACTGTACATTTTTGGTTTTGCTCTTGTTGTAAGGCATGCATGGTATTGTAAGCTCTTCTACATTTAAGATAAATCAAGTCGTCAAGTAAAGAGAGTTTATTGTCATGTGTCCCAGATAGGACAATTATATTCTTTCTTTGCTTCAGCACAACAGAATATAGTGGGCATGAATACAGAATTTATTCAGTAAGCATCAATTGACCTATTAGAGGAAAAATGCATCTTCAAATACATGTCTCTCCCCACCCTTGAAAACAATTGCATTTAAGTGACATATCATCCATTCTGCAGTTATGTAGTTATAATCAGATTTGTTCTTATAAGTTAATTCTATATGATATTTTACTGTAATTTCAGATGCTGACAGTGGGTCCAGAATACTCGTTGATAAGATCTCCTACAGCAAACTATGGAGTACTTGTCAAAGAATTGCCGTCTTTGTTCTGAACACCCTGTATATCTCACACATAAAACAATAAATTATGTAAATCTTCCCATAAATGACAGAAATAAAAAGTGTTATCCTTGTTTATGAATTTTGATGTAGAATGATTTAAAATTGAGGAGACTGATGCAATATACTGCTAACCCATAAATGTTTAGTTATGAGATATTCACATATAAAAACTCACTCAGTAGGCCAGGTGGCTGTGAGCGGCCGCCGGGACTGGACAGCGGAACCACAGCTAGACCCGGGGCTCGCAGGTGACCTGGGAACTGCAGCTAGACCCGGAGGGTCCTGGTCTCTATGCAAAAAAGGCTGCCGACCCCTTGTCAAAACCAAACCCTCGATCCTGTCCCGCCATCCTTTTTTTCCAAATTTAGCAACTCAAATGGTGGTGCGTCTTCATTGCCGGGAAATACTGTAACTCATTTCCCTCAAATATATGTTAAATTAAAAACGAAACTATGGTAGCAATGCACAGTATACATGTCTAATGCTCGTACTTCTGCATCAATGTAGGTATGTATACACAATATTTCTTATCACTAATATAGAATGAAAAAATAAATTTGGCATGTGTTCATTTATATTTTATTCACAATATTAGGATTTCAGAGAGAGAGGTTGAATGAAAGAAAAAAAAGTTCACCAAAATTACAGATCACAAGATACGAGAGAAATATACATATATGTGTGTGTTATATATATACACACATCACACATATATACGCATCTTATATATATATATATATAATGAATATATGTGTTTATACATTTAAGAAACTAGAGAAATATGTATGTGTGTTATATAATTATATACATCAATATCACATTTATATGTGTGCGTATCATATATATAATATATATGCGTTTTTATAATATATAAATATAGGCAAATATATTGGCTTATGTTCCTTGTATCTTATAGGCAAAAAAAATATATATAATTGCCTTTATGGCATGTACATCATGAGAATGGCTCATGTACTTCATGAGTTGCTTAAAATCAATGTTGCTTCTGATCCATGAGGAACTTTAAAATCTATTATTATCTCTATCTTGCCACTCACACACAGAAACACACACATACCGTTCCCCCACAACACTGATTAAACCAAAGATCGTAGAATGCATATGGTCCAGAGACCTTTCATTGCGCATTGTCGCTCATTTTATACGCAGTTTCCCTTTTTAATATATTTTTTTAAAAGAAGCACCTTATTTATTATAAACAAAGATAATGATGACCTAACATAGAAGACTAAGAGACCAAGATAAACTGCAAAATCCAATGGACTGACATGGATTAAACTTCGAGAGGCATAACGGGGATCGGGGTCTTATTCGTAAAATGGCGGAAGTGACGTTCCGATGCGTACTACATGTCAGTCCATTGGAATTCGTAGGAGTGGTCTATCTCGCTCCTTTAGTATCTTTGCTTCGAACGTTGTCCGGCAGCGTAGGACACGCGCGCCTCCTTTCCACCGCCATCAACCTTCGAACGTGGTCCTGGTGGGGTAGGGCGCGCGCCCGCGCTAACGCCCGCGGTTGGAAGCAAAGATACTGGAGGAGCTTTGGTTGGAATCAACGATCACAGAGCATCTAGCTTGTATCTTTGGTTGGAACCGTCGCTCTTGACCAAAGATCCTATAGCAGAGCAAGATGGCCTACTCCCACGAAAAACGTGTAGTACAGTCATGGGCAGATTCATGGGTAATTATAGGACCCATTTCAGCAACCAGCCTCCGCCATCTTGTTTCCGCCATCTTGGTTCTGCCCAAAGAAATAATCTTTGCTTCCGCCTCCGTCTTCGGGGTTGAGGCGGCGGCCCGACTCGGGGCTGAGGCTGTGTCCCGACGGAGCGGGCCAACTCAGGGCTGAGGTTGTGTCCCAGCAACGACGGCCTGACTTGGGGCTGAGGCTGTGTCCCGGCGGCGGTGGTTTGACTCGAGGCCGAGGCTGTGTCCCAGCTAAGTTCCCGACTCGGGGCGGAGGCGGTTTTCCGGCGGAGCGGCCTGACACGGGGCTGGCGGTTTTCCGGCGGAGGGGCCTGACTCGGGGCTGAGGCTGTGTCCCGGCGGCCCGACTTCGGAGGTTCGGCCTCGAGACAGTAGACGACATCGTCTGGAGCTCGCAGGTCACAGGTTGGCGACCTGTTTTTCCGCTGGACTAGAGGGCAGCAGCTTCGGCAGCTTCGACCGCTCCGGACCGCAGAGTTTGAACCGGCCCATGGCAATATTGGTGCCATATGCTGCTGATGTGTCGTTATCAGATATTCAGTGTTAAATAGAGAAATAAATCACAATAAAAGCGAAAATATAAATCCTTCCACAATGTGCGGGGAGTCTGGCCCAGATCAGCATGGCCAAGACACCAAAGTGAAGTTGCGGGGAGGTTTACAATGTTTTTTAATTTAATGTTGTCCCTTGTCTAGTCTGAAATAAAGTTCATCATTGGATATAAAAATGCACCAAGACATGTAAATGTGTGTGTTATATTATTATATACATCTATATCAAATTCATGTATGTGTGTTCTTTCCAGCACAATCTAATCCGTTGTATGCTCGCTGAATAAAACCATCCTTAAGTTATACATCATTTGTAAATCTTGCTTAAACACATTTAATTTTGTGAAATACTTAATTTAGATAACCCCTACCATTACAGACAGATCTCATTCCACTGTCTGGCTTTTGGGAAGACCAGACCCATTTTATTGTTGAGAAACAACTCCATAGACACAAAGACATTAACCATATAACAATTACAGCACGGAAACAGGCCATCTCGGCCCTTCAAGTCCGTGCCGAACAACTTTTTTTCCCTTGGTCCCACCTGCCTGCACTCATACCATAACCCTCCATACCCTTCTCATCCATATGCCTATCCAATTTATTTTTAAATGATACCAACGAACCTGCCGCCACCACTTCCACTGGAAGCTCATTCCACACCGCTACCACTCTCTGAGTAAAGAAGTTCCCCCTCATGTTACCCCTAAACTTCTGTCCCTTAATTCTAACGTCATGTCCTCTTTCCAGTTGCTCTAGCCCTGGAATTAAATAACATTCCGGGGCTAGAGCAACTGGAATCTTCATTTATTATTTTCCCAAATACTACAGTTGTGAACAGTGTGATTAGATGAATGAATTACAGAGTGCAAGTGTCAACTCAACAAAATCAACTCAAACACAGCATATGAGCCATTTAAAAATAAATTATTTAAAAAACATTAAAAAAAACATTACCAGAATCAAAATATATATATGTGAGAAAAGGGGTTAACAGACATGGTTGATTTAAACTAGGAATAGAAAAAATGTAGCTTAGAAAGAAATAAGGTTTCAACAAAGCCAGACTGTTAGTGGGATAGAAAGTAACGACAGATAGAACAGAGCACAGAGAGAACTTTGAGATAAAAAGTAGCAGACAGATAAAAACTTCAGTATAAGCCTTTGACGTCAGGAGATGTTCCGAGGCGTTCCTGGACTTTCTCGTGGGAATGTGGGCTTTATGTTATAATTAAAAAGAGGCAAAATGGTGAGAAAAGAGGGTGTGGCTATAATGTAATGAAATGTATAAAGATAGAATACATCCCGACCCTCGGTGTGCCTCTAGGGGAGAGGAAAGGAGAGGCACCTATTCTGCAGAATATTATCTTAATAAAAGCTTCTTTGCTGACTTTGTCTCAAACAGCATTTGTGATTTTTTTATATCTCACAATATACATTTTATTCTTTAACAAGAATTAACATAATTATGAATCTAGCCCTATATCACACACACAAACTGTCCCCCCGCAACGTTGATTACACCGCGGGTCGGGTAGGTTCCGGTTACTGAAATGGACGAACAAAATGCCCACGTTCCGTTCCGCTCCGTTGCGTTGCGTTGCGTTGCGTTGCGTACTGCGCGTCAGCCCACTGCATTTGGCGGGAGTGGCCTATCTTGCGCCGCCAGAGGATCTTTGCTCGAGACGCTGTGGCGTCGCGCGAGATCTGTACGCTGCAGTCCCATTGGACGCCGCAGACCCCGTAGGCAATTGGTTCGTTCCCGTCTGGAGTTGAGAATAGGAAGAGCAGTCGAACTGGTAACTTGGGCCAGGCCGGTGTGCAATTGATCTGCCGATTTAATTTTTCCGAATGTAAGTTTTGCATGTATAGGAGTCGGCGAGATCCACGTTTCCCGTGTGTTTTATTAAAACAAAATGTTTACACTGTAGGTGCGGTATACACTTCCAGTTCGGACATTAACTACAGACTAATCAATCAAGCTGGCATGTGTCTGCTATGGAATTTCTCCAACTTCATAATTTGCCCTTTAAACATAGTATTACGAGGACAAACGCATTTTTTGCACAGTCTGTGTGGTGTCTTGGAGTATGTTTTTGTGTGTACAGGGTAGAGTTTGTACATCTTGGACATGATATTTATATTGCACCATGTTTGTCAAAACGATGCTCCAATGAATAACACCATTGTCCAGAAATGTCATTTGCATAATGGACGTCTATGTGCGCTATACAGAAGAAGTTATTGGAAAAAAACGGATTGTTGAGTGCAATTGTGCATTTATTGCATCTATTATCAAAGCACTTGAGTTTGCCTTTGGGTACTCTGTGTAAGGCACACAAAACTCAGCCACATGCGTAACAACAGGGTGTAATACCTCCCTTGCAAATGTGAGGCCCGCTTAGGTGATATTTAAAGGAGGCCTGTTCGAAAATGGGCAAAACTGGGAATCAGCTTCAGAGGGGTTTCCTGTTCAGCTAAAACTTTGTTCCCCCACATGTATTTGGATTCTCGCCCACCTGACTCTATCCTGACCACATCTCTCCTGAAGGTAGACAAAAATGCTGGAGATACTCAGTGGGCGAGGCAGCATCTCTGGAGCGAAGGAAAAGGTGACATTTCGGGTTGAGACCCTTCACCACATCTCTCCCGAATATCACCTTGAAATCCCTCCAGCAGCTGATCACAGCTTGAGCCTTGGTTCTAACTGGCACACCTGCTCCTACTCCAAGCAATCTTGTCTCAGCTGACACTTCTTCACCTCCCAAAGCCTGTAAATTAGCTGCAGATGAAATGTTTTCGTGACTATTGGTTAAATTACTACAGTGTTGTGCTGTTGCACGCAATTTGTTGGCCTGCTGTATGTGTGTAGATAATGCTTTATCCAGCATTCTTTATGTCCCTTTGCCAGGAAACGGTTCCTTCCTCTTCAAACCTCAAAATCACAACATCAGATGTGACCTGTGATTGCCTGAACTAATTGTTATAACTAAATGGTTAAGATAGATAAAATCAGGTTCTTCTGTCACAAACCTGTCAAATGAAAGTTGGATAAAATGAAATAGAAAATGTATCCATCCTGGGCATTTGTTTACTTTTGGGACCGTGAGCCAAAAATAGTTTTTTGTTTGGTAAGGTTAATGCTAAAAGTCTGCTAGAAATTTGTAATAAACTGTAAAAAGTCCTTTGTTATCACAACATTACATGTATTGAATAGTGTGTGAAGTTGATCTGCAAAAGTGTGGTATTTATCTTGGAACAAGGTAGTGTTGTAAAGTGAGATGTGGGTTTGGGCATTGGAACAATAAAGCAGTCGAATAGAGTGAAAAGAGAAAGAACTAAGAAAGAAATGGCAGTAGAAAAGGTGGGCTGTGAGACATAAATCCTCAGCACACTTGCTGAAATAAGTGGTAGACAAAAGGAGTTAATTGAATATGTATGAAACATCATTACAAAGCATTGGTTGTATTGTTGATGTTGCTTTGCTGAGAATTGCATTAGCGAATCATGTAATTCCTAATGATAGATATGATAGTGTCATTTAAGAGACTTTTGGATGAGCATAGAATGGACAGAATGCACAGAATGGAGTCATATGCATTTTGCAGGTAGATAAGGGTTGGTCTTGGCATTGTGATCGGCACAGACATTGGGGGTTGAAGAGCCTATTCCTGTGCTGTACTGACAGACCAAGTATTAATATGGTTAAAAATACTCATCCAAAATTATATCCTATGTCATTTTGTTGGATTGAAATTCCATTCTAGACTTTTGAGTGCACTTTTTTTTACTACCACAGTAATGCATTGTGTTTATGCTAAATTGAACAACCCCAGCTACTTCACACCAGCAAAAGGCTACCACGAGTTAAAGTATGGCACTTGCACACATGCTTATTCAGAAGCTGAGCTCCAAGTCATGAACTCGTTTCTCTCAAGCATGAAAGAAAATGAACTTGCTCTTAATATCTGTGAAATAGAGGATGTCGACTAGCCTGCCTCATCTGATAATTTGATGATCGATATTTCCAATAGTACAGCAGGCACCTCAACAGTGGTGGCATATTTGATTTGATTTGATTTTATTACTTGTCATTCGAACCTCAGAGAGGTACACAGACAACTCAATTCACACAAACATCCATCACAGTGAATCTCCTCCTCACTGTGATGGAAGGCAAAGTCTTCTCTCTCCCCCGCACCATTTCTCTCCCAAGGTCGAAGCCCCAGGCGGGCAATGTTAAGTCCCACGGCCATTGAGGCCGCGCCAGGCGATGTACGGCCCCGCTCTAGGCCCAAAAGTCACAACGTTGGAGGCCCCGGCTGGCGCTGGATTGTCCCGCGGCCATGAAAGCCGCGCCGGGCGATGTATGGCCCCGCTCCCGGTCGCTCCAACCCCGCGACACGGGCTGGAGAAGCTGTGTTGCGGGATCTACGGAAAGCAGTCTCTCACCCGGACCCGTGCATCTCTACCCATGCGTCTTCCATCAACGTCTTGACTGGCCGTCCCGGGTCACGTCTTCCATGGGTGGATTCCCACAGCACAACCTTGTTTGCTGGCATTTCTGGGTGGCGGTGGCAGTGACCAGCGAGCCTCATCCTTCTCGACCTGATCTTCTTGGTCACAGGTGGAATCTCTGTAATCTCTGTCATAGGTGGAATTTTGTAATGGAGACTAGTTACACTTATCAAACGCAAAAAACTGCAGGTGCTGGAAATCTGAAATAAAAATTTAATACACTCAGCAGTTCAGAAGCAGCTGTGGGGAGGAAATTTCAAGTTGTTGACCCCTCGTCAACCTTTCCCCCTTCTCTGCAATTTAAAATATTTTAGATTTCTAGTTTGACATTCTTTTAGAATAACATTAATCTGTCCGAAAATTGCCTATTTAGATCCATACAAAAACTAAAGTCTATGGAACTTGAATTTTCTTGTCTTCATAATTTTGATCTTTCTGGTCTTCGTAAATCATGGATAATCCAAGTAATGAAATTAGTATTTTTCTAGTGATCCTACTAACTTTGCCACCAAAAGATACATTGAATTACTGTTTGTAGGGTGGCACTTTTTTTTCACTGATTCAGATTCAGATTCAGATTCAATTTTAATTGTCATTGTCAGTGTACAGTACAGAGACAACGAAATGCACTTAGCATCTCCCTGGAAGAGCGACACAGTAAATGATTTGAATAAATAATAATAAGTGTCCGGGTGGGGGGGGTAATTGGCAGTCACCGAGGTACGTTGTTGAGTAGCGTGACAGCCGCCGGAAAGAAGCTGTTCCTGGACCTGCTGGTTCGGCAACGGAGAGACCTGTAGCGCCTCCCGGATGGTAGGAGGGTAAACAGTCCATGGTTGGGGTGAGAGAGGTCCTTGGCGATGCTGAGCACCCTCCGCAGACAACGCTTGCTTTGGACAGACTCAATGGAGGGGAGCGAGGAACCGGTGATGCGCTGGGCAATTTTCACCACCCTCTGTAATGCCTTCCAGTCGGAGACAGAGCAGTTGCCATACCAAACTGTGATGTAGTTGGTAAGGATGCTCTCGATGGTGCAGCGGTAGAAGTTCACCAGGATCTGAGGAGACAGATGGACCTTCTTCAGTCTCCTCAGGAAGAAGAGACGCTGGTGAGCCTTCTTGATCAGAGTTGAGGTATTGTGGGTCCAAGAGAGGTCGTCGGAGAGGTTGACTCCCAGGAACCTGAAGCTAGAAACATGTTCCACCTCCGTACCGTTAATGTGGATGGGGGTGTGCGTGCCGCCCCTGGACTTCCTGAAGTCTACAATGAGCTCCTTGGTCTTCTTGGAGTTACCCATCCACCTTATTTGGGAAATTAAGATAATTAAAGCTATAATCTGTGGATTGTTATTATTCCTATTCATCCAAGTTTACAAAAATCTCAGAATAAACTGAAAGTAAGTGCAGTGTTAAGATAATTTCTGTCACATTTTCTTTGCAGGTCTTGATTGTCACTCTCTGTTGTGCTACACTGAAATACCTTTGTCATGTTGGATGTTGGGAAATGGCCATTGTTTGCCTTGCTTCCACCACAGGACCTCAACTCCATTCGCCTCGCCTGTGTCTTTGGAGCGTCTGGTAATGAAACCCTATATGTCACAGAAAATGATGAGGTAATGTTCTTTCTTTAAGAATATCAAATCATGGCCCAAATTCTTAGTTTATGGAAACAAAGTAAAAGGAGCTGAATTTGTTATTTACTTGACTCAAATGGCTTCTTTCATTCAAACTTAAGGATTTTGAAAATTATTCTTCAAGTATTCTCATGCAAGGGCACTGTGATTTCATGATTTGCTAGCAGCTGTTTGTGGAAGTAGTTCTGACAAAAGATATTTGAGTGGAAATAACAAATCTTACATTTCTCGTTCCATTGCCTGATCTTGCTAGTATCCTCAGTTATTTTATCTTCAGATGTTCGGGAGCAGTAGTGTTTTACTTTTTGTTTTATCACCAAGCTTTTTTTTTCTATATATTCAGCAAAGCATAACATTGACATGTAGATAATATATTTTGGTCTTGGAGTCTATCTTGACTATGTTGGAAGAACGGAGCCAGTCACGCAGCATTAGTGGCAAGAGAAACCAGTTAACGTTTTGAGTCGGGTGTCCTTCCCTTCCTCAGAACTAGCTGACCCAAGATGCTGCTTGACTGACTAAGTTCATCCAGTGTTTTCTGTTTTGTTTTCCATCGACAGACTACTACTTGAGCTGAATTTCCATAACGTGATGAAACGACATTGATCTGAATGTTAACTCTGCAAATCTTGCTGAACTCTCTGAATATTTACAACATTTACTGTTTTTATTTCAGATTGCTGCATCTACAATTCATTTATTTTTTATTCTGCAGATTGTTGGCAAATATATTATGAATGGTTGAACTTTTAAAATTAAATATATTGGAATATCAAATGTAATATTTTCTAGGTGAGAGTCCGAAAAAAAAGACTATATGTGTCAAGATTACAGACTAAATTCAAAATGAAATTTAACTTAAGTGCTTATTTTTGCATTAGGTATTTGCCCTTGGAACTAACTGCAGTGGTTGCTTAGGAACTGGGGATATTCAGAGTACAATCGAGCCAAGGAAAATTGAAATTTTGTGTGGCAAGAAGATTGTTCATCTAAGTTACGGAAGTGGACCCCACGTGGTACTTACAACTTCAGGTAATATACATTAAGAGACATTTAGACACTTCGAACAATGCTACATACCTACCTTTTTTTAACAAGTTAACTGGTAATGACATGAATTTAAAATGGAGCTGTTCCTGATGAATAAGGAATGATCAGAAATGTTCTAGCCAGATTGTATAAACATAATTCCAGCTAATGCATGATTTAACAACTGTAGCTTTAGTAAATCTCTATGGGGTCAAGGAAAGAGCATTCACGTCGCAGCCTTGTTTCCACTAATCTTTCCACCATCACGCATAAGAAGCGCAAGATAGACACCATTGCATGCAGATGCAAAGCGTGTTCAGCTCTGGCTGAACAACTTCTAATCTTGTGTGTTGACTCGACAAGAAGAAATAAATCTCTATTAAAAGGGCAGGCAGCACAAGTATTTAGATCTAGCAATGATGAAAACATTTTAATATATTTCCAAGTTAGAATTTGAGTAAATGTACCTGGTCATAGAATCATACAGTGCGGAAACAGGCCCTTCGGCCCAACTTGCCCACACCGGCCAACGTCCCAGCTACACGAGTCCTGCATGCCAGCATTTCGTCCATATCCCTCCAAACCTGTCCTATCCATGTACCTGTTCAACTGCTTCTTAAATGTCGGGATAGACCCTGCCTCAACTACCTCCTCTGGCAGCTTGTTCCATGTATCCACCAGGGTTTGTGTGAAACAGTTACCCCTCAGATTCCTTTTAAATCTTTTCCCCTTCACCTTAAACTTATGTCCTCTGGTTCTCGATTCACCTACTCTGGGCAAGAGACTCTGTGAATCTACCCTATCTATTCCCCTCATTATTTTATACACCTCTATAAGATCATCCCTCATCTTCCTGCGCTCCAAGGAATAGAGTACCAGCCTACTTAACCTCTGCCTATAGTTCAGACCCTCTTGTCCTGGCACAACCTCGTAAATCTTCTCTGTACCCTTTCCAACTTGACAACATTATTTCCTATAACACGGTGCCCAGAACTGCACACAATACTCTAAATGTGACCTCACTAACATCTTGTACAACTGCAAGATGACCTCCCAACTTCTATACTCAATACTGGCTGATGAAGGCCAGTGTGCTAACTCCTTTTTGACCACCTGATCTACCTGCAACTCCACCTTCAGGGAGCTATGCACCTGCACTCCTTGATCCCTCTGCTCTGCAACACTACTCAGAGCCTTACCATTCACTGTGTAGGTCCTGCCCATGTTAGACTTCCCAAAATGCAACACCTCACAACTTTTTAAAAATGATTTTTAAAGGAAAATAATAGTGCTAGCTATTCTTTTTTAAATAAGTGTATGATGGGAAAACTAAATGTTGATATTTTCAGACTATTCAAAAACAAATTATGACAAAGTTAAATATTTATTTGTGGTCAAATTAAAATAAACCTTGCTGTTATTGCTTTTCAGATGGAGAAGTTTACGCCTGGGGAAATAATGGTTACAGTCAGCTTGGCAATGGAACAACTACTCAAGGCTTGTCTCCATGTCAGGTTTCTACCAATTTGCTCAATAAGAAAGTAATTGAGGTGGCCTGTGGATCCCATCATTCCATGTCATTGACTTCTGATGGGGAAGTAAGTAAACTTTGTTTTTGGAGATAGGAGCTGATAATTAAGAAACGTAAGACTTAAAGGATTCCAAACTCGAACTTGAAAATATGAATGGAACACAATTATAAATAATAAGTTTGCACAAACTCAAAATTTTCACTGTTACAGATTTACTGGTTTGTTAATCTGCTGAAGGATGTGTATCGAAAGACTAGTTAATTATTTGGAAGCGGAAATTGTTTTGTTTATTTTGTTTCTAAATTTATTGCACGGTCTTAGTAATTCAGGTCCTTCTTTGCCTTGTCTGGTCTACCTTTGCAGCCTTCTCCATTCCTTCAATGCTCTTAGGATTTCTGTCTCTGGCCCTTCATTATCTCTATCCACATCACATCAGTGTTAGTAGCTGCCAAGACATAAACGCTACAATTTCTAGGCCTGATCAAGTCTATTTTCAGACATTGTAGGAAGTTAGGGAAAAAACTGTGGGATCCATGGCAGAGATATTTGTATTATTGAAAGCCATGGGTGAGGTCCTGGTACACTGAAGGGTGGCTAATGTTGTGCCTATTTTGTGAGCCTTACATCAATGATGGGAAAGTTATTGGAAGGGATTTAGAGGAATAGGATTGTTATGCATTTGAAAGGCAAGGAATAATTAGGGATTATCAGCATAGTATTTGTTATATGTGAGAAATTGGCTCTCGCAAATTTCATTGATTTTTTTTGAAGAGGTGACCAAAAAGATTGATGTAGGTAGTCTACATGGATTTTATCAGTCTTTGACCAGGAACTGCATGGTAGGCTGGTGTGGATGTTTAGACCACATGGGATCCAGGGATCCAGCTTGTCAGTTAAATATAAAATTTACTTTAAGGTAGGATATAGAGGATGGCGGACAACTTGGACAATAAGAATAAGTAGCATGCTGTTGTTCATTGACTACAGTTCAGTGGTCCAACATGCATATCCTTTCCAAACTTATCAATCTCAGAGAACTTGATCTTGGCTCATCCCTATGTAATTGGATCCTCGACTCCAGTATAATCAGTATGAATTGGCAATAACACTTCCTCCTCGAAAACCATCAACACAGAAGAATCTTAAAGCTGCGCGCTCACCCCCTGCTTACTTTGTCTATACCCATAGACTGTGTAGCCAGACACAGCTCAAATGCCACCTTTAAATTTGCCAATGATACCACTGTTGTTGGACGAATAAAGGGCGATGATGAGTCAGAATACAGGAGGTAGATTGATAATCTGATTGAATGGTGCTGGAACAACAATCTTGCTATCAACGTTAGCAAGACCAAGGAGCTGATTGTTGAATTTAGGAAGGGAAACCAGGGAATGCCCAAACCTGTTTTCATCGATGGAATAGCAATCGGGGAGAAAGTCAACAGCTTCAAATTCCTGGGCATGCATATCTCTGAAGATCTGTCCGAGCACAGCAATGTAATCACAAAGCAAGCTCATCAGTGCCTCTACTTTGAAGAATGAGGAGATTTGATACGAAGAGAAATATTTTATTAAACATCATCAGGTGTTCGGTAGGGAGTACACTGCATCATGATCTAGTTTACAATATGAGCTTGTCGGAACGAAAGAGCCTCCAGGAAGTGGCAGACATTGCCTTGCCCCCCCCCCCCTAAAATCAGGCTCTTGAACACTACGCAATACTAACCACTACTTCAGCAACTATGATCTTTAATGGACTGTGTTTTTGCTTGCACTATGGACTGTTTGTGCACTAATAAGATTGTTAGCTGAACTGTTATTAATTTAACGTATTATTAATTAATTTTTATTTACCTGTGTTATCGAGTTAATGGGCTTGTTAAACTGCTGCAAGTAAGAATCTCATTGGTCAGTTGCTGCTACATATGATAATTGAACACTATTAACTTTTGACTTTCTCTTGAGTGTTGTTTTTCAGACTAGAGATGTCTCACGAGTGGTATGCCACAGAGATTGATGCTGGGTCCACCGTTGTTCATTATTAATATTAACAATTTGCTTGTGAGTGCAGGCAGCATGGTTAGTAAATTTGCAGATGACACTAAAATTGGTAGTATGGTGGGATGTGAAGATTATCTATGATTCCAACGGGATCAACCGAGTCAATGGACCAGGGAATGGCAGATTAAATTTAATCCAGATAAATGTGAGGTGTTGCATTTTGGCAGAACAAACCTGTAGGGTAACACCATAAATGCTATGACCCTGAGAAATGTTGTAGAACAGAGAAAGGTTGCAGGTTCGTAGTTTCGTGAAGATGGTGAAACAGAGAGACATGGTGGTGAAGAGGGCATCTGGCACATTTGCCTTCATTGGTCAGGGTATTGAATACAGGAGTATGCATCGGGTACACTGGATGCAGTAGATGAGGTTAGAGGAGGTGCATGTGAACCACTGTTTTAACTGGAAGGGCAGTTGGAGTCAAGGGAGGAAGCACAGTGCATTCAGAAAGTATTCAGACTTCACTTTTTCCACATTTTGTTACGTTACAGCCTTAATTTAAAATAAATTAAATACATTTTTTTCATTTATCAACACACAATACCACAGAATGAAGAAGCATAACAGTTGTTTAGAAATTTTTGCAATGTAATTAAAAAGAAATAACTGAAATATCACATTTACATAAGTATTCAGAAATTTTGCTATGACACTCAAAATTGTGCTTGGGTTCATCCTGCTTCCATTGATTATCCTTGAGATGTTTCTACAACTTAATTGGAGTTCACCAGTGGTAAATTAAATTGATTGGACATGATTTAAAAAGGCACACACCTGTCTATATAACGTCCCACAGTTGACTGTGCATGTCAGAGCAAAAACCAAGCCATGAAGTCGAAGGAATTGTCCGTAGACCTCTGAGACAGGATTGTGTCACGACACAGATCTGGGGAAGAGTATAAAACAATTTCTGCACCATTGCAGGTCCCGAAGAGCCTCCGTCATTCTTAAATGGAAGAACTTTGGAACCACTAGGACTCTTCATTTGGCCCGGCCAAACTGAGCAATCGGGGGGGGGGGGGGGAAAGGGCCTTGGTCAGGGAAGTGACCAAGAACCCAATGGGCACTCTGACAGAGCTCCAAAGTTCCTCTGTGGAGATGGGAGAATCTTCCTGAAGGACAACTATATCTGCAGCACTCCACCAATCAGGCCTTTATGGTCGAGTGGCCAGACAGAAGCCATTCCTCAGTAAAAGGCACATGACAGCCCGCTTGGAGTTTGCCAAAAGGCATGAGAAACAAGATTCTCTGGTCGGATGAAATCAAGATTGAACTCTTTGGCCTGAATGCTAAGCGTCACTTCTGGAGGAAACCAGGCACCGCTCATCACCTGGCCAATACCATACCTATGGTGAAACATGGTGGTGGCAGCATCATGCTGTGGGGAAGTTTTTCAATGGCAGGAACTGGGAGACTAGTCAGGATTGAGGGAAAGATGAACGGAGCAATGTACAGAGAGATCCTTGATGAAAACCTGCTCCAGAGCGTTCTAACCTCAGACTGGGACGGAGGTTCACCTTCTAATAGGACAACGACCCAAAGTACACAGCCAAGACAACACAGGTTTCGTGACAAGTCTGTGAATATCCTTGAGTGGCCCAGCCAGAGCCTGGACTTGAAACCGATCAAACATCTCTGGAGGGACCTGAAAATAGCTGTGCATCGACGCTCCCATCCAACCTGAACGAGCTTGAGAGGATCTGCAGAGAAGAACGAGGTGCTCCCTTAACAATCCGTACCGGAGCACCTCAAGGTAACAATCCGTACGGGAGCACCTCAAGGTAACAATCCGTACGGGAGCACCTCAAGGTAACAATCCGTACGGGAGCACCTCAAGGCTGCGTGCTTTACTCAATCTATACTCATGACTGTGTAGCCGAACTCCATCATCAAGTTCGCCGACGACACCACTGTTGTTGGACGAATTACAGATGGTGATGAATCAGAGTATAGAAAAGTGAGATTGACCGATTGACCAAATGGTGCCAGCACAACAACCCGGCTCTCAACACCAGTAAAACTAAGGAACTGATTGTGGACTTTGGAAGGGGAAGGATGAGGACCCATAATCCTGTTTATATCAATGGGACAATGGTGGCATGGGTTAAAAACTTTAAATTCCTGAGCGTGCATGTTTCCAAAGATCTTTCCTGAATCATAAAGAAGGCACATCAGTGCCTCTACTTCCTGAGAAGATTATGGAGAGTCGGTATGTCACGGAGGATTCTCTCGAACCTCTACAGGTGCACAGTAGAGAGCATGCTGACTGGTTGCATCGTGGCTTGGTTCGGCAACTTGAACGTCCAGGAGTGGAAAAGACTGCAGAAAGTTGTGACCACTGCCCAGTCCATCATCGGCTCTGACCACCCCACCATCGAAGGAATCTATCGAAGTTGCTGCCTCAAAAAGGCTGCCAGCATCATCAGAGACCCACACCATGCTGGCCACACAGTCATCTCACCGTTGCCATTGGGAAGAAGGTACAGGAGCCTGAAAACTAACGACCAGGTTCAGGAACAGCTTCTTCCCTACAGCCATCAGGCTATTAAACACGACAGCAAATTAGTTCAGAATCATAACAGACTTATTATTATTGCACTATATTTGTTTATTTATTGAGTATGTGTGAATGTGTATATGTGCACACTGAACTTTTTTTTCTCCTGTTGTGTACTATGTTTACATGTTGTGTGGTGCTGCAGCAAGTAAGAATTTCATTGTCCTATCTGGGACATATGACAATAAAACACTCTTGACTCTTGAATAGGAGAAATTACCCAAATACAGGTGTGCCAAGCTTGTAGCATCATACCCAAGAAGACTTGAGGCTGTAATTGCTGCCAAAGGTGCCTCAACAAAGTACTGAGTAAAGGGCCTGAATACTTATGTGAATGTGATATTTCAGTTATTTCTTTTTACCGTATTTCCAAGCATCGAATATGCTACTTTTTACCCTAAAATAAGTCCCGAAAATGTACCTGCGTCTTGGAGGCCGAAGGTTAGGTTGTTAGCCAAGAAAGATAGATTTGGAGTGTAGTTGGCTGAGCAATGCCACCCTCTTAGCGATTGCATTGTGGCCGGGGAGGGAAGTAGCTCGGGTGGCTGCGAGCGGCCGCAGCGACCGGACAGCGGAACTGGCCGCCACCTCAGCGCCTTCTGCTGGCCCATCCGCCTGCACAGGTGCAACCGGCGGAGGTGGTGGTTGGTGGGTAGCTACTGGGCGGGGCTGGCTGCTCCCTCTCTTTTTTTCTTCCCCCCCCCCCCCCCCCCCCGTAATGTGATCTCCCTGAGCCAGGAAGTCCCCGTCTCTCAGACCTTAACTACACAGTGCATTGTGGGACAGGCGAAGATGGAGGGTTCCCGATCCTCATTGCCTCCTGAAAGGAGTTTCACATCTTTCTTTCTACTGACCAAGCCAAACCATTGACCCTGTCCCGCCAGCCTTTTTTCAACGTTTAGCAACTCAAAATGGGGGTGTGTCTTCGACGCCGGGAAATACGGTAATTACTTTGCAAAAAATTAGAAACACCAGTTTTCACTTCTTCATTATGGGGTATTGTGTGTAGATTGATGATATATAAATAAAAATTTAATCCCTTTAAAAATAAGGCTGTGACGTAACAAAATGTGGGAAAAGTGAAGGGGTCTGAATACTTTCTGAATGCACTGTATAAGGACAGGTGTATAGGCTCAGTATACATGCATCCTTTTAACACAGACAGTGGTGTGTTTATGGAATGAACTGCCCAATGAAAAGGTAGATGTGGGTACAATTGTAACATTACGACTTTCATATTCGTGTATATGGATCGGAATGATTTGGAGGAATATGGGCCAAATGCAAGCAAGTGTGACTAGCTTGGTTGGGCAATTTTGTCGGCATGGATAAGTTGGGCCGAAGGTCTGTGTGGCTGTCATTACTTGAAAAGTGTTAATGCCAATAAAAAAAGTTGAATTGCTGCAGACGTTGTCCTCCATATGGAATTTTTAACTTTCTTTTGCCATGTTCACTTGATCCCATCCCTCTCTTGCCCTGTCTGCAACGTTTCCACACTCCCAAATCTGGAGATGGGTCTTTGACCAAAATCAATAATTCTATTTTACTTTTTACAGATCCTACCTAACCTGTTGTGTGTTTTGACTATTTTCTGGTTTTCTTTGAAATACAATGCGTTGTCTATCATGTAAACTATTTTCATGGGCTAAAATTCATACAAAGGAGCCTGATCTCTAACTCTTAATGAATCTTGTGATCTAGAGCAAGTTTTTAAAGTTATGCACTCTTCATGTTTTTTGTACCATTTTATTTAGGTTATCTGTTTACAACTACCCTCTCTTGCTCGTGTATAAAACCTAAAAATGTGTTCCTAATCAGTTTTTATTTCATAACAGGTGTACGCCTGGGGTTATAATAACTGTGGACAGGTGGGATCAGGGTCTACTTCTAATCAACCGACTCCGCGAAGAGTGGCCAGTTGCTTACAGAGTAAAGTGGTTGCTACTATTGCTTGCGGTCAGTCATCTTCCATGGCAGTTTTGGATAATGGAGAGGTGAGCAGTGTCTTCTGAAAAGCACAAGTAGGTTGTTTAATCATGTGAGATAAAATGGTAATACAGTTTTATGTTAAAGATCGGTAGAACATTTCCAATTGAATCTATTTATGCTTTTCAAGGACCAGCATTGGTTAGGAGTGTTGTCTTCCTGCATTGGATCAGTTGCCATTTTACATTTCATGCGTGGGTGCCGTTGTGCAAATCAAAAGATCAGATGGCTGGTATGGTGGAGTGGAGATAGTGCACTGCAGCATGTATAGTGCCTCACACTTTCAGTTGGCTCAGTTTATTTTCTTCAAGATTAATTGTTTTTTTTGTTACCGTATAATAAACCATGGTGTTTTCCAGGCATTATAGATATTAATCGATTTCAGCACTTTAAACATAGAATAGTACAGTGCAGGAACAGGCTCTTCATCCCATTTCTGTCAAACAGGAAATGAAATTACTGTATTTCCCGGCAATGAAGACGCAATTTTTTACCCAAGAATAAGGCACGGAAATGTACCTGCATCTTGAAGGGCGAAGGTTAGGTTGTTAGCCAAGAAAGATAGACTTGGCTATTCCTCAGTCTATCCCTCATTGCTGGCAGCTGATGGGAAGCGGCTGTGAAAGGACAGTGCCGCTGGGGGGGGGGGGGGGGGGGTGGAGAAAGTTCCTTTCAGAGCGTGTGGAGAATCTGGCCCGGGTCAGCACGGGCAGGAGCGTTGCGAAGGAGAGGGTCGGGGATCATGCCAGTAACTCAGTTCAGCGCGAGTAACCTCAATTGGTCCCTTGATCGTGCTGACACAGGAGTAAGCTCCACTGCCTGCTGTCCCGCAAGTGAGGCCATGTCCTGCTCCCGGCGGCAGTCGGAATATAAGGAACGACGGCCGCTCGCAGGCACCCGAGCTACTTCCCTCCCCGGCTACAATGCGGAGGCTCCGTGCCCGGATCACTGCGGCAGCGGTGAGTGAGTTGCTGGCATGATCCCCGACCCCACCTTCTCAATGCTCCTGGCCCGTGCTGACCTGGGCCAGACTCCTTACACGCTGTGAAAGGAACTCTTCCCTCCCCAATTGGTCCCTTGAACTAGTATGGTAATTCAATAAGATCACAACTGATTCAACTTGTCCCGGTGTGCTCCCGTTTTTCCCACCATCTCTCCACGTGCTGTCACCCTCCACCACCCCCCCCCCCCCCCCCCCCCCCACCCATTCAGTCATTTAGAATGGAAGAGATCTTCAAGCGTTGGGCAAATTGAATTGCCACTTTATTTATTTATTTTTTTTGAGCGTGAGAAATTCTATGTCCTGCCAGCCATTTTTCAAAATGTAGCAACTCAAAATGGGGGTGTGTCTTCGATGTAGGTGCGTCTTCTTTGCGGGAAAATACGGTAAAAGAATCCCTTCTGCCTGCACATGACACGTATTCATCTGCTTATCTAAAACACTCTGCTTCCACCACTACCGCTGACAGTGCGTTCCATGCATCCACCACTCAAACTTGCCCCACACTTCTCCTTTAAAACTCATTTAACCTATGTTGTTTAGTATTTGGCATTTCCACCAGGGGGCAAAATGTTCTGACTGTCTATGTTATTTGTGCCGGATTTGGACGAAGAGAGGCTCACGGCTATTCCACTTGTGAGGCCCCTCCCAATGCCCCACCCCCAGGACTAGAGGACGATGGAAGAGTGTTTTAAATAATTTGAGTAAAGCCATGGATGATGACGGTTGTTTAAAATTCCGCAATTTAGTCTTATTACTAACTGACAGTGGCAGCCACAGCACTACACAGTAGGTTTCTAGCAACGATTATCAGCTCTACCCCTAGCATTGCTCCTTGCCAACTTCCTAGTTCAAATATCTTTGCACTTTCCTACTTACCCCTGAGTTTTGACTTTTGAAGCCTGCAAGTATCCAAAGATGTTCCCTGCACCCGCCAAGTTTGCCGGACCCCGGTGCCACCAGATTGACACCGATGTGCAGCTGAGCGTGACCAATGAGATAAGGGGCTGGAAAGCTGCGCTTTTAAAACATTTATTTGTTGCCAGTGTGAGTTATCGGCTTAAAACAGTATTATTCTGAAATGGAGGGCAAGGAAAATTACTGAAGGGTTGTTTAGAGACTGCAGTGCATTGTGCATATGTAAGAAAGACCTATGACAGTGTCAAAGATATTATACACCTGGCCAGAGGCCCCCTGGAGTTTGAGGCCCTAGGCTTCAGCCTTCCAAGCCTATAGGTAAATCCGGCACTGTCTGTGCTTCTCATAATCGTATATACTTCTTTCAGGTATCCACTCAGTCTCCAACGCTCCAGAGCAAATGTTCCCACTTTGACCAACTTCTCCTTACTGCTATTACACTCCAATCCAGACAGCATCCTGGCAAATCACTTCTGCATCCTTTCCAAACCCTTCGTCCTTCCTGTAATGGGGCGACAGGAAATGCACGTAATACTCCAAGTAATACTCTTGGCTGCTTCTCTGATCAATGCTCTCCTTGCCCGGCCGGTCAGTTTAGGTGGACGGCCATGTCTTGGTAGGTTTGCAGTTGTGCCATACTCTTTCCATTTTTGGATGATGGATTGAACAGTGCTCCGTGAGATGTTCAAAGCTTGGGATATTTTTTCATAACCTAACCCTGCTTTAAACGTTTCCACAACTTTATCCCTGACCTGTCTGGTGTGTTCCTTGGGCTTCATGATGCTTCACTAATGTTCTCTAACAAACCTCTGAGGCCTTCAAAGAACAGCTGTATTTATACTGAGATTAGATTACACACAAGCGGACTCTATTTACTAATTAGGTGACTTCTGAAGGCAATTGGTTGGACTGGTTTTTATTTAGGGGTATCAGAGTAAAGGGGGCTGAATACTTTTGCACGCCACACTTTTCAGTTTTTTATTTGTAATAAAATTTGGAAACCATGTATCATTTTCCTTCCACTCCACAATTATGCGCCACTTTGTGTTGGTCCATCACATAAAATCCCAATAAAATACATTTGCGTTTGTGCTTGTATCGTGACAAAATGTGGAAAGGTTCAAGGGGTATGAAAACTTTGCAAGCCAGTGTATATGATCTAAATATAAGAGTTTATGTGTATATATACACACACTGAACTTTTATTTCTTTTTTCTCTCTCTCGTTTATTATATTGTTTAAAGTGTACTATTTTTTACATATTCTGGCCCCCTCCCCCCCATATCTATAACTGATCTAAATTCTGCTGTAACCTTTGACAGCTATTTCACCATTCACAATCCACCAATTTGGATATCGTCTGCGAACTTACTAGCCAACCCATCTACATTTTTGTCCAATTAATTTTACTTATCTCAAACAACAGAATTCCTTGCACTGATTCCTACAGAACACGACTAGTCACAGACTGCCTCACAGAATAACATCCTTTACCACTACCCTCTGCTTTCTATGGGTAAGCCAGTTCTGAATCCAAGCTACCAAATCACTGTGCGTCCCATGCATTTCAATCTTTTGAATCAGCCTACCATGCAGCTATGGATCAAAGACTGATCGGGAAAATTTTCCTATAACAATGAGTCTTTGGAATTCTCTTTCTCAGTGGAAGTTGAGCCTTTGCTTATTTTTCAGGCAGTGGTAGAATTCTGGATAAGCCGAGTGGTGAAAGCTTACCAGTGGGATTGCAATTACATTGGGATTGGCCTTGATTTTACAGAATGGTGGGTGGGCTCAAGGGGGAGAGAGGGAGGAGTAGAGAGAGGGAGAGGATGGGGAGGGAAAGAGAGAGAAGGCGGGAGAGGGAGAAAGAGAGAGGGAGGGAGGGAATAAGAGAGGGATGGAGAAAAAAAGGGAGGAAGAGAGAGGGAGGGTGGGAGGGAGGGCGAGAGGGAGGGAGAGAGGGGGAGAGAGAGGGAGGCTTCCAAAATGGCTCTACATCCAAAAGCAGGAAGGAGCCGTTCAAACAGCGGTATACAAAGAGATGGCAATGAATGCACTGTCAAGTAAGTTGGATAGAAGATGTCAATTGGTAGCAATGTTATGCATTCTTGTACTCTTACATGGGTATGACCGCGCATAAAAAATTAAAGACAATTCAGCAAAATGGTACCATGTAAAAATACTGATCACCTCAGCAAAATAGGTAATTTAAATTAAATGAGGTAATCTCATTTGTATATTCTGAGTCTTAAATGATGGTGTTAGACATTCCCATAATGTGCACATTATATATATTGGGTCTCATTAGATACTCTCTTGGTGAAGCGCCACTGATCACACCACAAACAGATCTTATACATTGATAAACTGAGGATTATTTTTATTTCTGAATTATATCTCATAAACTTAGAACCATAGATAACTATATGTGTATGGATACTGCGATTTGATACACATTGCCACAAGGATTCATAAAATCACAAAGGTTATTATATAGGAGGCCATTTGGTGACCAGTCTGTAGCCTCTGTGCAAGAACAATTACTAGATCCATTGTTCTGCTCTCTTCTCATAGCCCTGTATTTTTTCTCTTAAGTACTGATCTAATTTTGTTTTGAATATCATAATTGGATCTGCTTCCATAACTGCTCAGGCAGTGCATTCCAAATTCTGGAATACAAATCACACATTGAGTGAAAAAAATGTAATCCTTGTGTCACCATTAGTTCTTTAGCCAATTACTATTATTATTGGGACCTAACTTGTGCCAAGCCACTAAAATTGCATCCTGATCATCTCCCTTTGAGCAGTAGAACAAAGTGCACATTGTCAGATTTTATAAAAGGGTATTTTTATACATTTTGGTTTCACCGTGTGGAAATTACAGCTGTGTTTATACATAGTCCCCCCATTTCAGGGTAACATAATGTTTGGGACACATGGCTTCACAGGTGTTTGTAATTGCTTAGGTATGTTTAATTGCCTCCTTAATGCAGGTATAAGAGAGCTCTCAGCACCTAGTCTTTCCTCCAGTCTTTCCATCATCTTTGGAAAATGTTATTGCAGTTTATCAACAAGAGGATCAAAGTTGTGCCAAAGTCAAAGAAGCCATTATGAGATTGAGAAACAAGAATAAAAGTGTTAGAGACATCAGCCAAACCTTAGGCTTTCTAAAATCAAATGTTTGGAACATCATTAAGAAGAAAGCTTACTAATCGCAGAGGCTGGCAGGCCAAGGAAGACTGCAATATGCAAACCACTGGTTAGCCACAGAAATAGATGGCCAGGTTATAGTTTGCCAAGAAGTACTTAAAAGAGCAATCACAGTTCTGGAAAAAGGTCTTGTAGACAGATGAGACGAAGAATAACTTATTTCAGAGTGATGGCAAGAGCAAAGTATGCAGGTGAGAAGGAACTGCACAAGATACGAAGCATACCTCCTCATCTGTGAAACACGGTTGGTGGGGGTGTTATGGCCTGGGCATGTATGGCTGCTGAAGGTACCAGCTC
The DNA here is from genome assembly GCA_963514005.1 of Raja brachyura. The sequence goes on from OY740792.1 coordinate 29,384,067, forward strand.
ACTTATCTTCATAGATGATACAACTGCTGATGGTAGTGGCATAATGAATTCTGAAATGTATAGATACATCCTATCTGCTCAAGTTTAAACAAATGCCTCAAAATTCATTGTCCGGCGGTTCATTCGACAGCAAGACAATGATTCCAAATATACTGCTAAAGCAACAAAGGAATACAAGCTTGAAAATGGTCAATCTTGAGTGGCCAAGTCAATCATTGGATCTGATCCCAATTGAGCATGCCTTTTATATGCTGGTAACTGGTGATGTCCATGAATCGCAGACTTCAATCAATCATTGCATGCAAAGGACATGCAACAAAATACTAAACATGATAACTTTCATTTACATTACATTGTTGCGTCACAAACATTATGGTGCCCTGAAATGGGGGGGACTATGTATAAACGTATAAAAATGGCCTTTATTAAAATCTGACAAGGTGCACTTTAACTCCATGTGATTTTTTTTCTAATACAAATCTCAAATTGTGGATTACAGAGGCATATAAATAAATTATGGGTCTTTGTCCCAAACATGATGGATGGCACTATGCATCAAAATCAAATATTTGGAACATTAAACATTAAAGCACACGAAACAGGCTCTTCAGCACATCATATCTGTGCTGAACATGCTAAATTAAAATAATCTCGTTTGCCAGCATGTGATTCATATCCCTCCATTCCTTGTATATCCGTGTGTCTATCTAAAAGACTCTGAAATGCCACTATTAGGTATGTTGCAAAACTTACTTTGAGCAGCGCTGCAGTTCTGCCGCTCCCGTGTGCGTGACTTTGGCGCCTTTCAGAGGGGGGCGGGCTTAAAGTGCCGTTTTTCCACAGGCAGGGAAAATACCTTCATTCATGAAATGTCGGAGCGATTTTTCTTCCGCAACGAAATCGCCCAACATTTCATGAATGAAGGTATTTTTAAATTACTCTTATTTATTAACTAGAATAATTTAAAAATCACCTTCAAAAGCCGTGAGAACCAACAATGGGAAGGATTTTCCGTAGGGGAGAAAAAAAGGTAGTTTATTTTTATATTAAAAGTTGGTTTTTCGGGAGGCTTTAATAATATTTTTATGTTGCGAAATGGGATCCCAAAAAATGTATGAGCAAACAGTATTTTTCCTCCCGGCTTCACCGCTAATCGCAACGTTCCAATCCACCGCATTCCACTAAAACCCACTCGCTAGTTGATTTAAATTGCCATTAATTTACAGGCATTAAACACTAAATTCCTTCCATTTGGCCCAGAAATTCATGAAAATGAGACTTAAAAAATATGTTATATTGTGGATTATTGTGTGAATGTTATTTGGACACTTAGGCAATTTAAAAAAAAGTTTATCTTTATTTAAGAAATGGATAGATGTTTAGATCTCATTGAATTTTGTAATTAGCTACAATTAGATAACTATCTAATTATATGCTTTAATTTCAGTTCATCCAAGTAAGATTGTTTAATATTTGTTTCAGAATGCTTCAATCTATAATAACTGAAAATTGCATTGAGTTCTCTTAATTTTTAAGAAAGTTATGGGCTTTTAACTTTTCCAGATCACAGCTTTTGAGTTAAGTCTATTGAAAGGCAATGGGGAGCAAGATGCTAATTTCCGAGTATGACAATGGCCATAACTTTCTTAATACTGAAGATATGAAAGTAAATTATGTGTCAAATTAAACTTATTTTTATGCTTTATCTGATGGGATAAATTGCAGACTTGATTTTTTAAATCTCAAAAATTTGTGCATTGCTACCACTATTGTATCTGCTTCCACCACACCCCTGGCAGTGCATTTCAGGCATCCACCACGTAGTGTAAAAAAAAATCTTGCCGTGCACATTTCTGTTAAACTTTCCCCTTCTCACCTTAAAGATATGCTCTGTAGTCTGTGACATTTCTACCCTGGAAAAAAGTTTCTGACTGTCTACCTTGTTGCTTCTCATCATTTTATAACGTTCTACCAAGTCTCCTTTCAGTGTCTGACCCTCCAGAGCAAACAATCCAAGTTAGTTCAACCTCTGATTATAGCAAATAGCCTTTAATCCGGGCAGCATCCTGATAAACCTGTTCTGCACCCTCTCCATACCCACCACATCTTCACTGTAATGGAGAGACCAGAACTGCACACAATGCACCAAATGCAACCTAACTACTTATCCGCTTTGTCTTGTCTAATCCGACCTGCAACCACAGTACTATTCTAGACTGAAGACTTAAGATATACAAAAGGATAGATCTACACATGCTGGCATGTGGGGGATATAAAAGATGAGATTAAAATACATGTTCTTTCTTTCTTTCTCCAACCTGTTTACCATGCATTGTAGGTGTATGGTTGGGGTTACAATGGTAATGGACAACTTGGATTGGGGAGCAACGGCAATCAACCAACACCTTGTAGACTGGCAGCATTGCAAGGAATACATGTGTGTCAGGTATGTTTGACATCTGATGTGCAGTGAAAGGATACATTTTGTTTTGATTAATTAATGACATTCTTCTTTAAGCGTAAGAATCTAGGATGTTAACTGGAGTAAAATGAAAACAGAAAATGGCAGCATCTACAATAAGAAGAATATAATTAACATTTCAGTTCTGTGATCCTTCATCAGAGTTGACTTTCTGTGAAATATGGTTAAAAAATCTGAAGAACTAAGCGTTATAAAAAAACAAATCAACATACATACTTAAGCAAGAATATACATAACTGCTTAAATATGGCAGGGAGATCATTATAGGAAATGGATTATAAGACATAGGTGGATGGTAACAGAGGTCACATTAGAGAACCCACTTAACTATTGCTGTGCATGAGTTTTTTTTATTGAAGCTCATATTTGCCCACTCCCCATTCCTGATGCTTCTAGTCTACCTTGTTGCTGGAACCTGGGAATTATCCTCCAGTTACCAGAATCGCAGTAATGTCTGTGAATTAACAGATACACTAGAGAGTTCTCTCGTGTGAAATCTTTGCTTTTAATTCAACCTGCAGGTGACTGACGCTGATATTTGCCACTTGTAACTTTACTTGCAGATTGTCTGTGGCTACGCTCACGCTCTTGCGCTAACAGATGAGGGTTTGCTCTATTCCTGGGGAGCGAACGCATATGGCCAGTTGGGCAGTGGTGTTAAAAGCAACCAGTCTTGTCCAATCCAGATCATGATGGACAGGGAAAGGTAATGGCTGGAGTCAAATCTCAGGCATCGTTACATTAACATTAATAATGTCTCTAAAAATGATTTGGTAGAAAGCTTAATATGTTTTGATAATTTGTAATGATTAATGTGTTAGACTTCTTCAGACTGATGTCGAGGGGGGGCGAGAAAAATAAAGGAAGAGGCGGAGATGGGCTTGTGGGAGAGCTGGGAAGGAGAAGGAGGGAGAATTCATCTGGACTAATTTCCATCTGGCACTCAAATTCACCTAGCCAATTTCCGACATCTCCACACCGTTTCTAGATCTCATCATCTCCATCACAGCAACAGACTACTGACCGACATCTATTACAGACCCACTGACTCCCATAGCTATCTGGACTACACTTCTTCCCACCCTGCTTCCTGTAAGGACTCTATCCTGTACTCCCATTCCTCCGTCTACGCTGCATCTACACCCAGGATGAGGTGTTCCAGACCAGGGCATCGGAGATGTCCTCATTCATAGGGAACGGGAGTTCCCCTCTTCTGTTGTAGATGAGGCTCTGACCAGGGTCTCCTCTATATCGCACAGCTCCGCTCTTACTCCCATCCTCTTACTCGTAACAAGGACAGAGTCCCCCTTGTCTTCACTTTCCACCTCATCAGCCGTTTCATACAACATATAATCCTCCGACATTTTCCCCACCTCCCACGGGATCCTACCACGGGCTCCATCTTCACATCTCCCCTTTCTGCTTTCCGCAGAGACCGTTCCCTTCGTAACTCCCTTGTCAATTTGTCCCTTCCCACCCAAAGCACCCCCTCCTCAGGTACTTTCCCTTGCAACCACAGGAAATGCTATACTTGTCGCTTTACCTCCCCCCTCGACTCCATCCAAGGACCCAAGCAGTCTTTCCAGGTGAGACAGAGGTTCACCTGCACCTCCTCCAACCTCATCTACGGCATCCACTGTTCCAGGTGTCAACTTCTCTACATCGGCGAGACCAAGCGCAGGCTCGGAGACCGCTTCGCCCAACACCACCTCACAGTTCGCACTAACCAACCTGATCTCCTGGTGGTTCAGCACTTCATCTCCCCCTCCCATTCCGGATCTGATCTTTCTATCCTGGGCCTCCTCCATTGCCAGCGTAAGGCCCAGCGCAAATTGGAGGAACAGCTCCTCATATTTCGCTTACACCCCAGCGGCATGAACATTGACTTCTCTAATTTCAGATAAACCTTGCTTTCTCTCTCCTTCACTGCCACCTCCCCCTTCCCAGCTCTTCCACAGCCTGCTGTCTCCGCCTCTTCCTTTCTTTTTCCCGCCCCCCCGACAAGAGTCTGAAGAAAGGTCTCGACCAGAAACGTCGCCTATTCCTTCTCTCCGTAGATGCTGCCTCACCCACTGAATTCATCCAGCATTTTTGTCTACCTTTGACTTTTCCAGCATCTGCAGTTCTTTCTTAAACAATGTGTTAGACTTGAATGCTTATGTCACACATTTACAACAGAGGACAGCAGAATAAATTATCCACTTGGTCTCATGCCTCAGGGTATATGGGGAGAAGGCAGGAACGAGGTACTGATTGGGGATGAGCAGCCATGATCACATTGAATGGCGGTGCTGGCTCGAAGGGCCGAATGGTCTATTCCTGCACTTATTGTCTATTGTCTATTTTCTTTTTTTTTGTTTTCCAAATACTCGTATGTGTCACACCATCAGCTTTTATTTGATACTGTTGAGTGAAGCTCCTAGGGATGTTTTGCTACATCAGGGGTGTTACATTGATGGATGGTAGTATTTTCCTTACAAATCTCTTGTGGATTCTGCTTTCACTGTTGTCTATGGTTGGGGCTTCCATTAGCTTCTGAAAAAAAAATACTGCTGAGCTCTCTTGTGCCAATCTGAACTTTATATCCTTACTTACGGACAATGTTTTAAAATTTGTTTTATCATTAATTTGATCAATTTACCGCAAAGCAAGAAAATTAGTTGTGTGTTAAATTTCCTTTAGTACAATATTGGAAGTGTTTCTTTTGCATTAGAAATTTATAACTATTATAAAAATACCCTGAATGCTAATCAGGTTTTATATAAATTAAAGTCATGAATGAGTTTTGATTTCTGGCAGTATTGTTCTCCTACAGAAGTCTGAACTTCAGCAAAATGTCTTTCGACAAACTATTTAATACGTTTCCATCTTTCAGCTGAAGGACTCTTGAATGTTGAGATTATATTCTTTACATTTTCAAACTGATTAGTGAGGAAGGGGCTCACAAAAGTAAGCGGGAAGGTGCAATTAATGAAACATTGTTTTATTCAACTCATCAGATGGCACAGTGGTGCAGCTGGTAGAGCTGCTGTCTCACAGTGCTAGCGACCCGGGTTCAGATGCTGCATGGTGGAGCTTGCCCATTCTCCCTGCGACCGCGTGGGTTTCCCCCAGGAGTTTCGTCCAACATTCATATGGGTTTCTAGGTTAATTGCCCTCAGTAAATTGCCCATAATGTGTAGGGTGCGGATATAGAAGGTGGAATAACATAGAACAAGTGTAAATGGGTTTTTGAGGATATCTGGGACTCAGTGGGCTAAAGGCCCTAATTTTCAATAAGTTCAAGCAATCCATTAAATAAGTAGGGGAATGGGAGTTGGGGTAGTAGAGCCAGGCAAACAAATCTCTTATTGAGGAACTGTAGAGAACTTTGGAAAACTGTCACATGTAGTGACCAGGCCTATGGTGACATTAAAATACAATATCAAGTATTTCTGATTATCATATTTTGGAATATGAAAAAGTTGTAAGAAATTCCTTTAGTGAATCTAATTCCCATTGTAAAATGATCTTTTCCCCTTTTATATGGTGAAACGACTTCATTGCATGTCGTAAAATAGCTTATCAGAAATCTGTAGGGTAAATTATTTGCAAACGTATCAATAAACCTGATTGATCTGAAGGATGTTTAATTAATTTCTCTCTATTCAAATACTTAATGCAAACTTTGGGGGCCATGCTTTGTGCCAGAACGATCTACATGGGTCTGGTATGCTTTATTGCTCTATATTTTCTTGTTGCACAGGGTTGTGGAGATTGCAGCCTGTCATTCCACTCACACTTCAGCTGCTAAGACCCAAGCAGGTCAGGTGTACATGTGGGGCCAATGCCGGGGTCAATCAGTCATCCACCCACACCTAACTCACTTCACTTGCACGGATGATGTGTTTGCCTGCTTTGCCACTCCAGCCGTTACGTGGCGTCTGCTATCCGTAGGTACGATGATTTACCTTTTTTGACTCTTTTCCAGTGAATATGTAGGTTTTTGATTCCCAAAAGATGTATTTTGCAAGGCATTCTTTCAAAGTACTCTATAATTGCAATGCATGTTAAAACAGTAATGAGAACTTGTGACTCCAGTCCTACACTTCTTGTGGTTGCTTCTTAACTGTATTTCAAAGTAACCAAGTTATTGAGCAGAATCCAACAGTTGTTGCAGCAGATAAAGCTAAATAATAAATGTAATCTGTGCCAACATATTTGAGATCCTGAATCAATAAATAACAGAAGGGATTTCTAAATTGTTTGTAGGTGTACCATACCAAGAAGTTGGAACAAGAATGAAATGTGTAATGCCCCTGTCCCACTTAGGAAACCTCTGGAGACTTTGCGCCCCACCCAAGGTTTCCGTGCGGTTCCCTGAGTTTCCCGGAGGTTTTTGTCCTCCGGCAACCACCTTCAACTAGCATCGCAACCGGCTTCGACTAAAAAACTACCGATTTTTAAAACAGAAACCACTTTCGACCATTAGGGAGACTTACATAAAACCTCCGGGAACTGCACGGAAACCTTGGGTGGGGCGCAAAGTCTCCAGAGGTTTCCGTTCAGGTTTCCTAAGTGGGACAGGGGCATTAGACTGCTCATAGGTCTGACACTATTCTATTGCTTGTATCTCTTTTGTTAGTAATTTGAGTTGTCTTTGACGTTATGTTTGCACGCATTTTGCTGAGTTTGTAATGGCAATTTCAAACTTTTCCAATGTCCAACTTTCCGATGCCATTACCCCTCAGGTAGGTGAGAGTGATTGTATGCAGACAAGCAAAAACGGGTCTTCCAGTCGTTATTTCCAGCATAATTAGTTCTTTATTGAAGTAGTTGTATAGACAACAAAGTGAACATACCAGATCCTCTTTATTCTTATACAAATTGTAGCTATCCGTTCTTACTATCTGGTAAGAACTATTATCTCCAAATCCTGTGGCTGGGCTGATCTGGCCACTCCCTCTCCTGGTATATATGTAACGTTCATCTACGTATCAAAAGCCCACCCCCAAGTATTAGTTCAAAATAATACTGCTAGAAATATCTAGACAAAATAATATAAGGTGCTAACAGTAACTAGCCTTATGGCCCTGTCCCACGGTACGAGTTCATTCCAAGAGCTCTCCCGAGTTTTAAAAAAATCAAACTCGTGGTAAGCACGGAGAATGAACGTAGCGGGTACGTCGGAGCTCGGGGACGTTTCTTAGCGGCTCGTGACGCTAATGGCAGGTACTCGGGAAGACTCGCTAACGGCAGGTAAGCTCGGGAAGACTCGTGAATATTTGTTAACATGTTGAAAAATGTTCACGAGAGCCCCGAGCGGCCATTACCATAAATCTCCGAGTTCGAATCAGGGCAAACACGGGAGAGCTCTTGAAATGAACTCACACCGTGGGATAGGGCCATTAGCATGAATGGCTCCTACGGGGTCCCTGTACCCATTTAGGAATAGTCTTATTGGATGTCTGGCATGTGATGGAATCATAGTGATACAACATGAAAACAGACCCTTCGAGCCACCAAATCATCACCGACCATAACTTTACACTAATCTTACATAATTCCATTTAAAAAATATATATTTTCCACATTCTCATTAACTTCACGCCCAAATTCTACCATTTCAAAGGACAATTTATAGTGGTCAATTAACCCACCAACCTACATGTCTACGGTCACAGGGAAAAGTTACAAACTTCATGCAGACAGCACCTAAGATACATAGACAATAGGTGCAGAAGTAGACCATTCAGCCCTTTGAGTCAGCACCGCCATTCAATGTAATCATGGCTGATCATCCACAATCAGTACCCCGTTCCTGCCTTCTCCCCATATCCCTTGATTCCACTGGCCCTAAGAGCTCTATCTAACTCTCTTTTGAATGCATCCAGTGAGTCAGCCTCCACTGCCTTCTGAGGCAGAGAATTCCCCAAATTCACAACTCTTTGTGTGAGAATGTTTTTCCGCATCTCAGTTCTAAATGGCCTCCCCTTATTCTTAAACTGTGGCCCCTGGTTCTAGACCCCCAACATCGGGAACATGTTTTCTGCATCCAGTGTGTTCAATCCCTTAATAATTTTATATGTTTCAATAAGATCCCCTCTCATCCTTCTAAATCCCAGTGAATACAAGCCCAGTCGCTCCATTCTTCCATCATATGACAGTCCAGTCATCCCGGGAATTAACCTCGTGAATCTACAGTGCATTCCCTCAATATCAAGAATGTCCTTCCTCAAATTAGGAGACCAAAAGTGCTCATGATATTCCAGGTGTGGTCACACCAGGGCCCTGTACAACTGCAGAAGGACCACTAAACGATGCCGAATAAAGAAATTGTTGATTGGATTTACAACTTTAAAAAAAATAGGGCTACTAAACTTTGAAGCACTAACTCTTGGATTTGTTGACACCAGGGAATAGAAGAAATAGAATGCTGCACAAAGTCTTGCTGATGTTGACAGTATAATGTATATTTTTTACAACAAATACTCTGAGAAAATTATGTTATTTTTCGAAAGCTTTGTAGACAAAATGGGGAAATATATAAAAGTTATTACACTGTTTTGTAAGCTTCATATGATTAGTTCAGCAAATTAATATGTTCTTATTTTGTGAAAGCTTAGCCAATTGAATTTTATTTCTTGTTCTTTCGCTTACCTTTCCTTCACTTTAATTAATGATGGGCCTTCTGTTCCTGCAGAAAGTGACAATCACTTGACTGTGGCGCAATCAATGAAGAAAGAATTTGACAGCATGGAAACCTCGGATTTAAAGTTTCTTGTGGACGGAAAGACTATCCATGCTCACAAATCTATTCTTAAAATAAGGTAACAGTCCAAATTGTCAGAGAAACGTGGTGTATCAAGAATTGTTCATAAATATAGGGAGTGATTCTTAGAATATATGGGAGGTCATTTAGGACTGAGGTGAGAAAAAACTTTTTTACCCAGAGGGTTGTGAATTTATGGAATTCCCTGCCACAGAGGGTAGTGGAGGCCAAATCACTGGATGGCTTTAAAGAGAGTTGGATAGAGCTCTCGGGGCTAGTGGAGTCAAGGGATATGGGGAGAAGGCAGGCACGGGTTATTGGTAGCGGACGATCAGCCATGATCACAATGAATGGCGGTGCTGGCTCGAAGGGCCGAATGGCCTCCTCCTGCACCTATTTTCTATGTTTCTATGATTCATTCTCTAAATAATAGTGTTTTCATTTACAGTGCCCTCTATAATGTTTGAGACAAAGACCCATCATTTATTTATTTGCCTCTGTACTCCACAATTTGAGATTTGTAATAGAAAACAAATCACATGCACAATTAAAGTGCACATTGTCAGATTTTTATTAAAGGCGATATTTATACATTTTGGTTTCACCATGTAGAAATAACAGCAGTGTTTACACATGGTCCCCTCATTTCAGGGCACCATAATGTTTGGGACACATGGCTCCACAGGTGCTTGTAATTGCTCAGGTGTGTTTAATTGCCTCCTTAATGCAGGTATAAGAGAGCTCTCAGCACCTCGTCTTTCCTCCAGTCTTTCCATCACCTTTGGAAACATGTATTGCTGTTTATCAACATGAGGACCAAAGTTGTGTCAAAGAAGCCATTATGAGACTGAGAAACAAGAATAAAACTGTTAGACACATCAGCCAAACCTTAGGCTTTCTAAAATCAACTGTTTGGAACATCATTAAGAAGAAAGAGAGTACTGGTGAGCTTACTAATTGCAAAGGGACTGGCAGGCCAAGGAAGACCTCCACAGCTGATGACAGATGAATTCTCTCCATAATAAAGACAAATCCCCAAACACCTGTCCGACAGATCAGAAACACTCTTCCGGAGTCAGGTGTGGATTTGTCAATGACCACTGTCCGCAGACGACTTCATGAACAGAAATACAGAGGCTACACTGCAAGATGCAAACCACTGGTTAGCCACAAAAATAGGATGGCCAGGTTAAAGTTTGCCAAGAAGTACTTAAAGGAGGAACCACCGTTTTGGAACAAGACAGATGAGACGCAGATTAACTTATATCAGAGTGATGGCAAGAGCAAAGTATGGAGGAGAGAGGGAACGGCCCAAGATCCAAAGCATACCACCTCATCTGTGAAACACGGTGGTGGGGGTGTTATGGCCTGTGTATGTATGGCTGCTGAAGGCACTGGCTCACTTATCTTCATTGATGATACAACTGCTGATGATAGTAGCATAATGAATTCTGAAGTGTATAGACACATCCTATCAGCTCAAGTTCAAACACATGCCTCAAAACTCATTGGCCGGTGTTTCATTCTATAGCAAGACAATGGTCTCAAACATACTGCTAAAGCAACAAAGTCAATCATCCGATCTGAACCCAATTGAAAATGCCTTTTATATGCTGAAGAGAAAACTGAAGGGGACTAACTCCCAAACCAAGCATAAGCTAATGATGGCTGCAATGCATGCCTGGCAGAGCATCACCACAGAAGACACCCATTAACTGGTGATGTCCATGAATCGCAGACTTCGAGCAGTCATTGAATGCAAAGGATATGCAACAAAACACTAAACATGACAACTTTCATTTACATGACATTGCTGTGTCCCAAACATTATGGTGCCCTGAAATGGGGAGACTATAAACATTGTTGTAATTTATACACGGCGAAAACAAAATGTATAAAAGTGGCCTTTATTAAAATCTGACAATGTGTACTTTAGCCACGTGTGATTTTTTCCTATTACTATCTCATATTGTGGAGTACTGAGGCAAATAAATAATTGATGGGTCTTTGTCCCAAACATTATGGAGGCACTGTATGTTCTTCCAAAGAAATGTCTGCAAACTTATACAAGTCTTTGATACTGAATGAATTTCATCACAATGTTTATAGATTGGGTATGTTAACTATTCAAGCTATTCTCCATAACAAGTTAAAGTTTAAAATATATGGGGTTTTTTTTACACTGTTTGAAGCCATTCCAGGCTTAAAGTTATTATTTTTATTTTATGCTTTATCACTTCAATTGTGCAGGTGCGAACACTTACGATCCATGCTCCATGACGAAGAAGTGATTGAAATTGACCAGTTTAGCTATCCGGTGTACCGTGCCTTTCTAGAATACCTGTACACAGACTCTGTCAGTTTACCTCCTGAGGATGCAATAGGTACTGTACACTGGCTATGTTATTTATTTTCCCAAGCGAAGATTAGATCTCTGATTTTCTCCTGCCAAAGGTAGGCTTTGTAAAGGATTTATAAAATTCACCTTCCAGAATTGTCAGATTACTGATGCTTATACACATTTTTTCACTGTATTTATAAATTGGCAAGATCATTGATCATTATCAGGCTATCCTTGGACCAGGAATCAGAAAGACTGTGTTACATACTGGGTTTCTCTTAAAGGTTCATTGCAATATCACCAAAAGTGTACTTGTTGCACAGGCATTTTGGAGTATTTACTACACAATAATATGTATATATATTTCACAAGTGTGCTATTTTGTGATTTTATTATGTAGGCATGCTATCCTATTAGCTAATGGAACTAGGAAGCAGCCCATAAGGTGAAAGATGCTTTTGGTAATAGTATCTGTTGATTTACGAATGAATTAATTTTAACAATCACTTTCGATTGTCTTCCACTTACGAATCGCTATAATGAATGATGTGCCACACGCTGTGTTTCAAAATTCCCACAATGTATTTTACTTCGTCTTTGTGATCTATAAAATGTTGTTTAATTGTGTTTTCTAGGAATGCCCCCCTTTTCAGATATTGAAGAATTAATCATTTATTTTCTGAATAATGATTATCTTTGTGGAGAATAATGAATGTGAGGGAAGGAATATATTTTGGGTGGCACAATGGTATAGCAGGCTCACATACCAGATCCTGACCTCGGGTACTGTGGAGTTTGTATGTTCTCCCAAAATAACTGCCTGGGCTCCCTCTGAGCGCTCCAGTTTCAATAGTCAATAGTCAGATTTATTTGTCACATACATAATAAATTGCAGAGAAATGAATTTGCCAGCAGTGGTACAATAAAAAAGAATACACAATTAAAATTAAACACAAACATCCACCACAGTATTCATCACTGTGGTGGAAGGCACAAAGTACAGTCAGTCCTCTTTTTTTCCCCCGTTGTCGGGACCACAAACCTCCGCAGTCGCCGCTGCGGGCAGCCACATGTACAGGCAAGGGAAGACTCGAATCGGTGCTTCCCTACCGCAGACCGCGGCTTCAAGATGTTGTAGGCCGCGGTCGGATCTCTTCTCCAGGGTCCTCAACGAGGGATCCCACGCTCTGGACGCCGCACCAGCTGGAAGCTCCGCAGACCGCGGCTTCAGGCTGCCGCGGGCCAGCGATCGGAGCACTCACTTCTGGCGACCCCGGCGAGGGCTCGCCTGCTCCAAGATGAAAAGTTCACTCTGCGCCCGCTGCTGAAGCTCCGGGCCCGACTCCGGGAAAGGCCGCACCAATCCTTGTTAGGCGACATGGAAAAAGTCGCCTCTCCATGGAGGAGGCGATGGAAAGCGTTTCCACCCTTACCCCCCCTCACCACCCCCCCACACAAGACACACCGAGAGACATTAAAACAAACATTTGGACATACTAAAAAAACAAAAAAAGTAGAAATGACGAACACGCTGCTGGCAGGGCGCTGTCTCGCAGCACCCCAGACAGAAAGGTCAGTATGGGAATGGGATGTGAAAATGGTTAGCATCCCGGGAGATCCGGTAAGCCTTGATGGACCGTGCATGAGTGTTCGGCGAGACAGTCGCCGAGTTTACGCTTGGTCTCGCCAATGAAAAGGACAGTGCTTCTTAAACTATTTCAGTGTCATTCACCCTTGAGTCTTTATCATAAAATTTCATTCAACCTTGACTACATTTTCTTATGTTTTTTGGTAATTTTCGTCTTATTCTCCCTTGTGTATAAATTTATATATAACAATTTATTTTGCCACATGAGCAAAATACATAAATTAACAAATTTCTTATGTGTTTATTTTATTCAACTTTTTGAACATCCTAAAAATAAGTAACGAAAACTAGGAGTGAAAAAAAAAGTTTAATTACCACTGTAGTTGGAAAATCATTTTATTAGAATGATAAAAAAAACATTCCAAAGTCTAAACACTGGGCTTCAGCCCTATCCTACCCTTTCGGGCTTTGATTACTGTAGTTTCTTTCTTGGAAAATTAACAAAACGATATGGAGTATGTGATTTCATATATTAGTATCCAACTAATATGACTTTAACACTCCACGACGAAAGCTCACAATACCACCAAATATCAACTTTGGTAGCTAAATTGCTACGCAAAGTAAAGTTACAGTTCAACAGTTGCCTATGCCTATGATCCTCCAGTATTGCCATTTATAAATTTATTATCCCACTAGCTCGTCAGGTCTTCCCTTAAAAGGTATATCATAGTAAATTTGGGAAATATCCTGCCACTTTGAAATTGGAAAACCATAGGTAGAGAGAAAAAAAATCAAATTTCCAGCTCCACTGCCATTAAAACCAATAAGAGCTTGCTAGCCACTTTAATGGCAATGCCTTTTTTAAGTGTGGAAAAAAATATATAAATGTCTGAATAAACTAAGTCATTCACCCTTCATTCACCCCTCCAGTTTAATTCACCCCAAAATAATTTCATTTGCTCTGGGGTGAACCATTCACCAGTTTAAGAAGCACTGGTATAGGAGGTCACATCAGGAACACAATGCAGCATCTAAGGAGCGCAGGAGATAGGCGACGTTTCGGGTCGAGACCCTGGGGGGGGGGAGGGGGTTGGGTGGGAAGGGATGAGTTAACCAAGGAGATATGGAGGGAGCGGTATCTACAGAAGGCGGAAAGGGGTGGAGATGGGAAGATGTGACTGGTGGTGAGATCAAGTTGGAGGTGACTAAAATGTCAGAGGATGATGGAGTGAAAGGTGAGGACAAGGGGAACTCTGTCCTTGTTCCATCCGGGGAGAGGGAGAGCAAGTGCAGTATTACAGGACACAGAGGAGACACGGGTGAGGGAACAATCTCTAGGGAGGAAACCACAATTACTAAAGAAAGACAACACTACGGATGTCCTAGAATGGAAAGTCTCATCTTGGGAGCAGTTACACCGGGGACAGAGGAATTGAACGTAGGGGATAGTGTTTTTGCAAGAGGCACAATGTGGGAGGAAGTGTAGTCCAGGTAATTGTGAGTCTGTTGGTTTGTTGTAGACATATTTTCAATGTACTCAGTGGGGCATTGGGCAGAAAGCGGGGTGAGTATGGGAGAGAGATACGGGGAGAAAAGTTAGAGGATTAAAACAAAAAAAAGATAATGTTTATCAAGGGCAACAACTATATAAGCTCATTCAATTTGTAAAAGGTAAATAATTACTCTACATCTCTACCTAGGGGCCATAGTCTGCAATTGCACAGTGTCTGCTAATTCCGGATCCTCAGACTGCAGAAAATGTATATGGAAAACAATTAGTGGCATGAACAGAGCAATATACAGGTTTAAGTAGGAAAGCACAATTATTCTTAATTTTGTAATAAATGTGGATACGTACCTTCTTGTAGATGTATCAGTCATATATAAGAAATTTACTAGTTTCTCTTCAAATCACTTTCTTGATTGCTGGTGACAATTAGATTGTCATGTGCCAGAACTAATGAGACCAAGTCCCCCCTCTCCCCCCCCCCCCCCCCCAATAAAATGGTAAAGCAATTTACCCACTACTGGCTCATATCTTCACCTTCCCACCCATGGTTTTGGGCTGCTTTGTAATTACTTTCTACCTCTCCGATTTCCCCATCTGTAAACGCATGTATTCTGGCTTTCCCCAATGAGCAGGGAATGGCATATGATATTGTTAGGATTCACCAGAGCTGACTATTTTCTCCTTTTCCAGGTCAAGATTTGATCAAATGAGTGGTGTGATGAAACGGGTTCATGTCATGGGATTCTGTTACTGACATCGTGGGGTTGGCTGGACCTAAAGTAGGCCGGATTAAACTCCTACGGTTAGAGTTTAAATAAACTCTTAATCTAATAAAATTGGAGATATGAGCACTGCTGAAGAATGTAACAAAGTGCTGAAGAGAATCGAGATCTGGGCAGTTAAATGGTTGTTAAATTTAATATTGGTAAATGGCAATAATCCATATTAATAGACTAAATGGAAATATAGATTGTTGAACAACTTTTTTTGCAGCGAGAGAGAAAAGTAAAATTCAAACCACTTCTGAGGGAAGTTCACAAGAAAACTTTTATTTTAATCTTATACAACAAATACTGATATTTTTAGATGTGTATGAGGCCATGCTTTAATTCTCACTCCTTCACTCACTGCTGCCTCCTTATTCCATGATCACTTACTTTGCTGATCCTCTGTTGCAGCCCTCTTTGCTTCATCCACTGGTGTCTTTTCCACTTTGCTAGACCAGTTCCCAGGGATTTGAAGGGGAAGAGAGTATAGGAAAAGTTACGAAAGACACCCAAATTAATGGGATGGAAAGTTCAAAAAGGGATAAGAGAGTAAGGTCAGGTGAAATAGGAGCCGGTGTGAGAGGGGAGGTGAATACCGAATTAAAAGTGTTATATATGAATGCACGAATTATAAGAAAAAAGTGGATGAGCTTGAAATTAGAAATTGGCTCAGTTAGAAGTTGGTAAGTATGACGTTGTGGGAATTAAAGAGACATGGCTGCAAGAGGATCAGAGCAGGAAACTGAATATTCAGGGGTATACATCCTGTACAAAAAACAGACAGGTGGGCAAAGGTGGTGGGGTGGCTCTGTTGGTAATTAATGAAATTCCGTCCCTTGCAAGAGGTGACATAGAATCAGAAGATGTAGAGTAATTGTGGATAGAACTGAGAAATTGTAAGGGTAAAAAGACCTAATGGGAGTGCAAGTTGCATCAGGAGTTAAAATTAGCATATAACAAAGATAATGCTACAGTGGTTATGGGAGATTTCAGCTTGTAGGTAGATTGGGAAAATCAGATTGGCACTGGACCCCAAGAAAGGGAGTTTGTAGAGTGCCTCCGAAATGGATTCTTAGAGCAGCTTGACTGGAGCCCACCAGGGAGAAGGCAATTCTGGATTTAGAGATGTGTAATGAACCAAATTTGATAAGGGTACACAAGGTAAAGGAACCATTCGGAGGTAGTGACCATAATATGATGTTTTAATCTGCGATTTGAGAGGGAGAAGGTAAAATCGGAAGTGTCAGTATTGCAGTTGAACAAAGGGGACTATGGAGGCATGAGGGAGGAGCTGGCCAAAGTTGATTGGAAAGTGACCCTAGCAGGGATGACGGTGGAACATTAATGGCAGGTATTTCTGGGAATAATCCAGAAGGTACAGGATCATTTCATTCCAAGAGGAAGAAAGATTCTAAGGGGAGTAAGAGGCGACTGTGGCTGACAAGGGAAGTTAAGAACAGTATACAAATAAAAGAGAAGACGTATAACATAGCAAAGATGAGTGGGAAGCCAAAGGATTGGGAAACTTTTAAAGATTAACAGAAGGCAACTAAAAAGGGAATACGGGGAGAAAAGTACGAAGGTAAGCCGGCCAAGAATATAAAGAAGGATAGTAAAAGCTTCTAGGTATGTGAAGAGGAAAAAAATAGTTAAGACAAATTGAAGACAGAAACAGGTGAATTTATTATGGGGAACAAGGAAGACACAAACAATCTCCCAGAGGTAGTAGGGGACAGAGGGTGATGGAGGAACTGAAGGAAATTCACATTAGTCAGGAAATGGTGTTGGGTAGACTGATGGGAATGAAGGCTGATAAATCCCCATGGCCTGATGGTCTGCATCCCAGAGTACTCGAGGAAATCGCGGATGCATTGGTGATCATTTTCCAATGTTCTATAGATTCTGGATCAATTCCTGTGGATTGAAGATTAGCTAATGTTATCCCACTTTTTAAGAAAGGAGTGAGAGAGAAAGCATGGAATTATAGACCAGTTAGCCTGACATCAGTGGTGGGGAAGATGCTGGAGTATATTATTAAATATGTAATAGTGGTGCATTTGGATCGGTCCAAGTCAGCATGGATTTACGAAGCGGAAATCATGCTTGACAAATCTTCCGGAATTTTTATGAGGATGTAACAAGTAAAATGGACAAGGGAGAGCCAGTGGATGTAGTGTACCTGGACTTTCAGAAAGCCTTTGATAACACAGGAGATTAGTGGGCAAAATTAGAGTGCATGGTATTGGGGGTAGGGTATGGACATAGATAGAAAATTGGTTGGCAGACGGAAACAAAGCGTATGGATTAACTGGTCCCTTTCAGAATGGCAGGCAGTGACTAGCGGAGTTCTGCAAGGCTCGGTGCTGGGACTGCAGCTATTTACAAGATACATTCATCATTTTGATGAAGGTATTGAAAGCAACATTAGCAAATTTGCAGATGACACAAAGTTGGGTGGCAGTGTGAACTGTGAAGAGAATGCAGAGTGTCAGGGACAGATTGGGTGAGTGGGCAGATGCATGGCAGATGCAGTAAAATGTGGATAAATGTGAGGTTATCCACTTTGGTGGCAAGAACAGGAAGGCAGATTGTTTTCTGAATGGTGTCAAGTTAGGAAACGGGGAAGTACAATGAGATCTGGGTGTCCTTGTACATCAGTCACTGAAAGTTGGCATGCAGGTAAGCAGGCAGTGAAGAAAGCTAATGGCATGTTGGCCTTCATAACAAAAGGAGTTGAGTATAGGAGCAAATAAGTCCTTCTGCAGTTGTACATGGCCCTGGTGAGACCACACCTGGAGTATTGTATACAGTTTTGGTCTCCTAATTTGAGGAAGAACATTCTTGCAATTAAAGGAGAACGTAGGTTCATGAGGTTAATTCCCAGGACGGCGGGGCTGTCATGTGATGAAAGAATGGAGTGACTGGGCTTGTAATCACTGGAATTTAGAAGGATGAGAAGGGATCTTAGAAACATTTAAAATTATTAAGGGATTGGACATTTAGAACTGAGATGAGTAAAAACTTTTTTCACAGAGAGTTGGGAATTTGTGGAATTTTCCGCCTCAGAAGGTAGTGGAGGCCAATACACTGGATGCATTCAAAATTGTTAGATAGAGCTCTTGGGGCTAGCGGAATCTAGGGATATGGGGAGAAGGCAGGAACGGGGTACTGATTGTGGGTGATCGGCCATGATCACATCGAATGGCGGTGCTGGCTCGAAGGAGGTGCTGGCTCTATGTATCTATGAATATCTATGCCCATCAGTACTGTGTTAGATGGTGTGTTAGTACTGTGTACAATGTTAGATCTATAGCCAGTCATCCAGCATTTGAGTAACCTGCATCCATCATATTTTAACACTGACAACCTTAGCCCAACAAGTCGACAACTATATCTGCAGTGCTTTCTCATGGGCCAGATGTTGTACCCTTGGCCTTAAACAAAAATATTGAAATTCCTTTGGTTTCTATTTTCATGTTAATTGCAGCAATAGATTTTTTTTAAATCAATGAATTTGTCATTTATGGCTGTAGCATTTGTCTTTTCCTACTTGCACCTTAAGGTATGTCCATTTCAGTGGGAGGTTAAGAGTTAATAACTTTAGATCAGGTATGCAGAACAGATTGTCTACAGGGTGAACGAGCTGAATCGAGGAATTCAGTAGTAATCATTGGCAGTAGTAATTTATAATTAAAAAAAAAAATTCATTGGATTTAAAATGTCCAAATATTAATTGCAGTACTCGTAATTCTTTATGTTGTCATATTCACACTACTGAGTCCCAAGCATACATTTTCTACACTTAAAATGACAGGTTTAATTCTGAATCTACTTTATTTTTTACTAAACAATTCTCAATTCATGTTAAAGTTATCTCCAGTCCCTTAGTCCCTCCCTAATGTTATTTAAAACTTCCTCTGTGGCAACATCCACTTCCAGTTTTAATTCTATAAAACAAACAAACTATCTGATGCAGTCTTGTTCTTAGATATAATTCTAAAATGATGTTTAAGTTGGTTGATAAAATAACATCTGCTACTTTTCACTTTCTTTCCAATACACTAATTGGGTCTGCTGACAGGCTAGCTTTATTGATTGTGAAAAATGATCTTTCTCTGTAGCTTCAAAGCTGTAGTGTTATCAGTTTTAATTAAAGTCACCCACATTACATGTCCCTATTATCCTTGAGAATTGTAGCTGATAGGAAATGCATACATTCTGTTGGCTTTCCAACATTGTTGTAGCTCTAAAAGTAATCTCCTTGTGAAATGTGGCTCTTTATCACTGCCCTTGTACTGATGATCCACATCTGCAGATCACTGTGCATAGTAACATTGCTATCGGAACTGTGTCAGTAACTTGATAGTGGAACAAGCCACCTAGGATTGTGGTTCTTTATGGTCATGATGACTATTTCCCTCATTGTAATCTAACCTCTTTAAACCTGTAATCTTCTTAAATACAATCTTACTTTTGTCATTAAACATATGGCTGAGGGGGGAGGGGGCGTAGATTTGGGGGTAGAGTTGTTTGGTGAATCAATTGAACCACTTCCTTCTTTCTAAAATCTAGAAACAAGTCAGCTTGGGAGTGCTGCTGTAGGAACTCATATAGGTCTCAGCCCTACCTCCATTGTCTTGGGATATGTGGAACATTCATTTGGCTTGTCTTACTCAGGTTCTCGCACTCCATCTTTTTCTAATAATTTGAAACTAGGTATATTCACTATTTGCAAGCTATCATTTGCCATGGCGCATCTGTTTTCATCTTATCTCCATTTCTGGATATATAATAACAACCAGTATACGGTGCCCTCCATAATGTTTGGGACAAAGACCCGTCATTTATTTATTTGCCTTTGTACTACACAATTTGAGATTTGTAATAGAAAAAATCACACGTGGTTAAAGTGCACATTGTCAGATTTTAATAAAAAGGTATTTTTATACATTTTGGTTTCACCATGTAGAAATTACAGCAGTGTTTATACATAGTTCCCCCCTTTTCGGGGCACCGTAATGTTTGGGACACAGCAATGTCATGTAAATGAAAGTAGTCATGTTTCATATTTTGTTGCATATCCGTTGCATGCAATGACTGCTTGAAGTCTGATTCATGGACATCACCATTTGATGGATGTCTTCTCTGGTGATGCTCTGCCAGGCCTGTATTGCTGCCATCTTTACTTGTTTTGGGGGCTAATTTCCTTCAGTTTCCTCTTCAACATATAAAAGGCATGCTCAATTGGGTTCAGATTGGGTGATTGGCCACTCAAGAATTTATCATTTTTTAGCTTTGAAAAACTCCTTTGCTGCTTTAGCAGTATGTTTGGGATCATTGTCTTGCTGTAGAATGAACCACCGGCCAATGAGTGTTGAGGCATTTGTTTGAACTTGAGCAGATATGATGTGGCTATACACTTCAGAATTCTTTATGCTACTCCCATCAGCAGTTGTATCATCAATGAAGATAAGTGAGCCAGTACCTTCAGCAGCCATACATGCCCAGGCCATAACACCCCCACCATCATGTTTCAGATGAGGTGGTATGCTTTGGGGCTTGGGTAGCTCCTTCTCTCCTCCATACTTTGTTCTTGCCATCACTTGGTTAATCTTCGTCTCATCTGTCCACAAGACCTTTTTCCAGAACCGTGGTTGCTCTATAAGTACTTCTTGGCAAACTGTAACCTGGCCATCCTATTTTTGCAGCTAGCCAGTGGTTTGCACCTTGCAGAGTAGCCTATGTATTTCTATTCATTAAGTCTTCTGCGGACAGTGGTCATTGACAAATCCACACCTGACTCCTGAAGAGTGTTTATGATCTGTCGGACAGGTGTTTGGTGATTTTTCTTTATTATAGAGAAAATTCTTCTGTCATCAGCTGTGGAGGTCTTCCTTGGCCTGCCAGCCCCTTTGCGATTAGTAAGCTCACTAGTACTCTCTTTCTTCTTAATGATGTTCCAAACAGTTGATTTTGGTAAGCCTAAGGTTTGGCTGATATCTCTAACTGTTCTATTCTTGTTTCATAATGGCATCTTTGACTTTAATTGGCACAACTTTGGTCCTCATGTTGATAAACAGCAATAAAATTTTCCAAAGGTGATGGAAAGACTAGATGTTGAGAGCTCTCTTATACCTGCATTAAGGAGGCAATTAAACGCACCTGAGCAATTACAAACGTCTGTGAAGCCATGTGTCCCAAACATTATGGTGCCCTGAAATGGGGGACTATGTATAAACACAGTTGTAATTTCTACATGGTGAAACAAAAATGGATAAAAATACCGTTTAATAAAATCTGACAATGTGCACTTTAACCACATGTGATTTTTTCTATTACAAGTATCAAATTGTGGAGTACAGAAGCAAATAAGTAAATGATGGGTCTTTGTCCCAAACATTATGGAGGTCACTGTGTATGTTCAGTGACTCACAAAGCTAACAACTGCATTTCCTGTCACCCTGTTGCTGTAAGAACTCGCATTCCATTCCTGTACTTAATATCATTTTCTCAACTCAATTTCCACAATGATGAATGCACTCCAGAGCCACAAAATGATTTCACTTGTTCATGCTCGCCTCTCTCTCAATGAATCATCTTTTGGCACTTCTCTCAACTACACAGGATACCAGCACTTTGTCCCTTCCCTTTTCAACATTCTGAAGTAATGAGCTCTTTGTAACATCCTGATACATGCTTCAGTCACTCCCAGCACACCCATCCCTTCCAGACAAGTACAGAGATGTAGCAACTCTCCCTTTTCTTTGCCCTTTTCATCATCCAGATCTGTGTTAATCAATCTTGTCACGTAAAGCAATGATTTACAAGTATGTTTTTCAATTTAATTTACGTTATTTCCTGTTGATACTTCAGTCTTTATATCACAAACTGGATGAATGCTTTGTAAAACACCCCAATTCAGTACACAAACAACACTGAACTTTTAGTTGTGAATTATTTTAACTGTTTTCCACAACACTACGCTGACCTCGCCTTCTGACAGTTCTTCAATGGGACGGCACCTTGTCTGTGGAATTAGCACTTTACAAGTTCACCAGTTTCAAATCATAATCTCAACCCCTAGGTGCTTGGATCGGAGCTGCTGAAAAATCTTCTTCTCCTATTTGCTCTTTACATGAGAACATCTAGTAGTTTTATTTTTATTTCAGATCTGTTTTTGTAATTTCTAATATCTCTCCTGCTGGCAATAATTAATTCGCTCCTATGGCAGGTGGCCTGGCATAATGCATAGTTTGGTGTCCTCTTCCAAATCTACGGATCACATAATAAACACTGGAGAAATTCTCATCAGTACGAGGATTGCACCGTTTGCAGTTTGAGAGTCAGTGTCAACTGGTTCTAACTGCACCCTGAGGCATGAGTTAAATCATGTCATGGGCTGTTCATGATCCTGATTGTCAAACACAGGACGTGTCCAAGCAAGCTTTAATGATTACACCTACCTCTAATACTATCTCTTGTCTTTGCTTGTTGTTCCACAGGGATATTTGGCCAATCTTAATTTTCTCGTAATTTTGAAATTCCTTGGATGGATCATTTGTATTCATGATGGTGATATCCTACATCCTCCATTACCTTTTATTGACTGCTGTGCCTCATGCTCAGCCAATCAAACACCTGCTTTTCAAAATGTTCTTCCTTCACTTGAAACAAAGCCATTTTTCAATCAAAACACAGCTTTCTCTCCACTCTCCCGAGTTTTAAAATGTTTTCTCTCCTCTCAAAATGGCTACTTACCAAGTCTGTCCTCGAGTATGAAAAAAAAACTTTTTTGTTTATATTCAGTTGTGTTAGATAGTGGCATTGCAGGGTACCTCAGACCCTTTGAATACACATCCTTTGGAACAGGATGTTTCCTGTGAGCGGTACAACTTCAGCTACAGGAACTTCACTATCTATACTCGAGGCTGAGAGAATATGGTGGAGAGCACATTTCAGGTGACAGTCACGTTGTAGCTCAAGGAGGGTGTAATCACAAAGGGAATAGTTGAGTTGCCATTGTGGACATGCATGTAATTCAGGACACCTTGGTTCTCAAGATAATATTCATTTCTGAATTTTCCCTGTGTAATTCAGCACCATGGTGGTTCAACCGTATAGGGAGGGAGGAAATGATGAAATAAATAAATAATTTTCTGGAATTTGATTGGTGACCATAAGGGCAATTGTACAGGCACAGACCTTCTTCCGTGATTTTTGTTTGCCTCTCTGGTGCCAAGGTCAAGGCTGTCACTGAGCACCTGTGGAGAATTCTGAAATAGCTTGAGGTCATGGCCCATCAGTACCAATGAAATGGGTAAAGGTAGGATGGAGTACCACAGGCATATTTTAAGGAGTAAAGCGTTTGAGAAGTTGAACCTCAAAACAATAGGAAATATGTTACTCCCAGTCTTGCGTGCATTTACAGAGATGCTTATGAATGCGTGGCCAGACAGATGCGGGGATGCCGTTTTTAATTATTGTGCCATTGCACTCATTTCTCCAGAGGGTGGGACTTGTATGGACCTGACAGCAGGATGCAGTTTGTTCATGGTTACAAGTACTGTTGTGGAGAGTTTAAAATAGTTTGGTGGGAGGGAGGAAGCTGAGCAAATGTTCAGAAAGAAAATCTGATAGAAGGCTGAAAATATGTGAGAATTTGCGATGTGGGGCAATCATTGAAAACGACAGGATTCTTGTGGGGCTTGACAGGGTTGATGTGAGGATATGCACACTCTGGTTGCATAACTGGTAAACTGGTAACCAGGGATGGGGTGCGGTGAGTGGGGGGGGGGGCGCCACACTGAAATAAGGGGCTGGCCATTCAAGACAGATGGTTTTTTAAATTTGCATTTATCCAGAGGATAATGAATCTTCAGAATTCAATCCAAGAGGGTTGTAGAGACTCAGTTGCTGAGTATATTCAAGACAGATGGAATATTTTTGGATAACAAGGGAATTGAAAGGTTAAAATCGGCACATTCTTATTGAATTGTTGAGTAATAAGTGACTTAGTCCTGCAGTTTCTAAAGTTTTCAAAGGTTGAAAAGTTCATAGAAATGGTGCCTCTCTGCACTTGACATCAGGAGGAATATAATGGATAGAACATATAGGGGTGAAACTGCTGATAGGTACATAAAGGAATGATTATAGCTAACTATATAAAAATAGCATATAGATGGGCTGCAGTGCAAGCTTCAGATAACACAGGCACAAGATTATAGAGAAAGGAGGTGGATTTGCAATGTTGTTGAAAGAATAAATCATAGCTGTGAGAAGATACATAGAAAATAGGTGCAGGAGTAGGCCATTCGGCCCTTCGAGCCAACACCGCCATTCAATTTGATCACGGCTGATCATCCACAATCAGTAGGGTTACACAAAAAGCTGGAGAAACTCAGCGGGTGCAGCAGCATCTAAGGAGCGAAGGAGATAGGCGACGTTTCGGGTCGAGACCCTTCTTCAGACCCACAATCCACAATCAGTACCCTGTCCCTGCCTTCTCCCTATATCCCTTGATTCCGCTAGCCCCAAGAGCTCTATTGAACTCTCTCTTGAATTCATCCAGTGAACTGGCCTCCACTGCCGTCTGAGGCAGAGAATTCTGCAAATTCACAACTTTCTGGGTGAAAAAGTGTTTCCTCATCTCAGTTCTAAATGACCCCTTATTCTTATACTGTGGCCCCTGTTTCTGGAATCCCCCAACATCGGGAACATGATTTCTGCATCTAGCGTACTAATCCCATAATAATTTTATATGTTTCTATAAGATCTCCTCTCATCCTTCTAAATTCCAGTGAATACAGCCCAGTTGTTCCATTCTTTCATCGTATGATAGTCCCACCATCCCGAGAATTATCCTCATGAACCTACGCTGCACTCCCTCATTAGCAAGAATGTTCTTCCTCAAAATAGAAGACCTAAACTGCACACAATACTCCAGGTGTGGTCTCACCAGGGCCATGTATAATTGCAGAAGGACCTCTTTGCTCCTCTCTCAAATCTTCTCGTTATGAAGGCCAAACATACCATTACCTTTCTTCACTGCCTGCTGTACCTGCATGCTTACTTTCAGTGACTGATGTAGGATACATTTAAAGGATCATCAAATGAGGCTTTATGGGTTGAACAAAGAACATAAAGGGCTGATCACATTGTTGGGAGTAGACTATTGTCCTGTAAATAGTCAAGTCAAGTTTATTCGTCACATACACATACGGGATGTGCAATGAAATGAAAAGTGCCAGTGCCTGCGGACTTTGTGCAAAAAACAAACAAACAACCAACAAACTACAAACAGAATCGCATGTTCTTTTTCATATTAAATATTGTGGGCGGTATTGTGGTACAGTACGTTAGTAGAGTTAATCCCTGGTGAGAGGAATAAGAAGAGCAAATTTACAGGAAAACGGCTTAAACAAAAACACTACAATGTGGCATGTTTTCAAATAAACAATTACTAATTGGGAATACACTAAATAAGGCACAGCATATAGCAAGTATTCCCAAAGAGGAGGAGGAGGAGGGGTGTGAATCTGGATTTAAATTATTAGAGATGGAGTGAGATGATGGTCCTGTGTGTTAAGGATCATAATTTGGTGAGATTTAACCTGGGTTAGGAAAAGTGCAAATAGAATTTACAAATTAGAGTATGGTCAATGTTATGAGACTGGAAAGTGATTTGCAAAAATGGACTAGACCAGTTACTTATTGGAGTATGCATTTTAGAGCACTGGGAGGCATTTAAGGAGATTCAATAGGTTTGGGGTAAACATGTTACCCCCAAAAGAAAGGCAGGACAGAAACCCTCCTGCGTTTGGAGGGGAGGGTGTCAAGAAAGAAAGCTTGTTAGATGCAGAAATCTATTACTGCCAAAAGCCTCGAAGGACACTAAATATATGTAAGAAGCAGAGTGTTCTTGATACAATGGGCATAAAAGGATACGGAGAGGGAGCAGGAATATGGTATTGAGATAAAATATTGCATTGAACACCAGAGTGGGCTTGAAGAATGAAATGATCCACATCTGGCGGATCATGGTGGCATAGCGGTAGAGCTACTGCCTTACAGTGCCAGAAACCCGGGTTTGATCCTGAATGCTGTTACTTGTCTGTACAGACAAGTACTGTACTGTACTTATTTGCTTGTTTGTACATTCTCCCCATGAGCTGAGTGGGCTTTCTCTGAGATCTTTGGTTTCCTCCCACACTTCAAATACATACAGGTTTGTAGGTTAATTGGCTTGGTATCAATGAAAAATTGTCCCTGGTGTGGGTAGGGGCAGTGTTAATGTCTGTGGGCCGAAGGGCCTGTTTCCTGGTCTGATTTTTCGTTGCTCTATCCTTAATTTGTGAAAATACAGAATATAACAGGAGGGGGAGTGGGTGCTATGATTGTATACAGTGCTTGTACACTAAGCACTGTGTATAATTTGTACAATGTAAAGAATATTGTCCATCACACTATAGCGTAGAGTGTAGAGGCGAATTGTTAAGATGTTACCAAGATTATAAAAGTCTAGGTGTTAGGTAAGATTGGACAAAATGTGTTTGTTTTTATTGGAATAGATATAGTGATGGGAAATTAAATGACGTATAAAATGATGAGGGACAAAGTTAAATAGAAAGAACCTGTTTCAAGAGAGAGCTAGATAGGGCTCTTAAAAATAGCAGTCAGGGGATATGGGGAAAAGGCAGGAACGGGGTACTGATTGGGGATGATCAGCCATGATCACATTAAATGGCGGTGCTGGCTCAAAGGGCCGAATGGTCTACTCCTGCACCTATTGTCTATTGTCCCTTAGCAGTGTAGTAAAAAACAACAGGATGTGGATTTAAAAATATTAAGTAGAAACATAGAAACATAGAAATTAGGTGCAGGAGTAGGCCATTCGGCCCTTCGAGCCTGCACCGCCATTCAATATGATCATGGCTGATCATCCAACTCAGTATCCCGTACCTGCCTTCTCTCCATACCCTCTGATCCCCTTAGCCACAAGGGCCACATCTAACTCCCTCTTAAATATAGCCAATGAACTGGCCTCAACTACCCTCTGTGGCAGAGAGTTCCAGAGACCCACCACTCTCTGTGTGAAAAAATTCCTTCTCATCTCGGTCCTAAAGGATTTCCCCCTTATCCTTAAGCTGTGACCCCTTGTCCTGGACCTCCCCAACATCGGGAACAATCTTCCTGCATCTAGCCTGCCCAACCCCTTAAGAATCTTGTAAGTTTCTATAAGATCCCCTCTCAATCTCCTAAATTCTAGACAGTATAAACCGAGTCTATGCAGTCTTTGTTCATAAGACAGTCCTGACATCCCAGGAATCAGTCTGGTGAACCTTCCCTGCACTCCCTCTATGGCAATAATGTCCTTCCTCAGATTTGGAGACCAGAACTGTACGCAATACTCCAGGTGTGGCCTCACCAAGACCCTATACAACTGAAGTAGAACCTCCCTGCTCCTATACTCGAATCCTTTTGCTATGAAAGCTAACATACCATTGGCTTTCTTCACTGCCTGCTGTACCTGCATGCCTACTTTCAATAACTGGTGTACCATGACACCCAGGTCGCGCTGCATCTCCCCTTTTCCTAATCGGCCACCATTTAGATAGTAGTCGGTTTTCCTATTTTTGCCACCAAAGTGGATAACCTCACATTTATCCACATTATACTGCATCTGCCAAACATTTGCCCACTCACCCAGCCTATCCAAGTCACCTTGCATTCTCCTAGCATCCTCCTCACAGCTAACACTGCCCCCCAGCTTAGTGTCATCCGCAAACTTGGAGATATTGCCTTCAATTCCCTCATCCAGATCATTTTTGTATATTGTAAATAGCTGGGGTCCCAGCACTGAGCCTTGCGGTACCCCACTAGTCACTGCCTGCCATTGTGAAAACGACCCGTTTACTCCTACTCTTTGCTTCCTGTTTGCCAGCCAGTTCTTTATCCACATCAATACTGAACCCCCAATGCCATATGCTTTAAGTTTATATACTAATCGCTTATGTGGGACCTTGTCGAAAGCCTAAGGAGTAGAAAGATAAGGAGCTGCTCTACATTCATTGGCAGCCTCCATTCATCAAGCAGTTCTCTGCCTAAAAATGTAGTGGAGGGAGAAACTTTAAGCATGATTAGACTGTACTTGGATGTGTAACGAAGAAATGTGACTCAAGGATGGTGTAGAATTATTTGTGAAGGTACGAAGTGCGTAGTAGGATGAGAAAGAATGGTCATTGCCTTCAGAATATTTTGCAGCAGGAAATTGGAAATTATTCAAGATTATTAGTTACAATTCCTGTGAGTCTGTTGTTCTTGGCATGCTTGCAGAGGTTGACTGATTGAAAACCTGGCTGGTCATTTCCCTTAATTTCTGTACTGCACAGGCGTAAGATATACCACATATTAAACAATTAAAATACAAGTTGGTTCAATTTTGAACGCGTCTCTTTTGTCAGACATGTTTGAAAAATCCAGCTAAATATTATTACTGTTTTTATCTTGCAGGCCTTTTGGATTTGGCAGCATTTTACAGAGAAAACAGCTTGAAAAACCTCTGTGAGCAGACCATTAAACAAGGTATTTCCGTGGAGAATGCCTTCACTTTACTATCTGCTGCAGTAAAATACCAAGCAAAGGTAGGGAACTGAGAAAAAACTATTTGTGTTAAACATATTCTTTATAATCCTTCTACCCCTTTCACGGATTTGATAGAATTAATAACCTTTCAGTTCATCGTAGTATGTTACATTACTGAAGGAGAGTATTAAGCTCATTCTGTTTGTGTTCAGGAGGACTAGAAATTATTCCCTTCTAAACATCTTCCTATTTGGTCCATCCTGACCTCTATCAGTATGAAAGGGGCTTACTGGACTAACATATGTTTTCTGCCATAACCCTAATCTTCTGGCTTTGCAGCACTGAACTTGCATATGCCATTACTTTTTCTCTTGAATTTGTTACAGCATAGAAGGAGGCCAAATCCAAACAGGCTCCCTGCAGAACAAGACTCTCTGAGTCTCATTGTCTGTAATCGTTCTCACCTAGGCCACAGCTAACAATGGCCTGTTTCCTTTATCATCATTATTTTTTTTTCATATCTTTCATTCTTTTGTTCTATATCTCTCTACATCAGGCTAGATGCAGGAAGATTGTTCTCGATGTTGGGGAAGTCCAGAACAAGGGGTCACAGTTTAAGGATAAGAGGGAAGTCTTTTAGGACCGAGATGAGAAAATTATTTTTCACACGGAGAGTGGTGAATCTGTGGAATTCTCTGCCACAGAATGTAGTTGAGGCCAGTTCATTGGCTTTATTCAAGAGGGAGTTAGATGCGGCCCTTGTGGCTAAAGGGATCAGCGGGTATGGAGAGAAGGCAGGTACAGGATACTGAGTTGGATGATCAGCCATGATCATATTGAATGACGGTGCAGGCTCGAAGGGACGAATGGCCTACTCCTGCACCTATTTTCTATGTTTCTATCACCATCTATATCTCTCGTTTCCCTTTCCCGCCTCTCAGTCTGAAGAAACATTACCTATTCCTTTTCTCCAGAGGTGCTGTCTGATCCGCTGAGTTACTCCAGCTTTTTGTGTTTATCTTTGGTTTAAACCAGCATCTGCAGCTTCTTCCTACACATGATGATAGGACCAGCTTCCCTCTACCCAATTAAACAACTAATGATCTTGTAAACTTCCTCTGCTCGAAGGAGAACAATCCCAGCTTATTCACTCTGATCCTATAACTAAAATTTCTTATCTCTTCTCATCTTTTGTCCTGCCTCCTCTAAGCTCAAGTCAAGTCAACTTTATTTGTCACATACACATACAAGATGTACAGTGAAATGAGAGTGACAATGCCTGTGGGATTGTGCAAAACAACAGAACAGAACCAGTATTTACATTTTTTTTTTAATGACACAACAGTAAATTAGTCCCTGGTGAGATCAGAGTTTACAGTCCTGATGGCCTGTGGGTCGAAACTCCGTCTCATCCTCTCTGTTTTCTCAGCGTGACAGCGGAGGCGCTTACCTGACCGTAGCAGCTGGAACTGCCCGTTGCTGGGGTGGTAGGGGTCCTTCATTATCTTGCTGGCTCTGGATCTGCACCTCCTGGTGTATAGGTCCTTCAAGGGGGTGAGTTAAGTTCCCATGGTGCGATCGGCCGAATGCACTACTCTCTGCAGAGCCTTCCTGTCCTGGGCAGAGCTGTTTCCAAACCAGATCGAGATGTTTCCGGACAGGAAACTACTTATTTATTACTCTCCATATACAAATTCCTTTTTTCTTTCTATTTCTTGAATATGTTCTTAATTTATGGGTTAAATACAGAGAATGTTCGAAATAGATCACATAGCATATGTGAAGGAAGAGAGAACATTTCAGTTCAATAATCATGGAATTTCAAGCCTTAATTCCTCCAATCAGATTCTGTCCATGGCTCAGTAGCGAATACAACATGTAGGTTTAACAGTAGGCGACCAAGCTTGTTCTGCGATTCAGTAAGATTATAGGTGATGTAAACTTCAGCAATCACTCTATGATCAGAATGTTTGATTCCCTTCTAGTCCCAAAATATCTAAACATTTCAGATTTATTTAATTAACTAAATTTAAATCCCCAAAATATTTTGGCGTGACCTCTGATTTATTCGTCCAGTAATATAATTTATTTGTTACCATACCGTACTGGTGTTAAAAACGAAAGCATGAACAAAGGTTTCAGTTGAGGCTCTACTGTTATAAATAACTACTCGGGTAACTAGTGACAATCTATGTGGCTGAATCAAAGCTAAACTGTCCCATTGGATCATTCTTGATCTGTCTGCTACTCAGACCCTGTGTACCATTCTCTTCCAACATTTCCTCACTGCTGTTTCAGACTAGAACTTGACTGGGATGGATCCATTTTATTTGCACTGTCATAGTCACAGAATTATCTGTGATCTTTATTCTTTCTACTCTGGCATTTCTCCTTCTGGTGTCCCCACCCCCAAGAATCCACTCTTGCTTCCTTCCTCCTTCCCACAAACAGGTTCTCCTGGGGAACATCGAATGAACATATGTCAGTTTATAAGTGTGTGCTGAAATTACACAGTTCCACATCATTACCAATTTCCTTGAACTCTCCATAGCTCCTAACTTGATGGGCTGTTTATCCAGCATTCAGCATTGAATAAATAAAATTTTCCCCCAGTTATCTTCACTGTTGGTCACAAACTCCATCCCTCTGTTAAGAGTGATCAGACTTTTCATAATCTTGGGGATATGCTGGATAACAGATGAACTTTGAATGATACCAGCAGCATGGGCATCACCATTTTCCTCTTCTGTAATATCACCTGACTCTGCTTCTGTTTTAGCTTCTGGTGCTGACTCATGCTTTTATTTTTAGTTTATTTTTCTAATGTACAACTGCTTGATCTCTCTTGTTTTACCCATTATAAACTTGAGGTCATTCAAAACAGCCACTGGCCTAAGATGACTATTTGTAATATCCTTCATGATTCTCCATTTCTTCAATCCCATGTGCAGGCAGATGAGATTGGTTCAGCCGGGCATTATGTTTGGCACGGGCCATTGTGGGCCAAATGGCCCGTTCTTGGTTTGTTCTATCTCTGTGCGCAGTGGAGATGGAGGAAGGAATGCTTCCTTAGAAATGCTGAAAAGGGATGGAGGGGAATGGGTGTCTGATAATAGCATTATATTGGGTGGTGTTGAAAATTGAAAAGTTTAAAATCTATTGAATGTGGAAGCTGGTGGGTTGCAAGGTGAGGTCAAGGCAAACCTTTTCCTGTGGAACAAAGGAGAAGGGCTTAGTCCTAAAATGTGGGAAATCTAATGGACATGGTTGTGAGCCCTGTCAGCTGTAGCAGGGGCAGATCCATGCTTAAGGAAAAATACATTGAATCAATGTTATGGAATGTGATATCAGAAACGTGATGGAAATTGGGAGAATGGAATATTTTTGGTAAAGGATGTCATAGGACAAGTATTATACGTAGCTCTGGGAGGCAGTGAGTTTGTGCAGATACCAGTCACTAGCCTATCCCCTAAAATGGAGTGAAAGTCGAAGGAGGAATTCCTCTATTTGGGAAGTTTATAAATTGACAGCAAGGCTAAAGTTTGTTTCCCGCCCAGTCATAAAAACTGTTTAATATATTCTGTTCAGTCAAATTTTTTTCCCGCATGGGCTTTAATTTTGACATTATCTGCACATATTTTTCCAAACGGCTGGTAATTTTGCCCTGAATTATAATCTCAAATTCTTGAACCGGGATTAACTGACCCATTGTCGTCAGGTGTAGATTGAGGGTGTAGCTCTCACAGTCTTTGAGTCCTATAATTGGTATATGTGGCTAGAATTTCTGCAATTTCCATCCCTACTTCCCTCAAATCTACCTCATCTTATCAGGTCTGGGTGACTACCTTTACTTCAATCATTGCAACCAACTCCAAATTACCGCTTTTGATCCCACTCAACGTCACTTCTTTCTCCTCCTATTAATTGGCAGCATCGTTTTATTTATTGAAGACTGATATATTCATCCAGTACAGTATCCATATCTTACCTTCCATAAGATCTCCTTTACGCACTGTAACTATAGTCCTGGAGGTTAGCAGAATAGCAAAATAAACTTTAGAGAACAAAATGAGCATAAAGTAGGAGAGGCAAGTGGTAAATAACTATTAGAAATAGGAGAGATTATAATGAGGGTAAATGTAAAATAGTTTGATATGAATTTGGCATTCAGGTGCATAGATGCACCTTGTGGTTAAATTATGTTGTTTAGCTGCAGGGACAAGGTGTCTTGATGACATAGTAGCACTATAAAGAACTTGTTTAAAAAAAGATAGATTTGAGAATTTAATATTCCTAACTATGTTGCATTCAAGATAGATGGAGAAGAAAGAAGTAATAACATAGTTGAGGGTCTGGCTGAAGCACAAATTATTGAAAAGAAAATAGAGATACAAAACAGGAAAACATAGAATTAGTGGATCGGTATGGACTAGGTGGCCAGAAGGGGCTGAATTGATCAAATCAATCACAAACATCAAGAGTACAGCACTGATTTCTGTGGCACACTACTGGTCAGACTTTTCATTGACAAACATGCTTTCATCACCACCCTCTGCCTCCTATCACCAAAGTAATTTGGGATCCCATGTGCCTGAAACCTCTGGACCAGGCTATCACAAGGTACCTTATCAAATGATTTACTAAAGTCCATAAAGACCACATCTCTTGTTCTACCTTCATTCTGTAGTTACCTCCTCAAAAAAATTAGTGTGACAGGAATTTCCTGTTCAAAGCCATGCTGACTATCATTGACCAACCGCAACCAATCGAAATATACATAAACCCTATCCCTTAGCATGTTCTTAATTCCTTAACCACTGATACAAGGCTTACTGGTCTGTAGTTTTGATTTATCCCTGCTACCCTTAAAGAAAGGAACATTAGCTATCCTTCAGTTTTCCTGCACCACACCTATGGTTGACAAAGATACAGAAATCTCTGTTGGGGCCTCCCAGCTGTCTCCTGCCTAGTTTCCCTTAATAAACTATTGTCTGAGGATTAATTAGTTCTTATGCGTTCCGTCATATCTAACGCCTCCTCATCCTTAATGTTGACCTGCTCCAAATTATCTACATACCCCTCACTGAACTCACTATCATCCATTTTTTCTACTTAATGAATATAGATGAGGTATTCATATAGGATCTGATCCCAAAGGGAACAAAGTTCTCTGGCCACCCTCTTACTCCTGTTGTGCAATGTCTTGGGTTTGCCAAAGGTATTTCATGGCCTAATTTTGTCCTCCTAATTTCCTTCTTCAGTTTTCTCCAACACACTATATTCCTCAACTCTATTCCAGTTACTAATATTATGCTTGGTATATGATTTCTATTTTTCCTGATCACACCTTCAATATCCCTTTTTATCTCAAAGCTCCCTAATCTTACCACCTTTGCCATTCACTCTTACTTGGATGTGCTGGCCCTGAACTCTTACAAACTTAAAAAAATTATATCACTATTTAGGAAAATTGTGAAAAAGGAGAAAGAATAATCAAGGATAAATATATTTAATGAAAGGAAGGATGATTGGAGAGTCAAAAATAATGATGTGCAGATGGGCTGAGGTAAAAAAAACCTTAGGCCTAGCATTACCTCAGAACTCAGATGATTAAAGAAACTTTCTCTTGATACTTTCCCTGACAAACTAACAATAGAGATATGTTGTGAATATACCATGATCTTTTTAGCAGTGTCACTTTGAACAGAATATTTTCGGTAAGTGTAACGCTTTAGGGTAAATGAAGTGCTGAATTGTTTTTCCAGGGGTTGGAAGAATTTTGCTTTAAGTTCTGTGTCAATCATTTGACAGCCGTGACACAAACACAGGGTTTTGGTGATATGGACCATGAGCTCCTAAAGGACTTCATAAGCAAGGCTGGCAAACATGGAGCATTCCGGAACTGAAGCAGCTACTCAAATATCCAAAGAAGGTGAAGTTTTTATTTGTAAATTAAATGTTCCTAATGGGGGGAGGGGGAGGTTCTTTTTGATGCCCCTCTACGTGTGTGAGTCTGCCAATCATTCAGGTATCACCTTTGGCAGGGATACATGTTCATGGATACCCACAATGACTATGACCAAGTTATCATTGCATTATTAACTTTAAATAGGCTATTTGTTTGGTGGTACAACTGAATTCTTGCCTTGAACCCAGAGATTCATTGTTCCAACAAGTGGATGCTGGATTATGATCTGCAGTCATGCCTTGTCTGGTTTTTCTTCTCACCTTAAGTCACATATTATGGTGCTGTTGTTGCAGTCTCAGCACAGTCAATGATTAAATCTGGGATCTTCCATGTATGTGTGTTTCATTGGGAAGGGTAGCAAAGGGAATGGCACAAGTGTCACACATGCATATCTATTTACCTAATTTTTTGCACCAGTTTCACGAATGAAATATCAGACTACAAAATATCACTATGCTTTCTGTGAAATTACTGAATA
This sequence comes from Raja brachyura, assembly GCA_963514005.1. The sequence goes on from OY740792.1 coordinate 29,419,536, forward strand.
ATATCCAAGATTCAATTGGCAACTAAATATCCTGGCTTTAGTTTCAGAAATTTGTGTTGTGGTTCCTTCAGTCAGAGATTTCATATCAGTCTGTCAACCATAAAATGATAAATTAATCTCATAACTGCTGAGAATGTCACCAAGAAATATAGTTGGATAATTTGGAATAAATGCACTTTTATTTATAAAGCAAAAGCATGGAGGTTCAACTTTGCTCAACTTTGAATCCGTGCACTTCTTACATTTTAAAACATGGACCTTTGCTCTGATGTGGCTGCTGGAGTCCCACAGCTGGAACTTTCCATCTGATTGACACAAACATATTTGAGTTATGTTACATTTTAAACCAGAATACATGCTGGACAAAGGAGATTGCACTACAGTCTGGATCTTTTAATGGTCACCTTATTATATTTCACAGCAGAAAAAACTTTTGAAAGGAATTTGTGCAGTGACTGTCATTTATCGCTCATCAAATTTATTGCATTGTGACTACTTTATGATACATGACTATGAAGCTACCTGTTCAAACTATATATATATATAATCATACCTGAAGATTGAGTAGTGTATCATTCATTCATAAAAGTTGCTCCCAATTCACTACTAGTATTTCATCAGACGAACCAGATAAATGGGTAACAATCTTCGTTTCTAGGATCACAATAAAATCACTTCTGCATTCTACAAGGATACTGGAATATTAAAATGCGAGGAATGGATGAGGCATAATACAACAATCTTTTACTCTGATCAAGCACCTCATCTTAAATAACTAATTTGAAATTATATCATATATTTAACAGGACAGCTTCCCTCTGTATGCATTTATACACTGAACCGAGTGGGATTAACATGGGGGAATCTTAATTCATACAATATTGTTAACCACAATTATGGGCAGGAAATGTAAACCATTAAGGGTTTGAGTGAACATTTGACCTGTATACATGTCAGACTCCAGTGGCAAAGATTTTAATCATGTTTGCCATTGCCAATAAGAAGCAAATGTAAGTTACTTTTAAAAATAGTTTACTAACATGACAACAAAAGGACAGATTTTAATAACTGGAAAATATATTTATAATTTAGAGGAGCAAACGTATTGTTTTATTTGTCTTGAGTGTTGTTGTAATTGGTTTGGGCATTATATGTTATGAATAATAATTAAACGTATGTCAAACTTATTGCAGAATTGTAACAGAATGTTTTATTTTAAAAGTTACTTTCATATTCAAGAAAACGGTATGCTTAAAGCATGGAATGTTTAGTATAATTTGTTTATTTACATCAAAAACATATGGTTAGTTTTGAAACTGAATGTTGGTATTAAGACTATATTTAACTTGTTGAATTAAAATTAAAGTGGTATTTTAGCTTCTCTGACATATTCAATATCTACGGGTGGCACAGTGTCGTAGCAGTAGAGTTGGTGCCTTACAGTGCTTGCAGTGCCGGAGATCTGGGTTCGATCCCTACTACGGGTGCTGTCTGTATGGAGTTTGTACGTTCTCCCTGTGACCGCATGAGTTTTCTTCGAAATCTTCGGTTTCCACCCACACTCCAAAGACGTACAGGTTTGTAGGTTAATTGGCTTGGTATAAGTATAAATTGTCCCTCATGAGTGTAGGATAGTGTTAATGCGCGGAGATCGCTGGTCGGTGCCGACTTGGTGGGCCAAAGGGCCTGGTTCCACGCTGTATCTCTAAACTAAACCTAAAATTAAATTATTAAAATGTTGCACAATGGAAAAAGTTATGCTAAGCTTGATGCATTCCACAGTATACATTTAGCAACTACCTCAGCGTGAGACTCGAGTGGTGTGATATTCTGGGTCCATTTAGAATAGACATTGAAAGGGACAAACCAAGGCATTTCTGCACCTGTGCTGAATAGGTAGCCTGCCACCTGTCACTTGATTAAAATATTGCCTGGAGGCATTGAGCAGTGCTAGTAATTCAAGCAAAGTCAGTGGATGAGTTATTCAGGACCTAAACAGCAACAATGATGTCAAATTTCCTTTTTTTATATAAAAGGAGAGTTTAATGAGTATGATCAGAGTAACCTGATTGATTACTCTGCCTGGTTCAAACAATCGGACATGGCACTTAGATAATATATTAATGATTGAGAACCCAGTGTTTACTGATAGCTAGCGCCGTGTGCAAGAACTTATTTTCTCCTAAAGGGATTAGCCATCAGTACTGATACTTCCACATCTGATCTACTGCCATAACTTTATTTTAAAAATCTCATACAGACATTTTATTATATTTATAAAAACGGTACCTTCGTCCATAATGTGCAGTACAAAGAGATATCTTGCTGCACAAAAATGAGTACAGACTTCTGTGTGCTATTAATCATAGATATTCAAACTATGCCATCTGCCCAAAGAGATGGAAAACGGTGACAATGATTTAAGATTACTACTCGTACTCATGGTATAGAACTTGTCATGCCATTATAGACAGGAACATTAAGTTCTCACAGTTAGCTGTTACATCAAAAAGCAAACAAAATCACTACTGAAAATTATTTCCAGAAAGGTACACGTATCTATTTTTACCATGGCATAGATTACTTTGCAATATCTTCATCAAAACAAGAAACCTACAACATTTTGGTGTAGTCTCCATCCCAGTTCTGAAGGTTATGTTCCGTATATTTGAGGTATATAAGCCAGCGTGGAATAGTGTGGCTTAATATTCATGCCGTAGTGTACATAATGCAGTTACATATATTGGTAATCACTATAAAGTTAAATAGTGCATTAGTTCAAAATTCCAATACTGTTTAAATGCACAAATATAAAACAATAGTGCACTTTGTCATACTTTTATAGATATTAGCCTTAACCCAGTGCAAGCACTTTGTCTCAAGGTTCAAACTGCAGAAATCTTCATTCTACAGGTACAAACTCCATAGATATGAACATACAATATGAAGTGCAGAGGAGGAGGTTCTGTCAGATAATTTGTCCTCTGGGTGAAATATTCAACTGAGGGGTTAGCCTCACCGAAGAATGCAAAATATCTTGTAACAGTATTTAAAGATGATAAAGGAGTTTCCTTTGTCCTTGCCAGCAATTATCCTCCATCCAAATAAATGATCTAGTTATTTAAATTGAAAGAACATGCAAGAAACACTCAGCAAGTCAAGCACCATTGGTGGAAAGAGAAACAATAATTCGTCAAATACCCTTTGTCAGAACTACAAAAAAAATCAAGGGCATTTTAAGGTGTGGAGATTGTAGGAAGGGGATGGATAAAATACCAAAATCTCATAGAACGGAAGAAATATGAAGGGAGATCTTGCAGATAGGTGCAAGAATAATAGGACTGTTGTCATGGGGGGGATCTTAACTTTCCAAATATCAACTTGGACTATCGTAGTGCTAAGAGATTCGATGGGGGGGGGGGGGGGACTTTGCTTAGCGTGTTCAGGAAAATGTTATCAATCAATATGTAGATAGTCCTACTAGAGAAGGGGCAAAACGCAACCTGCTCTTGGGAAATAAGGCAGGGCAGGTGTTTGAAATGTTAGTGAGCGAGCACTTTGGTATAGTAATGGAATATAGTAATGGAAAAGAATAGGACTGGTCCAAAAATTGAAATCCTCAATTGTGGCTGGGCCAATTTTGATCATCTTAGGCAGCAACTTTCAAATATCGAGTGGAGGAGGCTGCTTGCAGGCAAAGAGACGTCTGGAAAGTGGGAAGTTTTAAAACATGAGATAGGGATAGTTCAGGGCCACAGGGTTACTGTTAAAGTGAAAGGCAAGGCTGGGTGATAATGAGGAACTGTTCAAGAAAAAGGAGGCAAATGTCAGTTATTGGCAGCTGGTGTCAGTATGAGTAGAGCAGGGAAATCAGGAGAGCAAAACGAGGACATGACATAGCTTCGGCAAATAAGGTAAAGGAGAATCCAAAGAGATTCTACAAGTATATAAACACGAAAGGAAAGAATAGGGACCCTTAAAGGTCAACAAGATTGTCTATGTCGAGCCACAGGAGAAAGAAAGAGTTAATTTTTAGGTGCAAGCTCCTTCTTCAGAACTGGGTACCTGTTCAACGATCCTTCCTCAATTTTTCATCAATTGATGCAAACAAGAACAGTAAGTTCTCAGCTGTTGCCATCACAAGGCAATCTAAGTTGCTAGAAATATTGTCTCCAGGGAGAAAAGTACATGCATTTTCTGATACCATAACTTAATTATTTAGTAATATGTTTATCTAAATTTAAGAACTCGTCATATTTTTTGTGTGATCTATATACACTATGCTTTCGAAGTCAATGTATTGTATACTTGAGGCATAAAACCCAGTTAACTCTGTTTATCTTTCCATAGATGCTACATGACATGCTGAGTGTTTTCAGCTTTTTCTGTCTTATTTCAGATTTCCATCATCTGCTGTTTGATGATAGTCATTTATTTCACTGGTGTTTCTTGGACCCTGCTGTTTGTAAATGGGCGGTCACATTTTCTGCATTACTACTATAAAGTACTGTGTCTGGAAAGTACTCCACGCTGCACTGATATTGTGAGATGGCACCATTTGTCCAAGCTCTTCCTTATTCTTAATATTGCAAACATAAAGCATTTGCCTCAATACGAGAACCAAGTTTTGATAAGGACATTTACGAACAACGATGAAGTAATTCAATTAAAGCCAAACTTGTTTTAGTTTGTAAAAAGTAAAATCAGGCATAAATAAAAACATCAATAAAATTGAAACAGTGCACATTCTGTGTACATGCTACATCTTTAAGGCCACATTTTCTTCATTCATGAATAAAGTTAATTGCCTTTATTTCATTGCTTTGTACAGACCCAGAACAAAAATGGTAGGTGTGCAATTGACTAGATGTAAAATGGTTACTGGAAATAAAGTGGCCATTTTAAACAAAATGAGAGCACCCCCTACTTTTTTTACAGCCAAATTGCAATTGAGACAGTAAATGTTGTTTGCATTTAATTATGGAGTGTGCAAATACATTTATTTTAAAAAAAGAACATGATGAAAGTTGATGGAATTGCATTTCATTGACTGAGACACGTTGTCTTGATTAACAATACGCATGGGAAATGTAAAGATCACTTTGAAACAGGTCAGACCTAAGTTTACAACAGATGCAAAAGGTGTAGCCATGCATTACAAAACTCATCCATGGATTAAATCATGGCGGGGCATGACGCTTTGAACAAGTCCTCAAGCAGATATCAGAATTACATTCTGCTTTAATATGCAAATCAAAGACAGATGTTGGTAGAAATGTTGTGTTCAGGGACATATTGGGAGGCAGCAAGAAAGTAGCAAGATAATATATACTGCATAAACATGCCAAAGAAAGAAACAGGTAATTTGGTCTGGTGATTCAGTACATTTGTCGGCTAAAGAGGGCCAGATACATAATTTTCTATATCTGGTATGATGAATACCCATGTTCATTACTGCAAAATTCAGATTATTCCCAGGTTCATTTTTGAAATGCTCAGTGGTAAAATAATAGTAGTTTCTTTCATCAGTCCTGCTCTGTTACTTATACATCTTATTACTCTTCACACACACAAGAAAATATGACGCTTAAGGCATCATGTTAAGAGAAACAATTCTCTAAAATAACTTAAGAACTTTTCTAACTGGAGTTTCTTAAAGGAACTACTCCCTTGGCTAAAACAAAATCGGAGAGTGGGAGGGGAAAAAAATCAGTCAAGACCAAAAATGATGAAGATTCTGCTGCCGTGGATGCAGTGTGAACATCATCCTGAATTACATGAAGTAAGAAATATCAGTTTTCATCCCTCTTTGTGTCGCTGGCCCCATCCTTCATTTTCTGTTCTTGTATCTTATTTCTTGTAGATGCTGTAAAAGAAAATAAACAAATGAAGAAATTCTACCCAAAATGATTTAAACAAACTAAACCAGATGATATACTAATGGCATTGTAAAAGGGTTAAGAATTTATGATCGGAATCATAGAGCACCCTTTTTATATTCTGATGATCTCCCCCATCGCCACTGCTGAAAACTCACATAATAATGTCATGTTAAGTAGCTAGATGGTGACAGATGTCAGATTTCAATCATACTAGACTAAGTGGGACCCGTTGGGTCCCTGTCACACGGGAGGCCTGGTTCCCCCAACGCAACCTGTTACCCAATGCAATATTCCACCACTCGCCCGTTCCCCCAATGTAAGTCGTCCTCCCATCGCAATATTGCACCACTCACGCATAGCCCCCCAACTGCGCAGGCACGGCTCATTTCCCCTCATCCCCAGCACTCCTACCCCCTCCTCTTCCCCTCCCTAATCCCTCCCTCGCCTCTCCCTCCCTCTCCTTTCCCCTACCCTCAGTCACACCCCCCCTCCTCCATAACTCCTCTTCCCTCCCTACCCACCTATGCCCCACTCACCTCCCCGAATCCCCACACTATCCCTCCTGACCTTCCCAACAGCCCTCCTCCCCACGTCCCCCACTTTTCCCCTCTCCCTCCCTACCCCTTCCTCTCCCTTAATCCCCCCCATTCTCCCTCTTCATCACCCCAGGATCTTTCCCCTCTCCGCCTCCCCTCCCCTCCCCCAATCCCTCACTCCCTCTCCTTTCCCCTACCTTCAGTCACTCCCTCCCTCCATCCATAAAAAGCAGCATCTGCAGTTCCTTCCTCCACAGGTCATTCATTGTTAGTTGTGGCTTAGATCTCGTTGACTTGACGATTGGACCAGTTTGCATCATTTTTTTAAACTCAAACTGCACAAATTGCTTGGCCACCCTGCAACCCTCCCTCCCTCATGTCACATGTCATAATTATTTTGGGGGATATCTCTATATCTCCCCTTGTCTTCAGGAGGTAACAAATTGATCTGAATGAATAGAGATTTTGAAAAGGATAATCTTAATGTCCGCAGGCAAGTTCGTAATTTTTTTTAAATAGTGAGTGATAGGCCACACCATAAACATTCAAATAGTCCATAAGACTGTCGGAAAGATACAGCGCTGTCCTTTGTACCATTTGTTTTTTCCCTAACTGGTACCCGGTTACTAGATGCAGCTGCAACCACTCAAAGAAATGAGTCAGTATGCAGAAAAGATCTGTATTCTTGAAATTCAGAGATCCATGATGGAAAGCCATATTTTGCAAAGGTAACAGCTATTCATCTCTTGTAGTTAATATAAACTTATATTTAAGGCAAAAGTCTTAATAAAAATGTTAGAATGCTACTGTACACAGTTGAAATGTACAACATTATGAAATTACAAACGTTGTAAACTAAGTGGCTTCAAAGTCTCTTCTGTAGTGTGTTATCACAGGAAAAGATAAGGTCATGCAACTTACTGACACGATCACTCGCATTTTCTGACGTTAAAAAGGGAGAAAACCGCATGATTCCAAGAGTTTAATCAATTAATATTTATTTTGTTGTTGGAAGCTCTCACAGCCTGCCTGGGAATATATTCCAACTCAATGTCATGTGCCTTGTATCAAAAAGTGCAAGGAGCTGTTATCAAATCCCTTTCAAAATGTAACACAGAGAAGCATTTATTGTAATTACAAAAAAAAGCACTGACCAGAACAGTCTTTTTTCTGGGGGGAAAAAGCCCAAGGCAGGCCTTCACACACATGCATAACATTCTGGAAGGGTCCCATAGAGTAAAACAGAGATGTCTTCACACAGAGATCAAAACTAGAAACATAAATACAATATACTCCAGATAAATCTAATGAGAAATTCAGGGAAAACAATTATTCAAAGAAGGTAAGCTAAATAGCCTTTATGTTTGTGTAAAAAAAATAGATTTGCTGATACGAGGTAAATAGAATAAAGTTTGATTTGTGTAGAGCATAAAGCAGGATGTTTTAAAATCACAAAACTGCATAAGTGGAAAATACTGTAAACATTTGTTGAGTATTTCCAGTACCTTTTCCTTGAATATGTTTTTGCCTTCCATTCGTATTTAATAGATGTGGAAACTAGCTGTAACTAGTATTTGTTTGTGTGTGTGTGTGTGTGTGTATAATCACATCTTCTCGAAAAAACGATGTGCTAATGGTAAACTTTTCACACATCCCCCTGAGTCCGAAATCACCTTACCTGAAATTTTCGAGCTTTATTTCTCGAGTTATTTATGAAATTATTCACAAATCTGAAATAACTTTGAAAATAAACGAGATGGTCTCGCTGATGACGTCACAATGGGTCTGCTCCGCGCGACCTGCTGCGCTGTGTTCCACACGCTGCGAGTGACGCCACCCCCACGACTCGCAGTCCTTTGGTCGCCATCCGCCCCGCCCGCCCTCTCTCTCTGCCCCTCTCTCTCTGTCTCTGCCCCTCTCTCTCTGTCTCTGCCTCTCTCTCTCTCTGTCTCTGCCCCCTCTCTCTCTCTGTCTCTGCCCCCTCTCTCTCTGTCTCTGCCCCCTCTCTCTCGGTCTCTGCCCCCTCTCTCTCGGTCTCTGCCCCCTCTCTCTATCCACCCTCCCTCTCCCTCTCTAGACGCGCCTGCGAGTTGGGGGCTATGCGTGAGTAGATAGGGCAGTGATGGAGTAAAAGGAGCAAATGAATATTAATATAATATAAAAGGGGGTGGTTAGTGTGCATGTGACGCCTCAGGCCCCCCATCCCCCACCGCGCGTTTAGGGGACTGGACCGAACGGGTCTAGTAACTAATAAAAGTCTGATCTTGGGGGGCAGTGTGTGTGTGTACATCTGCTCGAAAAAACGCGCTCTAACGGTAAATTTTTTACATATTTCAATAGAGATTTATGCTGTGAAGTAAAATAATCGCCTTATCTGAAAATGTCATGCATTATTTGTCGAGTTATTAATCAAAATGTTCAAGAATATGAATGGCTCTGCGTGCTGCCCTCGCTCGGGTCCACGCCCGCCTGCAGCCGCGCTCGGGCCCGGCGGGAAGGCTGCTGCCGCGGGCCGAACCCGGCTCGACGCCCGCCCGTGCCCTCGAGTCCACGTCCGCCCGCAGCCTCCCTCAAGTCGGCGATTGCCCGCCACCTTGCTTGGGGTCCTTGGGTCCGGCGACTGGCACCTGGTGGGAAGCCTACTGCTCTACGACCTGGGTAGGTGCTGCCTCTACCGACCCCCATCTCTATCCCCTCACCCTCCCTCTATCCCCTCCCCATCGCACTCCCTCTCTAGCCCCTCCCCCTCTACCCCTCCCTACCTCCTGCTCCCTCTCTACCCTCCCTCCCTCCCTCTCTGCCCGTCCCTCCCTGCCCCCTCCTTTCTGACCCCCCCTCCCTCTCTGCCCCCCCCCCCCCCCCATCCCTCTCTACCCCTTTTCTCCCCAGGGAGTGGTGAGTATTGGGACCTATCGGTGAGTGGTGGAGTATTGCGTTCGGGAACCAGCCCTCCCCTGTGACACCTCGCCCCCCCGCCCCTCAATGTCTACCCGCCCTCCCCCTCCCTCTCTACCCCCATCACCCTCTCCCTCTCTACCCCCCCCCCTTTCTAGCCGTGCCTGCGCAGTTGGGAGTTATGCGTGAGTTGATAGGGCGGGGGATGGGGTAAAAGGAGTGAATTAATCATTAATATAACATCAGGGGGGGGGGGGTAATGTGTGTGTGTGGGGTGGTTAGTGTGTGTGGCGCCGAAGGACATCCCCCCCCCTGTTAACGTGTCCCACAAACTCAGATGTGTCTGTGTAATCACATCTCCATGAAAAAACGATGCAGTAACGATAAAATTCTTAGATATTCCGGTGGAGATTTATCTCGTGGACTCCAAAATTGCCTTATCTGGAAAATTCATACATTATTTCTTGAGTTATTAATCAAAACATGTTCAAAAATCTGAAATAACTTAGAAAATAAAACCGTCCAGCTTTGGCTGATGACGTCACAATGGGTCTGCATGCTGCGTTCCACACGCTGCGAGTGACGTCACCTGGCTGCCCGGGGCCGCCCGCCCCGCTCCCCTCCTCCCCTCCCCCCCCCCAACTCCCCACTCATCGCGGAAAAAGGACGTGGTAATGAAAACATTTTTACATATTCTGGTTGACATTTGTCCCGTTGAGTCCAAAATCGCCTTATCTGAATATTTCATATTTATTTCTCGACCTATTACTGAAGTTTTTTAAAAACATGACAAAACTTGGAATTTAAAAACGACTGCCTTTTGCTTATGACGTCACAATGGGTCTGCGTGCCGTCTTCACCACGCTGCGAGTGACCCAACCCACCCGACCCATCCTTCCTCCCCCCCGTTATTCAAAAGACGCCGCAGGAGATGAAGTCGGGCCGTGGATTGAAGACTGCGGCGGCGCCTGCCACCTCACCGCCTCGCTCGGGGTCCTCGAGTTGGCGCATGTTGGGAGGTACTCGGGTTGGCGCATGTTGGGAGGTACTCGGGTCGGCGTATGGTGGGCGAGCCCGGCGACTGGACCTGGGCTGGAGCTGGAGTGAGGGAGTATTGCGTTCGGGAACCAGCTCACCCCGTGACGCCGCGCGCCTTACCCCTCAAACTCTACCCATTCCCTCTCTGCCCTCTCTCTGCCTCTGTCTGCCTTCTCTCTGCCTCTGCCTGTCTCTTTGCCTCTCTCCGTCTCTGCCCTCTCCTTCTCCCTCTCCAGCCGCGCCTGCGAGTTGGGGGCTATGTGTGAGTGGATAGGACGGGGGATCGCATAAAAGGAGTGAATGAATAATATTAATATAATATCAAGGGGGATGGTTTGTGTGTGGGGGATGGTTAGTGTATGTGTGACGCCGCAGGCCGCCGCCCCTCCCTCCTCCCCACCGCAACCGCGCGTTGAGGGGACGGGACTCAACGGGTCCCATTTGGACTAGTACATAACTAAAACTCTGATCTTGTTCCGGTTTGAGCAGTTTTTCTATTTGCGCAAAACGTTATGCGATACGCTATGATTTTTCACCAGCTCGCTCAACGTTTCCCTGTGCTGCGAGTGCACCAAGTTTCGTTCTGATCGGTGGCTTATTGTAAAAGATAGCAAGGTTTATAAATCTTAAAAACCCTGCGTGCGCAGCTCAATCTCCTCTCCTGTCAGTCAACGGCGCGCGGATTAGTCTCTTCCCCTGGCACTCCCCGGAACGGTCCGCCCCTTCCTACACCATCACGTCTTTACTGGAGCGGAGGGTGGCCGGCGGAGGTTTCCAACCGGACACAATTTTCGGAGGGATCGGAAGCAGCCCGGCCCGGCGTCGGAGATGTCGCCACACGCAAAGCGGAGACTCTAATCCCGGCGGAGGAGAACGACCTGCGACCAGCGCCCGCTGTGAGTCCCCATTGCACTGCCAACTCCAGCCCCTCCCACTCCCCGGCTTTTGCCCCCCTCCCCCGTGATATCCCCCTCTCCCCCATGGCAACCCCCCTGTCCACACCCCCCACCCTCCGCAACCCCCCCACCCACACACACCCCTCTCCCCCCACAACCCCTCCGCCCACACAAACACCCCTCCTCCCACAACCCCCCCACCCACTTCCCTCTCTCACACACCCCCCGCCCCCACACCCCTCTCCTCCTACAACCCCCCCGCCCACACACATCCCTCCCCCCCACAAACCCCCCTACCCCCACAACCTCCTCCGCCCACTCTTCTTTTGGACTAATATTTACTAAAACCTATGTATCTCATCATTTCCAAAGAGAATGTTCAATCTAGGTCAACATCCTCAGGGCTGGCATGCAAATGCAAAGCTAACCCTGATGGGAAATGAAACAAGAAACTGCAGATGCTGGAAACTTGTGCTGGAGGAACTCAGTGGGTCAGGCAGCATATGCTGAGGAAAATAGCCCCAATTTGGGCTGGGACTCTTCAGACTGATTGGAGGAAGGACAGGTGGAAAAGCGGGGGTGGGGTGGGTCAAAGTCTGGCAAGTGACAGATATAAACAGGTGAGGGGACTGACTACAGATGGGTGGAGTAAGTGACAAAGACTAGAGGTGAAAAGGATACAAAAGGATGTCAAATAAGGAAGAGGATGAATGCAATGTAAAGAAGAGGGAGAGATATGGGTGGAAGAGAACAGAGGAAGAAGAAGATAAAAAGGAAATGTGGGACTGGGATGGGAGATGAGCATACGGAGGAGGGGAAAGGAGCAGGGTGTCGGGTGTCGGTGGGGATTAGATAGATTTTATTATTTGTCATTCGAACCTCAGAGAGGCTCAAACAAAACTGTTTCTACAGCCATACAAACAAAACAATTCCTACAAAACATACAAACAATTCAATTTACATAAACATCCATCACAGTGAACGTCCTCCTCACTGTGATGGAAGGCAAAGTCTTCTCTCTCCCCTGCACCATTTCTCTCCTGATGTCCAAGCCCCAGGCGGGCGATGTTAAGTCCCACGGCCGTTAAGGCCGCGCAGGGCGATGTACGGCCCGCTCCAGGCCCAAAAGTCACAAAGTTGGAGCCCCCGGCGGGCGTTGGAATGTCGCGCGGCCATTGAAGCTGCGCCGGGCCATGTACGGCCCCGCTCCGGGTCGATCCAACCTCTCACCCGGACCCGCGAGCTCCCGATATCCCGACAGTCCACCCGCAGTAATCTGCAGCTGGAGCTCCGGAGTCGGGCCGCAGCAGCGAGCCACCACCGCTCAACACATTCCGAGGCCGGCCAGCCCCAAGATGGTAAGTCCGCAGCGCCGCAGGCTCCGTGACTGGAGCCCCCAGGTCGTCCCGGTCGGAGGCCGCTCCACGGTGCTACGCCCCAACGACAACGGAGACCCGACGTGGAAAAGGTCGGGTCTCCCGTGCAGGGAAGAGATTTTAAAAGTTTCCCCCTCCCTCCCCCACCCCCCACATATACACAGTTAGAAACGGTACAAAAAAAAACACGAACAACTACATTTAACTAGACAAAAAATTAAAAAACAGACAGACAGGCTGTAGGGGCCGCTGCAACGCGAGTCACGCTGCCGTACTTTTACTTTTATGTTACTTTTATTAAATTAAATTAAATTAGCGAATTAAATGCTTTCACTAATGGATTGTAAGCTACCCAAGCGGAATAAGATGCACTGCTCTTTCAGTTTGCGTGTGGCCTCACTCTGGCAATGGAGGAGACCAAGGACACCTAGGTCAGTATGGGAATGTTTAGATTTAAGTTTATTACCGTCGCATAGACTGGGGTACAATGAAAAAGTTTGTTTTGCATTTCCCCCTTTCATCTACCCCCCCCCCCCCCCCCCCACCTGTTCCACTCGTATCCATCCCTCCGGGTTTCATTTCACTCTTCTTCTTTCTTTAGCTGACACCCTTTTGTCTCCTCTTCGCTTCTAGTCTTTGTCACTTATACCACCCAGTTACCAATCAACCCCTTCACCCGTATCCACATATCACTTTGTCCTACCCCACTTTTCTTTTCCAGCTTTCTTTCCCCTACTCCAATCAGTCCGAAGAAGGAACCCGACCCGAAACATCGTCTGTCGATTTCCCTCCACATATGCTGCCTGACGTGCTGAGTTATTCCAGCATTTAGTTTTTTGCTTCTAACTGGACATTACTGTATTTCAAATCAGATATTGGATACAAAAGTTCTTAAGCTTGAGCCATGGTTGAATTGTTGATGGCTTGGTCAGGCAGGTCTCTAGTGGGATCTAGTTTTTATGACTTTGCAGTGTTTGTTCTTTCTGCAGATATAAAATTCCTAAAAAATGTTTATCGTCTGTTAGTTTTTAATAACTTCAAAGTAATGGCATGTTTAGCGTGATGTAGTCACTACATAGAGTTTCTGAGGTGAGAAGGCCTGCCTCACCAAGTCATTCACAAACTCTCAGATGTATGCTGCCAACATACAGAATAGCACTTACTCATTTCAGCAATCTTCTGCTGTAGTAGTTTGGATTCCCCAGACAAGTGTTTGCTAAAAGGCAGAAAGAAAATAAACATAAATCCAGATGAGTAAATACAAATTAATCCCATTGATAAAATAAATGTAATACAATCTGTAATTTTTATTTTGCCCATGCATCCAAGTGAAAAGTGGAATTATTTTTGCTGCTTTTCAATTGGAAATGAATGGAGCAATAGCCAACTTCATTACATACCTGCCATCAGCCTCATCCTGTTCATCCATATCAAAGCGAAGCCTTTTCAGTGGCTTTGGCACACTCCCAGTGTCTCCAGCCCGCTTCAGGTGCCGATCACTGGAACTGACCAGCTGGTTGATCTTCTGGAATTTTTCTGGTGTCTGCAATAACGATTATCAACACTTACTAAACAGATCGCAGTCCACACTGGGTGGTGGTGGTGGTTATGGGGAAGAGGAATGTTTTGTAGGAATATGAATATTTTCAATCATTTTTCAGCAATTCAATTCAAAATAATTAATCAATCATGTAGTACATAGATCCATTACCACTCAGTCATAGGGAACACAGGAAGAAATATGCCATTTAGCTTCTTTAAACTATGGCTAATTTGTAACCTAACTGCAAACGTACATTTTCTGCGCATTCCTTAACATCTTTGTTTAAAAAACCCTCATGATTTAAAGACTAACCTAGTTAGTTGTCTTTTTTAATTATGTAAATGGAACTGAGTAACAATGTTACAATGCCAAGTTACACTGCTTAATTACCCTGAGTTTCAAGTATAAAATAAATTTGAAAAAATACCACTCACCCCAAATGGTTCACCAATAGACACCAAGATTCTGTGAAATTAAATAGCGTTATTCAGTACTGAAATAACACAAATGCTATAACATTAAATTATTGGTTAGAATACAAATATGCAAAATAAAATCAATGTTCAATCTGCCAGCAACATTCAGCTGGAAACTTCATCAAAGCCTTGATCTAAACATGAACCAAGGAGATGAATTCCAGAGGTGAGACGCAAGTCAGTGCTCTTGTCATTTGGACATCAAAAGAAAAAACCTTCCAAAAAGCCATATTTTGGTTATCATGTCATCCTGACCCCAAGGAGTCATCCTTCACTGCAGGAGTTGCTCAGGACCAACCAGGACCAGCATATCTTCATCTGCTTCATCAATAACCTTCCCCCCATCAGAAGTGGGAATTTCTATTGATGCTAACAGAATATTTAATTCAATTTGTAAATTAATCAATGATATGGACGTCACCATTGACCAAAGACTTAACTGGAGCAGCTACATAAATGCAGTGCTGTTGAAAGCTGGAGATTCTGCAGTGAGTGGCCCACCTTGTAATATTCCAAGGCATTTCCACTCTCTAGTAGTTACAAATCTGAAGCATAATAGAATATCCTCCATTTCTCAGATGAGTGCAACTCCAAAGAAACTTGACACTATTAAGGACAAAGTGGCACTCCATCTACTTCCAAAATATTAATTCCCTCCATCGCCAACACATGATAGTTGTCAAAATCAACTGCATCAACAGCATCTCTAGAAACCCCAGCCAACAATTAGGAAAAGGACAGCAGGCACATGGGAATATCACCACCTGCATGTTCTAAACTGCACATCATTCTGACATATATAACTGATCCTTCACAGCACCAGAGAAGGCACGATTTCACATCAGGTTTCTAGTGTAATATTGGCAATAACACAGCCCTTATATATATAATGTATAATGACCACCCATAGCACTGATTTCATTCATGCTCTCCATCCTGAAAATACATCTTGAGCAGTGAGGCACCAGTGTGGATTATTTATTTATTTTTCTTTATCTTTATGCTTGTAATCAATTTCTAGCAAATTGCAGTATTTAAATGAAATTTGGAATTATCTTAATCTATTAGGTTTATTAAAAAGCTATCCATTCTATGGTGTGACTTATGATCCACCGCCTGAGGCCAAGTCACTGTTCACAGCTCACTTCACCTGAATGGATCTGGTGATGTGTGCAATGGCACACATTCAACATCCCCAATAGGTTGCAGTTCTGAGCCCTGCATCTCAGCGCTGTCAACTACAGAATTGACAGCTTCAGGTAAACTGGTTCCATGGAACAGTAGGTGCATCAACAGGAAATAAGGAATGTGGGGCTGTAGACAAGATCGTGCAAGATCTAGTCCAAACAAGCAGAATTTGGTTTTAAAAAAAGCAAACTAACAATCTACAACAAAGTATTTCAAAAACTTTAGAAGGCTTTGGCAATAAGAAATAAAGTAAAATAGTGTTTCATCTATCTTGGGCACTTTTCAGATTTATAGAAACATAGAAGCATAGAAAATGGGTGCAGGAGTAGCCTGCACGGCCATTCAATATGATCATGGCTGATCATCCAACTCAGTATCCTGTACCTGCCTTCTCTCCATACCCCCTGATCTCTTTAGCCACAAGGGGGATCCAACTCCTCCTTAAATATAGCCAATGAACTGGCCTCAACTACCTTCAGTGGCAGAGGATTCCACAGATTCACCACTCTCTATGTGAAAAATGTTTTTCTCATCTTGGTCCTAAAAGACTTCCCCCTTACCCTTAAACTATGACCTCTTGTTCTGGACCTCCTCACAGCTAACACTGCCCCCCAGCTTCGTGTCATCCCCAAACTTGGAGATGTTGCATTCAATTCCCTCATCCAGATCATTAATATATATTGTAAATAGCTGGGGTCCCACGCACTGAGCCTTGCGGTACCCCACTAGTCACTGCCTGCCATTCTGAAAATGACCTGTTTACTCCTACTCTTTGCTTGCTGTCTGCCAGCCAGTTCTCTATCCACATCAATACTTCCCCAACATCGGGAACAATCTTCTTGCATCTAGCCTGTCCAACCCCTTAAGAATGTTGTAAGTTTCTATAAGATTCCCCCCTCAATCTTCTAAATTCTAGCGAGTACAAACCAAGTCTATCCAGTCTTTCTTCATATGAAAGTCCTGACATCCCAGGAATCAGTCTGGTAAAGCTTCTCTGTACCTCTATGGCAAGAATGTCTTTCCTCAGATTAGGAGACCAAAACTGTACGCAACACTCCAAGTGTGGTCTCACCAAGACCTTGTACAACTGCAGTAGAACATCCCTGCTCTAATACTCAAATCCTTTTGCTATGGATGCTAACGTACCATTTGCTTTCTTCACTGCCTGCTGCACCTGCATACCTACGTTCAATGACTGGTGTACCATGACACCCAGGTCTCATTGCATCTCCCTTTTCCTAATCAACCACCATTCAGATTTATAGTCTAGTTTCCTGTTTTTGCCACCAAAGTGGATAACCTCACATTTATCCACATTATACTGCATCTGCCATGCACTTGCCCACTCACCCAACCTATCCAAGTCACCTTGCAGCCTCCTAGCATCCTCCTCACAGCTAACACTGCCCCCCAGCTTTGTGTCATCCCCAAACTTGGAGATGTTGCATTCAATTCCCTCATCCAGATCATTAATATATATTGTAAATAGCTGGGGTCCCAGCACTGAGCCTTGCGGTACCCCACTATTCACTGCCTGCCATTCCGAAAAGGACCCGTTTACTCCTATCCTTTGCTTCCTGTCTGCCAGCCAGTTCTCTATCCACATCAATACTGAACCCCAAATACCGTGTGCTTTAAGTTTGTATACTAATCTCTTATGTGGGACCTTGTCGAAAGCCTTCTGAAAGTCCAGATATAACACATCCACTGGTTCTCCCTTATCCACTCTACTAGTTACATCCTCGAAAAATTCTATAAGATTCGTCAGACATGATTTACCTTTCATAAATCCATGCTGACTTTGTCCAATGATTTCACCACTTTCCAAATGTGCTGCTATCCCATCTTTAATAACGGACTCTAGCATTTTCCCCACTACCGATGTTAGACTAACTGGTCTGTAATTCCCGTTTTTTCTCTACCTTCCTTTTTAAAAAGTGGGGTTATATTAGCTACCCTCCAATCCTCAGGAACTACTCCTGAACCTAAAGAGTTTTGAAAAATTATCACTAATGCATCCACTATTTCTGGGGCTACTTCCTTAAGCACTCTGGGATGCAGCCTATCTGGCCCTGGGGATTTATCGGCCTTTAATCCATTCAATTTACCTAACACCACTTCCCGGCTAACCTGGATTTCACTCAGTTCCTCCATCTCATTTGACCCCCGGTCCCCTGCTATTTCCGGCAGATTAATTATGTCTTCCTTAGTGAAGACAGAACCAAAGTAGTTATTCAATTGGTCTGCCATGTCCTTGTTCCCCATGATCAATTCACCTGTTTCTGACTGCAAGGGACCTACATTTGTTTTAACTAATATTTTTCTCTTCACATATCTATAACTACTTTTGCAGTCAGTTTTTATGTTCCCTCCCCGTTTTCTTTCATAATCTATTTTCCCTTTCCTAATTAAGCCCTTTGTCCTCCTCTGCTGGACTCTGAATTTCTCCCAGTCCTCTGGTAGGCTGCTTTTTCTGGCTAATTTGTATGCTTCATCTTTTGTTATCCACAGATGCGCTACCTTCCCTGATTTATTCTTTTGCCAAACTGGGATGAACAATTGTTGTAGTTCATCCATGCAGTCTTTAAATGCCTTCCATTCCATATCCACCGTCAACCCTTTAAGAATCAATTGCCAGTCTATCTTGATCAATTCACGTATCATACCCTCAAAGTTATCTTTCTTTAAGTTCAGAACCCTTGTTTCTGAATTAACAATGTCACTCTCCATCCTAATGAAGAACTCAACCATATTGTGGTCACTCTTGCCCAATGGGCCACGCACAACAAGACTGCTAACTAACCCTTCCTCATTACTCAATACCCAGTCCACAATAGCCTGCTCTCTTGTTGGTTCCTCTGCAATGCTCTCTCATTGGTTCTTCTACTCTGTGGCTGTGGAAAGCATCTTGTCCGCAAACATTACAATCTGGTTTGGGAATTGCTCTGCCCAGGACAAGATGGCTCTGCAGAGAGTAGTGCGTTCGGCCGAACGCACTATGGGAACTTCTCTCACCCCTCTGCAGGAACTATACATCAGGAGGTGCAACTCCAGAGCCAATAAGATAATGGGAGACCCCTTCCACCCCTGCAACAGATTGCTCCAGCTCTTACGGTCAGGCAAACACCTCCGTTGCCATGCTGTGAGAACGGAGAGGATGAGAAGGAGTTTCTTCCCAGAGGCCATTCGGACTAAACTCCTATCTCACCAGGGACTAACTCTACT
The DNA here is from genome assembly GCA_963514005.1 of Raja brachyura. The sequence goes on from OY740792.1 coordinate 29,438,591, forward strand.
AACTTACTGTACCACAATACCACCCACAATATTTAATATGGAAAAGAACATGTGATTCTGTTTGTAGTTTGTTGGTTGTTTGTTTGTTTTTTGCACAAAGTCCGCAGGCACTGGCACTTTTCATTTCACTGCACATCCCGTATTTGTATGTGACGAATAAACTTGACTTGACTTGACTACATGTTGATTTAGAAAACTATCCCGCATACATTCCAAGAAATCCTCTTCCTCAGCACCTTTGCCAATTTGATTCACCTAATGTATATGTAGATTGAAGTCACCCATTATAACTGTTTTACCTTTGTTGCACGCAAAATCTAATTTCCTGTTTGATACCATCCCCCCAACTCCACTACTACCGTTAGGTGGCCTGCACACAACACCCACTAGCGTTTTCTGCCCCTTAGTGTTTCGCAGCTCTACCCATATCGAGTCCACATCCTCCAAGCTAATGTCCTTCCTTTCTATTGCGTTAATCTCCTCTCTAACCAGCAACGCTACTCCACCTCCTTTTCCTTTCTGTCTATCCCTCCTGAATATTGAATATCTCTGGATGTTCAGCTCCCAGCCTTGGTCACCCTGGAGCCATGTCTCCGTGATCCCAACTATATCATATTCATGAATAACTATTTGCACATTCAACTCATCCACCTTATTACGAATGCTCCTTGCATTGAGACATAAAGCCTTCAGGCTTGTTTTTACAACACTCTTACCCCTTATACAATTATGTTGAAAAGTGGCCCTTTTTGATTTTTGCCCTGGATTTGTCTGCCTGCCACTTTTACTTTTCACCTTGCTACCTGTTGCTTCTACCCTCATTATGACCAGTTTATTTCTTTATACTTAATTTGTTGATGTAATAATCTTAAAAATGAAGTAAACAGAGGTAATCTGTCTTACCAAAAATAAATTCTAAAAATAAAACGCTACTTATTTTAAAGCTTATAATGCAGAATGAATAATTTAAATATCACTGCTATAGTTGCATGTTTACATCTAAAATAATGAGAAGGATGATACAGTAAAACTTGAATAGAGTAGCAGTATCTTTATATTTTCTACTGCATAGTTTGCTCAATTAGAGACAAAGACAGTACACGTTGCAACTCGCATTCTCAACTTGAAAGCTGAAAATATTCTCACCGTGTTCTTGGGGTCATTTTTGTGGGGGACAGCAATCCGTCAGTTTTATACGAACTCTTCAGTGGCGAGACATAAATGTTGTTCCCACCAGGTACACGTAGTGGAGAAGTTGGAAAACCAAATGAACTTCGAGGAACATGTGGTATTGGCGAGAGTGTTGGCGGCTGTTTGAAAGATTAAAAAAAAATTAGAATCATGGAACAGACGAGGCAGCAGTTTGGAAATCCACGCCAACTCAGAGTCCTACGCATGCTTCCTTCCTCACAACTTTGCATTTCTGAAAATTAAAAGATAAGCCATAATGACTCTCTCATAAATTCTGTACATGAATGTAATTTGAATATTTGTACTTTCATATAATGCAGTATATAAAGAAAATTATAACTATGTTCATGGTCATCTAAAACCAGTTATTTTACAAGTAACAGGCTGAACAACCTCATCACACTTAACAGCCTAAAGATATATATTATATATATTTGTATCTATATATACATATGTATGTGTGTGATTATCATCACATCCTATACTTACTAAAAGTCTGATCTTGTACTTATGCATATATATATGTGTGTGTATATGTGGTTGTCTTTACATCTTCGCAAAAACACTACGCGGTAACGATTATAGTTTTACATATTCTGATTGAATTTTTCCCCCTCTAGGCAGAGTTCACCATCACTGAACATATCCTTTATTTCTCGACTTATTCTCGACTTATTACTGATTAAAAGTTAAAAAAAATTAAAAGACTGAATTTAAAACGACCAGCTTCAACTGATGATGTCACAATGACTCGGCTTGCAGTGATCAGCTTCACTAAAGAGTTCATCCTATATTTGACAAATTATTCGCGATTAAACCTTTAAGAATGCCAACTTACACAATATTTTACATATTCTGATTCACATTTTTCCTCTCTAGGCAGAGAGCACTTTCACTGAACATTTTATGCTTTATTTCTTGACTAATTACTGATTAAAATAATTAAAATACTTTGAATTTAAAACGACCAGCTTCAACTGATGACGTCACAATGGCTCGGCTAGCAGTGATCAGCTCACTGAAGATTTCATCCTTATATTTCACCTTATTCATGATGAAAGCTTTAAAAATGCCAACTTTCACAAGATTTTTACTGTTAAAATCATTCCTGCCAGCTTCCAACACACTTCGATACAATGTTGTGACACAAGAACACTCTGAACATTTCACCTCACAGGAGGGGGAGGGTGAATTGCTATTGCAACATGCAGGGCAAATGCAATTGGACTACTCACTACACACTGGAGGCAATTTACAGATGCCAATCAGCCTACAAACCTGCACGGCTTTGGGATATGGGAGGAAACCAGAGCAACTGGAGAAAACCCACACGATCATAGGAATGACATGCAAACCACACAGACAGCACCCATAGTCAGGATTGAACCCAGGTCTCTGGCGCTGTGAGGCAGCAGCTCTACCAGTTGCACCAATGTGCAACCTTAACAGATGTTATCTAGGCTGGTGAATATTTCCTTCATTTATTGCTTTTATGTAAGACTTCTAGTATCTGCAGCATTTTGCTTTCAAATGAACAATTATTGGATCTACAATAAAATAAAGAAATTGTATTATTGCAGTCAGTGCAGGCTGGCATTTCATTCAGATACAAATATCAGTAAAGCATTAAAAATGGTAAGAATTGTTAATTTTTCAGCTAGCAGTTTTTTTTTGTGTAAAACAGCATTAATGGTTGTTGACTCAATGTTAATTCGGTTTCTCTTCACAGATACTGCCAGCTTGCTGGGTAAATCTAGCATTTTGTGTTATTAAAATATAATATATTACTTACACGGGTTGAAACATATTGTAAAATATTGGTTTTTAGCCTCTGTATGAATACCAGGTTGTAGAAGCCTATGATGGAATCATACTGCCCTTCTTTAATCAGTACATGTTTGAAGGTCTAAAGAAAAACAAGAAAAATAATTAAATAAACCTATTCCAAAGAGTTTAACTAAATGTGGCATGGTTCAAATGCTTCAGTGGAGCTTGTCATGGCAAAATACTTGAGGTTAGACTAAAATATTTCCCGAAAGAAGAATTATTGTTTTGAAATGCTTTTTCTTGGCATCAATTCAGTAAAATCTAGCATCTAAGACAAGGATGAGGCAATTTAGAATGCTAGCTGATCTAGTTGGGTATGTATATGTGTCTTTTTACAATACTGCACACAAGAATGTGACAAGGGGGGTCAAATTTCAAATTTCTTCAAAAAAGTTGACAAGCACCAGTGACCTGGTTGGCACAGTAAGTGCAGGTATTTCTTATTCCTTTCTATGTTTATGAATACCACATGGAACTATAAAATTGCAAACACCGTTTCCACTTCATTCACCTGATCATGTAGTAGAACACTGCATCCATCTGAGTGGACACCACAACGCTCGTTACACATCATACACACAAACGTACGTTGCGGTGGACACTAAAAGGTTTGGTGTCCCAGAAAACAAACGTTATGTTATTTGCGAAGACCAAACATTTTCACCAATGTGATCTAAACGGTACATTACTTTATGGATTTGATCTATATCGATGGCCGATGATTCATCAGAACGTTTGATTTGGGTTGATTATTTAATAAGTAAAATGTCTCCGTAACGGTCGTTGCGGAGCTTCCCAAACTTGACACGAAGGAATGAAGTTAGTGACTTGGTCCATACGAAAGGTAAACAAGAGACAGTGTGTTGCCAAATTGAAGATTGGCTCAGTTTCTTAGTTTTGATGACCAATTTATGTCCCAAAAAACTTTAAATTGATTTTAATATGTCGGAAAATATATCGTAAACGGTCACTGTGTTTTTGACACCACGATGTTTTTGATATATTAAATTCGAAAATAAGAAAAAATAATTAACTCGCCAAAAAATCGCTACTACCATAGGATACCTCGTTGGGTTTTTGAAAAGCATTAGAGGTTTGGAGCCACCGTGATTTAACTTACGGAGGTACCGACCCCAATAACGGTTGTTGTAACAATGGACACCAAGCACAACGACCGTTACGGGATCTTTACTGCACTGTATTAACTTTATGTCACTATATTTTTCTCCTGGTATTGATGAAGGTATTTCCCTAGATCATTATCAAAATGATAATATATATATGAGGGGCCATATGAAGTTTATTTATGAATTAAATATTCATGACTAAATGTGGCAGAGTTTTTAATGTCACATTTTTGGTGTCCAAATTGGTGGTAAAACGATGAAGATTCGCCTGTCATGAAAAATGTTTTTGACTTTCGGTCTTGAAGTTATCTATTTTATATCTGTTATTTATAAGGTTTCACATGATGGGTGGATTTTTGTTAAGAACAGTGTATTGGTGTAAAAAACTGAATAATAATCTTGTTCCTCCAAATCTCTCCAGTACTGTAAAAAGACAAATGTGCTGAGGTCAAACTTATAAAGATGTGGGTGAGTCAGTCCAGCTATTTGCAGATCATACCACAAAGAGTCAAATTTTCAGAGCTAGTACCAGATTCAGAAAAGCACTTGAACGCATTTTCTTTTTTTTAGAGGAAAAAAATGACCGTGATTTCATCAATGCCAGTGATAATATATTAGATAACCGGGGTGCAATTCTTTTTTGGTTGCTAATGCTAAGCATGCTCAATGTTATCAGTTGCTCGTTGCTCTCACTTCTGCACATTTTGGATCCAGTGAAGATAATGCAACAAAATATGGGAATGCAAGAACCCGCAACTGGTAATCCTGTACATGCTTAACACCAGCAACCAAGTGGATACATTCATTTAAAATTATAAAACTGAGAGGTGGATATGCAAGGTATTTTCTGCCTAAGGGAGCAAGTTCTGATAGAGTGTCAGAGATGGGGGCAGAAACAGTTTTCACATGCCCATTTAAAATGGAGTTAGATGCAGTTCAAGAATATTATTTAATACACAAAAGTGATGCGGATATTTTGGTGATAACTAATGCTGTATTTTTAAGAAGTGAGGAATATATTTTACAGCATTTCTGAATCGTCTACAGCTCATAGAGGTTATAGAAAGTTTATGGCACTGAAGAAGGCCATTCAGGGTATTTGGGTTGGGTGTTTTTTATTTGATCAACACATCTGTTTTGAATGATCCCATCTTCTTGCTCGAGGTCTGCAGCTCTGCAGGTCACAGTTCAAGTACACATCAATTTAAATATGATGAGGATTTCTACTTCTAACAATCTTTCAGGCTGTGGTTTTCAGACACCTACCATCGTCTAGGTGAAAATAAATTCTCACCGCCCCTCCATTTTTCCTACCAATTATTTTCAATTTATGTATTCCCTTCTTTTGTCAATTGAGAATGGGGTGAGAGCACAGGATGGGGTAAGAAGAAGACTGCGAAGAAAGGGCCCAGTAAGTACCAAAATAAATACAAATGTGGTGTTCATCAATCGAGTCTTAAGGACGGTTTTGTAGGCAGTGAAAAGGTACAATACAAAGTATGTATATTACCTCTTGATTTGTATTTGGCAAGTCCTTATAGGCAGTAACAATAGTCTTGAATCTAAGGTCTATGTTCTTCACCTTGCAAATGGCATACATGGAACACATCATTATCTGTTAAAACAGTTATATTAATTATTAGCACAATCTACGGCAAAAAGTTTAAAAAAAGCCAAAATGTTACATTCTTCATTAGTGTGCATTTGGTTTTTGGATTTGTATACTATTCATTTGTTGTAATAATCTGTTGATGAGAAATTCTGTGCTAATATCAAGGAGTAGTGGGAAGTAAAATCCAGCAATTTTTCCCTCACTGCAGAGAATATATCAATTGCTTAAACTAAATATTGCATAGATGGTTGAAGGACACAAATTGTCATTTCTTCAGGCTTAAGTAAATGAACAGCTCTATTAGTCAATCCTGTTAGAAGTGAGACTAACAGTGGCATTGTACTGCTCTGCTATTCAAGTAAAATGAATTATGAGATAACGTATTGAGCCTGGCATGTCCATTGCCACAACTCAGTGAAACTATATTAAATGCATTTATTTCTGCATAGGTAATGACAAAATTTGTACAAAGTAAATGAGAGGGAGTAGAGCATCGGTGCAAAGGGGACACTGTCCTCCTCAATTATGTCTTAATGAGTTACGATGTCTCTAAAATGCCCCTCCAAATATATCAAATTCCCATGCATACCCCTGCACTTCTGCACAATTAATACATTAAAATAGATAGAAAACAATGCATTTAGAAAATAAATGTATTAAATTAATGCTGATTAAAAGAATATCAGTGCCAGAGCTTATAAATTTAAGACCACACTACCACCATAGAGAACCTTCTATGCGTGGTAGTGTGCAACATTGCAGTTTTGCCCAGTCCATCACACGTACTAGACTTCCCACCATTGATTCCATCTCCATGCTCGGAAAAGCACACAACATAATCAAAGACTTGGCCCACCCTGGTCAATTCTTCTTTCTGTTCCCATCTGACAGAAGATACAGCAGCCTGAAAGCACTTACCACCAGAGTCAGGAACAGCTTTTTCCTTTTTGTTATCAGATTTCTGAATGGTCCTTCCATAAGTTAGGGTACTGCCCAATTTACCTCTACCCCATTGCAGACATTGGACTTTGTCTATGGAACTGATGCGCTACAATGCTGAGAACTACATTATGTATCTTCCTATTTGTGTTATCTATTGTATTTGAGTTTGACCTGATAGTATTTATATATAGCATTATCTGATCTGTTTGGAAAGCATGCAAAACAAAGCTTTTCACTGTACACATGACAATAATAAACTTAAACCTAAAGTAACGTGTTTGACAATAATGAAGCACTTGAATAACCCTGTGCATCAATGTTTTTTTAATATAGTCATTTCCAAGTAGACCATAAGAATTTCCTTGCAGTTTCTGTTTCATGGGAAAGCATTAAGCCCCTGCTCAGTGGTTCCCATTATAAAATAAATTATAATCTGGATTTCAGAACATTAGTGGTAAAAAATTATGCCCCACCACATGAGACATGGAATTAATGTTGCCAGCACCAGAAATTCCATGAATTATAATTATACTAAATAGCACAATACCTGGTCTAAATGTCTGTCTTTCATAAGTTCATGTTCATTTGCTAATGTGTGCTGAAACAACGTCCATATAATAGCTTCCAGCTGAGGATGTTCAGATGGTAGATGAAGATGATTGCATAGCATGTTCAGTCGAAGATATGCCAGACGATACACTAAACAAATAATGCATCAAGAAACAAAGCCATTTTGATTTAAAATTCAATAGTTTATTTCATCAAATGTAAATATCAATGTCTCCAGTACATATTTTACCATTATTATGTGGTGTAACTTTGTAACAATAAGAGACCAGGCTTGAGTGAATGGATATTATCGCTCACACACTGGTGGGCACGCACAGTCCTTCATTTTAAACAGTCACTCAGGATTGAGATGTCCTGATTCCACTCTAGTTACGTGGGTTTTTAGGTGGCGGATGAGGTTTAACTTGGGAACTCCAGTTCAATAGGATGGACAGGTCAGTAATATGAGGAGGAGCGCACCTTCCATTACTTATGCAGGTGGTTTGCATGTTTCTGATAAATTAACCATCATGACTGCTCCCCCTTTCACTTTCAGGAGTCATGGATCAAGAATTCCTAGGAGGCTTTGAGCTCATCTATGAATCTTTTACCATGTCCGTGTGATAATCTTTTCCAATTTAAGATGCTCAAGATCTAAATAAAAAACAGAACCAGATTTGGGCGGCATAGTGGCGTGGCGGTAGAGCTGCTGCCTTACAGCGCCAGAGACCCGGGTTCAATCCTGACTACGGGTGCTATCTGTACAGGATTTGTACATTCTCCCTGCAACCGCGTGAGTTTTCTCCAGGTGCTCTGGTTACCTCCCACATTCCAAAGTCGTACAGGTTTGTAGATTAATTGGCTTCAGTAAAATTGTAAATTTTCCTTCGTGTGTAGGGTAGTGTTAGTGTACGGGGTGATCGCTGGCAAGGGTGGCCTTGGTGGGCTAGTTTCTGCACTGTATCTCTAGAGTCTAACGGTCTATTTACCGGTCACATTATGGTGAGCAGAAACCCAGTAATCCAGATTAACTGGACCCATGAAAAGGTGAATTTTCAATTGTCTACTTGGTGAGGGGTGATGGAGGACAGATTGTAGTAATGGCCAGAAATGGGGATTCATAAGCCTCATATATAGTGAGTCAGTTGGCCAATTATTATACAGTACCGTGCAGATTAGGGAGGAGAGGGAGTGGGCAAAGGGTTAAAGCAGAATTCAGCATTTTGTAAAGCACCAAAGAATTCTGGAACTGTGTGTGCATGCAGTGCCCTCCATAATGTTTGAGACAAAGACCCATCATTTATTTATGTGTCTCTGTACTCCACAATGCCCGGACCTATCCCCCAACCATATGAAATGCCTTCGATGCATAAGTTCTATAAATCTGTGCAATCTATAATTCTGCTACTCTTCACTGGTTATGTATTACATTTTATTGATTCTATGTCTATTCTTTTCCATCCTGCCTCTCCTTCCTTCTTTCAGATGCTCTGTGAAGTTGAGCTAAGGACAGGAAGCATTTCATATATTCGTAAACTGCACTGCTGAGCAGCTTAGTGCTCCCTAAATGAAAACATAATTGTAATGGAATCAAGTGATAGATGGATAGAGCATTAATTTGCATACATTTTATGTTCCCCAGTGCAAGACACTAAGAAAAGCCACACACACACAACTGCACAATCATTCCTTTAATTTAGTCATTACATAATCTCAAGCTCAACACATTTTATCTAATCATTTTGGAGATGTTGCCTTTGAGTCTACTAACAAAAAAAAAAATCCCAGTTCACTTCTTTGCTATTTTCTGTATCATCCAACTAGTGTTCTGTGTGAAAATATCAATTTTACAGATTTTTACATTATAGTTATAAAATCATGGCCAATTGAAAATGGGTGGATATTGTGACAAACTTTCAATGAAGGCCTTTGCAGTCTAAAACAAAGAAAACCTCCATTCCATCAATCAGTATGGAATTTGAATCATTCCACAATGCAAAAGAAATGTTCATTAACATACTTAATAATTTCATCTTTATGCACCAATTTTCAGAGCAAGTTGCTCTATGCATCTGCAACTAACCAGGAACTCCACATACAGTGAAATAATCAGAACCAACTCTTTAATATCATAGAAACATAGAAACATAGAAATTAGGTGCAGGAGTAGGCCATTCGGCCCTTCGAGCCTGCACCGCCATTCAATATGATCATGGCTGATCATCCAACTCAGTATCCCGTACCTGCCTTCTCTCCATACCCTCTGATCCCCTTAGCCACAAGGGCCACATCTAACTCCCTCTTAAATATAGCCAATGAACTGGCCTCAACTACCCTCTGTGGCAGAGAGTTCCAGAGACCCACCACTCTCTGTGTGAAAAAAATCCTTCTCATCTCGGTCCTAAAGGATTTCCCTCTTATCCTTAAGCTGTGACCCCTTGTCCTGGACCTCCCCAACATCGGGAACAATCTTCCTGCATCTAGCCTGTCCAACCCCTTAAGAATTTTGTACGTTTCTATAAGATCCCCTCTCAATCTCCTAAATTCTAGAGAATATAAACCGAGTCTATGCAGTCTTTGTTCATAAGACAGTCCTGACATCCCAGGAATCAGTCTGGTGAACCTTCTCTGCACTCCCTCTATGGCAATAATGTCCTTCCTCAGATTTGGAGACCAGAACTGCACGCAATACTCCAGGTGTGGCCTCACCAAGACCCTATACAACTGAAGTAGAACCTCCCTGTTCCTATACTCAAACCCTTTTGCTATGACAGCTAATGACAGCTTATCCTGTGATCTAACCGCAAAGAGTGGGGCAATATGCAGAGGGTGTCTTCGGCATGAATACAGGAACTCTGCCTTCACAAGGATTGTACAACTAGTCAATTTTATCAATGCATGGATAGTTTTATCAACACAGGCAGACTGATGAGGATGAGGCCAAATGGGAATTAAGGGGCTGTCCCACTGCTACGACCTAATTGGCGAGTTTAGAAGAGTTTAGGAGAGTTTGAAAAAGTGTCATGTTGAAGACCTCCTTCGACTATGTTGAAGACTATCTACGACTACCTTCGATTACCTTTGACTACCCTCAATTCCCTACGAATAACATGCCGACCTACTTTGATTAAACCTACGAGTAAAAAAAAAATTATTTTTTTCCATGGCTACCATTTTTGACTCGCGGGCATTTTTCAGCATGTTGAAAAATACACCGCGACCTAGCTGAGGCCTCGAGTAAGCGGGGACTACTCTCGAGCATGAAGGAGAGTTACAAAGACCTCCTAGGACCTCGTGTCGACCATGCTGCGAATATGAGTCAAGGGCAAACTCTTCTAAACTCGGCAATTAGGTCGCCACAGTGGGACAGCCCCTTTAGCGTTCATGTTAATTCACATAGTACCTGTGCAGACCCTGTCTGATTGCTAAACCAAGTTTGATAAACCTAGTAGATGTCCCCTACTAGTGTGCATTCTGTGCTACTTTCTAGTTTCACTGCTTCCCTCATTGTGGAATGCTATTCTTGCTGGAGATTAGTGACTATTCGTGTTCCACAAGGATCATTGCTGGGGCCTCTGATATTAATTACTTGGTTGAAAAATGTAAGTGGCTGATGAGTACATTTGCAGACAACATGAAAATTGGAGGAGATGTCAATAGTTAATAAGGTTGTCGAAGGTAGACACAAAATGCTGGAGGAACCAAAACGTCACCTATTCCTTCTCTCCAGAGATGCTGCCTGTCCCGCTGAGTTACACCAGCACGTTGTGTCTACCTTCGATTTAAACCAGCATCTGCAGTTCTTTCCTACACATGGTTGTCAAAGGATTTAGTAGGAAATAGATCAGTTGTAGACTTCGTCAGTGAAATGGCAGACATGTTTAAACTACACAAGTGTGGGGTGATACATTTTAGGAGATCAAAGAGGAAAGAATGCAGTACATGGACAGTACCCCAAAAAGCATTGATGTACAGAGGAGCTTTTGGGTGCGTCCATGGTTTCTGAAAGTGGATAGAGTGGTAAAGGCAGCACATGGCATGCTTGTCTTCATCAGTTAGTGATCTGAATATAAATGTTCGCGTCATATTGCAGCTATGTAAAACTTTTTATATAGGTCACATTTAGAATATCGTGTGCAATTCTCGTCATCAGACTATAGAAAGACTGTGGAGGCTTTGGAAGGGCGCAGAAGTTTCACCAAGATGTTGCCTGGATTAAAGTGTATCAGCTGTAAGGAGATGGACAAAGGTGAATTGTTTTCTCTAGTGTCAGAGGCTGATGTGAGACCTAATAGCAGTACATAACATTATAAATAGGGTAGACAGTCACTTTTGCCTTGGGGTGGAAATCTCTAACAGTAGAGGGCATTTTAAGCCAGAGGTTTGTCAGGTAGACTTTTAAGGTCGACTAGGCTTATCTATATCTATCAGGCGGCCAGTCAAGTAGTGGTACTGGGACGATAGAATGGCTTCAGAAGGCTTTTAAGAAGGCATTACATTTTTAAGTTGAGACATTATGTACATTTATACAAAACATTCATGAAGCTGCACTGTGAGTATTGTGCTTGTTTTTGGTCAGCACGTGAGAAGAAAAAGTGCAGAAAAGTTTAACAATGATGTTGCCAGGATTCAAGGGGAGAAGTTAGGCAGGCTTGGACTTTATTAGTTGGACCTTAGGAGACTGAGGTGGAATCTTATAGAGGTGTATAAAACCATAAAGGACATGGACAGGGTAAAATGTTCCAGGGTTGGCGAATCTAGAACTAGAGGTAATAGATTTCAAGTAAGAGGGGAAAGATAGAATAGGTATCTGAAGGGCAACTTTTTCCACACAGAGGTTGTACAATAGATAGGTACAATAACAATTTTTAGAAGATATTTGGACAGGTACATGGATAAAAAAGGTTTAGAGGGATGCGTGTCCAATGTAGACAAATTGGACTAGCACAGGTGGGTATCTAGGTCGGCCTGGGCAAGTGGGCTGAAGGGTTTGTTTCTGTGTTGTATGACTACTCATCACTGGAGCTTTCTTCTGCTGGTATCCTATCTCTATTTCCTGCCTCTCTTTCTGATGTAAAATGTGCAGGCATATAACAATCTGCATTGGTTATCCCCTTTCCCCCTAATTTAGACCCATTCAGCACAATAGAAATGCACTGAAATGGTTAGCTTATACACACACCAGTGAAAGAAGACTTTGATTATTATCTTCTCAAAGACATTTAGTGACCGGCAAGAAATGACACCTACTGTATCTCCGGTAAAATAAATATAAAGAAGTACACATGTTCTGCTACCCTTATCAAAGGACCAAAGTAGAAACTTTATTGAGCAAGATTTTGGTTAGTTTGTATCTTATCTCCTAACCCCACCACAATGCTATAAGTAAAAGCTCAAGAAAAATATTCATGCGTTGACTTACCTTTCTTGTAGAAGAGAGAGAGTGAGGTAGATTTCTGAGACTTCTGTTGAAGTTGGGACTGGGATTGCCAAGATGATGATGTCTCAGTTTTTGTTTGTTGTGTGGGAACTGTGTTTGCTGTACCAGACCCTTTCTTCCATGGTGATCGGACAGGAGAAAGATAACTAAGGATAAAAAGATGCTCAGGTGACTGGGCCGCTCAAATAAAGGAAGAAATAAATCCATGTCAACAAAAAAATTAATTTAGATTTGTGGTTCTCCAACTTCAACTACAAGATTCCACTATAAACAATATCAAAAAGCACATCCTATGTATTTATACTTACAGATCTGCAGCAGTGTGGCTGTGCTGGAGTGGTTGTTTGAGGGTACTGGTGGGTTCGAGCTGATCTGGCTGATCATCCCGTTCTTTTTGTTGCTTGAGTATGTCAAACAAAGGTGAGTCCTGAAAATAATGAAGAATGGATTGGAAAAGTCTAATCAAATCTCTATTTTATTCCTCCAAAATTACTGTTCGAATCATTTTACAGAGAATAGACAATAGGAGGAAAGTGGGGTTTGACTGGTGAGGCAGCAAAATATTCTACAATTCTTCACAAGTTATAATTTGCTTATTTTCCTGTCATTCAAATGAACAAGTTTTTTGACTTGTTTAATACTCCATCTCTGGAGCAAATCACTATCAGAAACATAGCAAAGATAATGCACTAATCTTTCAATAAATTGAAAAGAGAAACCAGCAATAGCTGTTAATTGTGTTATACTCCATTTCAGAGCAGGAAGTTCATACAACAAAATCCTGTGTTTTCCTTATATATATAGAAATAAATCAACGGAACGGAAGGAAGCAAAAAATTAATGCACGGAAAACAAATAATGTAAAATTAAACGGTGATGGTGCAAATGTTACAGCATTCATGAATGATACCTTGAATAGTAAAATAAAATATTTTCAATATATACTACAAAAGCCATAAGTAAGGAAACATTATAGCAGACCATTCAAATAAAATTATGAAAGGCATAGATAGGGTAGACAGTTAGAACCTGTTTCCCATGGCGGAAATGTCCAACACTGGCAAGAGGGCATTGCTATACGGTGATCCCAGCCTTCCATCTCAACAATGACCCCTTTATTCCTGACCTTGGTGTTCCATTCATTCAAATATACAAGTAGATTGCAAAAGATTCTATAGATGTATAAAAAGGAAATTATGAGAAAATATTGATGTGGGCTCCTTGAGACAGACAGAAATTATTTGGAGAATAAAGAAATGGCGAGGAAGTTAAATTGTCACTTTCACAGAATGAGGAGTTCCAAGAAATTAGCATTTGGTTTTTTTTAATTACCAAGATCAAGATACATTTATTTGTCACATGTGCCAGATGGCACAGTGAAATGTGATTACCATACAGCCATACAATAAAAATAAAGAACACAACACACGATAGAGTTCAACATAAAAACATCCCCACACAGCAGAATCAAAGTTTCCCACTGTGAGGGAAGGCACCAAAGTCAGTCATCTTCCTCTAATGCTCCCCAATGTTCACCCGTGGTCGGGGCCTCCCCGAGGCCTCCGCAGTCGCCGCTTGGGCTGAGAGTAAATTAATCCCTAGGACCTGATGACCTTTCAAAGTTTTGAAGAGGTGGCTATGGAAAAATGGCCTCCTCTTCCATAAATCCACAGAATCCAGAATGGTAGTTGGTAGCAAATATACCATACTACAAAAGGGAATATAGAAAACATGACTTTTCTGTTCATTTGAGGAATGTAGTTTTGCAGGCTAAATTGGCGTTTAATTTCTTATTCCCTTGCCCTTGAGAAAGTGATGGTCTATTTGATGAAAGTGATAGTTGCCTATTTGAACCACTGCATCCTTGCGGTGTGGGTATAACTACAAAGCTGTTACAGAGGGTGTTCCTGCATTTTGGCACAGTGATGATGAAGGAACAACGATATATTTTCAAATCAGGATGGTGTGTGGCTCAGAGAACAACTCTCAAGAGCTGGCAGTCCCAAACTTTGGCTATCCAGGTTTATAGCTTGGAGTGGTCATGGGTTTGGAAGATGCTCTCTGAAATGTACTTGTCCGTGAAACTGCTCTGCCAATTTTGGCACATGTCCCGAAATTTTGGTTAAGGAGGCATTACAGGGTAACTATGGCAGTTTTTGCTATTATCGTTTCTCAGACAGAGGTCAATTCTGGGTGCTTGGTCAAGTATTGTTTCTTTATGGCTTGTTAGTAGTTGTTTTACATTGCAATAGCTTGCTGGCTACTTCAGAGTGAATTTAAGAGGGCAGTTAAGAGTCAATCACGTTGGAGTCATGTGTCAGCCAGACCAGGTAAGAATGGCAAAGCAGATAAGCTTCAGGGGAGTACAGAAAGGCTCGATGAATGCACAAGAAAAAAGCTTTGAAAAAAGAAAATAATTTTTCACTCAAACTTTCAAATTGAAAGTAAAATCTTGAAGTAAACCACACAGAGTTGAGTATTGTCTACAAGTGATGGAATGATACCCCAATGTACCCCAGAAATCCTCTGTTAACTGGAGTTTACAATTGATTTCTGGGATGCAGGTCTAATCTAGCAGGAATATTAATCTAGATGCAAACACAAGATCCTGTAAAGTCTGATGTACAACACCCAATTATTTCCAAACAGCATTTTCTTAAAATAACATTGGCAAGATCATGTAATACAATATGGAGCAAGTCATTCAAGTTGCAGCAAGAACATATAGTCAGATTTGACAATTATATTGCTCTCTTGCCCAATCTCCAATAGCCTCCAGTAATCTCCTTAATCTCAAGTTTATCCAGAATTCTTCTGCTCTGATCCTGGTCCATAACTCCTGCTCTTGCCAAGCTAAAGGGTTCCTGGTAAATAAAAATGGTTAAAATTCTTACCGCCACTATTTTTAAAATCTGCTCCTGTCTTCCAAAATTAATTTATTGCATATTCCTTGAAAAAATACTTCTAATCCAATTACATCCTTACTTAAGGCAACACACACTATCATCAATACCCTAAATAAATGAAGCGTAATATCCATACATTTATATTCAATTCCCCCTTCAATAAGCCATAACTTTCTTTTAGCTTGCCTAATTATTTGCTGTATCTGCATGTTTTAAACTAATGTGGATCATGCACTAGGATACTCAGATGTATCTATATCTCCGTAATCTCTCACCATTTAGATATCTTGTCAAAATGGACAACTTCACCTCATAATTACCTTGTTATACTGCATTTGCCAGATCTTTGTAGACTCACATAACAAATCTGTAGGCTATTTATGAATTCTTCACAATAACCTATGATAACAGGAAATTTGGCAGCCATACCTTTGGTACTTTCAGCCACATTATTCATGCAAGTTGTAAAAGGTTGTGGCTTCACATTTATCCCCATGTCAAAGGTTTCAAAGATCTTTAATTGTCACATGTACCAATTAAGGTACAGTGATATGTGAATTACCATACAGCCATACGAGAAAAAAGAGAAATAAGACACACAACCACATAAAAGTTAACATAAACATCCACCACAGTGGATTCCCACATTCCTCATTGGGATGGAAGGCAAAAAAGTCCAATCTACTTCCTCTTTATTTTCCCGTGGGCGGGGGCAGACGAACCATCCGTCGGGGCGATCAAAGCTCCCGCAACCAGCGGTCGAAGCTCCCACGTCAGGGCAATCGAAACTCCCGCGTCGAGGCGATCAAAATTCCCGCGTCGGGGCGATCGAAACTCTTGTGGCTTGGAGTTCCCGGAGTTGGTCTCTGACTAGAGACCGCGGGCTCCGTGATGTTAAAGTCCGCAAGCATCCACGGTTGGAGCTCCGAGCTTGATCCCTGGCAAAGGGATCGCGGGCTCCACGATGTTAAAGTCCGCAGTCACCCAAAATCTGTCACCAGCAAACGTCACCAACTTCTCACTGTTAGGCCGCAGTGTGGATGGAGATACGATACGAAAAAAATTTGCATCTCCGTCGAGGTAAGAGATTAGAAAAAGTTTCCTCCAACCCCCACCACCTACATAAAACAAGCTAAAGAACACTAAAAATATACATTTAACCCATACTAGACTACACGGGAGGGCTGGTCTCCCGACACAATATTTCACCTCTCCACCAATTCCTATATTGGTGGCCAGTGGGGGGGGGGGGGGGGGGGGGCCTTTCTGGAGCGCTGGTATGGGTGTTGTGGCTTGATGGGACTGGTCTCCAGAGGGCTAGTATGGACATTATGGGCGAAATGGATTCTTGGGGTGGCAGTTCTGTCCCTCAAGCCTGATGTGCTGGCAGCTCACTCACGGCTGGTGGGCTGGCAGTTGAGTCATAGCTATTCCTTGAAATTCCATTTTAAGCAGGGTGCAAGGCCACCAAATTCAAATCCATTTTCCTACTATTTCAAGCAGGGTGCAAGGCCACCAAATTCAAGTGCAGTTTCTTACCAATTCGAGCAGGGTGCAAGGCCACCAAATTCAAGTGCAGTTTCATACCACTTCAAGCAGGGTGCAAGGCCAACGAATTCAGGTTCAGTTTCCTACCACTTCAAGCAGGGTGGTAGGCCACCGGTTCAAGTGCAGTTTCCTACCACTTCAAGCAGGGTGCAAGACCACCGAATTCAAGTGCAGTTTCATATCACTTCAAGCAGGGTGCAAGGCCACCAAATTCAAGTGCAGTTTCATAACATTTCATGCAGGGTGCAAGGCCACCACATTCAAATGCAGTTTCATACCATTTCAAGCAGGGTGAAACCACCATAAAACCACACAGATGTGACCCTCTCACTTCCCCCTTCTTGCAGAGACTGACTGAGGCACAACACTTCTGGGTTTTATAGTCCCTCCCCCCTCCCACCAGCAGGGGCGGCAGAGAGAATGTCAACATTTTAAACAGTTTTTAAACATTAATAACTCTTTGGATAAAGTGGATAGGTATATGGACGGGAATGGAATGGAGGGTTATGGTCTGAGTGCAGGTAGATGGGACTAGGTGAGAGTAAGTATTCGGCACTGACTAGAAGGGCCCAGATGGCCTGTTTCCATGCTGTAGTTGTTATATGGTTATATGGTATATGATAAAATAGGTAGGACAGCATGGCTTTGTGAAGGGGAGGTCTTGCTTGGCAAATTTGCTAGAATTCTTTAAAGGAGTAAATACAGTGCATTCAGAAAGTATTCAGACCCCTTCACTTTTTCCACATTTTGTTAAGTTATTCTAAAATGGATTAAATTCATTTGTTTTTATATCATCAATCTACACATAATACCCCATAATAAAAAAAAGCAAGAATGGGTGTTTAGAAATGTTTGCAAAGTAATTAAAAAGGAATAACTAAAATATCATATTTACATAAGTATTCAGACCCTTTACTCAGTTCTTTGCCAGCAATTGCAGCCTCAAGTCTTCTTGGGTATGACGCTACAAGCTTGGCACACCTGTATTTGGGTAATTTCTCCCATTCTTCTCTGCAGATCCTCTCAAGCTCTGTCAGGTTGGATGGGGAGTGTCGATGCACAGCTAATTTCAGGTTCCTCCAGCAATGTTCAAATCAGGTTCAAGTCCGGGTTCTGGCTGGGTCACTCAAGGGCATTCACAGACTTGTCACAAAGTCACTCCTGCGTTGTCTTGACTGTGTGCTTAGGGTCGTTGTCCTGTTGTTAGGAGAACCTCCGCCCCAGTCTGAGGTCCAGAACGCTCTGGAGCAGGTTTTCATCAATGATCTCTCTCTACTTGGCTCTGTTCATCTTTCCCTCGATCCTGAATAGTCTCCCAGTTCCTGCCGCTGAAAAACATCCCCACAGCATGATGCTGCCACCACCATGTTTCACTGTAGGCATGGTGTTGGCCAGGTGATGAGCAGTGCCTGGTTTCCTCCAGACATGACGCATGGCATTCAGGCCAAAGAGTTCAATCTAGGTTTCATCAGACTAGAGAATCTTGTTTCTCATGGTCTGAGAGTCCTTTAGGTGCCTTCTGGCGAACTCCAAGTGGGCTTTCATGTGCCTTTTACTGAGGAGTGGCTTCCGTCTGGCCACTCTGCCATAAAGGCCTGATTGGTGGGGTGCTGCAGATATAGTGGTCCTTCTGGAAGATTCTCCCATCTCCACAGAGGAACTCTGGAGCTCTGTCAGAGTGACCATCGGGTTCTTGGTCACCTCCCTGACCAAGGCTCTTCTCTCCCGATTGCTCAGTTTGGCTGGGCGGCCAACTGTATGATGAGTCCTGGTGGTTCCAAAGTTCTTCCATTTAAGAATGACGGAGGCCACTGTGCTCTTCGGGACCTGCAATGCTGCAGAAATTGTTTTATACCCTCCCCCAGATCTGTGTCTCGACACAATCCTGTCTCAGAGGTCTACAGACAATTCCTTCATCTTCATGGCTTAGTTTTTGATCTGACATGCACAGTCATCTGTGGGACCTTATATAGACAGGTGTGTGCTTTTCCAAATCATATCCAATCAATTTAATTTACCGCTGGTGGGCTCCAATCAAGTTGCAGAAACATCTCAAGGATAATCAATGGAAACAGGATGAACCTAAGCTCAATTTTGAGTCTCATAGCAAAGGGTCTGAATACTTATGTAAATGTGATATTTCAGTTATTTCTTTCTAATTACTTTGCAAAAATCTCTAAACACCAGTTTTCCCATTCTTCTTCATTCTGGGGTATTGTGTGCAGATTGATGATAAAACAAAATAATTTAATCCATTTTAAAATAAGGCTGTAACGTAACAAAATGTGGAAAAAGTGAAGGGGTCTGAATAGTTTCTGAATGCACTGTAGCTGGACATACAAAGGAGAGGCAGTCAATGTTGTTTACCTAGATTTTCAGAAAGCCTTTGAAAAGGTGCTATACTGGAGGCTGCAAAGGATGGGAGATACTAGCACGGATATCAGATGGCTAGAGCAACAATAAAGGCTAAGAGTGACAATAAAGGGGGTTTTCTGCTTGGTTGACACTGACTAGCAGAGTTCTGCAGGGCTCGGTGCTGGGGCCACTGCTCTTCACGTTATATATTAATGATTTGGATAAGGGGATTGTAGGCTTTGTGGCCAAGTTTGTGGATGATACGAAAATAGGTGGAAGAGCAAGTCGTGTAGAGAAAGCAGTGACTCTGCAGAATAATTTGGATAGGTTAGGAGTGGGCAGATAATTTGGATAGGTTGGGAGTGGGCAGAAAAGTGGCAGATGAAATAGAGTATAGGAAAGTGTGGTGTTATGCATTTTGGTAGTAGGAATAAAGGCATAGATTATTTTCTAAATGGGGAGAGAATCCAGAAATCGGAGGTGTAAAGGGACTTGGGTGTGCAGGTGCAAGATTCACAAAATGTTAATCTGCAAGTCGAATTGGAAGTAAAGAACGCATTTATTTCGAGAGGGCTTGTATACAAAAACAGGGATGTAATGAAGAGGCTCTATAAGGTGCTGGTCAGGCTGCATTTGGAATATTGTGAGCAATTTTAGGCACCCTATCTGAGGAAGGATGTGCTGGCTCTGGAGAGTGTCCAGAGGACGTTTACAAGAATGATCCCAAGAATGAGTAGGTTAACATATGATAAGCATTTGACGGCATTGGGCCTGTACTCACTGGAGTAGAGAAGAATGAGATTGAAGTGTACAGAATAGTGAAAGGCTTGGATAGAGTGGATTTGGAGAGGATGTTTCCACTAGTGGGAGAATCTAGGACTAGAGGTGATAGCCTCAGAATTAAAGGACGTTCTTTTAGAACAGAGATGTGGAGGAATTTATTTATTCATAGGGTGGTGAATCTGTGGAATTCTTTGCCACAGAAGGTTGTGGAGGCCAGGTCAATGGATATATTTAAGGTAGAGATAGATAGATTCTTGGTTAGTACAGGTGCCAGAGGTTATGGAGAGGAGGCAGGAGAATGGGGTTAAGAAGGAGAGATAGATCAGCCATGATTGAATGCCGGAGTGGACTTGATGGGCCGAATGGCCTAATTCTGCTATCATTTATGATCTCCGTAAACAGTAGGAAAATTGTCGTATCAAATGATGAAAACCCAAGAAAGCATTTCGCTTTTAAAATTACAATTATTTTATCAGTTTGGCCTTTTTGTTACCTTTAAAGTAACTTTAGTTCTGATAACAGGATCACTTCCGAACCAAAGCAAATGACTTGTCAATTTAATGAAAAGCTAGGATTAGATGTTCATGATGGTTCTAAACATTTTGATATAGCATATATATTTTCAAAAGTAACCCCAGCATTATCTCTATACCTATAAAAGTCTGATCTTGTGTGTGTGCCTATATGTCTGTATTCATTGTATCTTCCTCAAAACGCTACATGCTAACACTTAAATTATTATTTATTTTTCATTTTTCTCAGAGGGGGGGGGGAGTGGGGAGAGGGAGGGGGGAGAGAGAGAGGGGGGGAGAGAGGGAGAGGGGGAGGTAGAGATGGGGAGGGAGAGAGAAGGAGAGGGAGGGAGGAGAGGGAGGGGGAGGGGGAGGGAGAGAGGGAGGGAGGGGGGGAGAGAGAGAGAGAGAGAGAGAGAGAATGTTCAGTGGCTCACCGGCCTCATGTATTTTCTGCGGCGAGGTAGAGGCCGTGTCCCACGTGCAGATGGAGTGTGTGAGGTTGCTGCCCCTGTACGAATATCTGAATGGGCTGCTCCTCAAGTTCTGGTTGCATTTTAGTCCCATGTTTAGACACAAGGCAGGAAGTAGGGAGGGCCGATCAGGGGGGGAGGGAGGGAAGGATCTCCCTGTCGGTTTGCTCCTGGGCCTGGGCCTGGCCATGATGCCCATTCGTGGGTCCTGTCCCCTCCTGCCCCCCCCACTTAACACAAACCTCCCCCACCTGCCCCCCTCCCATGCCCAACATGGGGACGATTGATTCCATAATTTTCCTTGCGGGGGGTGGTGGGTGATTGTCTCCGAGGGGTGCCTGTCTCCAGGGTGAGCACCGCCCCCCCAACCCCCCAGGGGGAAGGGGCCCAACAGGTCCCACTTGGTCTAGTCTCGAAATGAAGAATTCCCATCTACACAACTGTTAGGTATGCATACTTTGGGAATTTATATACTTAATATATTATTAATAGATTAAATCCTCTAAATATCAATTTTACAGTCCTTTAAAAAGCATGTTTTCGAGTAGAAAATGCAAGCAACAGCATGCTCACTTTTTTTTAACAGTGCATATTTAAGAGAACTAATGTAAGGTTTGAATTGCTTGACCTAATACTGAGCTATTTGCATTTGAAAAGTTCTTTGTTCAGCTTTGTCCTATGTCAGCTGATCTCCTTGGAGTGGCACTGAAATGCCACAATTAGTTTGACAATCATGAGCTTCGGAAGAAGGGGGCAGGGAGAAAAGCAATAGTGACTATATAGTGTTCGAGAGGGAAGAACAGCCATATTCTTGTTGAATAGCACAGCAGGCTCAAGGGATCAAATTATCTACTCCTTGCCTAATTTCCTGGATTCTTATGTTTTCCAAAGATGTGTGCAAGGGTATCAAATTGATTACAATGTCTCCAATGCAGTCAATAGGATAACTATTCAGTGGAAATAATTCAAATATATATAACGTGAATATGTTCAAAAAGTAAACTGTACTGATTTTTTAATTAATTTCAATAACTAACAATATTTAAAATGTCAAGTTCATCTGTTTTCAAGCAACAGGTAAGAAAGTCCACGCACAAATTTACAAATTTGGTGGGGTTACCTGCTTACAGCTTTTTATTTTGTATTTTATTTCCAACTTTCTGCATCAGCAGCAGTTTGCTTTATTTTCATTTTTGGTTTTATTGATGCATCATGAACAATGATGCCAAGCAGTGAAGTGAGACATTTTATGACGTAAAATTAAGACCTCACATGCAGCACAGCAATAACCAAGAATTCCAAACCAGTAACAGTAAAGTTATGTAAAACGATGACATTGCATCAGCAACTTTAATATTTTAGATTAGGTATTTTATCAAGAGCTGAAAGATATTCAAGCATTTTAACAAAATCAGGGAAGATGGGGGCGGGGAAAGTTACTCGGATACATACGTAATTGGAAGAAACAGAAGCACTAGAAATATTCAACAAATAAAAAATATTAAAAACCAAGGATTGATGAATACCAAAAGCAATGAAAGTTCTAGAAAGGATAAAGAGAAGTAATAGGAAAAAAATGTAAAGGAAGACGGAAAGCTTTCAGATCAGGCCTGAAAGTGAAATGCAAGGCATTTGATAAGGTTCTGCATTGTAATCTGCTCTGGAAGGTTAGATCATATGGGATCCAGGGGGAGCTAGCTGACTGGATATAGAATTGGCGTCATGGAAGGAAGCAGGGGTAATGGTGGAAAGTTCTTTTTCACACTAGAAGCCTGTGACTTGTGGTGTGGCTCAGGGGCCCAATGCGGGGCCCATTGCTATTTCTGGTTTATAATTTGGGTGAGATTGTACAAGGCATAATTAGTAAGTTTGCAGATGACAGTAAACTGGGCAGTATCATATATAACAAAGATAGTTATCAGAAATTACAACAGGATCTTAATTTGTTGGGAAAATGGGATTATTAATTAAGTTAAGTGTGAGGTGTTGCATTTGGGGAAGTCAAACCAGAGTAGAACATTCACAATGAATGGCAGGGCCTTGAAGTGTGTTGTAGGGCAGAGTGACCAAGGAGTACAGATACATACAGTACTTTGAAAGTGGCACCACAAGTGGATAGGTTGGTGAAGAAGGCTTTTGGTACATTGGTCTTCATCAGTCCGGGCACTGAGTATAGAAGATAGACACAAAAAGCTGGAGTAACTCAGCGGGACCGGCAGCAGCTCTGGAATTGGTGACGTTTCGGGTCAAGATCCTTCTTCAGACTAGTTGGGGGAGAGGGAAACGAGAGATATAGACGATGATATAGAGAGATAAATAACAATGATTGAAAGATATGCAAAAAAGGATGATCAATGAAACAGGCCATTGTTAGCTGTCTGTTGGGTGAAAAGAAGAAGCTGGTGTGACAGGTGGGGGAGGGATAAAGTGGGAATGCTGGGGTTCATTGAAGTTAGAGAAATCAATATTCATACCACTGGGCTAGAAGCTGCCCAAGCGAAATATGAGATGCTGTTCCTCCAATTTGTATTTAGCCTCACTCTGGCAATGGAGGAGTCCTAGGACAGAAAGGTCAGTGTGGGAATGGGTTGGTACTTAGCAACCGGGAGATCAGGTAGGTTCAAGCGGACTGAGCGAAGGTGTTCAGTGAAATGATCGTCCAGTCTACATTTGATTTTGCCGATGTACAAGAGTCCACATCTTGAACAACGGATACAGTAGATGACGTTGGAGGAAGTTCAAGTGAACCTCTGCCTAACCGGAAAGGACTGTTGGGGTCCCTGGACAGAGTCGAGGGGGAAGGTATAGGGAAAGGTGTTGCATCTCCTGCGGTTGCAGGGGAAAGCATCTGGGCAGGGGGTGGTTTGGGTGGGAAGGGATGAGTTAACCAGGGAGTTACGGAGGGAACAGTATCTGCGGAAGGCGGAAAGTGGTGGAGATGGGAAGATGTGACAAATGTTGGGATCCTGTTGGAGGTGTAGGGGGATTATATGTTGTATGCGACGGCGGATGGCGTGATAGGTAGGGCTAGGGGGACTCTGTCTCTGTTGCGACTAGAGGGAGGGGGAGCAAGGGTGCAGCTGTGGGGTATCGAGGGGACACGAATGAGGGCCTCATCTATGATGGGAGCGGGGAAACCCCGTTACATAAAGAATGAGGACATCACAGATGTCCTGGTATGGAACACCTCATCTTGGGCAGAGATGCGCCGTAGACGGAGGAATTGGGAGTAGGGGATAGTCTTTACAGGAAGCAGGATGGGAAGTAGTGTAGTCAAGATAGTTGTGGGAGTCAGTGGCTTTATAATAGACATCAGTTGATAAATGAGGCTGCATTTGGAGTACTATGTTCAGGTTTGGTCGCTCTGTTGTTAAGCTGGAAAGAGTGCAGAGAAGATTTACGAGGATGTTACCAGAACTTGAGGCCCTCAGCTATAGGGAAAGTTGGAGGTTAAGCCGGCTACAACTTTATTCCTTGGAGTACAGGAGGATGAGGGGTAATCTTACAGAGATATACAAGACCATGGTGGGAATAGATAGGGTAAACTGAGTATTTTATACTCAGAGTAGGGGAATCAAGAACCAGGGATATGGGTTAAAGGTGAGGGGAAAGATTTAATAGGAAGCAACATTTTCACACAGAGGGTGGAAGCCATATGGAACGAACTGCCAGAGGAGGTAGTTAAGGCAGGTACTATAACACAATTTCAAAGGCATTTGGACAGATACATAGATAGGAAAGGTTTAGAGGAATATTGACCAAACGTAGGTAGATGTGACTATGATAGATGATAGATGTGGCATCTTGGTTGGCATGAACAGATTGCGTTGAAGGGCCTGTTTCTGTGCTGTATGACGCTATGACAAATATTACAATTCTGAAGAGAGAGAGCAAGCAGGCCAAAACAGGACCATGCTCTTTGTTTATTCAATGCATGTCACTTAATACTTTTTGCTGTCTAATTAAGATGATCTAACAACTTCTTGATTCGCTTTCGATATCTATCTGAAGTATATTATAATCAACTATCCCAGCCCAAATCTTCTCAATTTAAATAATCTTTTGGCGGGTTTTCAGCCTTCATTTTCCAGTTCTGAGAAGATTCTGCTCATTTACTTATTGTATGCCATGAGTTTTCACTTCTGGTTTCAGGGCTTTGGTGCAGCTAGGTTTAGATACTGATTTGCTTCTGGGTGGTCTTGACAGTCAGTCCACAAATCCCTCCCATGACACAGTAAGACCACCCTACCATTAGGCCTGGAGAAATACAATAATTACTTAACACTGTTGAACCAATCAGCTCAAAATTTATGTATCAAACATAAACGCAAGTAGCACAAATTAAGCCCTCTCAACTTCTGAAGAGGTTAAGGTCAATCAGATACAACATTGTGTACCCTTCAATTATCTGATGGACCCACCTCATCTATTGTTATAAAATGTGCTGTGATACTAAAATTGCATATTGTTTTTTTTAAACAATGACATTGTTTAGTGACTCTTAAATGTGTATCATAATTTGAAACAAGTCCTTACAGCTTCTTACAGTTTATTTCTGTTGAAGTGTTTTCAACAAAAATATCTGAAATACTCAACAGGTCATGCAGCATAAAAATAAAAAGTAACAGAAAATTGGTTAATTGGCCCATTATACCTGACAGATTTTTGAAAGAACAGTGGATGCACAGTGGTTAAATAACCAGGTAATCCAGAAGCCTTGATTAACAATACAGAGATATTAATATACCAATCCTCAGTAAAATCCATAAACAAAGAACTGCAGATGCTGGTTTACACCAAAGATAGACACAAAGTGCTGGAGTAACTCAGCGGATCCGGCAGCATCTCTGGAGAAAAAGGATGAGTGATGTTTCGGGTCGGGATTCTTCTTCATCATTTTTCTCCAGAGATGCTGCCTGACCCGCTTACTCCACCATTTTGTGTCTATCTCAGTAAAATCTATCTGGTCATAGAGCAGAGCGGATCAGCGGGCGGTGGATAACAGGACAGGGGGCGGTGGAGCTCACTCTTGTGTCAGCGAGATCAAGGGACCAATTGAGGTTACTAGCGCTGACATAGGAGTAAGCTCCACCGCCTGCTGTCCTGTTATCCATCGCCCGCTGACCCGCTCCGCTCTATGATCTTTGCTCTTGAGCTGGTCCCCTCACTGTCCGGTCTACATTGAAAGACACGGACCAGGCAGTGAATGCCATGCAATGTCACCCAGCGCAGCAAGTGAGGCCAAGTCCTGCTCCCGGCAGCAGACGAAATTTAAGGAGCTGGAAGCGACTGACATGAGCGAAGTCGGCGAGCAGCAGGAGAGAGGTGGTCAGACGGAGAGCACTGCCAGAAGTGAGCGGGCCGGCAGAAGGCACTGAGGCGCGGCTGGTTCCGCTGTCCGGTCCCGGCAAAGAAGAACCAAGAACCCGGCAGCCGCTCGCAGCTACCCGCTACTTCCCTTCCCCCGGCCACACTGCGGTGGCTCAGCGTCTGGAGCGCTGCGGCAGTGGTGAGTGAGTGAGTGAGTTGCTGGCATGTTCCCCGACCCCCTCCTTCTCAACACTCCTGCCCGTGCTGACCCGGGCCAGACTCCCCACACGCTGTGAAAGGAGCTCTCCTCCCAATTAGTCCCTTGAACTAGTATTGTCATTCAATAAGATCACAACTGGTTCAACTTGTCCCGGTGTTGACCCTCCACCACACCCCCCCCCCCCCCCCCATCCATTCAGAATGGAGGAGATCTGGAAGCCTTGGGCAAATTGAATTGTTACTTTCTTTTGTAAAATGTTATTATTTTTTGAGCGTGAGAAATTCTATGTCCTGCCAGCCTTTTTTTCAAAATTTTGCAACTCAAAATGGGGGTTCGTCTTCGACGCAAGTGCGTCTTCATTGCCGGGAAATATGGTACTTCAAAAATCTCAGTCAAATTCGTGAGACACGATCCCTAATGCACAAGACCATGCTGACTATCCCAAATCAATCTCCTGCAGGTCCACACATAGATGATCACTTTGGTTTCTGAGGGGCCCTATTTTTTCTCGAGGATCCCCTAAGTATTCATAAAATCTCTTTGGATTCTACAATCTTATCTGCCAGACCTATCTCATGCCCCCCCTCCCTTTAACCCTTATGATCTCCTTTTTAAGTATGTAGTTATGTATGTCAGGGTTGGCTTCCTCATTAGATAAGATATTTCCTCACTTTAGATTCAACTCCAAATGGCTTCATTTGTAATGAGGCAAGAAGCTGTAGTACGGATTGAGTTTCTCAGAGGGTGACCAAACAAGGATATGAAAAAGTGGACTGAACAGGCCTTTTAAAATTTGAATAGTGTAGGAAGGAACTGCAGATGCAGGTTTAAACCGAAGATAGACACAAAAAGCTGGAGTAACTCAGTGGGACAGGCAGCATCTCTGGAGAGAAGGAATGGGTGACGTTTTGGGTCAAGACCCTTCTTCAGACTGAAAGTCACCGGAAAGGGAAATGAATGATATATGCAGACATGAGAAGCTGAAAAGCCAACTGTCAAACAACTTTACAGGTCTGCTGAGAAAAAAAAATAGCCTTTCAACTGTATACAAAAACAAACTTTCTTTCATTTCTCTCTCGCCAGGAAGTTAATTGCTACAAAGCAGCATTATTTATTTATAATTGTAGCCACATATTCCATTCAACGTTAAAAAAATAAAAAAAATTGAAATGACTCCAAAAGGGATTACAAATTCAAATAGAAGTGGTTTCTCTCATGTGAAAATCACATTCTCAATGTCATCATTTCTAATTGCCAGTGGCATTCATCATTCAAACTTAATGTGGGTGGACCGATTGGGTACAAATTTGATTTAGTTTGCACATGCGGTAAATGTCGCAATTACATTTTGGACTCGGGAAACACAACTGGCACTAAACAGTACTGACAACAACGCAGGTACTATGCTAAGCAAGTCAGCACAAGAAGATCTGTGGAAGCAAAAATGTTTGCACCAAAAATAAATATGCAGAATCAGGATAACAAAAGTTAAATTTGCAATTCACATCCCCTCTTTTCCAATTTTAGTAAAACATTTATATCTTCTAACAAAATAGTTAAGACATTATAATAAAACTGTTCACATCAAAATCCCCAAATTGATATCTTATTTCCCAAGTCAATACTATATTCTTTCTTGTTGATAAGTTAAAAAAGAAACTTCCACTCAGAAGAACCAAAGGAGATTTTGAAAGTTCTTTCAAATTAAAAGAAAATATTCTCAGTCTCTAAGCGCATTCACTGATTATTATTAGTCTTTTGATTAAAGGCACTGTCTCTCCTTCCAGACCATAGGAGTCCAACATTTAGAAAATAGACAATAGGTGCAGGAGTAGGCCATTCGGCCCTTCGAGCCAGCACCGCCATTCAATGTGATCATGGCTGATCATTCACAATCAGTACCCCGTTCCTGCCTTCTCCCCATATCCCTTGACTTCTCTCCATATATTTAAGAGCTCTATCTAACTCTCTCTTGAAAGCATCCAAAGAACCGGTCTCCAACGCCCTCTGAGGCAGAGAATTCCACAGATTCACATCCCTCTAAGTGAAAAAGTTTTTCCTCATCTCCGTTCCAAATGGCTACCCCATATTCTTAAACTGTGGCTCCTGGTTCTGGACTCCCCCAACACCAGGAACATGTTTCCTGCGTCTAGCGTGTCCAAACCCTTAATAATCTTATATGTTTCAATAAGATCCCCTCACATCCTTCTAAACTCCAGAGCAGACAAGCCCAGCCGCTCCATTCTATCAACATATGACAGTCCCTCCATCCTGGGAATTAACCTCGTGAACCTATGCTGCACTCCCTCAATAGCAAAAATATCCTTCCTCAAATTTGAAGACCAAAACTGCATATAATATTCAGGGGTGGTCTCACTAGGGCCCTGTTCAACTGCAGAAGGATCTCTTTGCTCCTTCAACTCCTCTTGAGATGAAGGCCAAACGCTTTCTTCACTACCTGCTGTATGTGCGTGCTTACTTTCAGTGACTGATGAACAAGGACCCCCCAGATCCTGTTGTACTTCCCCTTTTGCCAACTTGACACTGTTCAGATAATAATCAGCCTTCCTGTTTTTGCCACCAAAGTAGCTAACCTCACATATATCCACATTAAACTGCATATGTCATGTATCGCCTTACTCACCCAACCTGTCCAAGTCACCCTGCATCCTCATAGCATCCTCCTTACAGTTCACACTGCCACCCAGCTTTGTTCATCTGCAAATTTGCTAATTTACTTTTAATCCCTTCATCTAAATCATTAATATATATTGTAAATAGCTGGGGTCCCAGCACCGAGTCTTGCGGTACCCTACTAGTCACTGCCTGCCATTCTGAAAGGGACCCGTTAATCCCTACTCTTTGTTTCCTGTCTGCCAACCAATTTTCTATCCATGTCAGCACCCTACCCCCAATACCATGTGCACTAATTTTGCCCACTAATCTCCTATGTGGAACCTTATCAAATGCTTATTAATAGGTACTCTCATACTTTCTGAAAGTCCAGGTACACTACATCCACTGGCTCTCCCTTGTCCATTTCTCCAGTTACATCCTCAAAAAATTCCAGAAGATTGGTCAACCATGATTTCCCCTTCGTAAATCCATGCTGACTCGGACCTATCCTGCTACTACTATCCAAATGTGCCGGTTTCATCTTTTATAATTGACTTCAGCATCTTCCCCACCACCGATGTCAGGCTAACTGGTCTATAATTCCCTGTTTTCTCTCTCCCGCCTTTCTTAAAAAATTGGATAACATTAGCTACCCTCCAATCCACAGGAACTGATCCTGAATCTATAAAACATTGGAAAATGATCACCAATGCGTCCACGATTTTTAGAGCCACTTCCTTAAGTACCCTGGGATTTATCAGCCTTCAGTCCCAACAGTTTACCCAACACCATTACTGCCTAATGTGAATTTCCTTCAGTTCCTCCATCACCCTAAATTCCCTGGCCAGTTGTACATCAGGGAGATTGTTTGTGTTCTCCTTAGTGAAGACGGATCCAAAGTACCTGTTCAACTTGTCTGTCATTTCCTTGTTCTCCATAATAGATTCACCCTTTTCAGTCTTCAAGGGTCCAATTTTGGTCTTAACTATTTTTTTCCTCTTCACATACATAAAGAAGCTTTTACTATTCTCCTTTATATTCATGGCTAGCTTACCTTCGGAACCTCATCTTTTTTCCCCGTATTGCCTTTTTAGTTGTCTTCTGTTGCACTTTAAAAGTTACCTAATCCTCTGGCTTCCCGCTCATCTTATCCACCAACTGATCTCAGTTCGAGCAACATTCAGGAATATAAATGGCCTTGGTAAGTCAAGGTTTTGAGAGAGGACAAAAGAAGGGAAGGAAAGAAAACAAAAAAACAACACTCGGGTTCAAGTTAATAATTGCTACTCAGAATCCTGCTGCTTGTGAGATTGAATGTATGTGAAAGGACATAAAATGCTGGAGTAAATCAGCAGGTCAGGCAACATCCCTGGAGAACATGGATAGGTGACGTTTCGGGTTGAGACCTTGGTTGAGGGAGCCATTTAGCTGGGCCAGGGGTTCCCAACCTTTTTTGTCCCGTTTACCCCTGGTAAATTTAATAGCACATAACACTGTTATTTCACTTATTTATGAACAACCAAGGACGAACAGATACCGGTATACCAGAACCAAACACAATAAGTCAATGAGAACAAATATGTACAAATCCAGAAACAACAAATTTACCCCCTGGGTAGGTGAAATGTACCCGCTGGGTGTAAATTTACCTCAGGTTGGGAACCCTTGGGCCAGGCT
The DNA here is from genome assembly GCA_963514005.1 of Raja brachyura. Next base: position 29,469,679 of record OY740792.1, read on the forward strand.
GAGTGACTAGACTTACTTTTCTAATATTCAGACTCACTTGTGCAAAATGACCATTTATTAACATCAAAGAACTAAATTCCTAGTTAAGCTCATGTTCTTGAACACTTCTAATATTACGTGCACACAATGATCTAATTAATATTGACAATTTAATGGATTGGATTTGTGTAATACATTTGGGGAGCAATCTGCAATGTGCTTCTACACAATTCTACAATTTCCCGCAAGGTGATCTGCATGAATGTTTTTCAGTACATCCATCTGGAATTATTCAACAGAATTTATGGAATATGGATTACGTTTGCTTGGGCAACATCTCCAACTGCCCCCACCACCCCCAGATGGCTCAGTAAATGCATCCAGTGAATATCCATGTCATATAGCTCAATTAAACTCTCTTGCAAATTAAATTGCAACTGGCCTCGCCTGGTATTCTGGGAGCTTCTGATTATCTCAGAGGTCCCAAAACATTTTACAATTAAGTAATTTCAAAGTATTTCATGATTTTTAACATCTCTTTGTTAAAAGTCTTATCGAACAGAATTGCACACTAGAATATTTTACTCAAATGTCATTAGCTCATGGTTGCGGTTTAATCTCTCTCTATTGTGAATCTATGACTTTCCAATTCAAACAAAAAGGTAAATCAATAGTTTGTGATGCAGATGTCTGTGATCACTGTGGGAATTACTCAATTTATGTGTGTTATCATGCGGTTGGCAAATACAGAACTAGAGTTCCCTGTAACACTTCATCATGAAATAGATAGATTGTTTTTCAACATCTACTTTTTCAAATTTGAGCAATTTCAGTTCCATGTTCAATTTAGTTTTATTAAGAGTAATATAAAAGCACATAGTCAATTACTAAAAGTTGTTAGCCTAAATCTTGAAACTAAATGCTTTTATCATGGTCATCGGTATGTTGGTTGCTCCAGAATTGGAGATAAAAATAGAATTGGAGATAAACCATAATTTATAAATGTTTGCACCACATTAAAAACATATGAAGTACTTTAACGTTGAAATCAAGAAGATTTACACATTGTGCGCAGGTTCAAACCTACTTAAAGTGAACTATATTAAATGTAATTTTTGAATACTTTTTTATGTTTTGTGTAAGACTCAAAATGCTGGAGTAATTCAGTAGGTCAGGCAGCATCTCTGGAGAGTAAGGATAGGTGATGTTCCATCCACAAACAAGTATCCATGTTCTCTAGAGATGCTGCCTGACCCGCAGAGTTACTCTAGCATTTTGTGTCTTTCTTTGGTAAACCAGCATCTGCAGTTCCTTGTTACTAGTTTATTTTCAGTGTAATGTTTTTATTGGTAACATTAGTTAAACTGCATAATTTTAACCCTTTTATATTATTCATGAATATTATTAATTTAAGATTGATTTGATTTCATTTGCAAGAAATGAAATAAATCCTGACTGCATAGAAATAAATGCAAACATTAAAAATTATAGCATAATAACCCGAGCACCATTGGGTAAGGCAGCTAGCTAAACATAAAATGCTCTGAAACCAGTTGGCAAGACTTGGAAATTGGCCTCCAAGCAGTCACACACTCAAGTGTCAAATGAATACTGCAGCATAATAATAGAAGCTGTAATGACCTAGGTTTTGGAGTGGAGGTGACATTCATTGAACAGTTTCCTGTCTGCCCTCTAGATTAGCTCAACTTCAGCACAAAGCAGAACTGTGTAAGATTAAAGAAATGCATTGGAGTAACGATGCATAGTTGTTTAACTCCAGTCTGTACTGAGAATGGAGCTAGGTTAGACCCACCGGTTAAAATCATAACTTCTGTGCCATCATAATAGATTAGATGTAAGATGAAGATAGATTTCTGCAGATAACCGGACTGGAGAAAGTTATTCCATAGACTTTCTCGAGTCAGACAGTCCAAAAAAATGCATGAATAGTGGCTGATGCTGGCCCCCATAATTTTCCGCTTTGATATGTGGTGAAAATCATATCCATTGCACAGCAAGATGCATTGAATCCACACTTTTATTAGAGGGGCAGCTTACAATTGGACGGTTGAGGAAGAGGACCCTGCTGACAACTTTCCCTATGGCTTTAAAACAAGAAAATCTATTTGTACACTGTAACCAGAATAATTGTTTTTATTGAAGGTGGTCTTAACTATAACATTTCAAAGTCCCTAGCATGTCCTTCTCTTCCCAATATTGGAGATGAGATTTGTGCAGAAGTTATATTTCTAAAATATGTGATATCCTGTGGCAGAAAGAGAGTGGATATGTATTTTCAGTGTTGATATTAACCAAGATAATCTATTTCAATTTAGCAGTAGAGATGGTGGGCAGTATGAAAGAGGAATAATAATCTATGAAGACATGGATTATTTTTCCTTTCAGGTTGTATCTTCTTCTGCTTTTGTATTGCATAAGATTTGGCACAAGATTTGGCAGCATTTTGTCAGGTAGAGCACTGAGTTAGAGTTGGCTTTTCCCATTCCCTCCTTGCCAATCAGACCTTGCTGGAGGTTTGTAACTTTTCTGACTGACATTGACCAGGCGAATAATTTTCTTTTTATCAGGGATCCAAAGGTCAGAGTGAAATTCCTCCTTGTCCACTTCTTAAATGGAAATGTACTTGTGCTGTTGATAGTAGTATGTGGGTTCCGTATGTGTGTGAGTTGGAGATAGTGCTGGGCCCATGAGATGTTCACATCCCCCAAGGGAGAATCGTTGATTCACCTGACCAAATGATTCTTGAATAGACCCGTTTATGTCCCCATTATATTCTAAGTTACAGGCCGGCCTGAGTGCAACACAACATCTGTATCTGCTAAAATTGCATATACTTAACTGAAGAATCCAGAACTACTAAAGCACCAAATGATTTAGCCATCATTTAATTTGACTCACCAGAAAAAAATGTTCAATAAAAGCAAGAATTTTTATAGTGTTGTAACACAATGTAATATTCCAAAGTTGTGATTTCCGAATATTGATTTCTTTAACTTCAAGTAACCCTTGCATCCGCTCTCCCCTAGTCCCTCCCCCACCCAAGTCGTCGTACTAGTTTCAAAGTTGTCCTGTTGAGTCTCATTTAACTCATTTTCACCTAGCCCATGGCTAAGTATGGCCTGTTTCCTTTAACATTGTTACTTTTTTTGCATATCTTCATTGTTCTATATCTCTCTATTGAAACTCCGGGATGACAATATTGGATGCCTTCAAAAGGATATTGCCGAGATGATAGAGTATTAACTGTGAAGGAAAGTTGAACAAATTTGGATTGATTTCTTTGGAGCATTGGAATGTAAGGGGAGATCTGATAGATGTACATACAATTTCGAGAGGCCTAGATAGGGTAGATAGTCAGAACCTACATTCCCAAGATGGAAATGTCAAATACTTGAGGGGCAGAGCAAGGAAAGTTTAAAGGAGATTTGCAGGGAAGTTTTTTATTTAACATAGAGTGTGGGAATGTGCCTGGAACATTACATAGAAACACAGAACATTGGTGCAAGAGGAGGCCATTCGGCCCTTCGAGCCAGCACCGCCATTCATTGTGATCATGGCTGATCGTCCGCTATCAATAACTCGTGCCTGCCTTCTCCACATATCCCTTGACTCCACTAGCCCCTAGAGCTCTATCTAACTCTCTCATAAATGCATCCAGTGACTTGGCCTCCACTTCCCTCTGTGGCAGGGAATTCCATAAATTCACAACTCTCTGGATGAAAACGTTTTTTCTCACCTCAGTCTTAAATGACCTACCCTTTATTCTAAGACTGTGGCCCCTGGTTCTGGACTCGCCCAACATTGGGAACATTTTTCCTGCATCTAGCTTGTCCAGTCCTTTTATAATTTTATATGTTTCTATAAGATTCCCCCTCATCCTTCTAAACTCCAGTGAATACAAGCCTAGTCTTTTCAATCTTTTCTCATATGACAGTCCCACCATCCCAGGGATCAATCTCGTGAACCTACGCTGCACTGCCTCAATCACAAGGATGTCCTTCCTCAAATTAGGAGACCAAAACTGTACACAATACTCCAGATGTGATCTCACCAGAGCCCTATACAACTGCAGAAGAACCTCTTTACTCCTATACTGAAATCCTCTTGTTATGAAGGTCAACATTCCATTAGCTTTCTTCACTGCCTGCTGTACCTGCACGCCAACTTTCAGTGACCAGTGTACAAGGACCCTCAGGTCTCGCCGTACCTCCCCCTTACCTAACCTAACCCCATTGAGATAATAATCTGCCCCCTTGTTTTTGCCGCCAAAATGGATAATCTCACATTTATCTATATTATACTGCATCTGCCACGCATCTGCCCACTCACTCAAACTGTCATGGTCACCCTGCAAACTCCTAACATCCTCGTCACAGTTCACACTGCCACCCAGTTTTGTGTCATCCGCAAACTTGCTAGTGTTGTTCCTAATTCCCTCTTCCAAATCATTAATATACATGGTAATCAGTTGCGGCCCCAAAACCGAGCCTTGCGACACTCCACTCGCCACTGCCTACCATTCTGAAAAGGACCCGTTCATTCCTACTCTTTGCTTTGGGTCTGCCAACCAATTTTCTATCCATGTCAACACCCTACCCCCAATACCATGTGCTCTAACTTTAGTCACCAGTCTCCCATGCGGGACCTTATCAAAGGCTTTCTGAAAGTCTAGATACACTACATCCACTGGCATCCCTTCATCCATTTTACTTGTCACATCCTCAAAAAATTCCAGAAGATTAGTCAAGCATGATTTCCCTTTCATAAATCCATGTTGACTTGGACTAATCCTTTTACTGCTATCCAAATGCCCCATTATTACCTCTTTAATAATTGACTCCAGCATCTTTCCCACCACCGAAGTCAGGCTAACTGGTCTGTAATTCCCCATTTTCTCTCTTGCTCCTTTCTTGAAAAGTGGGATAACATTAGCTATCCTCCAATCCACAGGAACTGATCCTGAATGTATTGAACATTGGAAAATGATCACCAATGCGTCCACTATTTCTAGAGCCACCTCCCTGAGGACCCTGGGATGCAGACCATCAGGCCCAGGGGATTTATCATCCTTCAGTCCCATTAGCCTACCCAATACTATTTCTCGCCTAATGAAGATTTCTTCAGTTCCTCTACCCCCTTAGATCCTCTGCTCTCCAGAGGATCTGGGAGATTGTTTGTGTCTTCCTTAGTGAAGACAGATTCGAAGTACCTATTCAACTCTTCTGCCATTTCCTTGTTGCCCATAATAATTTCACCTGTGTCTGCCTTCAAGGGACCCACATTTGACTTTGCTACTCTTTTTCCCTTAACATATCTAAAAAAGCTTTTACTGTCCCTCTTTATATTCCTGGCCAGCTTCCCTTCGTACTTCATCTTTTCAGCCCATATTGCCTGTTTTGTTTCCTTCTGTTGTCCTATGAAAGTTTCCCAATTCAATGGCTTCCGGCTACTCTTTGCTGTGTTATACATCTTTTCTTTTAGTTTTATTCCAACCCTAACTTCCCCTGTCAGCCACGGTTGCCTCCTACTCCCCTTAGAAGCTTTCTTCCTTTTTGGAATGAAATGATCCTGCATCTTCCAGATTATGCCCAGAAATTCCTGCCATTGCTGTTCCACCGTCATTCCTGCTAGGATCCCTTTCCAGTCTACCTTGGCCAGTTCCCCTCTCATGCCTTCATAGTCCCCTTTGTTCAACTGCATCACTGACACTTCCGATTTAACCTTCTCCTTCTCAAATTGCAGATTAAAACTAATCATATTATGATCACTACCTCCAAGCGGTTCCTTTACCTCAAGATTTCTTATCATGTCTGGTTCATTGGACACTAAATCCAGAATTGCCTTTTCTCTGGTCGGCTCCATTACGAGCTGCTCTAACAATCTATCTCGGAGGCATTCTACAAACTCTCTTTCTTGGGGTCCTGAACCAACCTGATTTTCCCAGTCTACCTGCATATTGAAATATCCCATCACCATAGTGGCATTACCTTTGTTACATGCCAGTTTTAACTCCTGCTGCAACTTACATCCTACATCCGGGCTACTATTTGGGGGTCTGTAGATAACACCAATTAGTGTCTTCTTGCCTTTACAATTCCTCAACTCAATCCACAGTGACTACCTCGTCAGTCCCTATGTCTTCCCTCGCAAGGGAGTGAATTCCATCCTTCACCAGCAGAGCTACCCCCCCTCCTCTGCCCACCTGCCTGTCCTTTCTAAAGGATGTATAATCCTGAATATTAAGTTCCCAGGCCCGATCCTCCTGCAGCCACGTCTCAGTAATCCCCACAATGTCATATCTACCAACCTCTAACTGAGCCTCAAGCTCATCTACTTTACTTCTGCCGGAGGAGGTAGTGAAAGCAGATATGATTGCAACATCTAAGAGCCATTGAGACAGGCATATGAACAGTCAAAATATGGAGGAATATGGACCATTGCAGGCAGATGGAATTAGTTTAAATTGGCACACCCTAACCATGGACTGTTTGCCCTCCTACCATCAGGGAGGCGGTACAGGAGCCTCAGGTCCCGCACTAGTAGGATGAGGAACAGCTTCTACAATAACACCATCACACTGCTGAACTCGGAGTCCCGCCAATAGATTTCTCCAGTCTCTTTGGCCACATTGTCTGCATTCTGTATTTATTTTTCTATATTGCTATCGCTACGAACTGACGCTAAACTGCATTTTGTTGTACCTATACTTGTATTTGTGCAATGACATTAAAGTTGAATTGAATTGAATTGAATTGAATCATGGTCGGCAGAGACATCATGGGGTGAAGAGTCTGTTTCTGTGCTGTATTGTTCTACATTCTCTAACAAACTTAAATATGACAGCAAATTCACTGTTAAAACCAGTCTTACGCTTTGCACGTCAGGCTTTTATTTCAAATGAGTTGTGTAACAAAGCTAAATAACTAGCTGTGATAATGATAGTAGCTACATAATGTACAATTTGAATACAATATCTTTAATTGTATGTTAAAATCACCTGGAATTTTAATGAAAACAGGCAAATAAAATGAAGATGACAATCATCTTTATTCAACTACAGAATGAATTTGTTCAATCGTTGAAGTTTAAAAAACTGATATACGACAACCTCATATATCATGGCTCGAAATTAACGGTCACCCGGGTGCCATTGACTACCCAACGTGCCGCCGGGCAACCTAAATGCCGAGTCATTTTGCCCGGCCTGGCACTGCAGATACTGGTTTATACCGAAGATTGACACAGCGGGTCAGGCAGCATCTCTGGAGAAAAGGAACGTGATGTTTTGTGCCGGCGGCGACTGTATTACTGAGCAAAGATACTATGTGTAGGGTGATGAAGGGTCGGATCGAATGATGGGCCCCGAACAGTGGCAGAAGCGGCTCCATCTCCTCCTCCTCCCGCACCGCGCCCGCCCTGATTGCAGCTGCTGCCTGCCATTCTGCCAATGGAGCTTTCAAAACAAACCCTCTCACACGCCGAGGCGGGGAGGAGGGAGGGAGGGGGAGGCCTCCTTCCGCCGTCTGAAGCAGCTGCACCAAAGATCCCATAGCTATAGGATCTTTGAGCTCCACCGCTCAGCCCCACACTTTGCTGTTGGTTGGCGGAGGAGGGGAGGCGGTGGCGAGGAGATCCCAACCGCCTCTCCCTTTGGCGGCGGCACTTGGCGGTGGACATGGACAGCCAAGGCAGCAGGGCGATGTTGTCCGAGGAGCGCTGACCTTCCTTCCTCCACACCACCCCCCCCCCTCTCTCTCTTGTACACCCCCCTCCACACCCCCCCCTTTATCCTGGGACCCCTCCTCCATCCCGCACTGATCCCCATTCCGCCCTCTATCAGTCCTCACTAACATCCCCTGTGCTCCCCTCCCCATCTACCCCACAATCTATTCATCCTGCGTTGATCACCCTATCCACCTCGCATTGATTCTCCTGCCACCCACCCATCCATCCTACATTGGTTCCCCAATTCATCCTGCTCTTCTCATCCTTCCCATCAATCCTCCATTCATCCTATACTGATCTTCCCATTCATCCTGTACTGATCCCCTCATTCATCCTGTACTGACCCCCTCATTCATCCTTTACTGATCCCCCATTCATCTTTTACTGATCCCCCATTCATCTTTTACTGATCCCCCATTCATTTTGTACTGACCCCCCATTAATCCTGTACTGATCCCCTCATTCATCCTGTAGTGATCTCCCATTCATCCTGCACAGACCCTCCGATCCACACTGTACTGATCCCTCCCCATTCATCCTGTACTGATCCCTCCCCTTCATCCCCCCCTCATCCATCCTGTACTGATACACCCCCATTCAAGAAGAATGGGGGGAGCAGTCTGAAGAAGGGTCTCGACCCGAAACATTGCCTATTTCCTTCGCTCCATAGATGCTGCCTCACCCGCTGAGTTTCTCCAGCATTTTTGTCTACCCCAATTCATCCTGTACTGACCCCCCAATCATCCTGTACTGTTCCCCCCCCATCCATCCCGTACTGATCCACCCATTCAACACCACTGACATCCCCCGTGCTCTCCCCTCACAATTTTATATACTCCAACCCACACGTACTAATTCACCTGCCTCAATCCATCCATACTGCACCGATTGCCTTCTCAACCCCCCCCAACCCCCCCACCCACCCCCCCTGCCATCTATCCACCCGCACTGATTCACACATACCCCCTTCCTGACCATATTGTGCTGGAAATGTTTTCAGAGCGAACATTGACTATGTTTGATAACGGAATGCAATCAAGTGTGTTTTAATTCCCAATGTTATTATTTGTTTTATCCATAAAGATGGATTAATTAAATTGTGAACACGTGAAACATTAAAACCGCAGTGTTCGATTGTCACTGGTACCATTGACAAGTTATTACAGAATTCATTTTAACAGCAAATCAATGCTCTTAATATGGAGTATGAGTACTGTAGTTATTTAATAAGCAACATTCACAACTACATGTTGGATTTATCCAGGTTTTACTTCTACGGTCAGTCATTTATATCACAAATTTGGTCAGGAGGTATTTCAGTTGAAATGTTAACGTTAATTCTGAAGTGGGAATGATGGAAACAGCGTTTATCAATTAATTTTTAAAAATCTGGTGTGTACAAACTGGGTATCTTCATTGTTGTTCACAACACGGACATCTAATCTGAATGTCCGGTAATGTGGCGTTTTGAACCCTTTAAACATATTACCAAAAGAACATTTGCTGCAGTTATGTCCTTTGCCAATCTCTTGTAAGTTAGTGTAATGTTTAACCAGTCAGATGGGTATAGTCGGTTTTAACAGCTATTATCATAAAATGCTTTTTATGTATATCACATATGAATGTATATTTTGTTGTGGATAAATTATGTGGGAAGCGAGAGGGTTTCTGTACCAATAGCAATAATGACCCATGCTATGGCCATGTCATGGTAACTTTCGGTACTTCAATCTGTAGTGTGCATGGTTAAGCATATATGTTACCATGGTCCAAGATTTATTGACACAGGTTGATCGTACGCTGAATAATACAACGACATTTTTGTTTGGAAGTGGAAAGAAATAATAGAAATTGCATTTATTCCAATGTGTAAAAAGAGTTGAGATACTGTCTTATAATTTTGCTGCATGTCATTGTGGTATATTTTGTGACTTTATTTGAAGCAGAAATAATATGTGAATGCTTCATTGAGCATAATTCCGACTGGTAACTACGCACTTTATCCAAGCACATTATCACATGCGTCATGCAAACTGTCTTAAATGACCACCTAAACTGTTATTTGGCAACTTAAAAAGCTGCCAAGGTTGCCCGGCTGGCAACAGGGAAAAAAAGTTAAGTGAGAGCACTGTGTATGTGTTATTTTTAAGTACAATTTTTGTATGCTTAGAGTTGACAACATTTGTGCATCAGCTGCTTTGTGTTGTCAAAACCATTGACTAGCCATCTACCATTCATAATTTTTTGCATTCACTGATAGATTGGTGTGGTTGCCAAACAACCTAGTTCCATTCAACAGTAAAATGAGATTCTGGGATGAAAAATGTCAACCAAAACAACTCGAGTAATTACAAACAAATAACTTGCAGCTGCTGACACATGAATGTGAACCTGCTCAAGTTAGGATGGGAATAGTTCATGAACCTTACTGAGTTAAGCTGGATCTCAATTAGTACGTACAATGACTGACTTGATTATTGGAATTCACTGCAAGCTATTAACCAACAGAAGGGTTAATTTGTTACACTATTATCCTTTTAAACTACAATCTATATTTATGAAAATATGGGAATATCCAGATGTAGTTATCGTCAGAAAATCTACAAATTGACAGACATTCTTTGCAAAGCATTAATCTGCATGCTGCAAAATGTATCTGTAGTCCTGTGTGTCTGCCGGTACCCTGATAACTGCCGCAACCATAAATAACAAACTATATTGTCAATCTTGACATGAACTCATTCTTTCATAAAGGGTCAATGGAGGAACAAAATGTTAACGTGCATATATCTATTTATATAGAAGTATACTGTATACAAGGAACAATTATATTTCATAATAATAAATTAATTCATGAACCACAGTGAGCATGAAAATATGTCAATATAATAGGCATTATTTCCAGTCATTGTACATACCATAATCACCATTCAAATTGTGTCCAAGCGAATGCCACCTCTGATATATTAACAAGACAAGCAGCACAATGATCGCCCATGAAATGCTAATTAAGCGGTGTCCATTACTGGTGGAAAGTGGCAAACTAAGCACAAAGTGAAACAAAGTCCCACACAAGCTATCACGACATATGACACTCATTTGCAAAAAAAGGAGAGCTGCTGGGGCAACTCAACAGGTGAGCGGATGGAAGGGCTGAAGGGGGTGAAGGGGATCCAGTGGAAGAGGTATGTAGGAGAAGGAAGGGGAACAATAAACAGTGTGATGGGGGGTCAGGAGATAAACTCATGAGGGGAATGGATAAGATGGATGTTGCAATATTTTTCCCAGAGTAGGGTAGATTAAAACTAGAGAGCATATATTTATGGTGAGAGGCAGGATGTCCCATACAGAGGGTAATGGGTAAAGGGAACGAGCTGCTAGAGGAAGTGGCAGAGGCAGGTCCAATTATCCTGTTTAAAAGACATTTGGACAGGTTCATGGATAAGAAATGCTAAGAGGGACATGGGCTAAGTAAGACCAACTCACAAAGAAACCTTTGTTGACATGATGAATTGGGCTAAATAATCTATTTCTATGCTATACAACTCTGTGACTCAAACTTGTAAATTGCTATTGCCATTAACTGCAAAACTAATTTATAATATTAAAGGGGAATCATCCCTCTTCTGATAGATTGACATTATTTCATTTGCACTGAATGAAAATGTCCACCATTATACTCGTGACTCAAAGGAAGAGGGTAGTGTAACTACAATTGTTAACAACATATATCAACCAGACATCAAATCATATAACCATATAACAATTAACCATATAACAATTACAGCATGGAAACAGGCCTTCTCGGCCCTTCCAATCCGTGCCGACCATTTATTTTTCCCTAGTCCCATCTACCTGCACTCAGACCATACCCCTCCATTCCCTTCCCGTCCATATACCTATCCAAATTATTCAGCAAATTAGAAAGAAGATTAAAACTAATTAGTACAAACCAAACTATTATTGAAAATTACATGTAGAACATAGCGCATAGAACAGTACAACATTACAATACTGAGACACGCCTTATCCCTCCATTCCCTGCATACCCACATGCCTCCACCACAATTCCTGGCAGTGTATTCTAGGCACCTACCACTCTCAAAACCTGCCTGCTATCCCCCTCTGACCTTAAAGTCATGCCCTATAACCTTTGACACCCATGACACCCCACATTTGACTGTCTACCCTATCTATATCACATCATTTTATATATTTCTATCAGGTTTCCTCTTAACTTCTGACACTCCAGAGAACGTAATCCAAATTTGTCCAACATTTCCTTTTAGCTATTGCCCTCTAATCTAGGCAGCATTCTGGTAAACCTCCTCTGTACCCTCCACATAGTTCCTATAATGGGATAACCGTAACAACATACAATACTCCAAATGTGGCCTCACCAAAGCTTTATAAAGATGCAACAAGGCTTCCTTACTCTTATACTCAATGCCCAAACCAATGAAGGCAAGCATGCCGTTCACCTTTGTTACTACTCTATGATACTTGCATTGCCACTTTTAGGGAGCTAAACGTGAACCCCAAGATCCCTCAATACTTCAATGTAGTTAAGCGTCTTCCCCCGTTAACTGTGTATCTTCCCTTTAGGTGCAATGTACAACATCTAACAATTGTTCGGGTTTGGTTTAATTTAGATTTTAGTATAGTTTATTATTGTCACAAATACCAATGTACGGTGAAAAGCTTTTGTGTACTATGAAGTCAAAGAAAAGTCTACACATGATTACATTCATGCCATCCACAGTACAACATCTAGTGCAAGTCCGACTTAAGGGGCTGTCCCACTGTGGCAACCTAATCCGCGAGTTCAGAAGAGTTTGCCCTCGACTCAAACTCTCAGCATGGTCACACGTGGTCCTAGGAGGTCCTATGAGGTCACTGGAACTCTCCTTCATGCTCGAGGGAAGTTGCTGCATACTCGCAGCCTCAGCGAGGTCGCGGAAAGTTTTTCAGCATGTTGAAAGATTTTCCGTGAGTAAAAATCGGTCTGCATGGTTCTTTTTAACTCGTAGTGCAGTGGAGTGGTGTCGCTATGTAGTTACAAGCAGTCGAGGGCAGCCATAGGCAATCTCCTTCACTGACCGGGCATTTTGATTGGCTCATTGGAGTTTTCAGGACCAAGGAAAACCGACCGGTAGGTAAAATGCCCGCTAAACTTTATTATACTTCTTAAAAGTGTCTCCACTCCATCTCCCCCCTTCTCTCCCCCCCCCCCCCCACCAACCGCGCTCTCTAAAGGACTTACCGTACACTGTGCAGCCGTCTTTTACCTTCCTCTTCATCGCGGGTGTGAATTTCAGACAGCGCTCCCCCACTTTCCCTGGCCCCCGCCTTTGCGATGTGTTTGTGTGTGTGCGGTCGGTCGATCCAGCTCGTGGTTTCAATGCGGACGGTCGATCCAGCTCGAGGTTTTCCAGGCGAGTGCCCTCGAGCTTGAAGGTCGAAGACACTCTTCTTAAATCGCGGATTAGGTCGCCGCAATAGGACAGCCCCTTAATGATAGCTCAATGGTCTCCAATGAGGTAGATGGGAGGTCAGGACTGCACAGGTTAAATTCCATCTGCAATTTCTGTAACTTATCTATATATCCCACTATATCCTTTGACTGAATTCTCGTTTCCTGCAACTGCCAATATTTTGTCAAACGACAGAGGTAATAACATAGATCTCTGCAGAACACCACTGTTTACAGATCTCCAGCCAGAATAACATTCCACCACTACCCTCTGTCTTCTATGGATAAACAGTTCTGAATCCAAACTACAAAGTCATGTAGTTATGGTTTCGGACAGACAATAGGTTATGACAACAAAAATACTTACTACAAACTGGAGACCCTTGCTGCTAGTCTTCTGTTTATAGCACATGATCCATGTAATAAGCAGAGCTCAGGCAGAGCCAGTATCTGACGAGCTTTGTTCTTACAGATAGCACTGCTATCCAAAATGTTGCAGAACTAGCCAATGGAGTGCTCAAAGATAGCAAGTCTGAACTTGTCTTTCATGCTAAAATAACATTTAGAAAAATCTTATTTCACATCTTGTTAATTTAGATGCAGATGGTCAACATTTGGTGGAAAAATATAATAAACTGGGCATCCTCACTCTTTTGGCAATATTATAAACAAGACAAAATTATTTATTTGGTTACTAAATTAAATCCTATCCTAAATTAAACGGATTCTAGTAATATAAACAAAATTATCCTTCAGGCCTACTTCACTAGATGATATTGTAGATGACAGCAGAAGTGAAATACCAATGAAACTCAGTAATAAAGTAGAGGGTTATTAAATGCATAATCTTATAACAGTTTCACAAATGTTTCCAATGTACTCTGCCTCTCAGAATTAATGCCGTATTGAAATTTACATTATAGATTTGTGCATTGCTTTTGATAAGTTTATGCTAATTAATATGGGCCGTCCACAATCCTGTAGTGATAAAAGATATATGATATATTGCTGGGAATTTGGAATGTTTTGTACTACATGTCAGACTGATTATGTTACAGTACCATAGTTATAAACATATTGTAGATAAGAAATGTTGTTAAACAGCCCAAACCAGGCGAGCTCATGTCTGCAAAGTAGTGAATTTCTGGAATGTGTTAACTTTCTGTGACAGTGTCCTGAGACCAAGAAAAGAACATATTAGATGCGATCTGGGAGCTTGTGCCTGGTTCATGCTCTACCTTCAACAGAAGGATGGCAGCAGTTTAAGGCAGCAGTTCACCACCACCACCTTGTCTAGCACAATTAGGCTGCATAAATATGACCTTCCATCAATGTGAAAATGAATAGAATTTGAAAATCCATTTATATTTTCCTGCCATTTTCAATGCCGCTTTCCTTTTACCACCACTGGTAACCTAATTTCAGCTCATTAAGCTCTTTAAATATCTATGTTCTATAAATGTACCTCTTCACAATGCATTAATTTATTCAAAAGACACAAATATTATTTTTGTCTAATCATGCTGCAAGAAATTTTATTGATGATGAGGTCTAGCAACTTAACCCCCAATGTTCTTGACCATTTAACAAGATAATGAGTGATTAGATTTGAACTTCAGTTTTGGCAGCTCAATTAGTTGGAGTAACTTTTGGTCTCTTTATCATGTCTATCTACTGCTGCCAAATTTTTTTTTCAAATTCTATGCTTTCACCCACTCTTTGTGACTTATGATCCCCAAAGAGAAAATAATGGCCTTCTCCATATACTAATTTTTAAAGAGTGTTTCCAAATTCTAACTTTTCACACCAGTTGAAACATCCTCTCCACATCCATTCTGTCCAGATCCTTTGGTACTTTATATGTTTCTATTAAGTTCCTTCTGATTATTTTAAGTATGAAGATACAATCATGTTCAATCTTTCCTCATAAGACAAGCCACCTATTCCAAGTATTATTCTTGTAAATCCTTTTTGAACTGCTTCCCGTACCCTTGCATCATTTCTTAAATAAAACTAATACTGTTCCTGTACTCTGGATGTAGTTTCACCAACGACCTAAGGCACAATTCTCCTGTATTTAATTCTCCTAACAACAAAGGGTTTCTGTATAATTATTGGCAATACCTGCAAAATAGACCTTTGGAAATCATGGACTCAGATCTCTCTACATCTAATTTCTTTGCATTTCTTATCATTTAGATTTGCTTTTTAATTTGCTTCCTATCAAAATGAACAGTTTTATATTTCTCACATTAAATTTTATTTTTCTGATCTCTGCCCACTCACTTAACCTATCCTCATCACTTTATAACTTTCTCTATGCTTCCAGTTAGCCTATCTTAGTTCCATGCCATGTTTGCTCTCATAAATTAACTTTTTATTTTCTACAGTAACGTTTGATGCAGCACCTTATCAAATGCTTTCTGGCAACTTAAATACAGTACATCCATTTTATCTACAACACATTACTTTAAACATGACTTCCCTTTCACAATAACATGTTGACTTTGCTTGATTATCCTATTTTCGCCAAGTGCCAGCAAACATGTCATCAAAAATAACTCCAAACATTTAATGTACGACAGATGTTGAGTGCGCCTTCCTATAATTTCCTTTGCCATTTTTGTTCCATTTAGAATAAATGTTATTTTACAATCTTAAGTGAATCTCTGGATTTTTGAAAATTTCAGACTAATGCATCAACTACAGTATCTCACTAGCTACTTCTTCTAATGCCCTAAGACAACATCCATCGATAGCCAAGGTGTTATCATCTCACAGCTTTAATACTTTGTTATCATTGCATTGGAGACTACAGTTTTCCCCGAGTTCCTGCTTCATTGTCAATTCCCAAGTAACAACTATTTCTGCGATGTTACATATCCTCTATATACAAAAAGCCTCTTTTGTATATGATATATAAAACAACCTGTTTTTCAGTATCAATTATGGGCGGCACAGTGGCACAGCTGCTGCCTCACACTGCCAGAGACTGACCTCGATCCTGACCTCTGGTGCTGTCTGTGTGGAGTTTGCACGTTCGCCTTGTGACCACTCCAGTGTTCTGGTTTCAAGGTTTGAAGGTCAATTTATTGTCACATGTACCAGTTAAGGTACAGTGATATTTGAATTACCATACAGCCATACTAGAAAAAAGTAAGAGTGGAGCTGTATGAAGGGCATTACAGGCTACAAGAAGACCTGGGGAGGGCAAGCAATCAGGACTAGGCAAACAAGCTAAACCTGTGGGTTTTTTTTAACAGATTTGAAGTGGGGCCCTGACAGATTCTCCCCCTCGATCCCCTTGGTCCACTTCCTCTGCCCTTTCTTTGTCGCACCTGACCATCAAGGCTGAGCAGGTGAGGAAAGAGCTGAGCCGCGAATCCGGATGGTGTCAGCCCGATGGTACTCAAGGCGTGTGCCAGCCAGTTGTGTGGAGTACTCCAGCATATCTTCAAACTGGACCTGAGCTTGAAGAGGGTTCCTGTGATGTGGATGATATCCTGTCTGGTTCCTGTACCAAAGAAGACGTGGCCCAGCTTTTCCAATGACTACAGACCGGTGGTGCTGATTTCACACATCATGAAGTCCCTGGAGATACTGGTGCTCACTCACCTGTTACCCCTGATTAAACCCTACCCTGAATGCCCTGCAGTTCGCTTACCAAACAAAGATGGGGGTTGAGGACACCATCATCCACCTGCTCCATCGTTCCTATGCTCACTTGGATAAGCCAGGAAGCACCATGAAAGTAATGCTTTTAACACCATCCAGCCTGCACTGCTAGGGAGCAAATTGACGAAGATGCGGCTGGATGCTCCATTGGTGTCTTGGACCACCAACTATCTGACTGGATAACCACAATATGTCAGGGTACAGAACTATGTCTCGGACATGGTAGTGGGCAACATAAGGGCACCACAGGGGACGATCCTCTCTCCCTTCCTGTCCTATATCTACACCTCGGACTTCAGATATAACTCGGACTACTGCCGCCTGCAGACGTTTTCGGATGACTCTGCAATTGTGGACAGCTTCAGTGAGGGGAGGGAAGCTGAATACAGAGGTGTAGTCTACAACTTTGCTGAGTGGTGTGGGCCGAATCATCTGCAGCTCAACACCGACAAGACCAAGGAGTTAGTGGTGGAAATTAGGAGAGGAACAGCTCTGTCCCCTGTCTCCATCAATGGTGTGGATGTGCAGTTTACCAGGGAGTACAAATACCTTGGAGTGTACCTGGACAGTAAACTGGACTGCTCCAGGAACGCTGAGGCTCTGTACAAGAAGGGACATAGCCGGCTGTACGTTTTGAGATGGCTCCAGTCCAACGGCTACAGTAAGGTGCTGCAGATGTTCTACCAACTGGTGGTAGCCAGTGCCATCTTCTTCGCTGTAGTGTGCTGAGGCAGCAGGGCGAACGCTGCAGGCGCCAACAGGATTAACAAACTCATCACAAGGCTAACTCTGTCCTGGGAGCTGAGTTGGATTCATGGGATGTGGTCTTGGAGGGGAGGATGCTCCTTCAACTGCGGAGCATCTTGGACAATACAACTCACCCCCTCCAACACACTAGTCAACCTTCAACAACAGACTGGTTCCACCAAGATGTAGTATAGAACGCCACAGGCGATCCTTCTTCCCTGTGGCTATCAAACTGTACAACTCCTCCTCCTTCAGTCGTGCGGTAGACTATCTATTCAGAAAGATTCTTTTAAATGTCTACCACTGTATTATAATTGATTGTTCCCATAACCTCAATTGTTATTTAACTGTAGCTAGCTCTCCTTTCATGGTCTCATGGCTGCTCTTATTTAAGTTCAAAATACTAGTCTTGGAGCCATGTTTCGCTCACTCAAATTGAAAGTAATATTCACTTTGTAGTGGAATGCTGCTATCCAGAGGTCTCTTCACAATGAGTTTAATCAATCCTACCTCATTGCTCCATACCAGGCCATGCATAGCTTCCTCTTCCAGGCATGCTATTCTAAGGTCCTCATCTAATATTCTTTTGCCCATCAGATATTTTTCAGTCCATACAGATTGAAATTTTCCATGATTAGCGGCATATCTTTCTAACCAGCTTCCATTATTTATTCCTTTTATATTGCCCTATTAATAATTGCTGCTTGAGTGACTGTTAATCCCTCTATTTCTCTTTATTATTTCCAATTTCCATTGAACGCGTTTCGACATCCTGGTTTCCTGAGTATTGCTCGAAGATCATCGTTAATTTCTTCAACTCTTCCTGGCTCAATGTCCTTTTAAAATGACATGTACTCTTTAATATTCAGGAACAAATTTAAATCATCGAGCAGCCACGTGTTTGCAATGACTACCAGATGTTGCTTATTTCTATTAAAACTGAGTTAATCCGTTTTATTTTGAATTATACGTGCAGTAAGATACAGAGCCCTTAGTCTTTTTATTACTTTCATGTATGCCAGGCACGTGCTGTGAGTAATTACTCAGGGTAGGCACTTAGTCTGCTTTTAAAAATTAAACCGCGCATGCGCAGATTGGTCTCTCCGTTAAATAAATAAATAAATAAAAAGCAGTGACATTTCAATTTGCCCTTCCTAGGCTTCCCAGTCCTAGACCAATTGGGGGAACAGTTCCTTTCACAGTGTGTGGAGAGTCAGGGGTAAAGTTGTGGGGAGGGCACGATTGTTGAGAAGGAGGGTGTCGGGGATACTGCCAGTAACTCACTCACTCACACCTAGCGCAGCTCTCTGGACACGAAGCCACGCACTGTAGCTGGGGATAGAAGCAGCTCGGGGAGCTCCGAGCGGCCACCGGGACTCAACAGCAGAACTGGCCGCCACTTCAGCGCCTTCTGCCGGCCCGCTCACCTTTGGCAGTGCTCTCCATCGGAACACCTGTCACCTGCCGTTCGCCGACTTCGCTCATGTCATCGGCTTCATGCAAATCCTTAAATTCCCACAGGTGCTAAGATGGCGGCTGGTTCCGCTGTCCAGCCCGGCGGCCGCTCAGCCACACGAGTTACTTCTCTCACTCCCCCCCCCCCCCCCGGCGTCAATGCCTTGTCATTGCACGCCTCCGTGCAAGGAGCGTCGCAAGTGGCATTATTCCAATCCCTTCATTCTTAACATTAGTGCCCTCCCCGCAACTTTACCCCGGGCCAGACTCGGCAACTGCTTGGAAAGGAGCTCTCCCCCCCACCCCCACACCCCGGGAAATACAGTATTTAAAAACATAAACACAAAATGTACTTACCACATTATTGGTACACAAACTCCATTCTTCTCTCTTTGTTACCTAAGATACACTTAAAATATTGACAAATCATATTTGAAAACCCCGCCAAGAAACTGAAAACCATATTTGAAAACCCCGCAAAGGCAGAATTTCAGCTGCCTTCAGCCCCGCTTGAAACTGACGGCTTCAGGTAGCGCTGACGGCACGTGGGCTGCACAGACCTTCCCGTGTTACAAGCGCTGCGGATGAAAGGCACGGAGAATTATGCCTACCTAAGAGATCGATTTACTATTTTACTATTTATATTTAGTTATTACTATGTTATAATTTTAGTCAGGGTAGGCAGTGCCTACCTTGCCTACCCTGACGGCACGTGCCTGATGTATGCATTGTTTCAGTTTCTTATTGTCCAACCATCAGGAACAGATAGTACATTTAATTCCTTAAATGTAATCTGCCATTCAGTGAGGTCATTAATTAGACATGTCCAAAGCTCCACGCTAGCCTTTGTACAATATTCCTCAACCCCACTTGTTAACATAAATCCATACATTTCAAATTTAAAATTAAATGACATAAGTTAATCAACAATTGTTGTCCACAGTAAAATGCTCCAAATTCCTACCACCTTCTGCACGTTGAAGCATTTTCTAACTTTGCTCCTGAATATTTCTAAATGTATCTTTTTGGATAGGATTCCTCAAGCAGCAAACATATTCTCTCTCCAGCTACCAACTATCAGTTCACCTTAACATCTTTGAAATATCTATTCAATCATTCCTTATTCATCTAAAACATCTAATATTATATCTCATAAAAACATGTATTTTGAAATAAAAGAAATAGAAACTCCAAGGTTGCAGATTTGTGTTATGACCCAAAGTGAATCGCAAACATCTTTCAGGTGGATTACAGCATAGAGAAATGAAACATTAGTTTATAGTTCACGCCATTAAAATGTTTAAACTGTGAAGAAAATGTGGTCTACCTAGGATACAGGTGTCTTAACTTCTGCATTTACTCTGCAACAGAGAAGTGGGAAATTCTGTGGGACACCATGCACCACACAGCCATGCTTAGGGAAGAAGATCTCGAAGACACACGATTGGTTTGAGGCCAAGTCGACTGAAATGACTCCCGTCATCGAAGCCAAGCGCGCCACCCTAGCTGAGTACAAGCGATCAGCTAACGAGAAGAACCTGCAGATCCTCAGAGCTGCGAGGAGCAAGGTTGAGCAGACTGCCAGGCGTTTCGCCAATGACTACTGGACACAGTTTAGTTAGGCAATCCAGAAGGCTGCCATAACAGGGGGATGTACGATGGCATTAAGAAGGCACTTGGACCAGTCCAGAACAAGACAACCCCCCTCAAATCCTCCACAGGGGAAGTAATCACAGACGAATGCCAGCAGATGGAGGGATGGGTGGAACACTACTCTGACTTCTACTCGAAGGAGAACACTGTGTCCCCCTCAGTCCTTGATGCCATCGAGTGCCTGCCGACAATGGATGAGTTAGACGCAGAGTCGACGAAGAAGAGCTCAGCAAGGTCATTGACTAGACTAGTCTCAGGCAAGGTCCCAGGCAGCGACTAGATTCCCCCTGACCTGATCAAGCATTGCAAGACTACCTTACTGCTTCCTTTGTATGAAATCCTCTATCAGTGCTGGCAAGAAGGAGCTGTACCGCAGGACATGAGGGATGCCACGATCATTGCCCTCTACAAGAACAAGGGTGAGAGAAGCGACTGCAACAACTACAGAGGCATCTCCCTCCTCAACATCGTCGGCAAGGTCTTTGCTCGGGTCATCTTGATTCGCCGGCAGACGTTGGCAGAACGTGTCTACCCAGAGTCACATTGCGGAAGGTCTGAGCTGGAAGGTCAACAGTAGACATGGTCTTCTCCATTCACCAGCTCCAGGAGAAGTTCGACCTCGTCAGCAGAGATGGCCTATTTAAGGCTCTGCCAAAGATCGGCTGCCCACCAAAACTGCAGAGCATGATATAATCTTTCCACATCAACACAAAGCGGACAGTGCAGTTCAATGGCAGCTTCTCAGAGCCCTTCGACATCCACAGTGTCGTCAAACAAGGCTGCGTCCTCGCTCACACACTCTTTGGGATTTTCTTCACTCTGCTCCTGAAACATGCTTTTGGCGCTGTAACAGAGGGGATCTACCTGCATGCTAGATTAGGCAAGCTCTTCAACCTCACCACTTCAGAGTAAAGACAAAAGTGCGTGAAGCTCTCATCTGATACATGTTGTTTGCCAGTGACGCTGCAGTTGTGTCCCACACCCAGCATGAACTACATTCACTGATGGACCGCTTCTATCGGGCATGCAAGGACTTTGGGCTGACCATCAGCCTGAAGAATACAAACATCTTAGGGCAGGATACAGAGGCGCCGCCTGTCATCACCATCGACGACTACGAACTTGATCCTGTCCATCAGTTCAGGTTCCTCATCTTTACCTTCACCGACAATCTCTCCTTGGACACAGAGATTGATAAGAGGATCGGGAAGGCAGCTACAACTCTCGCTCGACTCACAACTCGAGTGTGGACCAACACAAAGCTGACAGTGAAGACAAAGATAGCAGTCTACAACGCCTGTGTAAACAGTACGCTGTTGGACGGCAGTGAGACAAGGACTACATATGCCAGGCAGGAGAGAAGACTCAACAGCTTCCACCTGAGAAGCATTTGCCATATCTTGGACATATCCCGACAAGACAGAGTGTCCAACGCTGAGATCCTGTCTCTTGCTGACCTTCCCTGTATGTACACTTTATTCAGGCAGACTGCGGTGGCTGGGCCGTATTATAAAAGACATCCTCTATGGAGAGCAGATATCTGGGAGGAGAACCATCGGCCACCCCAGCTACGTTACGTCTGCAAGGGAGATATGAATGCGCTCGACATCGATGTGGAGTCCTGGCTGACCGCACAAGGTGACGAGGTACTCTGAACTAACATCTCAAAACGGGGGAAAAGAAACTCTTGAACGCAGCGACAGACAAGCGGGCACATAGAAAGGAGCGCAGCTGGATGGCTTCTAAAATCTAGAACAAAGAGGGAAGAGACAGAGACTTTAAGATTTTGCCTTCCATCACAGTGCGGAGGTGTTTGGTGAACTCACTGTGGTGGATGTTAAATTTGTGTTTATTGTGTGTTGTTGACATTTTTTTATATGTATGACTGCAAGGCAACGAAATTTCAGGTTCCTCGTCTCTACCTTCACCGACAACCTCTCCTTGTACACAGAGATTGATAAGAGGATCGGGAAGGCAGCTACAACTCTCGCTCGACTCACAACTCGAGTGTGGACCAACACAAAGCTGACAGTGAAAACACTTTCGGTCTGAATGACAAAAATAAAAAAATAAAATTTAATTAAATTCAATTCAGCCACAAGTGACGCTGCTCCAGCCGAGGTTGGGGCAAGTAGGCAACAACCAGGATGTTGTGGTCAGTCATGACCGAGGGGGGCCTACGAAGTCTGCATTTACAATCATTTTATTTCCTTTCCTCTATACATCCGTCTGAACATATGACAAATTCCTAAACACAGATAAGAATTCTGCTGTGTAGTTATTCAAACGTTTTTAACACTCCAAGGAAACGTATAAGATATAATCTGAGTCCAGTTCAGGAAACGACCAGATAATCTCGGAAAAATAATAGTTCTTTGAGAATGACCACTCCTGGATAGCGACTGGCTTCTAAAATCCATCAAAGACAACAATTAATTTTTTTAAAAGTTATTCTTCATTTCTTTTCCCTTTGCATATGCCACTAATGTGCCATTTTTGAATAATGTTTGAGGGAAAGAAGCAAAGGATGTCCACAAAACAATCTATTTCCCCGTTAACTTTAACTCAAAGATAGGACTGTAAGGTACTGTACTCGAGGTGGACATTTTTTTTCACCATTCAATTAGATCTTGGATTTTAAAAAAATTGTTTTGGCCTAATAAATAAAATCAATTTTTTTTTTTTTTTAACTGACCAAGCCTCTATACACGAGTACGAAGGTTCAAGATTTCCAATTCCATTTTCCAGTGCTAGCCCATTATGAACGTAGCCTGTTATGGTCCTCTTCTACCAAATCAACTACATTACTCATCAATGATAAAAAATACCACAAAAGTGCAGTTAGCTCTCAGTCTGGCTTTTCATTTTTCATAAGTTAACCTTACAGGAGTTGAGTGCCACAAAATGCTGGAGCAACTCAGCGGGACAGGCAGCATCTCTAGAGAAAAGGAATGGGTGACGTTTCGGGTCGAAATCTCTAAAGAAGCGTCTCAGCCCGAAAAACATCACCCATTCCTTCTCTCCAGAGATGCCGCCTGTCCCTCTGAGTTACTCCTGCATTGTGTGTCTATCTTCATTTTAAACCATCATCTTAGGGCTAAAGGAATCAAGGGATATGGTGAAAAAGCAGGAACAGGGTACTGATTTTAGATGATCAGCCATGATCATATTGAATGGCAGCTGGCTCGAAGGGGCAAATGGCCTACTCCTGCACCTATTTTTCTATGTTTCTATCTGCAGTTCCTTCCTAGACATGAGCTGAGTGCCACCTTGTTTGCCTTTATTTAGATATCACAGCAATCAATTGGTTCTATTATTGAATTATGATCCAGAGACTAAGACAAATGATAGAGATGAGTTGGAAATTCCACCAGTACATAAAATCATTGCATTAAATAAATCTGTTGGAATGATAAACCTAAATCCATCAGAAATAAAATCAGAAAATCTTGGAAAAAACTTTTGTTTTTATTTCTGATACTTTCAAGCACCCCGTTTCCAGCATTCATATTTCTAGCGTCTACGGTTTATTTTCATTTGATGTCTATGTAAGAAGGAAAAAATAAATAATGTAATTACAGGATAGTTAATTTTAATCCAGTGGTAGATAAATTACTGGAATTCATTCTAAAGGGCAGTAAAAATTTAGTTTAAAAAGGCGCAATTAACCAGAAACATTTGGCATGGATTCGTTAAGGAGCGGTCATGTTTGATTAATTACTTTTTAATCAATAAGGAGAGTTGATTAAATCTATGTGGATTTGGGGTCATTAGGTCATAAGTTGTAGGAGCAGAATTAGGCTATTTGGCCTATCAAGTCTATTCCGCCATTCAATCATGGCTGATCTGTATCTCCCTCCTAACCCCATTCTCCTGCCTTCTCCCCATAAACCCTGACACCCATATAAATATTAAAGGGTGGTCACAGTGGCGCAGCAGTAGAGTTGCTGCCTTACAGCGAATTAAACGTCGGAGACCCAGGTTCTATCCCAACTACGGGTGCTGTCTGTACGGAGTTTGTACGTTCTCCCTGTGACCTGCATGGGTTTTCTCTGAGATCTTCGGCTTCCTCCCACACTCCAAAGACGTACAGGTTTGTAGGTTAATTGGCTTGGTAAATGTAAAAATTGTGGGTGTAGGATAGTGTTAATGTGCGGGGATTGCTGGTCAGCGCGGACCCGGTGTGCCGAAGGGCCTGTTTCAGCACTGTATCTCTAAACTAATCAAGAATTTATCTATCTCTGCCTTAAAAATATCCATTGACAGCCTCCATTGGCAAAGAATTCACCACCCTCCGACTAAAGAAATTCCTCTGTTACACAAAAAGCTGGAGAAACTCAGCGGGTGCAGCAGCATCTAAGGAGCGAAGGAGATAGGTGACGTTTCGGGTCGAGACCCTTCTTCAGACTGAAGAAGGGTCTCGACCCAAAACGTCACCTATCTCCTTCGCTCCTTAGATGCTGCTGCACCCGCCGAGTTTCTCCAGCTTTTTGTGTAACCCTCGATTCTCCAGCATCTGCAGTTCCTTCTTTAACAAAAAAATTCCTCTTCCTTCCTAAAGGAACGTCCTTTAATTCTGAGGCTATGATCTCTAGTCCTAGACTCTCCCACTTGTGGAAACATCCTCTCCACATCCACTCTATCCAAGCCTTCCACTATTCGACACGTTTCAATGAGGCCGCCCTTCATTCTTCTGAACTCCAGCGAGTTACAGGCCCAGTGCCCTCAAACGCTCTTTATATGTTAACCCAGTGAGATGCAAAGGGGTGCGTATATGGTTGAAGTCCAAAATATCACCGGAATGCAATTTCATTACGAAGTGCGAATTATAAGGCGAATGGCGTGATTTTAAGAGTAGGCGTGCATTTCGTAAATACTCCAAGATTCAAAGGTAAAAGATCGCTGTTGAGTCAGGTTCAAGTCTGAACAAGGTTCTTCAATGATTGGTCATCGACTGTAGATTTTTTCAGCATTTAAGTAGTTAACAGATCAGAAATCCCGTATTGTTAAATCTTTACGGGCAGGGGGGTATTTGGTCTTCTCAGCAAATAAAACGGGTTCAGCCTATTCTTTGTCCAATTCCGACCATCTTCTTCTGACATCACCCTATTTGCATAGTTGAGACGTTTGGTACAGCCAATGAAATTTGCATTTGGGAGGAAAGCCAGTTCGGAACGATTTTCACAAGGCCCTGACATATTATCCGTATTCAGTTATTTCGTGCGGGCACTGCGGGAGTTGAAAAGCCTGTTCCACCGCCAGCAGCAAGGTAGGCTTGTTTCGAGCTAAGAACCTTTGTTGCACGTCTGGCGAAGTGGAGGACAAATCTTGTATGCCTCGGCTTAATATCGCAGCAAACTACCGAGCCACGATGTCATTGATCCAACCGAGCAACTCAGAAAACCAGGATTTATCTTTGTTCCACCTGAACTGTGGTCTGATTGTTAGGAACGGGATTTATTTGGTGTAGCGGTACACCCCTGGTTAGCACAACGGTTCTCATTCCTCCCCCTGCCCAAGATTTTGATCTTGATCTGTTTTGCAGAAACTGGTAACCAGCATAACCGGGACTCAAAAGGAACCAATGCTGAATGGGTAACCGAGAGCCCATTCCTTGCATTAAATCACACGGCCGTCTTAAAAATCCAGGAAAATAAGCAACTTCACAACACGGATGTATTTGCCGACGTAATTTGACCGTAATATTCACTCGAACCAAAATCTCAAAAAGTGGTCGGAAAAAGAGCAGTTTTCGCAGGAGTAATGCTCACTATGGCAGCCTCGAACACCACTGTTTGTGAACAGGATGACTCCTTTAAGTATACATTGTACAGTAGCGTATACATAATGGTTTTCGCCGTCGGCCTCGTGTCAAATTGTGTGGCTCTGTATGTTTTGAGGTGCTCCTTAAAATTAAGAAACGAAACCATAACATATATGACAAACCTGGCCGTGTCAGACCTGCTGTTTGTCTTTACGCTGCCGTTTCGGATTTTCTACTACTCGAACCGGGACTGGCCCTTTGGGGATTTGCTGTGCAAAGTTTCGGGGACTCTGTTTCTCACGAACATGTATGGGAGTATCCTCTTCTTGACCTGCATCAGCGCCGATCGTTTTCTGGCTATCGTCCACCCTTTCAAATCGAGAATGCTGAGGACGAGGAGAAATGCTATCATTGTGTGCATTGCCGTGTGGCTGACCGTGCTGGCAGGAAGTGTTCCGGCGACTTTCTTGCAAACCACCAATGTAAAAGACAATCAGACAAAAACCTGCTTTGAAAATTTTTCCAACGATATCTGGAAGAAATTTTTGTCAAAGATTGTAATATTTATCGAGATAGTCGGTTTTGTAATCCCGCTGTTGCTAAACATGTTCTGCTTTTCAATGGTGCTGAGGACTTTAAGACAGCCCATTACTCTTTCCCGTAGTAAGTTCAACAAGAAGAAAGTCCTGCGAATGATTGTTGTCCATTTCCTCATTTTTGTCTGCTGCTTTGTGCCATACAATATAAACCTAGTGATGTATTCGCTGGTGAGGACTGGAGCGGTGAGAAATTGCTCAGTGGTAACTGCAGTCAAAACAATGTATCCCATCACACTATGCTTTGCTGTCTCCAACTGCTGTTTTGACCCCATCGTTTATTATTTCACTTCTGAAACCTTTCAGAATTCAATCAAGAGGAAGTCTAAGTCGCTAAGGCTCAACTCTGATTTGGAAACCTTGAACACTACAGGCTTCCTCGCCAATAGTTTGCGGACATTAAAATCTAAAACACTTAGTTTAGACTCAACTGTTTAGTAACTAAGTACACATTCATATCATCACAATTTGATGCACGCAGATTATTTCTGAGTACGTGACCTACTACACTTGAAAACGACAACATTAATTATCGCCACCGTCAGTGGGGTGTGGTTAATGGTTAGCAAACAAGAGTTTTCGGTCTTTCGTCTAGGATTGAAAACGAATGGTTTATGTAGCGCTACCGTGAAAGCCATCGGGGGAGAGTGTAAAAGGGATACGTTGACGATGTAACATCCACATATATTTTTTTAATGTTCACATTTAACTCAGTAAAGACCAGGTGAATAACAAATCTTAAAATGAGGTACAAAGGAACCATAACCACAGAAAATTTAGATCCCAAAGTATTGCTTTTACTGAGATCACTCATTTAAGATTTCTCTAACGATGAATTGTACAGTAATTGTTATTAAAGGCATATTTTTAAACATTTGTATCTACATGAAAATAAATTAATGTTCTAACATTTTATTTGGTACATGTTCTGTGAATGCAAACAATGAAACTTTGCGGTGCAATATTGCAAATCCAGCCAGGTAATTAACAATGGCTAGGAATAAGAAACTGCTGATTCTGGTGAGGTGAAAGGTGGGACCACCTTTCCTTGTTAGTCTGGGAGGAGCCGGAGTGAGAGAAGAACCACAGGTCACAGAGGAGATGCAGGTGAGGGAGCCATCTATGACAGAAGGGGGGAAACTTACTAAAGAAAGACATCTTGGATGTCCTAGACAAAAGCTGCCTTACAAAAGAGAACCATTGGCAATTTACAACACATAAACTCTTGATTTGACTCAATGTTGTACGTCAAGAATGAGCCATACTAATCCCCTACGTCCCGCTCTGAGACATCAACATGAATTACAAGCAGGAGTAGGCCACTCTTCCCCCATAAGTCTATACTATTTAATAAGATCATGGCTGACCTGATTGTAACCTAAGCTATGTCACCTACCTGCTGTAAATGTTTAGTTTTGTTAAGAGATACAGGGCGGAAACTGACTGTTCAGCCCACTGCGTCCACAACAAACATTGATCCCCTGTTCACACTAGTTCCATGTTATCCCACTTCTTGCATCCAACATACCAGGGTCATTATACAGAGGCCAATTAACCTACAAATATGCATGTCTTTGGAAAGATGGAGGAAGCCGGAGCACCTGGACGAAACCCACGCAGTCACGGGGAGAACATACAAACTCTGCACAAACAGCACCCATGGTCAGGGTAGAACCGGGTTCTCTGGTACTGAGACAGCGGCTCTACCGTTGTACCACTGTGCTCCCATGTTAATCAAGAATTGATTGGGGTGGAAGATTGCAACCTTCACGTGCTCCGCCCAGGTTCGACGAATGCAATCAACTTGGCGTGCACAATCAAATAAGATCAACTAGAACAAGTTAAGTTGTCCCACAACTTTAGGCTGTGCATGCCATACGCAAGAAGAAGAAGAATTGATTCACTTCTATCTTAAGAGAAAAATATACTGCTTTGATAGTCCTTTGAGGAGAGTACCACATTCATAAACATAAAAAAATTGCTTCATGTCTTAAATCAGGGGTCAGCAACCTACGGCCGATGGGCCGAATCCAGCCCGTAACCCAAAATAATCCGGCCCGCAGGCGTATTTTTTTCCTGAGGACTTCCGTCATCTCCGGTACCTGGAAGGTGATTTCTGACCGAGGGTCGGGTGAAACACGCTGAAAAAGACGGTCATCGCTCTGCGTGAGGCCGGGATCCTCCTCCCGAGGCCGTGGCGCCCAGGCGTGGTGACGCAAGGAGGCCTGCGCTGGTGGCCAAGGCAATAGTCTGTAGGTGCGCCGTTCATGAGCACCAGTAACTCGGGGCCAGTGTTCGGGGTGGCGTCCTCGAGGGGGGGGGGGGGGGGGGAATCCATGTCCATGTGTGCATGTGATAGATGTGGCCCGCCATCCGCTCACAGGAATAGGTCCTGGCCCCTATGCAGAACAAGGTTACCAGCCCCTGTCGTAAATGGCTAACTTTTTTAAAATAAAAGTGATGTTCCAGCATTCTTCTGAACTAGGAACCATCCTTTCCTCATTCTCTTTGTCAAGAATCCTCAAGATTTCATTCAAGTTATTTCATTCTTATAAACTTTGGTAGATAAAAGTCTTGCAAATCTAATAAGAGAATCCTTTATACATAATACTCCAAGGATATCGCCAAGTACTATATGATAAGTTAAATGGATATCTACAGTGCCCTCCTTAATGTTTGGGACAAAGACCCATCATTTATTTGAGTCTGTATGCCACAATTTGAGAATCACATGTGGTTAAACTGCACATTATCAGACTTTAATAAAGGCAATTTTTATACATTTTGGTTTCACCATGTCGAAATTACAGCAGTGTTTACAGAGAGTCCCCCTATTTCAGGGCACCATAATGTGAATAACTCATTTGTTGCTTCAACAATATGTTTGGGATCATTGTCTTGCTGCAGAATGAATCGTAGGCCAATGAGTTTTGAGGCATTTGTTTGAACTTGAGCAGATAGGATATGTTTATACACCAGAATTTAATATGCTACTACCATCAGCAGTTGTATCGTCAATGAAGATAAGTGAGCCAGTACCTTCAGCAGCCTTACATGCCCAGGCCCTAACCGTGTTTCACTGATGAGGTGGTATGCTTTGGATCTTGGGCAGTTCCTTCTCTCCTCCATACTTTGCTCTTGCCATCACTCTGATATGTTAATCTGCATCTCAATTGTCCACAAGATCTTTTTCCAGCACTGTTGCTCTTTTAAAAACTTCTTGGCAAACGGTAACCTGGCCACCCTATCTTTGCGGCTAACTAGTGGTTTGCATCTTGCAGTGTAGCCTCTGTATTTCTGTTCATGAAATCTTCTGCGGACAGTGGTCATTGACAAATCCACACCTGTCTCCTGAAGAGTGTTTCTGATCTGTCGGACAGGTTACATTTACATTTCTAGATGATTCCTTCCAGGTCTTTTACTGTATTACGCTCTCATTGTCTCACAAGTTTCCCATTTTTGCCTTTAGCTATTGTCATCTAAAAGGCAGTCCCATATTATATTTTATGGAAATATGAAATACTTCCCAATGCTTCAAGACCAATTTACTTCCATATACCTTTTTTTACACTCCATGTTTGCTCATTCACTTCTCAGTGTAATGAATGGCCTTTATTCATTTTATCTTTGTCATTTTCAGTCTAAATCATCTGATTTATGACCACCACCAAAAAATACCCTTTGATTTGCCCAGCTTCATTTCCTAAAACTAAAGCCAGAGTTATCCCCTCTCTTGTTGGGCTTGCAACAAATTGGATAAAAATGTCATCTTGAAAGCAATTCAAGAATTG
Organism: Raja brachyura; assembly: GCA_963514005.1. The sequence goes on from OY740792.1 coordinate 29,500,558, forward strand.
TGTTCCTTGTTCATCCTTTGTGCCACCTGTGCTCTGAGCAATATGCGGACAATTTCAATCTCCCACTATTCTTCCCCTTGACTTAAGGGCATTTGTTTTAGTTTTGTTTTGTCAGAAATTAGATTACTTATTTGCACTCCATTCTCCCTCAGACTGTTTGAAGGTTCGTAGTACATTCCCAATAATATGACTGCACCTTTTCCATTGTTTACTTCAACAAAAAAAAGGAAGGTCACATTATTGGGAATGTACTACGGACCTCCAAACAGTCTGAGGGAGATTGGTTCTGTAAATAAGCAATCTTATGTCTGACAAAAACAAAATTTAGTTGCATTTCTGACATAGCCTTCCTTCTGACAGCTGAGATTGTTTATTGCCACCCATATGCCATGTTCACTATAATACTTACAGTTAGGTATATACTACTTAACACAGCCAAACTCCATGTATATTTTTAACCTTTATTTGCTCTGTTGGAGTGTTGGAGTAACTCAGCGGGTCAAGCAGCATCCCCGGAGAACATGGAAAGGTAACAAGATCAAGTTAGGACCCATGGGACACAGTTTCTGTGTCTACCTGATCCTATTGAGGCCTGTACAGGTTCCTTCTCTGGAACTGGCCTAAGGTACCTACAATCTAAAACCCTCATTCCTGCATCATTTGACAAGCCACTTATACACTGATCTGTGGTACTAGAAGTAATCCAGAGATAACCATATTTGCACGCTGTTTCTCTTTCCTAATCTACTGGTTTAATCTATCTGACTGGTTAGCACGCATCAAAAGCTTTTCACTGCACGTCGGTACATGTGACAATAAACTGAACTGAACCTGCAGGATCTCATTCCACTTGCAACCTATGTTGTTTGTACCATGAAGGGCAATGCCCTCCAGCTGCTCACAATCCTCCATTAGAATATTTTGCAGCTGATAAATGATATAGTTGATGCTGCCATCATAGAGACAACATACCATCTGCAATAGTATCAGCAACTGCAGAATAACCATCTGCTTCCCTAACCATAGGATCTCCTGTAATCATTGCTCTCTTACATGCTGCGATTAGCTTTGGCTCTGGCTGCACTGTCCAGGGGGAATCCACCCCCATCACAATTTTGCACTGAATGCTGGTTAGAGAGCCAAGATGCCCTCAGGGGTGTTACATTACCAACCTACCAATCTAGCAGGCATTTATTCCTCCTCTCACTGCACTCTCTTGAGCTGTGTGGTGACTGCTTCCAATGATATGCGATCCAGGTCTTATATTGCTTAAGAATATTCACTTTCATAAATGGACCATTTGATGGCAGCTGTTGATCGAACTCAAAATATTAGAGCTCAAGTTATACCATCAGATGTAATCTCCCACACATTTGTCCAAGACAAGAGTCTGAGGTGTCTTGTCGTATCTCGTTCTGCTTACATTGGCATGCTATACAGAAACCAGAATTATTAGTTTGGTATCGTACACAACTCTCTAAATTAATTTATCAATCCTGAGTGAGAGATCATGAGGGATTGTACAACTGCTGCATATGCAATACAAATTTAAACAGTTATTGAAGCACTATGCTACAAATTACTCTCAACGATAGTTCACAACTAAAATAAAACAATTTAAAGAACAAATATCATAAAGAAAGCTATAATAATTTAATTGTTTAACCATGTCATCCTTATTACAAGTATAATACAATTTTATTCAGTTTAAAATTATATTTTCTTTGAAATGCCATCATTATGAAAAAGGTAATTACATACAATTCTAATGAAATCATTAGAACATAAATATTTCCTTCATGTTTTCATATTTATAGTAGATTCTCTGGTATTTTACAACTGAATTATCTTACTAGGTAGTGTTACTAAAAATCAACTGATTTTCTTTAGAATTCAATTAGAGAAAAACAAGACCTCTGAAGTGATCTCTAAACTTCATCAACATCTTGCATGCTTCCTCACCAAAATCTGTGCACACTAAATATATCAGGAACAATGTAAACATTTGACACTCCTCCCAGGTACTTACAGTGGCTTGCAACGGTTTTCATACACCTTGAACTTTTCCACATGTTGTCACGTTACAACCACAAACGTAAATGTATTTTATTGGGATTTTATGTGATAGACCAACACAAAGTGGCTCATAATTGTGAAGTGGAAGGAAAATGATACATGGTTTTCAATTTTTTTTTACAAATAAAAAATTGAAAACTGTGGCATGCAAAAGTATTCAGCCCCCTTTACTCTGATACCCCTAAATAAATTCCAGTGCAACCAATTGCCTTCAGAAGTCACCTAATTAGTAAATAGAGTCCACTTGGGTGTAATCTAATCTAAGTATAAATACAGCTGTTCTGTGAAGGCCTCAGAGGTTTGTTAGAGAACATTAGTGAACAAACAGCATCATGAAGCCCAAGGAATACACCAGACAGGTCAGGGATAAAGTTGTGGAGAAGTTTAAAGCAGGGTTAGGTTATAAAAAAATATCCCAAGCTTTGAACATCTCACGGAGCACTGTTCAATCCATCATCCGAAAATGGAAAGAGTATGGCACAACTGCAAACCTACCAAGGCATAGCCGTCCACCTAAACTGACAGGCCAGGCAAGGAGAGCATTGATCAGAGAAGCAGCCAAGAGGCCCATGGTAACTCTGGAGGAGCTGCAGAGATCCACAGCTCAGGTGGGAGAATCTGTCCACAGGACAACTATTAGTCATGCACTCCACAAATCGGGCCTTTATGGAAGAGTGGCAAGACGAACGCCATTGTTGAAACAAAGTCATAAGAAGTCCCGTTTGCAGTTTGCCACAAGCCATGTGGGGGACACGGCAAACATGTGGAGGAAGGTGCTCTGGTCTGATGAGACCAAACTTGAAGTTTTTGGCCTAAATGCAAAACGCTATGTGTGGCGGAAAACTAACACTGCACATCACCATGAACACCCCATCCCCACTGTGAAACATGGTGGTGGCAGCATCATGCTGTGGGGATGCTTTTCTTTAGCAGGGACAGGGAAGCTGGTCAGAGTTGATGGGAAGATGGATGGAGCCAAATACAGGGCAATCTTGGAAGACAACCTGTTAAGAGTCTGCAAAAGACTTGAGACTGGGGCGGAGGTTCACCTTTCAGCAGGACAACGACCCTAAACATACAGCCAGAGCTACAATGGAATGGTTTAGATCAAAGCATATTCATGTGTTGGAATGGCCCAGTCAAAGTCCAGACCTAAATACAATTAAGAATCTCTGGCAAGACTTGAAAATTGCTGTTCACAGACGCTCTCCATCCAATCTGACTGAGCTGGAGCTATTTTGCAAAGAAGAATGGTCAAAAATTTCAGTCTCTAGTGCAAAGCTGGTAGAGACATACCCCAAAGGACTTGCAGCTGTAATTGCAGCAAAAGGTGGTTCTACAAAGTATTGACTCGGGGGGGCAGAATACGTTTGCACGCCACACTTTGCACTTTTTTAATTTGTAATAACATTTGGAAACCATGTTTCATTTTCCTTCCACTTTACAATTATGCACAACTTTGTGTTGGTCTATCACATAAAATCCCAATAAAATACATTTACGTTTGTGGTTGTAACGTGGCAAAATGTGGAAAAGTTCAAGGGGTATGAAAACCTTTGCAAGCCACTGTAGATAAAATCCCAATGGTCATGATTACAAACACACCCTCTTACCTCCCTGTAACAAAAACAGCTATCTCTCAGAAGGGCAATTTTATTTTAAAAAGTTGAGCTATTCAGATAACATTAGCATCATACAAAATTAGCTCACATGAAGATATATTAGTAAGTAAGAGATTTTGAAGAAATCTTTCCAAAGACTTGGTTCGATATTTTTGTTGAAGGGTCTTGACGCAAAATGTCACCCATTCCTTTTCTCCGGAGATGCTGCCTGTCCCGCTGAGTTACTTCAGAATTTTGTGTCTATCTTCGAAACGAACCAACATCTGCAGTTCCTTCCTACACATTAATATTTTTGTTTTGTTTTATCTAAGATGAGGCTATGATTGCCACAGCACCAAAGTAAAGATGTTTTACGATAAAAGGAAATGAGATAGGAGATTAATTTTAAATTGCAGAGGATGCAGGGGAGAGATTGGAACAGAAAATAGGTGCAGGAGGGGGCCATTCGGCCCTTCGAGCCAGCACCGCCATTCATTGTGATCATGGCTCATCGTCCCATATCAATAACCCGTGCCTGCCTTCTCCCCATATCCCTTGATTCCACTATCCCCTAGAGCTCTATCTAACTCCCTCTTAAATCCATCCAGTGATTTGGCCTCCACTGCCCTCTGTGGCAGGGAATTCCACAAATTTACAACTCTCTGGGTGAAAAAGTATTTCCTCACCTCAGTCTAAAATGGCCTCCCCTTTATTCTGAGACTGTGGCCCCTGGTTCTGGACTCGCCCAACATTGTGAACATTTTTCCTTCATCTAGCTTGTCCAGTCCTTTTATAATTTTATAGGTTTCTATAAGACTCCCCCTCATCCTTCTAAAGTCCAGTGAATACAAGCCTAGACTTTTCAATCTTTCCTCATATGACAGTCCCACAATCCCAGGGATCAATCTCATGAACCTACGCTGCACTGCCTCAATCACAAGGATGTCCTTCCTCAAATTAGGAGACCAAAAATGTATGCAATACTCCAGATGTGGTCTTACCAGAGCCCTATACAACTGTAGAAGAACCTCTCTGCTCCTATACTGAAATCCTCTTGTTATAAAGGCCAACATTCCATTAGCTTTCTTCACTGCCTGCTGTACCTGCACGACAACTTTCAGTGACCGGTGTACAAGGACACCCAGGTCTCGCTGTACCTCCCTCTTACCTAACCTAACCTAATTGAGATAATAATCTGCCCCCTTGTTTTTGCCACCAAAGTGTATAATCTCACATTTATCTATATTGAGATAATAATCTGCCCCCTTGTTTTTGCCACCAAAGTGGATAATCTCATATTTATTTATATTATCTATATCTACTGTCAAGGTCACCCTGCAATCTCCCAACATCCTCTCCACAGTTCACACTGTCACCTAGCTTTGTGTCATCCGCAAACTTGCTAGTGTTGCTCCTAATTCCCTCTTCCAAATCATTAATATATATGGTAAACAGTTGCGGCCCCAACACCGAGCCTTGCGGCATGCCACTCACCACTAAATCCATGCCGATTTGGACGAATCCGTTTACTGTTATCCAAATGCCCCATTATTATCTCTTTAATAATTGACTCCAGCATCTTTCTCACCACTGAAGTCAGGCTAACTGGTCTGTAATTCCCCATTTTCTCTCTCGCTCCTTTCTTGAAAAGTGGGATAACATTAGCTATCCTCCAATCCACAGGAACTGATCCTGAATGTATTGAACATTGGAAAATGATCACCAATGCGTCCACTATTTCGAGAGCCACCTCCCTGAGGACCCTGGGATGTAAACCATAAGGCCCCGGGGATTTATCATCCTTCAGTCCCATTAGCCTACCCAATATTATTTCTTGCCTATGAAAATGTATTTCACTCCTACTCTTTGCTTCCTGTCTGCCAACCAATTTTCTATCCACGTCAACACCCTACCCCCAATACCACGTGCTCTAATTTCAGTCACCAGTCGCCCGACCCCCTTAGCTCCTCTGTCCTCCTGTACTTCTGGAAATTGTTTGTGTGTTCCTTAGTGAAGACAGATCCGAAGTACCTGCTCAACTCTTCTGCCATCTCCTTGTTCCCCATAATAATTTCACCCGTGTCTGCCTTCAAGGGACCCACATTTGACTTTGCTATTCTTTTTCCCTTAACATATCTAAAGAAGCTTTTACTGTCTTTCTTTACATTCCTGGCCAGCTTCCCCTCGTACTTCATCTTTTCAGCCCGTATTGCCCGTTTTGTTTCTTTCTGTTGTCCTATGAAAGTTTCCCAATCCTCTGGTTTCCGGCTACTCTTTGCTGTGTTATACATATTTTCTTTTAGTTTTATTCTATCCCTAACTTCTCTTGTCAGCCACGGTTGCCTCCTAATCCCCTTAGAATCTTTCTTCCTTTTTGGAATGAAATGATCCTGCGTCTTCCGGATTATGCCCATAAATTCCTGCCGTCATTCCTGCTAGTATCCCTTTCCAGTCTACCTTGGCCAGCTCCTCTCTCATGCCTTCATAGTCCCCTTTGTTCAACTGCATCACTGACACTTCCGATTTAACATTCTCCTTCTCAAATTGCAGATTAAAACTAATCATATTATGATCACTACCTCCAAGCTGTTCCTTTACCTCAAGTTCTCTTATCAAATCTGGTTCATTGGACAACACTAAATCCAGAATTGCCTTTTCTCTGGTCGGCTCCATTACAAGCTGCTCTAAGAATCCACCTTGGAGGCATTCTACAAACTCTCTTTCTTGGGGTCCTGAACCAACCTGATTTTCCCAGTCTACGTGCATATTGAAATCCCCCATCGCCACAGTGGCATTACCTTTGCTGCATGCCAGTTTTAACTCCTGCTGCAACTTACACCCTACATCCATACTATTATTTGGGAGTCTGTAGATAACACCAATTAGTGTCTTCTTGACTTTACAATTCCTCAACTCAATCTACAGTGACTCTACCTCATCAGTCCCTATCTCTTCCCTCGCAAGGGACTGGATACCATTCCTCACCAGAAGAGCTACCCCCCGTCCTTTGCCCACCTGCCTTAATAACCCTGAATATTAAATTCCCAGGCCCAATCCTCGTGCAGCCCCGTCTCGGTAATCCCCACAATGTCATATCTACCAACCTCTAACTGAGCCTCAAGCTCATCTACTTTACTTCTTATACTTTGCCCATTCAAATACAATACTTTTAATTCTTTACTCATCTCACCATTCACATCGATTCCTATTGCACTTGGCACATCAGATTGATAGGATAAAGATTATATCTGATGGAGTGAGTGTACAATTGCCAAGCTGATAAACTGTTGACGAAGTTAGCTGATTATATCCCTGATGAGGCAAGGCCAAATACTTTGGTGCTGTGGCAATCATAGCCTCATCAGGGAGATAACCACCTAACTTCTTCAACAGTTTATCAGCTTGGCAATTGTACACTCACTCCATCAGAGATATAACCTTTATCCTATCAATCTTTCCCCTGCATCCTCTGCAATTTAAAATTCATCTGCTTTCTCATTTCCATTTATTGTAATGCATCTTTGACCTGAAATATTTACTTTGGTTTGCTTTCCGTAAATGCTGCCTGATCTGCTGAGTGTTTCCAAAACTTATGCTGATACTGAATCTGACGCTTTAAAAAATGTCATATCATTCCTAAATGAAGATCAAGTTTAATTTGAGTTATTGCCCTTAGGTGCAGTGAGTCTCTTTGAACCACTGTTGCCCTTCTGCAGTAGCACTATTTCCATTGCTATTGCTGTGGGAGTTTCAGAATATAGACCCAGTCAAAAGGAAGGTGGTGGCAGACAGTCATGGCTCTAATTTCCTGGGGAAATGTTCCTTTCATTTATTCCGGCATTAGTGTCCCACTTCTGTCTTCTACCTGAAATCCATGCACAGGACTGCCTTGGCAAATCTATTGTTTTAGTCAGCCCTTTCCTCAAACATATTTATTCCTTACTTGACTATCTGATCTTTATGATGATCTATGTCCAACCCACATCAGGATGGTCTGAGGGCCCTGGAGCAGAGGCCCAATCAGTTTGCCTCCACGAACATATTCATCTCCAGATCAGAGGTGCACTATTCGCCTGAGCTACAGCTGTCATTTTGTGGGATTGGCATAATCATCTTTGTATCGATCATACCCAAGCCCACTGCTACTCTTTCTCTGTTAGAGTGATGACTGCATTGGAGCTGCCTCCTGTACTCATACAGAATGCGATAATTTAATTACTGTTGCTGCCAATTTCTACCCCGCCCTCATCTTCACATGGTCTATCTTTGTATCTTTCCGCTTTTTCAGTTGCCATCACAAGAGTTAGGCTGTCTACCAACATCTATCAAGCCTATTAAACACCACAGCTTTGTTGACTACACATAGGTCCCACCCCATCTCTTGTGTGGACTCTATTCCATTCTCCAAGTTCTTCCATCTCCATTGTATTTGCTCCGGATGCAAGTAGTGGAGGGCTGCGGAAGCCACTGAGCCAATGCCTGCTTGTTCCTCTGAGGATCGGAGAGGAGGATGGATGAAGTCTGTGATGGTGGTCATGAGAGTAAGGGTGTGAACTGGAGTCTTACTTCCCTCATCCTCATGGTCAGTTGTGGGAGGTACCCCAAAGGCACAAAAACTGAAGGTGGCCGGGCGAGGAGAGGGAGGATGGGTCAATAGTCAATAGACAATAGACAATAGGTGCAGGCGTAGGCCATTCGGCCCTTCAAGCCAGCACCGCCATTCAATGTGATCATGACTGATCATCCCCAATCAGTACCCCGTTCCTGCCTTCTCCCCATACCCCCTGACTCCGCTATTTTTAAGAGCCCTATCTAGCTCTCTCTTAAAAGCATCCAGAGAACATGCCTCCACTGCCCTCTGAGGCAGAAAATTCCACAAATTCACCACTCTCTGTGAGAACAAGTGTTTCCTCGTCTCCGTTCTAAATGGCTTACTCCTTATTCTTAAACTGTGGCCCCTGGTTCTGGACTCCCCCAACATCGGAACATGTTTCCTGCCTCTAGCCTGTCCAAACTCTTAACAATCTTATATGCTTCAATGAGATTCCCTCTCATCCTTCTAAACTCGAGTACAAGCCCAGTAAGAGTGTACAAGCCCAGCTGCTCCATTCTCTCAGCACATGACTGTCCCACCTTCCTGGGAATTAACCTTGTAAACCTACGCTGCACTCCCTCAAGGTTCACTGGATGATCTGGCTGTGGGCGATGGCTGGAGGCCCTGAAGTCTGGGGCTCGCCAGGATCGGGCGCTGTTACAGGGGTCTGATGGTGTGGATCAGACTGACTTTGAAAAAGGCGCCAAAAACTGGCGATGCTTGCATGCGGTCTCAATGGACTATTTCTATACATTAATCGGGTATGACAATACCTTACTGCGCTGTATGCAGACAAGGAATTTCTCTGTACCTATGTACATGTGAAAATAAAGAATCATTGACCAATGGCTCTGAAATGTCTTTCACCTTCTTGATACAAGGCTTCTCCTCAAACACTGTTGACAAAGTCCTTGATTACAACGCACACCTTTCCTCTCGCACTGCTCTCTCTCCTCTTCACCAACACAGGATAAAACTTCCCTGGTCCCCACTTTCCACACCATCAGCCTTCATATTCAACAGGTCATTCTTCACAATTTCTACCACATTCAAAGAGATTCCACCATGAGGCACACCTTCCTCTCTCCTCCCTTTCCAGCATTTTTGCAGACATTTTTCTTTGCAACTCCCTAGTCCACTCTTCCATTCCTACCCACTTCCCCCACTTTACCCTGCAATCACATTTATCCTTTCACCTCTTACCTTTCTATCATCTAGGGACCCAACTGGTCTATAGGAGAAGCTGGGAATTACTTTCACATCTTCAATTTTGGTTCACTGCAGTCAGAGCACAGTCATTCAGTGCGCAGGGCCAATCTTAAGCTTTCCCGTTACTCTTAATTCTCCATCCCAAACTCACTGTAACCTTTGCATCAGCAACTGCACTGACATAAGGCCCAATCCAATCTTGTGTTTCATCTTCCGTCTGGGCATAATATTAAGTTCTGCAAATTGACATAACTTGATTTCTGTTTGTATCAGTTGGTCCATCTGTAATGTTAGCTCATCTTGGTACTGCCCCCCCCCCCCCCCCCCCCACTTTTGAAGTTTTCTTATCCTCCAGGTGTGGAGGACAAGCCCAGCTGAATGTCATCCTGCTCTGCATTTTGTGCCTCCTCCGTTACAAAACATACCTTCAGTGGCGTTGCAGTTCTGCCACTGGCCGTGTGCGCGACTTTGGCGCTTTTGAGAGGGGGACGGGACTAAAATGCCGTTTTCTCCTGCCAGTTGAAGTCGATCTTTGTCAGGCTGTTTAGCTGCTGAAGAATAATCGATCCGACTTGCGTTTTATCTCGTTTTTTAAAAACATTGCTGGATAATTTAATAGCAGGAGTAAAATAAAAATCTAATTCTAAAGCCGTCAAGGCCGACAATGGGACGGATCTCACGTACAAACAAAGCAAGGTAAGCTGTTTATTTTACATATAAACGTGCTTCTTAGGATGTCTTTAATCAAAATTTCACGTTGCGAAAAGGTGATTTAGGCCCCATACAAACGGGCAGAATTTTCCCTGCCGATATGGGGTTTAAATTTACCGCATATGCAACGTTCCAATCGATCGCGTTCCACAAAATCCCACTTGCAAGATGATTTAAATGGCCATTAATTTACGGGAATTAAACACTAAATTCCTTCCATTTGGCCTATAAATTCATGACAATGAGATTTAAAAATCATGTTATATTGTGATTTCTTGTGTGAATGTTATTTGGAATGTTATTTAAAAATGTTAACCTTTTCTTAAGAAATGGATAGATGTTTTATTCAATTCAAAGTAATTGAATTTTGTAATTAGCTACAATTAGGTAACTAACTAATTATATGCTTTAATTTCAGGTCATCCAAGTAATATTGTTTTATATTTGTTTCAGAATGCTTCAATCTATAAATAACTGAACATTTCTTTCAGTTCTCTTAATTTTTAAGGAAGTTATGGGCTTTTGACTGTCCATGATCCCAACTTTTGAGTTAGGTCAATGGAAAAGCAATAATTCTAATTAAAAGCAATAAATGCTAATTTCCGAGTATGAAAATGGCCATAACTTTTTCAATACTGAAGATATGAAAGTGAATTAGGTGTCAAATTAAACTTCTTTTTATGCTTTATCTGATGGGGTAAATTGCAGACTTGATTTTTAAAATCTCAACATTTTGTAACATTGCTACTATATTATTTTGTCTACTCACTCTCTAATTGTTTCCAATCACTCGTTGATTACATAACCTTGTTTACACCCAATACCTATTGCCACCCCTATTTCATCCTGCCAGAGACTTTATTCCTCCCAAGCAGCTTAACAAGTTTCTTTTTGTCTACCTGCCAGTTCTGATGAACATAGAAACATAGAAAATAGGTGCAGGAGTAGGCCATTCAGCCCTTCGAGCCTGCACCGCCATTCAATGTGATCATGGCTGATCATCCAACTCAGTATCCCGTACCTGCCTTCTCTCCATACCCCCTGATCCCTTTAGCCACAAGTGCCACATCTAACGCCCTCTTAAATATAGCCAATGAACTGGCCTCAACTACCTTCTGTGGCAGAGAATTCCAGAGACTCACTACTCTCTGTGTAAAGAATGTTTTCCTCATTTCGGTCCTAAAGGAATTCCCCCTTATCCTTAGACTGTGACCCCTTGTTCTGGACTCCCCCAAGGTAGAGACACAATGCTTAGAGCTCAATTGTTTTGACAAAAATTAAAATGGCCATCAGTGAATAGGTTATTGATCATATAGCTCGGTAGCACACTGCACCACATCTTCTACCACATCTTACACCACTTTACAGATGATTGAGAATGCACTTCTTATTGAGAATGATCATTCATTAGATTGGATTTGTACGGCTTTTGGAGACAAGTCACCAGGGCCTTGTAGCACATTGGTGCAGCTGGTGGGGCTGCTGCCGCACCGTGCCAGAGACCTGGGGTTTACCAGAACTCTGCCTGAATTAGAGAGTATTAAGTACAGGTCTACCACTGATTTCCCGGCACTCTTGGTTCCAGAGCCTTGCTGTATTATCTGTTTTTCCGTACCAACAGAGGTCACGTTGGGGTGGACCAGGTATCGACCCGCAAAATCGGCATCACAAATCGGCTATGAGAACGGATCTGCTGGCTCCGGCTGGGCTGGAGTTCCAGAGCCCCGGCCGCAGGCGGCAAATTCAACCCACCAAATGGCCACGAACGACCGGAATGGACCTGCCGGTTCTAGCCGGGAGAGTTGTGGCAAATTCGACCCATCGATCGGCACAAAAGTTCTGATGAGGTAGAGATTGGCCGCCTTACCTGGCCTAGACGCCACATTTACAGGGGGACTTCAAGTGCATGTGGATCTGTATACGAAGAGGTTGGACAAACTTGGATTATTTACAATGGAGTGTTGGAGGCTGATGGGTGACCTAATAGAAAATATAAATATAGAAAGATATAAAATTATCAGAGGAAAATATAGGGTGGTCAGTCTGACTCTTTTTCCCCCAGGGTGGATTTGTGAAAGACTAGAAGGCACAGCTTTATTGTGAGAGAGGTGAAGTTTAAAGGAGATGTGTGGAGAAATGTTTTTAATTACCCAGAAATTGATGGGTGCTTGGAATGGAAACAGATACAATAGAGGCATTTAAGAGGCTTTCAATTAGTTTAACATCAATTCGGGCCCAGGCATGTTTTACGCTGTTTGGTTCTATCTTCTAACTAATGTGGTTAATGTGCTTGCTATTGTTTTATGCATAGTATAAAAGCACAGTAAAGGATCTCCCATAGCTAATCTAAAAGTTTGAATATTAAACTTAACTTTATCTATCTTGACAACTGTCTTTAAGCCTGTCATACAAGAAGCAGAATTCATAAATAAACGCATCAAATAAATAGAAAGAAGTTACTAGAAAATTGTACATTGCTGAAGAAAGAGAGAGGAAATGTGAATTATAAGCTGGCCCTTAACAATTCAGTCCTTTCAACATCTTCTTCTGAGCTAAAGGTGCAAAGCTAGAGAATGACATGCTGAATATAGCACCAGTTTCGTCATCCTAATCAATCTTGGCCACACAAACTAGGCAGCAATACCAAGAAAAAAGTAACTCATGGAAGCACATGGCACACCAGAGAATACAAAGAGTTGCCAAGATTAGAGAAGGAAAGTAGAATAGTGTGAGAATTCTGAGACATACAGGGAAATCACAGGAAACAACGGAGGAAGGAGACAACGTGCAAAAGTTCTTCATATTTCAAAATAAACACAGTGGGTGAAATAATTATCAAGTTGAGTGACTTATTTTGAGAGTTTGCGCCACAAAGTTGAAGTATACATACACTGGAATGGTTGATAGAAAATGGTTGCTTAATTAATTATGGAAGAATCTTATCTTTCAATGTGGATATCATCTGCACATAGTTGCAACACAATAATTCAGTAAACTGCCCCCTCGGGTTGAAGAGATATAGTCAATAAACACTGACATTTTCAACAACATTCACATCTGATAAACAAATTTAAAAAACTTTAGAATTCTATTCGAGAGAGATGTGGATGCTGAGTCATTAAGTATATTGATGACTTTGCTAAGTAGATTTTTGGACCTCTGAGAAATTAAGTGTTGCGGTATGAACAAGAAAGTAGATTTGAAGGGCTATCAATCGTGATCTTACTTAATGGCAGAACAAGCTCTTGTGGTTCAATGGTCCAGTTTTTGCTATTAATGAATTTAATTGCTCCACTGTTAGCTTCCATGTCTTAGTTACCATGACCCCAAAGCTGTAGAATTCCATTCCTAAACCACTCTGAATCTCTCTTCTTGAAACAACTCCTTAAAACGTACCTCTGCTCAAATGTCATCTCTCCCAGTATCTCCTTACATATCTTATCCAAAAGGTTTATCAGAAAAGAGTCCTGTGAAATTTTGTCCGTGCTTTTCCAACAGATTGTTGGTGTTTACTTTTTATAGAAATGTTCCATCTGGATTTTAAATTAGTTGCTTGTGGCTGATAGCTAATATGCTGTTAACTGGCCTAGTCTGAATGTGCACATTCATTATCTGCAAGAAATAGGAACATGAACTTCCCACAGATAACAAAAGATGCAGATGCCACTGTTCTGTAACCAATAAAACTTCTGCCACAAATTAATATAAATATGCCCTGTAATGTTCTAAAACTATTAACACATTAAAATAACATAATTGACTGATGTAGACAGCAATGATGCAAGTTATAACCCAACAAATGTTGCCAAAAATAAAATGCATTTTTAATTCAATTTTTCTCTTTCTACTCTGATTCTAATTATTTACAAATCCTACATTATCATTGTTACTATGTTTGACCTTTGGGATAAGTTAACTTTCTGTATGAATACTGTGTTCATTACTTAAGGCATCTGATCTCATCTATTTACCAAAATGAGTTTCTTCTTGCATACAAGAAAACACATACAGGGTCCATTAAACGTTATGTACAGTGCAAATCTATTTTGGCCAAGTATCGTGTCCCCAATGCCTTGTACTATGGGTTTATGGTCACGACCTATCGTTGCAGTGGTCAGACATTGATAATATGAGGGGCTACAGGCTTGAAGCCAAAATGTTCACATGAAAACAAATCAGGCAAGAGGTAGGTATGTTGCAAAACTTACCTTGAGCAGCGGTGCAGTTCTGCCGCTCCCCGTGTGCGTGACTTTGGCGCCTTTCAGAGGGGGGGGGGGGGCTGAAAGTGCCGTTTCTCAACAGACATGGAAAATCGATGAATGTCGGACGATTTCGTTGCGGAAGAAAAATCGCTCCGACATTTCATGAAGGTATTTTTAAATTACTCTAAATTATTTATTAACTAGAGTAATTTAAAAATCGCCTTCAAAAGCCATGAGCACCGACAACCGGAAGGATTTTGCGTAGGTGAGAAGAAAAGGTAAATAGTTTATTTTTATATTAAAAGTTGGTTTCTCGGGATGCTTTAATACTATTTTTATGTTGCGAAATGGGGTCCAAAAAAATGTATGAACAAGCAGTATTTTTCCTCCCGACTTCACCGCTAACCGCAACGTTCTAATCCACCGCATTCCACTAAAACCCACTCGCTAGTTGATTTAAATGGCCATTAATTTACAGGAATCAAACACTAAATTCCTTCCATTTGGCCCAGAAATTCATGAAAATGAGATTTAAAAATTATGTTATATTGTGGATTATTGTGTGAATGTTATTTGGACACTTAGGCAATTTAAAAAAAGTTTATCTTTTCTTAAGAAATGGATAGATGTTTAGATCTACTCATTGAATTTTGTAATTAGCTACAATTAGATAACTAACTAATTACATGCTTTAATTTCAGGTCATCCAAGTAAGATTGTTTCATATTTGTTTCAGAATGCTTCAATCTATAATAACTAAAAATGTCATTGAGTTCTCTTAATTTTAAAGAAAGTTATGGGCTTTTAACTTTTCCAGATCACAGCTTTTGAGTTAAGTCAATTGAAAGGCAATGGGGAACAAGATGCTAATTTCCGAGTATGAAAATGGCCATAACTTTCTTAATACTGAAGACATGAAAGTAAATTAGGTGTCAAATTAAACTTCTTTTTATGCTTTATCTAATGGGATAAATTGCAGACTTGATTTTTTAAATCTCAAAATTTTGTAACATTGCTACAAGAGGTGAAGGGTAATGATACCTCTTAAATAAAACAAAGCCCATTATTTTTGACACTACATTACAGGCTATAAAAACTATAGAATTTTGCATTGGAGATTCACAAGGATTTCCCAGGATTATGTTATCTTTGTTAGGATAATTTGGCTGAATTTAGATTGTTTTTTGAAATAGAGGAGATTGAGGGGCAATTTGATTGAGATGAATATAATTGTGAGGTTTAAGGAGAGATTCCCTATCTCTTTAGAGTCTTGTGTTCTCTTCATAACTTACCTTTCTCCCTATGTTTGTGTCATGGCTTCAAATCCAGTGTTATCATAGACGGTTTTGTAGCAAATGTAAAACTTTACCAGCCCACCACTGTTCCTGTGGAATACCAATCATTTCTTTCAGCTAATCTGAAAAAGATCCATTTGTGCATACTCCGGGTCCTCATCGCCTGTCACTCTCAACCCGTGCCAACATGTCATCTCCCAAAACATGAGCTTTCATTTCCATAGTAATCTTTGATGTGGCAATTTACTAGATGCCTTTTGGAAAGTTCAGTACTATTTATCTTTTAACAACAGCATGTTATTTCTTGTAAATTATTTTTTTTTTAAATGAGTATAACAATAAAATGATAAATTGCATAATTTGACAAGAGATATGGAAAGGTAAAGAAGTTATAGAAAGTTAGTAGATTTAGTTTTGATACTCCTGTCTTCCAGTAGACCATTTACAGGGCTGCCAACTCTCAAGCTTTGAGCGTGAGAATCACGCGTTTTAACCAATTCTCACGCCCTCACGCTGATCAGAAATTTCTCACACTCTGTGGTGAGAAATTCTGTGATCAACGAAAATTTAAAAACTTAGATAAACTGCATGGCCCACGGGTGTTGGAGAGCCGGGGCTGAGGGAGGGATGGAAGCAAAACCAGCGGTGGAGATGCGAACGGGGATCCGGGGCTGGCGAGTGTTTGCCGGGGAGAGATGCCGGGGATAGATGCTGGGAACAGGGCAGGCGAGTGTTTGCCGCGGCTGGCGAGTGCTTGCGGGGCTGGCGAATGTTTGCCGGGGACAGATGCCGGGAACGGGGCTGACGAGTGTTTACGGTGCTGGCTGCATCTCCGGCCATGGAGCAGCCTCAGTGCAAGAGTCCCGAGTGGTCGGAGGAGTCGGAAGCGTTGCGCCACTGCCGTGAGAGTCTCTGTGCCGAAAGGACAGAGACTCTCAAAGGGAGGTGGAGCGAGAGAGGGGAAGGAGACAGGAAGACAGGGGGGAGAGAGAGAGGGGCTGAGGAGAGAGAGGGAAGAGTGAGAGGGGAGAGTGAGAGGGAGAGAGAGGGGAGAGTGAGAGGGAGAGAGAGGAAGGGAGAGAGAGGGGAGAGAGGGGTTGGAGCGGGAGGAGAAGGCAGAGAGAATTGGAGAGAGAGGGGGAAGAGAGAGGGGTGGTAAAAGAGAGAGGGAGGGGGAAGAGAGAAACGGGGAAGAGAGAGAGAGATGGGGGGCAAAGAGAAAGATGAGATAGAGACAGGAGAAAGAGAGAAGGGGAGAGTGAGGAGGGGAGAGGGGGGGTGGGGAGGGGGAGGGGGAGGGGGAGGGGGAGGGGGAGAGGGAGGGGGAGAGGGAGAGAGAAGAAAGAGAGGGAGAGAGAGAGGGAGCGAGAAGAGAGACGGGGAGGGGAGGGGGAGGGAGGGGAGGGGGGAGAGAGGGGAGAGAGGGGACGAGAGAGGGGGAGAGCGAGGTGGGAGGGAGGGGGAAGAGAGAGGGGGAGAGAGAGGGGAGGGAGAGGTAGGGAGAGAGAGGGGAGAGAGGAGTGGAGAGGGAGGAGAGGGTAGAGAGAATTGGAGAGAGAGGGGGAAGAGAGAGGGGTGGTAAAAGAGAGAGGGGGAAGAGGGAGAGAGGGGGAAAGAGAGAAATGGGGAAGAGAGAGAGAGATGGGGGGCAAAGAGAAAGAGGAGATAGAGACAGGAGAAAGAGAGAAGGGGGAGAATGAGGGGGGGGGAGAGGGGGGGTGGGGAGGGAGAGAGAGAGAAGAAAGAGAGGGAGCGAGAAGAGAGACGGGGAGGGGAGGGGGAGAGAGGGGAGAGAGGGGACGAGAGGGGACGAGAGGGGACGAGAGGGGACGAGAGGGGACGAGAGGGGACGAGAGGGGACGAGAGAGGGGGAGAGCGAGGTGGGAGGGAGGGGGAAGAGAGGGAGGGGGAAGAGAGAGAGGGGGAGAGAGAGAGGGGGGGGAGAGAGAAGAGAGAGGGAAGGGGAGAGAGAGGGGGGGGAGACAGGGGAGAGAGAGGGGGTGAGAGGAGAGGGAGAGACAGAGAGGGAGAGATGAGGGGGAGGGGAGAGATAGAGGGGGAGAGAGGGGGGAGCGAGAGAGGGAGGAGAGTGAGGTGGGAGGGAGAGAGAGAGGGGAGAGAAAGAGAGATGGAGAAAGAGAGAGGGGGAGGGGGAGAGAGGGGGAGGGAGAGAGAGGGGGATCGAGAGGCAGGGCTGCCAACTCCCATGCATTGAGTGTGATAATCACGCATTTCGCCAAATACTCGCGCTGATCACAAATTTCTCATGCTCTGTCGTGAGAAATTCTGTGATCAACGAAAATTTCAAAACTGATATCAACTGCATGGGCCATGGGTGTTGGAAGCAGAAGCAGCGACGGGGACAGACGTGGACGGGGAGCGAGGCTGGCGAGTGTTTGCCGTGCAGGCGAGTCGCGCACTGCAGCTCCGGCCATGGAGCAGCCTCATTGCAAGGAGTTGGAAGCGTTGTGCTGCTGCCGTGTGAGCCTCTGTGCAAAATTCACCCAGGTGACCGGCATGGATCTGGCTGCGGCTCGGTGCATCCTGGAGGACAACCAGTGGCTGCTGGAAGTAAGTACCAAGTACTGGATAGAAATGGTGGAAGTCAGTGGACTTCAAATGGGGGTGGTTGGAGAAAGCACCCTACTTACCTGCTCGATTTTCACTTACTGTAACTGCAGGAAAAATGTTCCCGATGTTGGGGGAGTTCAGAACCAGGGGTCACAGTTTAAGAATAAGGGGGGGGGGGGCAGTTAGGACTGAGATGAGGACAAACTTTCTTCACGCAGAGAGTTGTGAATCTGTGGAATTCTCCGTCACAGAGGCACTGCAGACCAATTCACTGGATGTTTTCAAGAGAGAGTTACATTTAGTTCTTGGGGCTAACAAAATCAAGGGATATGGGGAAAAAACAGGAAAGAGGTATTGATTTTAGATGAATAGCCATGATCATATTTAATGGCAGTACTGGATCGAAGGGCCAATGGCCTATTCCTGCATCTATTTTTCTATGTTTCTATGCTTGAGTATATGGCAATAAAACTTGATCACTTGATTTTGAAGCATTGCTGCATGGTGGAGGTATAATAGAAACATAGAAAATCAGGTGCAGAAGTAGGCCATTCGGCCCTTCGAGCCTGCACCGCCATTCAATATGATCATGGCTGATCATCCAACTCAGTATCCCGTACCTGCTTTCTCTCCATACCCCCTGATCCCTTTAGCCACAAGAGCCACATCCAACTCCCTCTTGAATATAGCCAATGAACTGGCCTCAACGACCTTCTGCGGCAGAGAATTCCAGAGACTCACCATGTAGTCATAGAGTGATACAGTGTGAAAACACTTTGGCGCAACTTGCCTACACCCGCCAACATGTCCCAGCTACGCTACCTGCTTTTGGTTCATACCTCCAAACCTGTCCTATCCATGTATCAGTCTAACTGTTTCTTAAATGTTGCTTTGGTCCCTGCCTCAACTACCTCCTCTGGCAGCTTGTTCCATACACCCACCACCCTTTGTTTAATTTTACGGATGGGAATTGTGTTCAACTAATTGATGACTTCTTTGACAAAGTAACTAGCATGTTAGATAACAAGGAAGCCAATGAATGTAGCAAATTTTGTTATCCATAATTTGGTCTGTGAAGTGCCCCATAAAGGATTACTGCATTAGATAAGCACCTGTGGACTTGTACGTAATAGGTTAAGTCCAGGGGGTCAGATATGGGGCTTTATGTGTGGGCCAGATATATTGTCAATGCAAAGGGGCTAGGAGCAAGGCCAAGTATTCATCCAGAGTCAAGGTCTGGAATCGGCTTGGTGTGCAGTCAAAGCTGGGACCAAGGGTGTGTTCAGCACTGGGAACCTAAGCAGGTAAGCAGCTATGATCAGGGTAGAATAGGGGGCCAGATGCAAGGCTGGACTCAGGGACAGGAATGAGAGACGGTATGCAACTGGAGTCAGGGCCAGGAGTAGTACCAGGTGTCCAGTGAGACCCAGGTTGGTCAACATGGGCCAAGTGCTTGATTATAATCTGATTTCCATACATGAATACACTAAGATCAGTCATGCGCTGCACGTATGGATCAGAGCCTGGGCTCTACTGTGGAATGTAATTTACTCAAACCTTAATCATGGCTAATCCAATTTAAAGCATATATATTGCATTAGTTAAAAGACTCGCTACAGTATGCACCTTATTGCAGAATTTCAAGCTGAAAAATGCAAAAGTTCCGTACCGATGGGAGGGGGGGATACAATTTCTCACTCCCAACTCTCACCCAATGTTGGCAGCCCCACATATATTCATTTTCATCAACTGTTTAAAAAAATAATTAAAACTTTTCATATTTTGTTGGGGCTGGAAGGTTAGAGAATTAAAGTTTATAAGCTTGCCTAATGGAGGTCACACTGGGGTGGGGAGGGTTGGGAAGCTGCAGAATATTCATCAAAGACTGAGTCCGATTCTGGAAAGACTTATTTCCACAAATGTATAAAAAAGTGTTGGGAGGAGAGGATTAGGGTGCGACATTGAATACAATTCAAAAAATGATTGGAGATGACTCAGAAGATATGCTTCATCATGGTTGAAGTGGACTTGCTTGAGCATGTATCAGTCAGGCGCCGAGAATCTGAGAGAGTTTTTGAGGTAATTTACTTATATGAATCTCTAACCTACCAGCCCCTCGACCAACCAATCTATTTACCCAACCAACTTCCCTACTTAACCAACGGTTTTCCAGAAAATTGCTGCTTAGTCTTCTAACATGGTTTCCCCTTCCTCCTCAGTAGCTCAACAAAGCTAATACTGGGAAGACCAACAAATTTGAATACTCTTTTATTCCTTTGGGATTTAATTTTACATTCAACAAAATATGAAATAAGTTTACCTAATAACAACTGGGGCAGCACGGTGGCACAGCGGCAGAGTTGCTGCCTTACAGCGCCAGAGACTCAGGTTCAACCCCGACTATGGGGGCTGTCTGTACAGAGTTTTGTACCCAATCTACCCTCCCTAGCACCTGCCTAATGACATTGTAATCTGCTTTGCCCCAATTAATATCTTCCCCCAAATTACACACCCATCCCTATTGAAAACAATCTTAAAACTTTTGGAGTAGTGATCACTATCTCCAAAATGCTCTTCCACCGTAACACCAGTCATCTAGCCAGGCTTGTTTCCTAATACAAGGTCCAGTATGGTCCCTCCTTCAGTTAAACTATTAACATATTGTTTAAGGCAGGAGTCTCCAAACTATGCCCCGCAGGCCACATCCGTCCCGCCATGAGATTTTATCCTGCCCGCAGCAAGCTCTTAACACATTCCGTGCAGCGGACTATTTAGCCGGTTCTGTGGTAGCTCTCCCTCTCCCCCCCCCCTCCCTCCCTCTTTCCCTTCCCCCCTCTCACGTCTAAAACATCAAAATCCTGGCCTTTGAGCTGTCAATCATATCTCTCTCGTAACCAAGTTTCTGTAATGGCCAAATCATCATACTTCCAAGCACTGATCCAGGCTCTAAGTTCATCAGCTTTCCCCACAATACTCTGTGCATTGAAGTAAATGCACTTCAGCCCTTCATTATCCACAAATCATGAATTACTCCCTGCCTGCCCTTCCTTTGAGACTTACTTATCATAACCTTCACTTTCTCAACAACCCTTGATCTACTGCACTGGTGCCCACCTCCTTGCCATTCCAGTTTAAACTGTCCTAAGTAACACCTGCAAACCAACATGCAACGATGTTCGTGCCCCTCCAGTTTATGAGCAAAACGTCCATCTTGCACAGCTCACTTCTGATGCAGAAGTGATCCTAATGGTCCAAACCTTTGAATCTCTGTCCCCCACACCAACTGTTCAGCCACGCAATCATCTGCCCTATCCTCTCATTGCTGCCCTCACTGGCACATGGCTCAGCTAGTAATCCAGAGACTACCACCCTTGAGGTCCTCCATTTTAACCTTGTGTATAACTTTTCCTACTTATGTCATTTGTGCTAACCTGTATGACTTCTGGCTGCTCACAATGAATGAATAAAACTGTAAACAATTCCAAATGTCCTTTCCACTATTTCTTATCTTCAGAAGTAACTTAGATATACTAATTGTTATTTGTTGGGCCATTTTATCCAGAGGTCCTTTGCAAATACTTTAAAGTCAAGCGAATGAATATTTTCCTAGGTTCCCTCTCTAGAACTAAGGAAATTACTTCAAAGACTCTTACCAATTTCTACCAATGCACTGTGGAACACAAGCTTCCTGGGATGCATGAAACTTAGTTTGGCAATTTCTCTGCCCAAGATCACAAGAAATTGTAGAGAGTATTGGATACAGCCAAGTCCATCATGCAAAGCAGCCTCCCACCTGTTGTACTTGTGAACGGGATAATTATTCTCATGCCATGATTGATGGCCAGGTGTCAGAGATTGTGGGGAGACGGCAGGAGAATGGGGTTAGAAGGGAGAGATAGATCAGCCATGATCAAATGGTGGAGGAGACGTGATGAGCCGAATGGCCGAATTCTGCTCCTATCACATGATATGCAAGGTTTTCCTCTGTATCACAGTACGTGTCAGTAATAAACCAATAAACTCTCTTTTAATGAGTGCAGAAAGGTTTGTCAGCAGCACCACCCGACACGCCTAAACATGAGGAATGAAAATGTGCAAATAGCAAATAAAAAGCATGCAATTGACAGAGCTAAGCACCTCACAAGTAACAGATCTGCTCATAGCTCTACAGTCCTGCCACATCTATTCATGAATAGTTAAAAAAGTCAAGCTGCTGGAATAACTCAGTGGGTCCGGCAGGAGGACATGGCTAGGTGGACAAAGAGCAGGATAGCGGCAGGAATCAGAGTGGGAGTCGTGATAGGGGTCTCACAGAACTAGTGTCGGAGAGAGGTGAAGAACTTCTTCAAAGTAGGCATACCTTGATAGATGGTGGTAGACACTTAAACATCTAACAGGTAATGGTGGTTAAAAGAACACAATCCTCAGTTATGATGGGATCAGCAGACCATGGCTAAAGACAAAACTGTCCGCTGTCCATAAACTCAGGTGTATTAGCCACAAGTGCTATGGCTCCATGAGCAGGTCAGAAGCCAGATATCATGCAATGAATGACTCACCTCCTTAGATCTAGCAGCAAATGTACATGCACAAATTAGTGTGATAGAATACTCTCCATTTGGCTAAATGAGCAGCATCAATAACACTGAAGCTTGACTGTACACGATCCACATGTATTCCCTCCAGCACCAGCTGCAATATGTATCATCTCCATAATGCACCGCAATCACTCATCTAGGCTGTTCTGACAGCACCTCTGATTCTGCAACCCCCACCATGAGAAGGACAAGAATTTGGATGCATGGGAACACTGCCACTTCTGTATTCCAAATCACGTACCCTGAATAGATATCACTTTTCCTTCATTATTGCCAAGTTAAAATCCTGGAAGTGCCTCCCCAGCAATGAGGGTACAAAATGGAATGCAGCTGCACAGACAGATGGCTCACCGCCATCTCCTCTAGAGCAATGGAGATGGGCATTATGAAAAAATAAAACTAAAATTCTTTATTCTCGCTTCTCAAGCAACTGTTATTTTGTCACATGTATATTTCCATATTTCCTTATGAAATTTAAGTCATTTTAACCCATTGAGTCTCCAAAATCACATACATTTTCTGCGTAACCTATTCTCCTCACATTCCCATCAACACTCCCCTAACTCTACCACCTAATTACACACGTGGCATTTACAGGAGCCAATGAACTTACAACTCTATTGGCTGCCACACTGTGCCACATTAAACATGGCAGGAAATTATAGAGCATTTTTCTCTTGAACTAAAGAAGCGTGGACATCTCACCTGCTTTCAATGTATTCCCAGTCTTACCCCCAAGCAACAACAAATTAAAAGTTCTATTGAAAACAAACTCAATCATGGAAACTTAACAGTTAACAAAGGGTTCAATTATATAACTTGCCTTTCAAAATACACCAGCTTCGCAATAAATTGTACAAACAGCATCTGACCAAAGTTCAAACGCAAAACCCTGGAAAAACCATAATTGAAAAGCAAACCAACTGTTATATGTTGAATTTTCAATAGAATCAAATACAACCGTATTTCAGGGCTCAGACAGTGCATGATCAATTTGCACTCAAAATGGCAAATACTAAACTTATCTGGCATGTTCATACTTGTGGTTGTGAGGCAACCTTTTCATTTCACCTTTGCACTTTTAAAATGGGTAGGGCTTTGAGTCAGTTTTGATAGTTGCTCAACAGATTAAATAAATATTAATTAACCAGCAATTCATTTGCAGCAACTTATAAAAGTAATTATCTCATTCCAGTTAAAAAGGAAATGTCAACAATATCAACTGAAGCAAAACATAACCTGTACACTGAAATTGAAACTACCAGCAGCATTCTAAGTCTATGACCCCTGATTCTACACATCCGGTTCTTGGGAAGCTACGTCTTCATCTATCTGGTCAAGTCCTCTGAATAATGTTGTGTGTTTCAATGAGATGAATTCTCATTCTTCTAAACTCAAGGCCCGATGTGCCTAATCTTGTCGCACGACAAACTGGCCATCCCTGATGTGCCTAATCCTGTCATATGACAATCAGCCATGCATTCATCTACCTTTTCCTCCTGTTCTTATTCTCAGGAGCACATAGCACTGGAAGTAATCTGCAGATTTCTTTCCATGAGCACCTGCTTTTTAATTTCCGACACAGAGGCCCAACATCAGAATATCCTTAGGGTGAACCCTCAGATAGCATCTGGATCTAGTAATCTGAATTCTTCAAGTACACCCTCAGAAAGTATCTGGATCTAATAGTATACCAGGTCGTGTTCTTAAAATGTGTGCAGATCAACTGGCTGGAGTTTTTGTGGACATTTCACCCTCCCATTACTAAGGTCTACTAAAGCCCTACTTGCTTTAAAATGGCATCAATAATACTGGTGCCCAAGAAGAGTGACTACCGACCGGTGTCAATAACATCTATGGTGATGAAATGCTTTGAGAAGTTGGTTATGGCGCATGTTAACTCATATTTCAGCAAGAACTTGGATCCACTGCAATTGGCCTACCGCCACAATGGGTCAACGGAGGATGCAATCTCTCTGTCTCTCCACTGGACTATTTGGACAATACAAACACATACACTAGGTTGTTGTTCATAGACTACAGCTCAGCATTCAACACTATCATCCCCATCCAAACTGGTTACCAAGCTCAAGGAACTGGGTCTCTGTAGATCCCTCTGCAACTGAAACCTCAACCTCCTCATCAACAGACCACAATCGAATTGGCAGCAACACTTTCTCCATCAGGAGCACCTCAAGGTTGTATATTCAGCCCCCTACTCTACTCACTTCATACTCATGAATGTGTAGCCTGACAGTTTGAATTCCATCTTCAAATGTAGCAATGACACCATCGTTGTTGAATGAATCACAAATGGCGATCAGTTGGAGTATAGGAGGGAGATTGGCTGACTGTCCAAAAGGTGCCAGAACAACCTTGCTCTCAATGTCAGTAAAATCAAGGAATTGATTGTTGACTTTGGAAGAGGAAGGAGGAGGATCTGCAAATCTGTCTTCATCGACAGGACAGTGGTGGAGAGAGACAAAAAGTTGGAAATTCCTGGCCGTGCTTATCTCTGAAGATCTGTCCTGGACCCAGCACATTGATGCAATCATAAAGAAAGCCCATCAACGCATTAACTTCCTTAAAAGATTGAGGAGATTTGGTATGTCAACGAATACTTTCCTGAACTTCTACAGTTATACAATAGTGAGCATATTGACAGGTTGAATCACGATCTGATTCTGCAAGGGCGAACGGTAGCGTAGTGGTAGAGTTGTTGCCTTACAGTGTCGCAGACCCGGGTTCGATCTTGACTACAGGTGCTGTCTGTACAGAGTTTGTACATTCTCCTCATGACCTGCGTGGGTTTTCTCCGGTTTCCTCCCACTCTCCAAAGACGTTCAGGTTTGTAGGCTAATTGGCTTGGTGTAACTGTAAATTGTCCCTATTGTGTATAGGATAGCGTTAATGTACAGGGATTGCTGGTCAGCACGGACTCGGTGGGCCAAAGGGTCTGTTTCCACGCTGTATCTCTAAACTAAACTAAACTCAATTGCCCGGGAAGGCAGAAGACTTCAAAAAGTGGTGAACATGGCCCAGTCCTTCATGGGTACTGACCTTTTTTCATTCCTGTCATATGATGTTTACAGAGTACCAGTACTATCTTTACATATCTGTTGTAAGAATTTCATTGTTTTGTTTCCGAAACCTATGGCAATGAAGCACTCTTGATGAAAGTAATTTGTGAAATATGAGACTTAATCCAAAAACAGAAAGATCAGTCATCAGTTGCAGTTTGGTTTGGATGCACTGGATTCACAAGTTATTTGCGCTCATTCAACGATCGGAAGGTATATTGCTGTTATACTGACTTCAAGTTTGGGTTAGTTTGATGTCAGTGAGCCTACACGTGAGCACTACATTATTAATGCTATGTTTCACTCTGGGAGCATCTAGGTGTTCCAATATTATTTGCTTCCATGATGTGATGTAGATGTAATATAAATGCCAGCGCCCCATGAGGCCAAAAGCAGAAGCTGGCAAATGTGCCTGTGCATGGTGAATGAGGTCAGGTGTCCTTCTAGACGTTTTGGTTGGTTGTTCAGATTAAATCTTTCTTACAAGATGGCGGACGTGTATTCATTGTGCTAGTCACAACAGGGCCTTACAGCACGAGTCTGGTAGGTTATAAAAAGTGACTGAGCAACACTATTTTAATTAAACTATTAGACGGTAAATTTCTGGAATCCAAATTATAATATGAAAATAGCTTCAATCCAAAATGATTTTTTGCAAGAAGTGATTCACCAGCAATGCAAACGTTCAGTCTACCTAAATGGAGGATCCCCTCTTTCATTATAGATGAGGCCCTCACTAGGGTCTTCTCGATATCCCGCAGTTACGCTTTTGCTCCACCTTCCCCCAGTCGTAACAGGGACAGTACCCCTTGTCCTCGCCTTCCACGCCATCAGCCATCGCATATAGCACATAATCCTCCAACATTTTCGCCACCTCCAATGGGATTCCACCACTAGTCACATTTTCCCATCTCCACCCCTTTCCGCAGAGACCGTTCCCTCTGCAACTCCCTGGTCAAATCGTCCCTTTCCACCCAAACCACCCCCTCCCCAGGTACTTTCCCCTGCAACCAGAGGAAATGCAACACCTGTCCCTATACCTCCCCCCTTGACTGCGTCCAAGGACCCCAAGTCTTTTCACATGGGGCAGAGGTTCACTTGCACCTCCTCCTACCTCATCTACTATATCCACTGTTCATGGTGTGGAATCTGATATAGCAGCGATACCAAGCGCAGGCTCGGCGATCGCTTCACTGAACACCTCCATTCAGTCCGCCTAAACCTACCTGGTTGATAAACACTTTAACTCCCCCTCCCATTCCCAAACTGACATTTCTGTCCTGGACCTCCTCCATTGTCAGAGTAAGTCCCAACACAAATTGGAGGAACAGCACCTCATATTTCACGGGCAGTTTACACCCCAGCGGTATGAACATTGACTTCTCTAACTTCAAGTAACTCTTGCTTTCCCTCTCTCCATCCCTTCCCCAGGTCACATACATTTTATCTGTTTACTTTGTTGTTACCTTCTCCCAGCTAGCAATGATCTATTCTTCATTTTCCTTCATCCTCATTCCCTTTGTTCTATTTTCATACCTTACACTTCCTTATCTAAGTATCTCCTTCTCCTCTGACATCAGGCTGAAGAAGGGTCTCGACCCGAAAAGTCATCCATTCCTTCTCTCCAGAGATGCTGCCTGTCCCGCTGAGTTACTCCAGCATTTTGTGTCTATCATCAGTCTAATACACAGGATCATCCTGGTAACTGAACACCATTCATTTGGAATTCTATCCATGGAAACTACTACTCGACATTATACATGAGGCCCAGGAGCCGTTGGTGAGGGAGGAACGAAAATCCGTAACGTTCTAAATCTGTAACGTTCCATTCAATTAACTGGGCTTGAGGAAGCCGCTGATTGGTGGGAAGTGGACTAGAGTAAGCAGCTGACTGGCAGTCAGATTCCAGCAGTTTGTAGTGTACTGTACTTTGTATTTTGTATTTTGTATTGTATCCAGGGTAAGGGAAGTATGAGTGCCAGGGCAGCTTACTGTTCTGGTTGGCAGATGTGGGAGGTCATGGAGTCGGATAGCCCTCCAGACGTCCACATATGCGCCAGATGCGTCGAGATGGGGCTCCTAAGGGACTGTGTTAGGAACCTAGAGCAGCAGCTCGATGACCGCCGTCTGGTCAGGGAGAACGAGGAGGTCATAGAGAGGAGTTACAGGGAGGTAGTCACTCCAAAACCACAGGAGGCAGACATGTGGGTCACGGTTAGTAGAGGCAAGGGGCAGAGGCAGGGACTAGAGAGTACCCCGGTGACTGTACACCTTGAAAGTAAGTACTCCTGTTTGAGTGCTGTTGGGGGGGGGACAGCCTACCTGGGGGTCGCAACAGTGACCGAGCCTGCGGTACAGAGAATGGCCCTGTTGCTCAGAAGGGTAAGGAAAAGAAGAGGAGGGCATTAGTAATAGGGGACTCTATAGTTAGGGGGTCAGATTGGCAATTCTGTGGACGCAGTCCGGAGACCCGGATGGTACTTTGCCTCCCTGGTGCCAGGGTCCGGGATGTGTCTGAACGTGTCCACGATATCCTGAAAAGGGAGGGAGAGGGGCCTGAGGTCGTGGGACATATTGGTACCAATGACATAGGTAAAAAAAGAGATGTCTTGAAAGGAGAATTTAGGGAGTTAGGAAGAGAGTTAAGGAAAAGGACCGCACAGATAACAATCTCAGGATTACTTCCTGTGCCACACGACAGTGAGAGTAGGAATGGAGCAAGGTGGAGGATAAATGCCTGGCTGAAGGCCTGGTGCACAGTGCAGGGATTCAAGTTTCTGGATCATTGGAACCTCTTTTGGGGAAGGAGTGACCTGTATAAAAAGGACAGGTTGCACTTGAACCCGAGGGGGACCAGTATCCTGGCGGTGAAATTTGCAAAGGCTACTGGGGGGACTTTAAACTAGAACGGTTGGGGGGAGGGACTCAAATAGAGAAAGTTAGTAGACAGGGTCTGAGGCAGGAGGCAGAGAAGGGAAGCACTCAGACCCAACATGTAGGGGGGAAATGAAGAAAAAAATAATAAACAGAGAATAAAAGGTGGTGGGTTTCTTAATTGTGTGAGCAGAGAGAAAGAGGGGTATAAAATGAGGGTAGAAGCAATCGGTAGCAAGGTGAAAATTAATAGTGGCAGGCAGACAAATCCAGGGCAAAAATCAAAAGGGTACACTTGTTAACATAATTGTATAAGGAGTAAGAGTGTTGTAAAAACAAGTCTGAAGGCTTTGTGTCTCAAGGCGAGGAGCATTCGTAATAAAGTGGACGAGTTGAATGTGTAGATAGCTATTAATGACGATGCTATAGTTGGGATCACGGAGACATGGCTCCAGGGGGACCAAGGCTGGGAGCTGAACATCTAGGGATATTCAATATTCAGGAGGGATAGACAGAAAGGAAAAGGAGGTGGGGTAGCGTTGCTGGTGAGAGAGGAGATTAATGCAATAGAAAGGAAGGACATTAGCTTGGAGGATATGGAATTGATATGGGTAGAGCTGCGAAACTCTAAGGGGCAGAAAACGCTAGTGGGAGTTGTGTACAGACCACCTAACAGTAGTAGTGGAGTTGGGGATGGCATCAAACAGGAAATTAGAAATGCGTGCAACAAGTGTAAAACAGTTATAATGGGTGACTTCAATCTACATATAGATTGGGTGAATCAAATTGGCAGGGGTGCTGAGGAAGAGGATTTCTTGGAATGTATGCGGGATAGTTTTCTAAACCAACATGTAGAGAAACCAACGAGAGAGCAGGCTATTCTAGACTGGGTATTGAGTAATGAGGAAGGGTTAGTTAGCAGTCTTGTTGTGCGAGGCCCCTTGGGCAAGAGTGACCATTATATGGTTGAGTTCTTCATTAGGATGGAGAGTGACATAATTAATTCAGAAACAAGGGTTCTGAACTTAAACAAAGGTAACTTTGAAGGTATGAGACATGAATTGGCCAAGATAGACTGGCAAGTGATTCTTAAAGGGTTGACAGTAGATGTGTAATGGAAGGTATTTAAAGACTGTATGGATGAACTACAAGAATTGTTCATCCCAGTTTGGCAAAAGAATAAATCAGGATGGTAATGCATTCATGGGTAACAAGGGAAATCGGGGATAGTATAAAAACAAAAGATGAAGCATACAAATTAGCCAGAAAAAGCAGCCTACCAAGGGACTGGGAGAAATTCAGAGTCCAGCAGAGGAGGACAAAGGGCTTAATTAGGAAAGGGAAAATAGATTATGAAAGAAAACTGGCAGGGAACATAAAAACTGACTGCAAAAGATTTTATAGATATGTGAAGAGAAAGAGATTAGTTAAAACAAATGTAGGTCCCTTGCAGTCAGAAACGGGTAAATTGATCATGGGGAACAAGGACATGGCAGACCAATTGAATAACTACTTTGGTTCTGTCTTCACAAAGGAAGACAAAAATAATCTGCCGGAAATAGCAGGGGACCGGGGATCAAATAGGATGGAGGAACTGAGTGGAATCCAGGTTAGCCGGGAAATGGTGTTGGGTAAATTGAACGGATTAAAGGCCGATAAATCCCCAGGGCCAGATAGTCTGCGTCCCAGACTACTCAAGGAAGTAGCCACAGAAATAGTGGATGCATTAGTGATAATTTTTTCAATACTCCTTAGATTCTGGAGTAGTTTCTGAGGATTGAAGGGTAGCTAATGTAACCCCACTTTTTAAAAAAGGAGGGAGAGAGAAAATGGGGAATTACAGACCAGTTAGTCTAACATTGGTAGTGGGGAAACTGCTAGAGTCAGTTATTAAAGATGGGATAGCAGCACATTTGGAAAGTGGTGAAATCATTGGACAAAGTCAGCATGGATTTATTAAAGGTAAATCATGTCTGACGAATCTTATAGAATTTTTTGTGGATGTAACTAGTAGAGTGGATAAGGGAGAACCAGTGGATGTGTTATATCTGGACTTTCAGAAGGCTTTCGACAAGGTCCCACATAAGAGATTAGTATACAAACTTAAAGCACACGGTATTTGGGGTTCAGTATTGATGTGGATAGAGAACTGGTTGGCAGACAGGAAGCAAAGGATAGGAGTAAACGGGTCCTTTTCAGAATGGCAGGCAGTGAATAGTGGGGTACCGCAAGGCTCAGTGCTGGGACCTCAGCTTTTTACAATATATGATTTGGATGAGGGAATTGAATGCAACATCTCCAAGTTTGCGGATGACACTAAGCTGGGGGGTAGTGTTAGGTATGAGGAGGATGCTAGGAGGCTGCAAGGTGACTTGGATAGGCTGGGTGAGTGGGCAAATGCATGGCAGATGCAGTATAATGTGGATAAATGTGAGGTTATCCACTTTGGTGGCAAAAACAGGAGGGTAGACTATTATCTGAATGGTGGCAGATTAGGAAAAGGGGAGATGCAACGAGACCTGGGTGTCATGGTACACCGGTCATTGAAAGTAGGCATGCAGGTGCAGCAGGCAGTGAAGAAAGCAAATGGTATGTTAGCATTCATAGCTAAAGGATTTGAGTATAGGAGCAGGGAGGTTCTACTGCAGTTGTACAGGGTTTTGGTGAGACCACACCTGGAGTATTGCATACAGTTTTGGTCTCCAAATCTGAGGAAAGACATTCTTGCCATAGAAGGGGTACAGAGAAGATTCACCAGACTGATTCCTGGGATGTCAGGACTTTCATATGAGGAAAGACTGGATAGATTTGGCTTGTACTCGCTAGAATTTAGAAGATTGAAGGGGGATCTTATAGAAACTTACAATATTCTTAAGGGGTTGGACAGGCTAGATATAGGAAGATTGTTCCCGATGTTGGGGAGGTCCAGAGCAAGGGCTCACAGTCTAAGGATAAGGGGGAATTCGTTTAGGACCAAGATGAGGAAAACATTTTTCACACAGAGAGTGGTGAGTCTCTGGAATTCTCTGCCACAGAAGGTAGTTGAGGCCAATTCATTGGCTATATTTAAGAGGGAGTTAGATGTGGCCCTTGTGGCTAAAGGGATCAGGGGGTATGGAGAGAAGGCAGGTACAGGATACTGAGTTGGATGATCAGCCATGATCATATTGAATGGTGGTGCAGGCTCAAAGGGCCGATTGGCCTACTCTTGCACCTATTTTCTATGTTTTTATGAAAAAGCGAAATAAATTTTAAAAAGTAGTATGAATATATCTGTTTTTGTAATTTACCCATTTCAGACCACATTATATATTTTGAATAAATGAATAAAGGCCAATTCAATAAATAAGAAACTTGGCCTGGACACCAATATGATGTGAAGGGAAATAGCTTTGTATAGTTTTGTCTTCCCCATTCCAAAACTACACAAATCCTTTTTACTCTCTGATGAGTCATTAAAGGGATGACAAGTTCCAATGCTTTACTGTAAAAAATGGGAACAATGGCCCCTTCCCTCATTCCTCAATCCACTGTTGTGTTTATTGACCTTCTTGACATCAACAGCTCCTCAGCAGGAAACAGAGGACAGAATGTAGCTTAGAGCATGATTCAAACCCAGATGTTGAAGCCGACAATGTTATCCTGTTGTTCAACCAAGCACATAATGCACATTAGTTTTGTTTAAAAAAAAGTCAAATGTCTTTTTGAAGTTCACAAATAGTCTGGCAAGTAGGCATGAAAACAGGCAAATATCCCAAACCAAAAATTGACACATCAAAATAGCAAAGCACACAAGAAACAAAGGGAATAAAAATAGTACAGAGGTCAAGTAGGAATATTACATTTTCCTTGTCTCAATACAATTATTGCATTGCAAGGAACTCCATACAATAGGTGAGATAACTGATTAGATTTAAAAATAGGATGTCTGTTACTTGCTTTGTGCTCTCAACAACCTAAATAACAAGTATTAATTCAGCTTCTTTGATGACTCAATAGATAAATGGATAGTGCAGTAAAAACTCAGTTAATCAGCAAAAATTACAGATTAATTTTATGGATTTTGACAGGAACAATGTCAAAATAGAGCAGTGCATCATATGTAAGAATAATCTTAATCCAGCCAAAGCTTCTTAACCATATAACGATATAACAATTACAGCACGGAAACAGGCCTTCTAGGCCCTTCCAGTCCGTGCCGACCATTCATTTTCCCCTAGTCCCATCTACCTGCACTCAGACCATACCCCTCCATTCTATACCCATCCATATACCTATCCACTTTACTTTTAAATGTTAAAATCGATCCTGCCTTCTGCAGGAAGATCATTCCACACAGCCACCACTCTCTGAGTAAAGAAGTTCCCCCTCATGTTACCCCTAAACTTCTGTCCCTTAATTCTCATGACATGCCCTCTTGTTTGAATCTTTCCTACCCTCAATGGGAAAAGCTTATCCACGTCAACTCTGTCTATCCCTTTCATCATTTTAAAGACCTCAATCAAGTCCCCCCTTAACCTTCTGCGCTCCAAAGAATAAAGACCTAACTTGTTCAACCTTTCAATAAAGACCTAACTTGTTCAACCTTTCTTCTTCTTGAAACTTTGGCTAAAGTTCAATAAGAGAGAGGCCTGACTTCACAATTCCCCAGTTAAATAGATTCATACATAAATAGGCTGTTTCTACTAAAACATAGGTACTGAAAAGGTGAATTAAAAACTGCATTAAATAATGAGTCGATCATGTCTGAACAAATTTGCATTTTCGGTCAGTCATATAGTACGGAAACAGGCTAATTAATTAGTTTAGTTTATCAGTTTAGTTTATTGTCACGCGTACCGAAAAAGTGAAAAGCTTTTGTTGCATGTTAACCAGTCAGCAGAAAAACGAAATATGATTACAATCGAGCCATTTACAGTGTATAGATACATGATAAGTGCGTGTGTGTGTGTGTGTGTGTGTGTGTGTGTGTGTGTGTGTCTGTGTGTGTCTGTGTGTGTGTGTGTGTGTGTGTAACTTTTTTAACCTCTCTCATTTATCATATTGTTTACAGTGTACTATGTTTACATATTCTGTTGTGCTGTAACAAGTAAGAATTTCATTGTTATATCTGGGACATATGACACTAAAACACTCTTGACCTTATCTATGCCCCATAGATTTTATTCACTCCTCAGTTTCCTGTTCTCCAATGTATTAAATCCAAGCCTGCCAAACCGGTTCCGAGAGTTCAGGTCCTCAAATCGTAGCAACAATTCTCAAATCTTCTCTACACTCTTTCCAGCTAAATGACATTTTTCCTAGAGCAGGGTGACCTAAAACTGAACATAATATTCAAAGTGCAGCGTCATCCATATCTTGTATTATAACATCTCAACTTCCACTCTCAATTTCCTGACTGATGGAGACAAGCATGCCAAAAGTCTTCTTCATCACTTCTTTGTCAATCTGAACTACCACATTTCGGGAAATATGTACTTATACTCCGTACATTCCTTCTCTTTTATCACACTCAAGTCCCTACTGTTCATCATGAAGGATCTGCCCTGGATTAGCTTCCCAAAACGCAACACTTATCCAAACTAAACTCCATTCCTTGGCCCATTTCCCCAGCTGATCAAGATCCTGCTGTAACTCTTAATAACCATCTTTACTGTCCAACATATCAACTTATTTTAGTATCATCTGCAAAATTACTGACAACATATTGTCTTTCTGCTGATCGGTTAGCAAGCAATAAACAGCTTTTCACTGTACCTCGATACATGTGACAATAAACTAAGCTGAACTAAACTGCATTGAACTAGTACAATTACATCCAAACCTTTAGCTTAGTTTAGAGATATAGCACGGAAACAGGCCTTTCGGCCCACTGGGTCCGTGCTATCCTACACGCATTAGGGGAAATTTTTACATTTTTACCAAGCCAATTTTACCTACAAAACTGTACGTCTTTGGAGTGCGGGAGTAAACCGAAGATCTCGGATAAAAAACCCACGCAGGTCACAGAGAGAACGTACAAACTCTGTACCGACAGCACCCACAGTCGGGATCAAACCCAGGTCTCCGGTGCTGCAAGAGCTGTAAGGCAGCAACTCTACCACTGTGCCCTGACATAGGGCTTTTGATATAGACAGAGCTGCCAAGTTTTGTCAGAGCATTTCAGTATTCTAGTACCTGAAAACCAGTATTTTGCTGAGGAAATCAGTATTTTAAGATGGTGTCATTTTGCTGAAAAAAAATATTTTTTATGTGCGGTCATACCCATGAAAGAGTACAAGAATGCATAACTTTGCTACCAATTGACATGCCTGTTACACACCTTACTTGTCAGTGCATTCATTGCCATCTCTTTGTATACTTCTGTTTGAACGGCTGCTTCCTGCTTTTAGCACCAGATGATGATGTAGAAGCCATTTTGGAAGCCTCCCTCTCCCTCCCTCGCTCTCTCTTTCCTCTCTTTCCTTCCCTCCCTCCCCCTTTCCCTCCCTCTCTTCCTTCCAATTTGTCTCCCTCCCTCTCTTATTCCGTCCCTCCCTCTCTCCTCCTTCTCCCTCCCCGAACAATCTGTGACCCATAGGTGTGGCCATAGGGCTATGTGTAAAGCCCAAAGCGCTATGTGTAAAGGCAATAGCGCTCCAGTTGGAAGCACTATAATTAGAACCCATAGCGCTGTTCGTTTAAATTCCCACGTGCTAAACTGACAGCGCTGTTTAAACCTGTAGCGAGACAGGCAGATCAAAGCGTACAAAAATAATCACCCAGATCTTGAAATTTAAATTACTAATAGATTTAATCTGCTTTAATTTTTAGAGTTACAGTATGAATTTTTATATCCTTGGACTTTGATCTATTTTATTCCAGTGACTGTCTTTTCTCATCATGACTCATAGTAAAATGTCATTACAGTGGTGACAACATTAGAATTAGTGGCAGGTTAAGTTAGAATAACACAGAAAACTGGCAAAAAATAATTCGACCGATTGTGCATCAGGACACATAAAAACAATGGCAGTGGCAACAAAAATTAAGGAATTAATCACAATAGTGGTTTAAAAGATTGCTGCAATCATTACTATTAAAACATAAGTACTTGTGCCAAGATACCAGGATAAGCACTCAACCAAGAAAACCAAGCCCAAAGCCAAAGTAGTATCTAAATTGCTTATAGACTTATGCTAAGGACAATAACTAACTCCATAAGCACTAATAAGCTACCTACATGTTAAAAGCACACAAAACGATTGTGTAGATGTATATCATTGGGGTTATCAAGTGGGCACCTCCTTTCATTGGTTTTTCGTTGAGTTAGGCCCACAACACCTCAGGAAGGCTCAACAGTTGGCTACTTAAACCAGGAAAAAATTTGCAAGGCAGATCTTTTTTTTGCCTTAGTAATAAATTATGTCTCCTACCAATTATAGGATGAACCAACCACAAACAACACTTTCAAAATCAACAATTTTGTTAGTGAGCTCATCGCGAATTGTGCATTTGTACATTAAAAACATGCTGCCAATCTTTGCAACCAAGAATGTATGAAGAGAGTGTCAGGCAAACAAATAAAATTCTATATGGATATCTCAAAACAGGTTTACTGGAGACTCAAAAAAGGCATTGAACTTCTGCATGTCAGGTAACAAACACAAATTTAAAAAACTTTCAGATTATTTTTACCATACTGAATATATCCAAGTAAAAGATAAACAAAGATAGGTTTGTAAATTTTACTTTCAAAACATGATCTTGAGAATTGTTAATCTCACAAAAAAACAATGATTGTAGATTTCACTTTGTGGATAGCTGCAAGTTTAAATCTACAAAACTGCAAGCTGTGTTCACAATTTTCAATAATTATAGATCTAGAAAAATCCAAGTAACCTCTTCAATTAAGCTCATTAACAAATATCGTCATCTGCAAATAGGGTAAAAAACTCACCGACTGCCAAGCAATAGACTCCATGATCCGGTGTTCACATCTTTCCACGTGCTTGATCATCTCTCGGGTTAGATTTGGTTCTGCTTTAATGAAGCTCTCGATAACTTTATAAAACTCATAAGCCTTTATGTTGAATACGCGAAGGATCCAGGGAAAGGAAAGGTCAGTTTCTGCTTGAATGCTGCTCTTCGATGAAACATTCCCTATAAAGAAAATTAAAAGTGTTGTACATCCAGTAATTCGATAAATGTGCAAGCTACCTTATTTACATTTGATGTTTTATGTTATCTTTTTTAAAGTTTTAGCATCCCTTTAAAGAAAAAACTTACCACCCACACTAACGATTAAGGGCCACTCATCTCTCTAGAGCCTCGGATATTTCCGCTTGGAATGTCAGAGGGATGGGACTATAAACTAGCATGGAACAGCTTTCAAAGAATAAGGCAAAGTACCAAATTACTCAATTATTGAGATACAGCGACATAAATATTCCCATGTTATTCATGAAGTAGGGATAGGAAGCTCCATTACTAACCTGGGATAGGTCAAAACAGAAGTCTATCCCATTTTGAAACATCACATCAATATTGTTCCAGGAACAAGGACATGAGGGAGTGGACAAACCACGTTAAACAAACAGGTAAACACTTCATAAGACCATGTGATAGGAAAAGATTTAGGCCATTTGGCCCATCAAGTCTACTCCGCCATTCAATCGTGGCTGATCTATCTCTCCCTCCTAACCCCATTCTCATGCCTTCTCCCCATAACCTCTGACACACGTACTTCGATAGATTTTTGCAAAGCTAACATTTTGAAGGTTCAAACAAGTCAATGTGAAGAAATCCAAATGATGTGCATAGAAGAGCATATATTTCATATATTTCTATATAAATGTCAGCATGTTTGGGATTTCCACTTGTGTGCCGAAATGGATAACTCTCAAACTTGCTGTTAGCACTTAACCAGTGACTCAATTACTAGACACCACTGCTGGAATCCAGCATTAAGGCACAGTTTTGTGGAAATTCCAAAGTTTCTACTCCAGGGAATCCACTCAACCTACTGCTTTCACAATGCTCCCAGTAAGAGATCTGTGCAAGGTTAATTGCAACCATGAGCCACAAGTACTGGTACTTAAACTCTATGGGCTCTCTGGTAGTAGCTAGTGTTTAATGATTTTGGAAACTGGATTCTATAAGTGTCCTACATGGAGGAACTGAACAAGATAAAAATTACTACTTCATTTCTAACTACCGAATATATTACATAACAGCACTTGGCAGAGGGTGGTGTAACAAAATTAAACTTAATGACAGCAAAACCGTCACATAAAGTCCAATGACTTTAAAAGAAAAAAACTTTATAAAACACATTGTCAACATATGCTTCAGAGTTGGAAAATTGCAGATTTCAAATCCTATTCTGAAATGTCGCAAACAAATTTATGGAATTACGTAAGGAAAACATTTGACCCACTGTGCCGGGTTGTTCTTCAACAGACCTACCACCAAGTCCCATTCCCCTTGTTTCACCCACCCACCTAAATGTATTATTCTACTTTCTTTATAAAAGCTAAAACTGAACCTCCTTCTACAACTTGTTTAGGGACTACATTCTAGAACACAATTATTTGCCTTGCTCCCCCATATTTAGATAGTTACATGGTATCAAGACAACAACCTCTCCATCAATGTCAGTGAAACAAAAGAGTTACAGTGCCCTACATTATGGAGGGCCCTTGGTAGACGACGATAACATGGTTGTGCAGTCTCATGTCTTGTGGGATGAAGTGTGGCTGATGAGTCCGATGCGCAAGCCACACACATAGGAGCAGTGGGGACACATGAAGGCCGCTGTGAGTAGATTTAGGGTTGCAGCCTTCCTCCTGTCTCTGACACTAATGACACTCTGACACTAACGACACTCTGACACTCTGACCCTGTCTCTGACACTAACAACACTCTGACACTAACGAGTCAGCTTTGGCGATTATCTTCGAAACTGCTGACCACCTTCCTAATTGTTGTACGCCAGCCAGTCATGTCACTGGCATGGGTTTCCAGTTTATTTGGGGCTAGGTCTGCGTGCTGGAGGTGGTCCGTGATACAGTCTTTGAACCGTTTCTTTGGGCGCCCTGGGTTCCTTTGACCCTGTGACAGAATTCCGTACAGGAGTTGACGAGGTATCTGGGATGCCATCCAGATCACAGGGCCTGTCCATCGAAGCTGGGCCTTTATGATCATTGCTTCGATGCTTGGAAAGCCTGACCGGTCCTGCACCTCTCAGCACACAGAATAATAAACCAATGTCAATAAATCTTCTGAATTTTTGCCAATGCTCTTTTGTTTCCTTGTTTATTCTTAACCTATCCAGAAGATTGCATAGCTACAGAGAACATAAAACTACTGTGCAGGCTTGATGCCATCATTTTTGTACATCCATGGTACAAATATCTATATACTTTTAAAACTCTGTGTGTGTGTGTGTGTGTGTGTGTGTGTGTGTGTGTGTGTGTGTGTGTGTGTGTGTGTGTGTGTGTGTGTGTGTGTGTGTGTGTGTGTGTGTGTGTGTGTGTGTGAGAGAGATCGCGAGAGCGCGAGAGAGAGAGAGGTATCTCCTCGAAAACGCAGATTTTTACCACTTCGGTAGGGATTTAACTAGGAAGAAATGAAGGTCTCTACGCACACAGCTCTACTGCTTTCCAGCAATGTTTATGCATAGTGACCTTTGACATAGGCATGCACAGTCGTTATACCAAACTCGCTTATTATACTTCAAGTCAGGTTACTTCATAAGTAGAGTTCAAACTATTAGTTTGAATATCTTATGCATCTCGGAGTTAGAATCAGTCCACCATGTCCATGCCGACCTTCATGCCTATCTATACCACTTGTCTGCATTAACTCAACATCGCTCCTGCCCTGCTCATAAATCTCAAACTCATAAGCTTACTTTAGTCCAAGTTTTTCTTCCAACATTCCTTTTGATATTCCATCCTGTGCAAAAATTCTTGGCATGATTCATTTTACTTAGGAATTAGACAAGTGGAATGACCAACATCACCTAATAGCTAAAGATAGACTAAAAAAACTGGAGTCACTCAGCAGGTCAGGCAGCATCTCTGGAGAGAAGGAATGGGTGACGTTTCAGGTTGAGACCCTTCTTCAGGAGGGTCTCGACCTGAAACGTCAATCCATTCCTTCCCTCCAGAAATGCTGCCTGTCCCGCTGAGTTACTCCAGCTTTTTGTGTCTATCTTCGATTTAAACCATCATCCGCTGTTCCTTCCTACACATGTTCCTTCCTACACATTCGTGCAGTTCCTTCCTGCACATTGACCAGTATAATCTGTCAGCCTGTGTTATTTCAGGAACTGCTTTTATAATTCGTTGATTGCTTATTATTTTACCACACCAAAGATTAAAGAGTGAACTTTGGTATCATGGCCATGTGTAACATGTTAGTCCATAAAACTCATGAGCCCCACACTTGAACTGCACAACTGATCAGAATGAAAAAAAATGTTTAGTCACAGAGTGCTCACTTCTGGATGATCAAACTTTGAAACATTCTAATAGCTAAGATTGTTT
The DNA here is from genome assembly GCA_963514005.1 of Raja brachyura. The sequence continues at coordinate 29,540,900 of OY740792.1, forward strand.
GCAAGGAATTTCTTTAAATTAGTGTTTTATTGGAAAAAACAAATTATTTAATGTCAAAAGTTTTGGTTTGGTTCGCCCCATGATGCAATAATTCCGCTTAATCCCTGACGTTTGAAAGCTGAACAGTATCTACATGGTAACTACAAAAGTCAATACAGGTTGTACAAAGATTTTCGGGCAACTGATGGACCCACCCCCTATAATCTGGACAAAATTACGAGAGTTCATTTGAAATATCCTGAGTGGCCTCAGGTGGCATGGCGTGTGCTCTTTCGAAGTCAAAGTGTTATTTGTTTACATATAAACATTGAAATCCCTCCTTGGCCTTGTCTAATTCTATCGTTGCTGGTTCAATGTTTAAGTTTATCATGTTTCCACTCTGCCTGGCCTCCACATACCTCCCCACAGCCTCTCCTCCCACCATTCTGTTTAATTTTCCTCTTACTCTGTGGAACACTGATTTCCTGTCAAGTCTTCTCTAATTTTCTGGGCACCTTTAAAAGCCTTCTTTCCAAAGTCTCTTTTCAACTATAATCTCAATCTTCTCTCCTAACTGTGTCGCAAAGATGATACAATAAACCCTAATTTTAATAGATCTCATAACAGATGTCAGATGCAGATGCAGCGATGGGCCTGCCAAACCATTGCCGGCTCCCACTGTCTTACCGGCCATTTAGAGACCCTGCTTCCAACCCCACACCGACCAGCGAGCCCTTCTTAGCCCACCACACCTGTTGTTGCGGCTCACATAGTAGCCCCTGGCGACGGCGCTTTCTTTGGGCCATCGCAAACGACCAATGTGCTCGGCCACTGTGGGGCTCCAATCCCTCTAACCTTCTGTCACTTCCAAGGTGGACTCTGTCGGCAACTCTGGGCGAGGAGGATGCGGCGGGTGGGGGGAAGAGGCCAACTGGACAAAGCGACGGGAGGGGGAGGCGGCCTAGCGGAAAGGCAGACAGGTAGAAGCAGCAGCTGGTGGAAGCGGTGGACGCCCCATAGCAACCAAGCGCGTTTGTCGTTGGCGGCAGCCCGAAGAAAGCGCTGTCGCAAGGGGCTACAACGCAACAGCAGCTGTGTCACTGGACTGTGCAGTAGATGAAAAATAATTATCTGATGCACCTTGCCAGTTGGGAGTGAGATTGGAAGCCTGGGTTCTAAACAGCCGCGAAGACGGTGGTAGCCAGGGATGGGCCGGCAGCTCAATTTATTCAGTTTACATTTTATATTTGTTGCATTTAAGTTTTTGGCACTCCATGGTGCTTTAGAGACATGGGAGGGGTGTCATTGGGGGCCAGGGGTGTATTGTCGTTTCATTATCATGTGACCTCTATTGGTACGGAAAACATGGTAATCCAGAAAGGCGCTGGAACTGAGGGGACCGGAAAATCGGTTTTCAATCTGTACCATTAAATGCCTTGATAGAGCAATTTCTTAATTTTTCAACCACGGAACTGATGTAACCGAATGAAACTACCAAGAGATTAGACCATATTTTCAATATTCCATATAATTTTGTAATAATTCTGCTGCAATGATTGAATAATATAGGATTTATTATAATTCCACGTGTTAGCATTACTGCTAGCAATATTACGATTAAACTGCCTCATCTCTAATGCAAGAAATTTGACAGCTTTAACTGCCAAACAGGGGACCAAAATGGAAAGAGAGGAAAGTAAAAACCCATGAATTCCAGAGAATACAAGTCAACCTATTGTAGAATCAAGAAACTGCAGATACTGGTTTCCAAAAGAAGACGTAAAGTGCTGGAGTGACTCAGCGGGTCAGGCAGCATCCCTGGAGAATAGTGATAGGTGACGTTTCAGGTCTGGGCTCTTCTTCAGACTGATGTTTGAAGAGGAGACCCGACCTGAAACGTCACCTATCCATCTTCTCCAGGGATGCTGCCTGACCCAAGACTTTGCGTATTTTTTTCCAATCAATCTATTAGCTGATGGACACTAAAGAAGAGGAAATGAAAGTGTATTAAGATAGAACTGAAAGGCTCATATTACAAAATGTTTACAATAGAAAACTCATTCATATACTTACTGGCCATTCCATATGTGGTCATAACAACTTCTACGGCACAGGTTAGAAGAGATCCATGAAAAGTAGCATCATTCAGCAACTTGCTAAAAATACAGTACATGTGATAGATTAGATCCTAGTTTAAAAAACAGAATGATATTAAGATTTTTTTTTAATCTGTAAATTTACCTAAAATTTTGGACAGAAAGACGCTTTTCTTCCTGCAAGTATCAAACAGAGAATAAATTTGAGCACATCTGAGAACACAGCAGTTCAGAAATGTTAGTAAAGCAATGACTGTAACTGTAATGAGGTAAAGTTTTTTGGACCAAAGATTGAGTAAAGAAAATGAGTTGTTAACATTTATTAAAATTGCTGCAGATTAAGGAAGAACCAGATTGAAGGGAAACAACTTCCTGACTGTGTCCTCACCAATCGATTTGTGCTGGGTATAATTACATATATTATGAGTAAACATATCACAGTCCTTAGTGACACCCATGTGTGTTAAATAAAACATTCGGTACAGATCCTTGCCATTGATAACTGAAAATTCATGAATCGCCTTGGGATCTATCACAGGCAAAAGTAACAGGATTTTAATTTACTTTAATTGATAACTTTCTAAGTCTTTCACTTTACAATTATCAAGTCAGGAGACCAGCTTGACCTCAGTAACAAATTGAACCAAGCATACTTAAAAATAAAATGAATGTGGTGAACTGCAACACATACCTGTCAAAAAGGCAATACAGCAAGTAACAGACAGAGTTGTGCAACCCCATAATCAATTAATCAGACAAAAGCACCGCTGACCTGACATATCCAGGTTTGGTTAGTTGTGGACAATTAAACCATCCTGAATAAAATAATCAAAAAACGTTTCAGCCAAGCACCAGGGGAATGATCCATCTTGGTTTATTGGCAAAGACACAGCCAACACAGATCTGATTTTCATGTGATACAGAAAAAAAGCTGAGGGCACAAAGGACAAAGGACATTTATTATCACATACACCCATTGGTGTAGTGAAATTTGACTTGCCATGCAGCACACAAATAAAGATAAGACACATCAAGAAATGTAACAATAAGCATAAAAACATCCGCCCACAATGGTTCCCACTGTGGGGGAAGGCAGCAAAGTCCAGCGCCATCCCCAGTTCACCCATAGTCGGGCCAATTGAGGCCTCCGCAGTCGCCGCTACGGCAGCCCGATGCTTCAGGCCCTCTCGCCGGATGATGAAGCTCTGGCGTCGGGTGAACGCTCTTAGCGGCTTGGAGTGTCTGGGGCGGCCGCCTCCTCCCCGGAGATAGCAGCTCCCAAAGTCCACGGGCCGCGCCAGTCCGAGCTCCGACTCTGGCGACGTCGTCGTGAGATCCCAGGCTCCGCGGTGTTTAAAGCTCGGCGCCGTCCGCGGCTGGAAGCTCCACAGCTCAGCAATGTTGGAGTCGGCGGTCCCAGCCCTCCGGAGCTTACCGCACAGCGACCCGGGTAAGGCATCGCCCGCTCCACGATGGCGCCCCAGCGCTGTGCCGCCGCCGAAGTCCCGGCCGGTCCCGGCAGGAAACGCCGCTCCAGACTGCCGGTAGGCCGCGAAGAAGGGGCGAAAACACGGCTTGGAGAAAAGCCACATCTCCGAACAGGTAGGTACTGAGAAAAATAGTTTCCCCCTTTCCCCCCACCCCCCACATAAAAAGACTAAAAGACCTCCAAAACAAACACTTTAACTAACTAAAAATAAAAAAGAATGCAAAGACTAACAGCTGCTGGCAGGGCAGCCATACTCGACGGCGTCCCCTGCACTGGTTATAGGAAAGGCTATGGTATCAGATCACACCCTAGTTATGGCGCTGAACACTTGGACAAGAACAAGCTGAGTCTCTAGTCAAGTTATCCTAATGCAAAAATAACACACTCATCTACTTCAAAACATCGACATTTATGACGTGCATCCCTGTCCACCAAAAAGGATCAAATCTAATCCAGCTAATTACTGGTAAATGGAAATCAAAAACTACAGATACTGAAAGTTTAAAATAAAAACACTGAACATGTCAGACAGTATTTTCTATTCTAGAATGACCAATTACTATTCTTAATTAGTTGTGTGATGGATGTTGTTAAGTAGCAGTTACTAATGCTCACTAATGTTCACATTTTAATTTCATCTAATACAGATCTCCAAACTTCCAGTTGACCTGAAACCAGGACAAAACAGCTAAGAGCTAAAGATAAGGTAGAAAAACTGCCTTAACATTACAGCACCATTGACTGAGTTTGGAATCAAAGAGCATTGGTAATATCAGGTTTAAAACACTCCACTGGCAGGAAACATACTTCACATAATGTTGGTACAGTAAACCCATGTTATAACGGACCATAAGGGGTTGGGAGAGTGGTATCCCTTATTGCCAATTGTCCGTTATAAACGAGTAATGTGTTAGGATTGTATGTAGTTGAAATAAAGAATCTCAGATGATAGTTAATACACAAAAGGACATAAAATGCTGGAGTAACTCAGCAGGTCAGGCAGCATCTCTGGAGAACATGGATAGGTGACATTTGCTCACGATGGAAAAGTGTTCAGTTCCACTTGCATTTCCCCAGAAAATGCATGCAGAATGCCATTGGAAATGTACAAAACTCCCTGTCACACTACTCATGCTAGACTTTAATTCCATATTTTCTTAATTTGGGGCTACTGTTGAATTTGATCATGTCTCTAGATTGTTAGTTTCGACATTTGGATTACTTTCTTGATATGAGCATATTGTTAAAGGATCTGTAAATATATTAGTTGTTTAATTAACCATACAACAATTACAGCACGGAAACAGGCCTTCTCGGCCCTTCCAGTCCGTGCCGACCATTTATTTTCCCTGAATTGTATCTACACAAGGTATAAAATGGGGTATTCTACTTGTAACTAATTAATTTAGTTTTGCTGCCTTGATCTTTATCAATTCATTATCAGTTCTTTATCAATGAAGACACAACTGCAGTAGGATCAAACATCATCTGCTTTATGTGATTCTTAACTACATAAAGACGACTTCATCTTTTGGAAAACACAGCAATGTTCAATTTCTCACAAATTTTTAAGTTATCTAACCCAATTTCATGAATATATTTACCAAACAACATGAGGCAGTCAAATTTAAATAAAACAGCTGCCAAAGACATTTGCCTATAACTGAACTTTATATATTTAAAATAGCAAAACTTCTTCCACTTCCACTTCTACCGTTAAAAATTCCTGCCATCATTGTAATAAAAAAAACTTACCGATTTCAACATGGATTCCATAACTCTATAGTACAACCGTACACCAAGATTATATCTCTGAAGATTACAGAATGAAATAAATTAATCAATTTGAAGTACAATCAATATAAATAACAAAACAATGAAATCAACAAAATATTATATTTATACCTGTGATCCAATCTCAGCCCATTCTTCTCCCATAGCCCGAGCAAATTTTTCCTGAAACTTTTGACCCAAATTCTCCACTCTTTTAGTAATGTTGGTGGTGGGGTTTATTGTACAATTCTGAAAAAAAGTAGAACAATGCTGCACCTAATATTCTGGTAATGTAAAACACAAGCTTATGCAATGTCTCAAAAACTTGTAATCTTTCACCTTTAATTTATTAGACTAATTTCAAGAATTTTAGAAACTCTCTTTGCTTCTATAAAATAAATCACAAGCACTGGAAAGCAATGGTCTTTTCTCGTTTAGAGCGCAAATGCTACAAGGAGTATTTATAACCTGGAATTCTAAATACAACTTATTTAAACTAAATACAAACCGCATAGTGGGGGGTGTGGTCAACAAATTGCAAATATATGGATGAAGTTAAAGGGAGTGCAGTAGTGGTTACTGAAGTCTTCACAAGTAATAGGGCAGAAAGTTTAAGAAGGGATAAGAGTCCAAGGTCAGGCAAAATGGGGAACAATACGAGAAGAGGGATAGTGAATATTGAACTAAAGGTGTTATATGTGATTGCATGCAGTATATGGAACAAAGTGGATGAGCTTACAGCAGTTAGCAGTTGGTAGGTATGACGTTGTGGGCATCACAGAGAAGTGGTTGAAGGAGGACCGGAGCTGCGAGCTGAATATCCAAGGTTACACATCTTATTGGACAGAGATGCAGGGTAGCTCTGCTGGTAAGGAATGAAATTCATTTCTTAGCAAAGGATGACATAGGATCAGAAGATGTAGAATCCTTGTGGGTAGAGGTAAGAAACTGCAAGGGTAAAAACCCCTCCAAACAGCAGCCAGGATATAACATACAAATTACATCGAGATACAAACGGCATGTAAGAAAGGCAACGTTACAGTGGCCATGGGGGATTACAATATGCAAGTGAAGGGAAGGAATTTGTAGAGTGCCTATGGATGGCTTCTTAGAACAGCTTGCAGTTAAGCCTATTAGGAAAAAGGCAATTCTAGACTTGGTGTTGTGTAACAAACTGCATTTGATTAGTGACCATACGAGGTAGTGACCATAATATGATAAAATTCAGTCTGCAGTTTGAGAGGGAGAAGATTAATTCAGATGTGTCGTTATTATTGTTGCATAAAGGTAACTACAGAGGCATGAGGAAGGAGCTGGCGAAAGTTGATTGGAAAGGGATCCTAGCAGGGATGACGGTGGAGCAGTAAAGACGCAGAATCTGTTTCTCCAAATGATAAAGAAAGATTCTACGGGGAGAATAGAGGCAGCCGTGGTTGATAAGGAAGTCAAAGACAGCATAAAAGAGAAGTCATATAATATTGCAAAGATTAGTGGGAAGAGATAATTGGAAAGATTTAAAAACCAACAGAAGGTAAATATTAAAACAATATAGGGAGAAAAGATGAAATACGAAGGTAAGCTAGCCAATACAATAAAAGAGAGCAAAAGTTTCTTCAGATACATAAAGAGTAAAAGAGAGGCAAGACCATAGGAAATTGATACTACAGAAGTAATAATGAGGAATAAAGAAATGGCAGATGAATTGAATATGGTTTTTTGATTCAGTCTTCATAGTGGAAGACACCAGCAATATGCCTTAAATTCAAGAGAGTCAAGGGGCAGAAGTTAATGTTGCTTTTAGTAAGGAGAAGGTACTTGGGATGCTGAAAGGTTTGAAGGTGGATATGTCACCTGGACCAGATGACTAAACCCTAGGGTTGTGAAAGAGGTAGCTTTAGAGATTGTGGTGGCATTAGTGGTAAACTTTCAAGAATCACTAGTCAGGAATGGTCCCAGAGGACTGGAAAATTGCAAATGTTACTTCTCTATTCAAGAAAGGAGTTAAGCAAAAAAGGGGAAACTATAGCCTGACTTAAACCCGTCTCATGGTGCGAGTCCACCCACAAGTGATCCCGAGTTAAAAACAAATCAAACTCGTGGTAATCACGTAGAATTAACGTAGCGGGAACATCGGAACTCGTGGGCGTAACTTAGCGATTTGCAACACTAACGGCAGGTACTCGGGAAACGTGTTAACTCGTGAAAAGTTTTCATCATGTTGAAAGATTTCCACGAGTCAAATATACTCTTGAAGGAAAATGTTGATACTTTTAAACTCGTTGTAATAGCGTAGTAGCCCGTGAGTTTACCATGGTGACTCGTGAGTTTGGCCTGAGTTAACAAGTTAACTGAGTTAACCGAGTTAACACGGGACGCGTGAAAAGTGACCTTACTGAGGGTATTCCCACGTATATAAAGCAGAGAGAAACATGTGTTCTACACGGCTCTGCATGATGTTTGAGAATGGATTCGATGGTTTGTACCCATTCCCCCTCCGTACCCACCCACCCAGACCCCTCCTCATTACAGCGGCGGAAGCGACATTTCCAAGAGAATGGGGCAAAGCTGGGATGGGAGCAGGGCAGATGAGGCGCACCAAAGGGCCAAACAAGTTGATGGCTGCAAGGGGCAGGCGGCAGAGGTCTTGTGCCCCAGCGAGGTAGACCGCTCTTCCCCCTGCTAATGCACACACAGAAAGAGAGAGATTAGTTTGGTCGGTGGGGGCGCTGCAAGCTGGCAGCCCTGTCAGCAGCGTGTTAGTCTTTTCAACTTTTTTAATTTTTTTAGTGTGTTTTAAACTATGTTTTTAATGTTTCTTAGTGTGTCTTGTGTGGGGGGTGGTGAAAATTGGGTGGCCTTTCCCGGAGATGCGCCCGGCGCAGCGCAGACTCTCAGCATGGAGTGGGTGAGCCCTAGCTGGAGGGGACGTTCCGTTTCGCTGGTCCGCGGCAGCCTGCAGAGCTCCAGAGCACTCCTGGAGGGGAGCTTCGACTGCCAGCCCTGCGGTCTGCGGTGCTTCTGGCTGCGGCGCGGCGGGTACTTTAAATCTTCCACCGCCGGCCTGAGGCCTACACCAACCTGAAGCCACGGTCTTCGGTGGGGATGAGTCGATTCTGGACTTACCTGGACTTTTACCTGTTTGTACATCTGGACGCCCGCAACGGCGGCTGTGGAGGGTTGAGGTCCCGACCACGGAAGAAAATGGAGGAGGACTGGCCAAATTGTGTGCCTTCCACCACAGTGGTGAATGCTGTGGTGGATGTTTGTGTTCAATTTTTAGTGTGTTTTTGTGTCTTTATCATTGTACCGCTGCTGGCAAATTCATTTCACTTGCACTTTATGTGCAACGCGACGAATAAAATTGATTGTGATTGTTGTGATTGTGATGAGAGCAAAGAGTGATCCCAGCCTAACCCAAGAGCCTTGTCACCCAAGACAGATTAATGACGCCTGCGCATTCCCCACCACCCCCACCTCCCTCCACCTCAACAGCACCAAAGCAGCTGAGGATCTGATGTGCAACTGATGTCACAATCTGATGTGCAACTGATGTGAAAGAACAGCAGCTGCAGCCGGCCGGCACCCGGCATGGACTTCTCACACCCTCACACACGAAAAGTGTGTGCGAATAAACAAAAACAAGGAATAAAACCAAAGCCCGGCTTGAAAGGCAACTAAAAATATATTCCTCTTAGAGCGAGCAGGCGCGGAGACATCCGTCCACATTCAAAGATTTTATCTCCCGTCTCCCCGCAATGTGTAGACCTGGCAGTAAACTCAATTAAAATATAGCAAACCTCCGCCCGCTGGTCTTCTAACTACGTGATGCGAGTTTCAAACAATAAGTATAACTAATAAGTATAATTGTTCTGTGACTGGACGGTGCGCTTTGTAGGTCATATCGATAGATGCGGCCACGCTGAATTCTATCTTTAACTGAAAGCCACAGGATGGAGCTGTCTTCTTTAACACTGTTGCTTCGCCGCCACCTTGCTGCACAATGGCAGTGAGTGTGGGGCCGAGATCCTGCCTAGTTTTTTTAAGTTCTGAAATTGAATAACTTTCAATACTGTATCAGAATATACTTACTGTATGAGATGTTGTCCAGCTCCTCTATTTGATACTTAAAACAGACCTTCATTCACGGTTGGCTCAAGAGTAACTCGGGAGAGGAACCTGGTAACTCGGGAGAGGAACTTGGTATATCGCAGAAATGAGAAGTAAACGAAAAACTGAGACATACACGTGGGAACGCGTTTAAACTCGTGAACATAAACTTGGAATCTCGTAGACAATCACGAGTGTGATTTTTTCTGACACTCGGGATCACTCGTGGGTGGACTCGCACCGTGAGAAAGGGCCATTAAGAGTTTAGAGTCCATTATAAAAGATGAGTACTTGGAAGCACATGATAAAATAGGCCAAAGTCAGCATGGTTATGTGAATGGAATTAATTGCCACAGACGGATGTGGAGGCCAAGTCATCAGATATTGTTAAAGCAGTGATGCTTGATTAGTAAGGATGTCAAAGGTTGTGGGGAGAAGGCAGAATGGATCCGAGGGAAAAATAGATCAGCCATGATCGAATGTAGGAGTAGACTCTGAATGGACTAATTCTGCTCCTATGACATTAACTAATGAACAACTTGGCAATAAAATTTCTACTTGCAGATGCTTGATCTAAAGACATTAATATATACAAGTGAATATCCAGAATCGTTTCAGAATTGACACAGCGGCAAAATTTGCAAATATATTACTTCCTCCTTAAACCAGCCACTCGAAATATACATGTAATTCAAATAGAAATGCTGGAAACTCTCTGCACGATAGACATCAACCGTGGGAAGTGAAACTGAGTTAATGTATTTGATCAAAGAACATTAATCAGAACTGGGAAAGAGGGAAAATTCCATTGAAGAATCTTTGAATCTTGTTCCTGACTTGCTGAGTGTTTCCAGCATTTTCTGATTTTATTTCGGAATTCAAGCATTTACATTTTTTTTTAATTTCCATACATATCTGTGTTAACTCAGAATTGATCAATTTAATCTATGTAAATGGTCAACAGAATGCAAATGTTAGAACATGGCAAAGCATGACTGATGCAATGAAATTTTAATCTTTAGTTAAGTTTTACATTTAGAACTTTAACTTTCTTTACTTTACATTGTTTGTCTGTGGTAAACAAGCCATTTGCCATTAACAGTTTTACAATTAAAAATTGTTGATCTGACAATTGCTGTCACCTGAGGCTGGCAGCACATGCAGCCATTCCTTGATTTATAAAAGGGGTGCATTGAAAATAATTTCACAAATCAAAGAGGTTGGATAAAGTGTATTACGGCTGCTCTGGTACAGTCTATTCCAATTTGTCATAATTAGAAACAGATTTGTAAATCAAAGACATGTACCCAAATGTGTCAAAGAATTACAGTGAAAATTCGCTAATTACATTTTCATAAACTGAGATATACTGTGTATGTAGAGAGCGACAGTCATCTATTCCAACTCTGATTGCAATCTATTGAGTTACAAGGTGCCCCATGTTACAATATATAAAATACACTGAAGGGATGGACTATCCAGAAAACACTCAGCCCCCCAGATAGACCACCGTGATGTCACTGCTTTTGTTCAAGCTCCTGCAACTGGCAGCATTCTCTTTACTTGAAGTTGTTTGGGACTGGGGAAATGTCCTGGAGTTCCCACATTGTGCTGAATTTGTATTCCATGGATCGGAAGTGCCTTGCAACATGGATGAACTTACCAGCCAGTAACATGCCAAAATAATACTTAATTTCCCCGACATCACCTAATTCCCAAATTTATTAAAATCCCGTTTCACACTCTGTAGAAACAACAGTCTATGAAACCGGATTTCATTCTGCTTACTCCCATTTACATTCTCATGTAATATATTATTTACAAAGTAATTCAATATACTTTTGATATATTGCTATATCAACAATTTGCATAAATATATGCAGCATACAAAAATGAACATTTAACAATCAATATTAATGTTCCTGCTAATCAAATATGCATATTTTAATTTATTTACATTTGACAGCACTGCATTTTTTAACATTGCTATAGGCAGTGAAAGAAAGAGTACCGAACCTTTGACCCTCATCTAACATCAACTTACGTTAAAATAGGCTTTAAGAGTTTCTGAAGGTTTGTCATCAGCTGTATTTAAAATCATCTGTAACTGCTGGATGGTGTTCATAGCAGCTCTGTAACAGAAAAAAGGCCAATAAAAAACTTTTCAGTGTGTATTTATTTTCAGGATGTGGGCATTGCTGGCATGGCCAACCTTTATTATCCATACATCATTGCCCTCAAGATAATGGTGAGCTGTCCTCTTGAATCATCAGAGTGGCTCTGGTGAAAATGCTCCCACACGTTGATCGGTAGAGTACATTCCCTCCACAACTCCCTCCACAACTCAAAGTACGTTGATCGGTAGGATGTAGACCTACCAATGATGAAGGGCTAATGATATATTTCCAGGTCAGGATTATGTGCAATTTAAGTGAAAAGTTATAATGTTCCCATGCACCTTCTGCATGTCCTTAGACAGAAATCATAGATTTCAGAATTAACCTAGATAATAACTGCTGCATATTTTAAAGGTACACACTGCAGCAACTGTATGGGGAGGTGGGTGGAAATGTAGAAACTTAATGTTTAGTATCAATGCCAGTCAAGTAGACTGCTTTGTCCTGGATGGTGTCCATTTTGTTGATTCTTTTTGCAGCTGCATATATCCAAACACGCTGCGAATATTTCATTGCAGTTCTGACTTGTACTTTGCAGATGGAGTCAAAAGGTGAGTCACATGCCACAAAGAGTGCCAGTCAATGAGTTATTCTTATAATCCTAGTATTTGTGTAGCTGCTGCAACTGAGATTCTAAGTAATGATGATCTGGCATTTAATGTCGGGGGTCGATAGTTAATCTACCTTGTTGGAGATGGTCATCCCCTATTATCAGCCCTGAATATTGACTAATTCTTGTTGCATGTACGGATGAGTTGTTTTGTTTTCTGTGTTGGAAAGTAGTACAACGACTAGTGTGGGGAAGGGACGGAGAGAGAAGGGATGAAAGGGTTACTTAAAATTAGAGAAATCAACATCATGCCAATGGATTGTATGCTGCCCAAATGAAATATGAGATGCTGCTCCTCCAATTTGTGTTTTCCCTCACTCTGACAATGGAGGAGGCCTAGGACAGAGAGGTCAGTGTGGGAATGGGAAGGGTAATTAAAGTGTTTGACAACTGGGAGATCAGGTAAGTCCAGGTGGACTGAGCGTAGGCGTTCAGCGAAACGATCCCCCAGTCTACGTTTGGTCTTGCCGATGTATAATACTCCACACCTTGAACAACAGATAGAATAGATGAGGTTGGAGGAAGTGCAAGCAAACCTCTGAAAGGACTGTCGGAGTCCTAGGACAGAGTCAGGAGAGGAGGTATAGAGACAGGTGTTGTATCTCCTGTCGTTGCTGTGGAAGATACCTGGGGAGAGGGTGGTTTGGGTGGGAAGGGATGAGTTAACCAGGGAGTTGTGGAGGGAATGGTCTCTGCGGAAGGCGGAATGGGGGAAAGATAAGGACTGGAGTACTATGTCCCTGTTGGGACTGGGGGGAAGGGGGGAGCACGAGCGGAGCTGCAGGGTACAAAGGAGACACGTGCGTGGCCTCATCTATGATAGAAGTGGGGAATCCCCGTTCCCTAAATGTAAATGTGTTGGTTAGCAGATGACACCAAGGTTGCTGAGGTCGCAGACCACGAGGAAGGGTGTAAAAGTATACAGCAGGATATAGATCAGCTACAGAAATGAGCGGAAAAATGGTAGGTGAAGTTGAATCCGAGCAAGTGTGAGATGTTGCACTTTGTGAGGTCAAATGTACCCAGAAAATAGCCAATTAATGGCACGAACCTTAATAGTATTGGTCTAAAGAGGGATCTTGACTCCTTCGAATGCAAGTACAAAGAGTAGTAAATAAGGCATACGGCAGACATGCGTTTATAGGTTAAGGCATTGTGTTACGTAAGAGTCAGGAAGTCAAATGAGATGTGTTACGTAAGAGTCAGGAAGTCATGATGCAGTTTTATAGGACTTTGGTTCGGCCACATTTAGAGTATTGCTTGTAGTTCCGGTTACCCCGTTATAGGTAAGATGTGGAGGCTTTGTAAAGGATACAGAGGTAGTTTACCAGAATGATGCCCGGATTAGGAACTATTAGCTACAACGCGTGGTTAGACAGACTTGAATTGTTTTCTCTGGAGTGCCGGAGAGGAGGGAAGATCTGGTAAAATGTAAAAAAAATTATGAGGCGTAGATAGAACCGTTTTCCCGAGATGGAAAAATAAAATATTGAGGGGCATAGCTATAAGATGGTTAGGGCAAAGTTTAAAATGAGATGTGTTACGTTTTTACCACAGGGAGTGTAAGTTCCTGGAGCGAGCTGTTGGGAGTGGTAGTTGAGGCCAATACGATAGTGGGATTAAGATACTTTTAGATAGGCATATGGATAAGCAGAAAATGGATGGATATGGATGACTAGGCAGATAAGAGATGGTCTCGGCTTCATGTTCGGCAAAGAAAGTATGGGCCAAAGAGCCTGTTCACGTGCTGTACTGTTCTATATTCTGTCTAATGAGATCCTGGTAATTTTTCCACCTCATTTTAAAATGGTAATCGAACAGATCTATACATCTATCATTTTTTTTTAAAGAATATATATTTCAATAACTCTCAAACATGATTATCTTTTGATGGATTAATATGTAAACATATTAAATGTAACCATTACAAGAGAACAGTGAACAGTAGAATGTGGAACGTGTTCTAAAATTTGGAACATTCAGAAATAAATGAATTATTGAGCAGTGGACTGTAAATTTACACCCAAGTACAAGTACCCAAGTACCCGTGTCTGGGTGTGAGTAGCTCTTGGCAGATACTGGAGTGTTTGACAAATTCTATCAGCACGCATTTGGGCAATCTGAAGCTTAAAAATAAGTAACAACAAATTTGATCTAAAATTAGCTGTGGCAGAAAGTAAATGATAATGGTTCAGAGGTGTATTTGTGATTAACCAATGATGCTCCAATGGGCTCAGTACTCAGTAAAAGCAGAAACCCTGACTACACTTAAAAAGTGCGTTGATTTGAAGAGATTAAATCCATAGAGCTATGGACATAATGCTGTTCTCTGTTGTGAATTTTCTATGATTCTTGGGACTTCAGTCATTGTCTCCATAGCACATCTCTGGGTCTCCACGCACTTCCATGGGGAACTATGTAGCCTGTGGGCTGCATGTGGCACTCAATGTTTTTACTTCTGAAGCCATGACAAGTGATGCATGAATGATGGTTGCTGTTAACATCCATGAGCTCATCTCCCACAAAGGAAATTATCCACAAACACTATAATTTTAATGAAATTATCCACAAACGCTATACTCAGCAATAATGACTGAAAAACATAATCAGATTGTGGTAAAAACCCATCTGGTTCATTTACATGGTTCAGAATGGTTATAATTGGTAACTGCTTTTGCTTGCTGCCCAGTTGCAGCAGAACCACTAAACTAAAATACATGAATGAAATCGACCAAAGCATCCTTATCAACCTAGAATTTAGAAGTGCAAAGACTCTCCCAGCCTTGTTGACCTACCAAAGGCCTCCACATGAATATCTGAAAATAGGGCTAGATTAGCAGTGTTGTCTGAAGAAGGGTCTCGACCCGAAACGTTGCCTATCTCCTTCGCTCCTTAGATGCTGCTGCACCCGCTGAGTTTCTCCAGCTTTTTGTGTTGCCCACTGACTACTTAAGCAACACTTGGCATAACCTTACTTACACATGCTTTCAGCATAGTCAGCCTGCCAAACTCTTCCAACACAATCACTGGGTCTGTCCAAACCTATGGCCAAACTCAATGCCAAGACAACAACCTCTCCCTCAATGATAGCAAGACAAAGGAGATTATGATTGATTAGGAAGCAATGCTGCACACGCCCTGAATACATTGATGGCACTGAAGTAGAAAAGGTTGAAAGTTTCGTTCCTAGGAATAAATATCTCCAGCAATTTTTCTGGGACCAGCCACATCAAAGCTATAGCCAAGATAGCACACCAACACCCTTACTTCCTTCAAAGGCTTGGGATGTACACCATATCCCCAACAACCCTCCCTACATCTACAGACACGTCGTAAAAAACATCAGAATACATAACAGCATGGTTTGGGAGTAGCTCCATTCAAGACTACAAGAATATGCAGAGACATGTGGATGTAGTCCAGACCATCATACAAACCAACCTCCCTTCCATTGACTCCATCTACATTCAGGAAACGAGGCCAACTATTGTGAAATGTTTCCATAAGTTTGAGTCAATGTTTACTCACCTATTGCGCAAATCTGGGAGTGCCTGCAGTTTATATTAAAAATGTATTTAATCTTACATTTTCCATCAATGTTCGGCAGCATTTAATCCCAGTGCCTGGTAAAATTGAGCATTGTTGCAAAGGAAATGAATTACCTATTAAAAAATACACAAAGTACAGGTATAACTCAGGCAGCATACCTGGAAATCAAGAAAAGGCTATGTTTCGGGTCGGAAATTTTCTTCAGACTGATTGTAGTGGCTAAATTAAAGAGGTCACAAAATGGAGGATCTTTGTATTTGCAGGGTCTGCTTGACATCTTTCTGCGAAAGTTGCAAGAGTCACAGCTCCAAGTCTGGACCCTAGATGGAAGTTGAGGATAAGGAGAGGTCCAGATGTCCTTACTTTGACAATATGTATAAGGGTTTACAGAAAGAGATAAAAAGTTCTGCAAATGCAATCTAAAAGGATTGGTTTTAGAAGGGGGTGTAAAAATGTATTGTTAATAATGTTGCCGCGTGTTTGTGCTGCTGTCTGATGATTGGTTAAAGTGTGAAACCTTGTTTGAATTGTTTATACAACCTGGGAAAATGCTTAATTACTTTACTTAATTGACTTCCTTCTAGAAGCTTCTGTAGAAACATTGTAATGGGGTATTTTGTAATTGGGTTAGGGAACTGTCAATAACTGTATAATGTGATCTATATATGCGATTGGCTTGCAGGGGTTGTTGTGTCCCCCCCCACCCACCATATAGCTTTGTGCCACGGATCCGGTGGCCTATAAAAGTGAACCCCATGAGGATCGGAGTCGGTCTTCTGGAGGTGCACTTGGGATCATGTGACCTGCTGGAGGTGTCTGCTCGCACGAGGCAGAAGGGCTTGATCAAGTAGAGACAAGGATTGGATCCGCGGTGGTTAGGTATTGTATAGGGAGTTTGTTTATATCTAGGTAGAATAAAGAAGAGTTGTTCCAGTGCTTGAATCAGTGTTTTACTGAACTAGACTAGGGGGGTAAGCTGTAGGAATGTAATTACATTGGGGGCTCATCCGGGATCTCAACGTACCACCAGACAAACGTTTGCGATCGGGGTGTTGAGTCAATTTACATTGTGAGTGGAGAAATCGGCGCCACGGTGCATCGGTTTTCGCATCGGTTTTCACACTTCGCTGATAGGGATAAATTGATCATTCGCCCGCTTGTGTTGGGGTCCCAACGAGATCTAAAGAACAGAGTGTAGCAAGCACTGAGGGTAGAGGAAAGGGAGTCCTTGCCTAAGGAGAGGGTGGGAGTTAGGCTCACAAGGCTTTTCTCCAGTGGGTTAGAGACCCCGCACCAAGTTAGTCAATAGCTGTTGCAGTCCGGTACCATTGATTTGGCCTGGCACCAAAAGGGTAGTTGAGGGTTTATAGTCCCTGCTCAGACTGGGATATCCGAATTGGCTGGGGTATCTGAATAAGTAACATTGCGAAAGTGGAGAAGTACTGTATCGCTGCTGAGAGTGCGATTGGATAGGCACTTTAAAAATTGGCACCGAATTCCAGTGTGAAGCGGACAGGTGCTGAAGCCCAGTACCAAGCAGGTTGAAAGGAAGAAGCCCGTGGGGTGAGCCTATGAGGGAATAGTCCCCGTCTGTGTGAGTAGTATCTAGAACTTTGGAGAGGGAGGGATTCCACAATGGTACTGGGAACTCAGTGATTGGAGTATAATTGGCTGAAAATACTTGTGAACAACACCGAGAAGTTCAATTAAAGATGTGTCGATTCTAAATTTGAATTTGAATTTGTGTGGGAAGGAAGCTAAAAGACGATTGGATAAGAGAATAAGAGTGAGAGTAAAGAGTTAAATTTATCAATCCAAATTTACTAAATTCAGGGCTTCATATTGAAGTACTGGCTCGTTCTATTCCAGGCTCTCATATTGAGAACTGGATACTGTAAAGCGTACATATTTTTCTGGTTAATCTGTGTATAATAAAACATATTGTTGGAATTGTTAATAGTTAAAATTTGTTGATTTACAATTGAAGTGTGTTTAGAAGTGTGTTTAAAATTTTGCTGTTGCTTTATTGTACCTACTGTGTATTGCCTTTGATTTAGAGTTTTAGATACACTATTGTAATAGTGGTTCGAATCGTGACTGTATAGAAACATAGTGTGATTAAGACTGCTATTATAATTGGAGTCCGAATCGTGGCTGTTCAACCAAGGGTTCCTATCCTTTAGATCGCTGGTTAGTACATGTTAGTGGAAGAGTAAACTGAGGCAGAGGAAGAGTACTTGTTAGTGAAGAGTAACTCGATGGGAACTGTAAACCTTAATTCTAAGCATTTAGTGTGAGGAACGAGTACCTGACAGAAGAAGAGTAGTTTGATAGGACGAGTACCGCCTAGTGAAGAGTACTTTGATGGGAAGGTTTTCTGTATCTGGAGGAGAAGTCCGTTGGTTAAAAACAGCACGACAGGGGATTAAAAAATACTTTGATTGTTTTTGGAACTGTGCAGTTAACAAATGCGATATTAAACGAATTCTTGTAATTTACATCGGAGTGTGTTTTTGAATGATAGTAATAAGTTGTTTAGTTTCTTGTCTAAGTACGATTTTGCTCGCATGTTTTGAGCTCATTTGTCTGCGTTTAGATTAAAGTGATTTGAGTGTGGGAGATTTACTGCTGAAGAATGTTTTTGATTGCTCATTGAAGCACCTTAACTTTTTGTCGACCAAAGATTTTATTTGGAGTTGTTCACAGGTTGAAAGCTGCATGAGTTGTGAATTGTGTGAGATTG
Organism: Raja brachyura; assembly: GCA_963514005.1. The sequence continues at coordinate 29,559,423 of OY740792.1, forward strand.
TAAAGGAAGTAGGGTACCCGATTGAAAGGATTGATTGTGTGATTGTGCTGTGAGAAGTGCGAGACTGCCGACGCGCTGTTGACCTTTTGGCCATTGTTCAGGAGCAAGTTTGATAAGTCTAGAGATTGCGAGTGAAGCGCGATTTGCTGGAAGATTGTGTGAATTGCTAAGAGTTTGTGTCCATTGTTAAAGAGTCCGCTCCAATTATTATGTAGTGAGTTTCCACAAAAGGCTGAAAGATTAAATGGCCTGTCCCACCAGCATGCAACTCCATGCGGCAAGCGCGACCTAACATGGTCGATTGAGCCGTCCGACCCACTTCGATCGCCGGAGCCGTATGGAGTTGTGCGGGGCTGGTCAAAATTCCGCGCGGCAACGGCCTGTCGGCCCGCAGCTGCCTCGGCGGCGCATTCACCGCCTGGATGTCATGCCTCCATGTCCCTCTCTGTGTGCCTGTGTCCCTCTCTGTGTGTGCCTCCGTGGCCCCTCTCTGTGTGCCTCCGTGTCCCTCTCTGTGCCCCTCTCGGTGTGCCTCAGTGTCCCTCTCTGTGCCCTTGTGGGACAGACCCTTAAGGAACTTTTCAGGAGCGTTCAATAGGAAATTAGGGGACAATTTATGGACCGAGGGGGGCGTTGGAACAATGAAGGGAGTGAAATATATTGAAAAGATTATTTGGCAGTGTAGTAATAGCGACATAGCGAAAGAATGAATTGGATTATGGAGAAAGTATTATGAAGTGCAGAAAGCTAGTAGAGAAGCTGTGAGAATGGTGAATTTGGAAGAAGCAGCCTCAAAACCTGGAATAAAACTGAAAGATAATGAAGTAAACCGACCTCCAGGCACCAGGGGAGAAGGGTATATAAGTATAAGAGAGGATGTGGATGTATAAGAGAGCATAAGGAACAGAAAAGAGATAGATCTCTTAAAGGAAAACCGATATATTTAGAGTTTAAGAATCCGGTGGTTGGCATTGGCTTTGAAGGTGGAGAAGACGAATATTTGGAAGATTGGGAAAGTGCTAAAATTAGAAGTTCACAGCCTCCACCATATTCGTCTTGCGTTCCCTGGATTTCACCCACACATTGTATAGCTTGTGCACACAACAGACATTCAGAGCCTGCTGCACCTTTAACACCATGTGCATATTCCACAACAAAGCCTGCTTTACAAACAGCAGCAACACGAGTACAGGATTCTTTGACTCCATCCGCTCCACTATTGGCAGATAGTCCAGTAGCTCACAGTGCCAGGGGTAAAACGAACAGGATAGCTCCAGTATTTAAGGAGAGAGAGGTTATTAGAGACATTGTACAATTACCAGAGTATTTTTGCAAGCCTAAACCTGGACGAATTAGACGAGCAGCGAGAGAACAGAGAGAGCCTTTTAGAAGATACCGTGATCCCCCTACTGAACGATAGAAGTACATACCCCCATGGAAACCCAACAAGATGATGGTAGTGTTAAGCAAGATTCCGGATAGAAAGAAGTCACCTGCTTCCTTTGTAGATTACTTAAGAACTACAATGCGTGTGTATCATGCAGAATCCCGAGACCTATGGGCTATGAGACAACAGATGATTACTCCAACAGAACACACCTGATTTTTAGCAGCCTTAGGACATCCAACTCATGAAGCACTGGCTAATGTGATCGCTGATGGTAGAGCATGGGAAGATGCAGTTTTAACTGCACTTACCAATACTCTCCAGAAGCCTACAGATATATCAAAAATTTTGCATGTGAGACCGAAAAAGGGAGAGGGTGCAGATGAATTCTTGGAACGATTTTCTGAATTATATATGGATCAATCAGGGGATCTGAATTTTAGGAATGGGATAAATACTGTGTAATCTTACTGAACTTCTTTCCAACTAATGTGGCAGAATCTATTAAAACTAATAATATGGACTGGTCAGAAAATAGTTCCAGTCAAATGGCCGGATCTGTAAGATACCACTGGAAAGATGTTAAAAAGCAGGATGGTCAGCCTGCAGTGAAAACAAAAACAGAACACGTGGCTAAAAAGGAGGCGCCAAACTCCGACTTTCGACCATAGAGTCCTCAAATGTTAGCAAAGAATGGAATGGGAGAAATTAGAGTTCCAGATTATCCAGATCATTATTACAATAATGCACCTGCCTTAGAACCAATCCTAATGGGACCAAGTGGTAGAAGACATCGAATAAGGGGACCAGATCAGTGTTATACTTGTGGAGGGGCAGGTCACTGGAGTAGGGAGTGCCCAACCAGAGGATTCTTTCACAATAACCCCTTTTCACGTCTATGATTGGCAAATTTAGTGGTGACTGGATGCAAATCTTACGAAGAACCTGTGCTGTCATTACAAGTAGAAGGAAAAATCTGTACCTTCTTGGTGGACACAGGAGCATCTATGTCATCACTCCAATCAATTTACAATCTCCCAGAATCACAAGATGTCCAGAGCCTGTACGGTTTTCAAGGACAAGTCTGCCAGTATCCCATCTCTGAGCCAGTTGAAGTGGTATACAGAGGAAAAGCAATAAAGCATAAGTTTGTGAAAACAACTGATTGGATTGCAATTTGATGGCCAGATTTGCTCTGCGCATTTCAATTAAAGATCGATTGCAGCGATGGTGGGATAGTAGTGACCCCTTGGGCTCACGAAAGACAGTGTTATTCAACAGTGACCCCCCCCCCCAATGGTGGTCCTTAGATCTGGATGAAGAACCTCCACTCGATATTACATTGGCTTACGACAGGAGTGGTAAGGATAGAGAGATGAAAGCCTTCTTTAAACCATATGAACGAAAGAACTGGCAAATCAAAATGTTGGCATTAGTTGAAGGAAAGGTAGGCATTACGGAGTATGCTGAGGTACCAGTGAAAACTATGGAAAGGAACTGCAGGGGTTGCTCCTCACATTACAAGAAAAGTGAATTACCCGGCAAGTGCGAAAGATCTGTGAGCAATGGTGAAACGGGTAATTACCATGGCAGACCCAAATAAATTCGAAGAACAAAATTTGTCTAACCAATATATTGTTCAGTTCCTTAGGCCCCAAGGACAGTTGTTACCCACCTACGTCAGCATCTGGGGAGTGAGGTATGCGAGTATGTGGACCCTCAAGTGTGGGCAGAAGACACAGCTCAGGTAGGATGCGTGAACATCAGTCCCATCCCAGGGGCTCTCCAGAAAAGGGTAACACTGCCTTCAATACAACAGTATCCATTAAAACCACAGGCCAGTAACAGCATAGACAAATTAATTTGGGGGATGCTAGAACAGGATGTCTTGGTAAAATGTCAATCACTCTGCAATACACCAATCCTCGCAGTTCCTAAACCAGGGAAGAAAGGCCAGTGCAGATTGGTCCAAGACCTAAAATCACTCAGTCGTAGAAACACCATGCGCAAGTGCCAAACCCTGCTCACATCCTAGCACTGATACCAGCAGAAGCCACAATCTTCTCGATAGTCGACCTGCAACACATTCTTTTCCTTGCCACTCCATAAGAACAGACAATATTTGTTTGCTTTCACATATAGGGGCCAGCAATACACCTGGACCAGATTGCCTCAGGGATTCATCAATTCGCTTACTTTATTTTCCAGGTGTCTACAAGAACAATTGAGTACTTTAAATTTTAGAAGATCTACTTTAGTGCAGTATGTTCAGGATTTATTAGTGGCCAGCAGAGATGAACAAAGCAACCGTGAAGATACTGCACAATTATTAAATCATTTTGCTAATCTGGGATATGTTGTCTCCCAGTCAAAGGTATTGATGGCCCAGGAGAGAGTAAAATTTTTAGGAGAAATTTTGGCAACAGAAAGGAGTCTAGAAAAAAGCAGACACAAACCAATTTGTGAATTCCCGATTCCTAAAGAAGCAAAACAAATTAGGCAATGGCTTGGTATGGTCAATTATTGCAGACCTTGGATCCCTAATATAGCCTTGGAAACAAAATAGCTGAAACCCTATATGAGCAAAGGGGTTGAATTTCAATTAACTAGGAAAGCACAAGAGGCCTTTGAAAACTTGAAAAAATTGCTGATGCAGGCCTCAGCATTGGGAAGACCATTGTACGACAGACCCATCCAGCTCTACTGCACTATTTTATCTGAATGTGCAACCACAGTTCTGACACAAAAGCATAGGCATAGACCAGTTGTTAAAGAAGGAACTGCAGATGCTGGAGAATCGAGGGTTACACAAAAAGCTGGAGAAACTCAGTGGGTGCACAAAAAGCTGGAGAAAGACCAGAAGCTGGCATAGACCAGTTGCCTATTACTCTTCTAAGTTAGACCCAGTAGCCAGGGGACACCCACTCTGCACTCAAATTCTAACTGCCATATATAACAGTTTACAGTCTGCTGCAAATTTGACCCTACAACAGGAAATTATAGTGTATAGCTCACATTCGGTTAGCAGCATTGCTGGGACAATTACAGACGCAGCACCTAACAATGGCTCGCCAGAATAAATACAAAATTTACCTGTATTAAATAATCCGAAACTTCAATTTGGGCATTGTACAATTTTGTCCCCCCCCCCCCCAATATAGTTTTGTGCCACTGGTTCGGTCGCCTGTAAAAGAGTGAACCCCATGAGGATCGTAGTCGGTCTTCTGGAGGTGCACTTGGGATCGTGTGCCTTCTAGACGTGTCTGCTTACACGAGGCTGAAGGGCTTGAATGAGTAGAGACATGTATCGGACCCGCGGTGGTTAGGTATTGTATAGGGTGTTTGTTTATATTTGGGTAGAATAAAAAATAGTTGTTTGAGTGCTTGACTCAGTGTTTTACTGAACTAGACTAGGGGGTAAGCTGTAGGAGCATAGGTTCAGTAGCAGGGGAAGAAAAAAAAGAGATTAAAGGCCAGAAATTAAAAGACAAATAGTGATGAGGATAGAAAAGGCGTGAAACATGAAGCCAGAGGAAGGAATGTAGGTGGAAGGGGCTGGAGGGGGGTAAAGAGAGAGGGAGAAATGGCTATGCATCTAGCTGGCGCACAGGAAAGAGAAAGGGAAAAAGAGGGCGAGGGGAGAGATTAATTTAACTATAATTTAAAATTTGAGATTCATACTGTTGCATTGCAAGATACCCAAGCGGAATACAAGGTGTTGTTCCTCCAGTTTACGTGTGGCCTCACTCTGGCAGTGGAGGATCCTAGTTCAGAAAGGTCAGTGTAGGAATGGGAAGGGGAGTTAAAATGGTTAGCAACCAGGAGATCCAGATGCCTTGGTGGAGTGAGCATGTGTTCGGTAAAACATTTGCCTAGATTGCACTTGGTCTCGCCAATGTAAAGGAGGACACATCAACAGCACTGAATGCAGTAGATGAGGTTAGAGGAGGTGTATATGAACCTCTATCTCACCTGGAGGGACTACTGGGGTAGTTTATGTTTCAGAGACCATGTCTTTTTTTAAATTTTTTAAATTTTATTTATTAGAGGTAAATACATCAATGTACACATATATACTGTTACAATCATTGTACCCCATAATTTCATGGCTTTTAAAGAAAAAGAATAGAGAGAAAGAGAATGTAATGTGAAAAGAGTTGTGATAGTGAAAGAGCATGCCAAAGGGGAGAAGAAACCCTTGATCAAAGAATTAGAAAAGGGGGTTAAAAGATAGACCTTAAAAAAAAGGAAAGAGAAAAAAATATATTGAAAATTATGTTGCATATATCACGGAAAAAGAATCCACCAACTCGATAGTTTTTCATCCCCACCCTACCAAGGCCCGAGGTACTCCTGCACCCTATCTTTGTAATAATTCTATAAATGCACACCACGTCTGATAGAAACGTTCTGATTTTCCTTCCAGGCAGAGTCTCATATCTTCCAGATGTAATGTTTCAAACATAGTTGAAATCCACATATTTAATGTTGGTATAGGAGCATTTTACCAAAATGTTAAGATTAGTTTTTTTCCTTTTTTTCAGCCATAATAAAATAAATTCTTTTGATACACATTTAATTCCGAACTACCTTCTGTCATTCCGAAAATAATTCATTCTGGCTTTGGTGTCATTTTTATTTTAAACAGTTTTGTGAAAATTTCAAAGATTTCAATCCAAAACCTTTGAATTTTTGTACAAAAGATGAATGAGTGCGCTATAGTAGCTTCTCGACACTAGCATTTATCACAAATTGGTGAAACGTTAGGGAAAAATGTATTTAATTTAGTTTTTGAGTAGTATAATCTGTATTATTTTAAATTGCATTAAAGTGCGTCTTGCGTTAATTGAGCATTTGTGCACATTTAATAAGTATTCTTTCCACCTTTCCTTGGAAATTTTAATGCTTAGTTCATTTTCCCATTCACCTCTAATACCTTCCGTTGTTGGTATTACTGCATTTAGTATATTATATATATGTGAAATTAAATTTGCTGATTCCGCCTATGTATTCATTACTTCTTTTTTTGCATAATTTTAACCATATACTTCCATTCACCTTAACCATATACTTCCATTCAACCTGATCGAATGCTTTCTCTGCATCCAGCGAAATAATTGCAAGATTTGGATCTTTAGTTTGGTGTGAGTGCATTATGTTAAGCAGACGTCTCAAATTATTGAATGAATGTCTCTTTGGGATAAACCCCGTTTGATCCGGATGTGTTAGTTTAATGGCGTACTTACTTAATCTTCTTGCTAATATTTTTGTTAATATTTTTTGATCTGTATTTAACAACGCGATAGCTCTATAAGATCCAGGTTCTTCCTCATCTTTATCTTTCTTAAGTATTAATGTAATCGTAGATTCTGTTAATGTATCAGGTAATATTTGTTCTCTGAAAGCGTGTGTGTACATTTTCTGTAGACGAGGACTACATATATCGTAAAAACTTTTATAGAATTCATTACTAAATCCGTCGGGACCTGGTGTTTTTCTATTTTTTAATGAGAATATTGTTTCTTCTATTTCCTTATTTGAGATTTGTTCTCCCAATTCCTATTGTTCCTGCAATTCTAGTTTGGGAAGGTTGCACTTATCCAGAAACTCAGTGACTGTGTTGATGTTCGTTGTCATTTTGGATGTATACAAATTCTCATAAAATTGCACAAATCTTTTATTAATTTCATTCGGTAATGTTAATACTTCCCCTCTGTCTGATTTAATCTTTGAAATCGTGTGTTCTTTTTCTCGTTTTTTTAATTGGCGTGCGAGAGGTTTATGAGGCTTCTCCCGAAATTCAAACTGTTCCTGTCTTGTAATTTGGAGTAATATTATAACTTTCTCTGATAGTAATTTATTTCATTTGAATTTTAGTATTAATATTTTATTATGTTTATCCATGGACGGGTCTTTAGCATTATCTATATCCAATTGTCTAATTTGTTCCTCTAGCTGCCGTTGTTCAATCTTTTTTTTAAATTCTGAAAGGCTTGGTATGAGATAACACCTCGAATAAAAGCTTTGAAAGATTCCCATAATAAAGTAGGTGGTGTGTCTGGCGTTTCATTTATTTTAAAAAAAAGATCCATTTGCTCTCTTAGATATTACTCCCTTGCGGGTCTTTTAAAATTTGGGGGTTATACCTCCAGAACGATGTAATCTTAGACATACCTTCTATTTTTTTTTTAAAAGTTAGAGGGGAATGATCTGAAATCGTATTTGTATGGTATTTTGGGTTAAGATTATACAGAATTAATTTTGTGTCTACCAGGAAATAATCTATACGTGAATAAGTCTTGTGTACCAATGAATAAAATGAATATTCCTTGCCTGTCGGATTTGCAATCCTCCAAACATCGGTTATATTTGTATTTTTTATATATGTGTTTAAAAGTTCACTAGTTTTAGATTTCGTATTACCTCGTTGATTTTGACTGGATTTACCTAAATAAGGATCTAAGACATAGTTAAAGTCTCCCTCAATTATAACATTCTGGTAATTATATTCTGCAATTATATTCAAAATTTTATTTAAAAAAATGCAGATTATCAAAGTTAGGCGCATATATATGTACCAATGTGATTGGGATTGCATGGATCTCACCGGTAACTATCAAATATCTCCCATCCTTATCTGTTAAGGTATTTTTCTGTTTAAATGGTATACCTTTGCGAATCATGATTGACGTGCCTCTGGATTTTGACGTGTATGACGAATGGAAAGTTTGACCTATCCATTTGGCCCTCAATCTAACTTGATCATGAACTTTAAGATGCGTTTCTTGGATGAAGATAACATCTGATTTAAATGCCTTCAGCTGTGCTAAAATCTTACCCCTTTTAATACGTTCGTTAGCCCCCCTAATATTCCAACTGCAAAATGAGATTCCTCCCGATTTGTTTAGTTTAGTGTCTTGGATTTTGGCTACATTTAGTACCTATGTATCTTATGGTGCATCCATACCTCAGGTCTTTAAGCAATGGGGGAACAGAGAGACAATGTCTAAATCATGTGGCAAATCATAAGATTAATTTTGAAAATGCAACTTGAATCAACATAATATTTGGCTTCACAGTCCGATATCTGAAACACCGAAGTTATATCTAATTTTGTATTGCAAAGGCTAATTAAAAAGAAAATGGAAAATGGGAATTTTATTACAAAAATTTTTACAATAAGTAGTGGTGCCTAATAGAGACTTCTGGGTACCTTTTGCTGCACAGGTCACTTTGTTCGAGAAAATAGTAATTTCAATCAATCAAAGTAAAAGCTCTAATTTAACTAAATTTCCTTGTAACAGTGGAATAATCTGGTTCAGCACCATCGCCTTTAACAACCTAAACTGGAATATTTGCAAATACCGATGAGACCAACAGGAACTGATCAATATCTGGACCTGAAACCTCAATTCTAATTTACCAGGAATGCCATCTGCTTGGAAGGGGCCTTGGTCAACCAAGCGAAACAGTGTAAGGTTGGCTTAAATAATATTATATATCTTTTAATTATCTTTAAGAGCTTTTTTTGTGTGGGCCCAAGATACAAACACAAAGTCCACAAAATGTCACATTGATTTCAAACTAATGACAAACTTATATTCATAATGAACTATTTTGAGTAGTTATCAACTTAAATATACAGTGCCCTCCATAATGTCTGGGACAAAGACCCATCATTTGTATATTTGCCTCTGTACTCCACAATTTGAAATTTGTAATTGAAAATAAATCTAAAGTGCACATTGTCAGATTTTAGTAAAGGCCATTTTTATACATTTTGGTTTCACCATGTAGAAATTACAGTTGTGTTTATACATAGTCTCCCCATTTCAGGGCACCATAATGTTTGGGACACATGGCTTCACAAACGTTTGTAATTGCTCAGGAGGGTTTAATTGTCTCCTTAATGCAGGTATAAGAGAGCTCTCAGCACCTAGTCTTTCCTCAACTTTCCATTACCTTCAGAAACTTTTATTGCTGTTTATCAACATAAGGACCAAAGTTATGCCAATGTACCAAATAAACTGTTTGGAACATCATTAGGAAGAAAGAGAGCACTGGTGAGCTTACTAATCGCGAAGGGACGAGCAGGCCAAGGGAGTCCTCCACAGCTGATGACAGAAGAATTCTCTCTACAATAAAGAAAAATCCCCAAACACCTGTCCGACAGATCAGAAACACTCTTCAGGATTTGTCAATGACCACTGTCCACAGGAGACTTCATGAACAGAAATACAGAGGCTACACTGCAAGATGCAAACCACTGGTTTGCCACAAAAATAGGATGGCCAAGTTACAGTTTACCAAGAAGTATTTAAAAGAGCAACCACAGTTCTGGAAAATTGAGCATGCCTTTTATATGCTGAAGAGAAAACTGAAGGGGACTAGCCCCCAAAAGAAGCATAAGCTCAAGATGGCTGCAATACAGGCCTGGAAGAGCATCACCACAGAAGACACCCAGCAACTGGTGATGTCCATGAATCACAGACCTCAAGCAGTCATTGCATGCAAAGGATATGCCACAAAATATTAAGATTAAATGAAAACTTACCAGTTTGAAGTTTGATCCTTATTTTATGAGGAGTTACGATGAGGGATTTCGTGAAGACCCTGCCAGCACGCATGCGCGACACTCTTCAAAGCAGCGGTGTGAAATCACAGATAGCAGAACTGACTGGAGATAGAAAGATTAAGAGAAACTATATAGCAGTTGACCTAATGATAGAGGGTTGGGAACGGAGGGCACAAAATCCCTCATCGTAACTCCTCATAAAATACGGATCAAACTTCAAACTGGTAAGTTCTCGTTTAATCTTACTATTTTACTTCGGAGTCACGCGAGTGACTTCGTGAAGATTTCAAAGCTCTGTGATTTCATGCCCTGGACCACGTCCATGCTCGCACACTGCCGTAATAACTGATAGAGGAAGTACGTTAACGTATTTCAGACTTGAAACAGAGCTGAAAAACAATAATGTATTTATTAATATAAACAAAAAACTCCTGAGTTCGGGGACCGTTCAGGACTTCAAACACTATCTGCACACGTCGCAGGAGTGGCCACAGGTTTATTATAAAACTGTTGAAACGTGCCTCCATTGGTCCAGCCCGCTGTTGTGAGGACATGGTCTATGGGTACCTCCATGGCCCTCGCCGCTGATGTGGACGCAGCCCTGGTAGAATTTAAAAATATCAGTGCCTACTCCTGCTGCATTCAACACCATCCTGAGCCACCTGGAAATAGTCTGCACAGTTACCCTGTAGTGCGGGCGTTTAAAACTGATAATAGACCCGTTTCCATACCCCTTAAATTTTGAGTGACATTAATATAATGTCGGAGATGGGTGGCTATACAGAGGTGTACATCAATGGGATATGCCTGGAATTCCAATATGAGACTGGTTGTTCCAGATCTATGCTGTTTAAGTAACTCGTCTATAAAAAATGGTTACCTTGGTAGGGGTCAAGACCATCTTGCCCAATTTCAGTTTGTGGAGGGTCTGGAACCGCTGAGCTGTAATGAGTCCCATCAACATCACCACTTTATAGGTGCGTTTTGCAAGTGGGAGTGCCGAAGCTGGTGACCAACTCCTGAGTAGGGTCAACACTACCCCTATATCCCATGTCACAGCGTATCATGGTCTCAGAGGATTGTAATTAAAAATACCCCTCATCTGTTTCAACACCAACGGATGGGATCCCACTCCAAGTCTGAGGTAGGACGATAATGCACTTCTAGCACTATTGATGGCACTGCAGCTGAGGCCCTCATCATAGTGAAGGCCTGCGAGGAATTCCAGAAGAATTGGTGGCAGAGTCGTAGATGATATTAGTCCTGGAACAGAAGACCTCCCATTTCCTTACATGGGTAAGGTTTTGCTTCCTTGAGGACTCTCTGCACGACGCCGTGATGATGTCCATGGTCCTGTTCGACAGCCCGAATTCCAGCAAAGGTCTCTTCAGAACCTGCAAGCCAACAGGTTCAGATGACCATGACACGGATGACTCTCCCCTGATATGGGATGTGTCAGGACGTTCGTGCATTTAGGAATCTGCACCCACGGTTCCTGCTCCATGTCGAGGACCACCGAAAACCATGGCTATATGGACCAGCCGGGTATTATCAGTATCCCAATGCAGAATCTAACTGGATTTTCCGCAATACCCGACTGATGAGGAAGAAGGGGAAAATGCATAGAAGAACAATTTCCCCCAATGTAGCGAAAAAGCTTCCATCGCTACTGCCCCAGGGTCTGGTTCCCAAGAGACATATGTTGGTATCTGATGGTTCAATCTGGACGCAAAGAGGTCGATATCTGGTGTACCATACTGAGCTATAATGTTAGCAAATATTCCATTCGGTGTTGTCATTGAATTTTGGAACCAGACCCCGTTACCTCCATGGTTACCGGTGGGGCTTGGCCTTCCGAACTTAGTTCTTGGGATGTTGTGGCGCCATGGTGTGGGCTTGACGCATTTTTCAAGCGGGTCGCTCTGGCCTTGGCCTAAAAAGGACCTCTGTGGGTGAGGAGCGACCTTTGGGTTTGCACCCGTCACTCTATCAGGGTGAAACCGGGGCCTGTTGGGTGTTGCATATGGATGCTGCCGTCGATATGCTGGTGGCCTGCTGGAGGAAGGTGGTTTTATCATGCCCTTTGCTTCCTCGTCTAGGTCTTTGACCTGCTTGGGCAGGTCATTCCCAAACTACAAGCTTGGTGACGGCGCAGCGCTAGTTTTACACAACCCCGCAAATTTGGGGTTGAGCGTGGGCCGGATAGAGCTTTTTCTGAAGCAATTGATTTTGTATTGCGTGTTACAGAGCAGGGCCCCTCATATGGGTGTGTTGATAGTTGGTACATTCAACGACACACAATTTTCCGGGTCCAGGTAATTGCCTGTGGTCTCCGTAATTACCTGTTCCTGAAGCTGGTGTGTGGTGAGGTAATTGATACTGGCCGCTAGCTGTGATTGAAGAGGTTGCCCCTTCTGGGATGGATGTGCGAATTTTCACACCATCCCCAGAAGTTCCTCTTCCTGCATCCCATGCAACTTAGGGTCTTCGGTCAACCCCTCTTCCAGGTTCCGCAATCCTTGACTTCTGGCACTCCCTTCTGAAGAGGGAGAGATGTTGGACAGCCCTGGAAAGGACCTGTCGTGGACCTGAATGATCCACGGGACGCATGCTCCTGCTGGAGTAGGTCCCACTGGAGCAGCTGCTCCATCATCCGCTCCATGCGGGCTGTGCGATCGCCATCGCTATCTGCAAACGGCAGGTCGTCTTTCCCAGATTCTGCAGAATCAATGGGGTCATTACCGCCAGTCCGCACCCCATCGGAGTGATGTCCATGGGACTGATGCGGTAGAAAGTCAGTGCCAGCCGCTCCAGCGGGGCTACACGACTCCCACGCGGATCTACCGCCTGTCCATTGTCGTCCGGACTGAGGCGGTGTGGAGTTGGTGCCAGCCGCTCCAGCGGGGCTACACGACTTACGGGTGGGGCCTGCCGCTAGTCCGAGGTCTTCCGGACTGATGCGGCGGAAAGTCGGTGCCAGCTCGACTTGTGTGCAGATTTGCCACCTGTCCGCGGTCTTCTGGACTGAGGCGGTGTGGAGTCGGGGTCTGCCGTTAGAACGGGGCTCTCTGATTTCCGCACTCTTTTGCCGGTATTCTGCGGTCGTGCGGACTGAAGCGGTGGGGAGTTGGGGTCTTGGTTACCCTGCTCCCGCGCGGTCCACCCGCCAGTTCTCAGTTTCCTGTACTGTGGCGGTGAAGACTCAGGTCCCGACTGAGCGGGGCACCCCGACTTCCGCGCTGTCTTCCCAGCCCGAGGTACGAGTGCTGCCGGAAATCAACGGTCAACTCCGGGGATTTTGGCTGCCGACCTCGCTCCGAAGTCCCGCGGTCTTCAATGGCATGCTTGAAAGCAGTCTTCTTTATGCTCCTTCTCTCCATTACGAAGTGTCTGTAAGGGATTTAAACAATACAGAAACCCAACCAACTCAAGGTTAATAAAACTTACCTGTTGGTCCTTTTTTAAGCTGCCAGCAGAGGAGCGCGCTGAAGCCCCTGGCTCCACCGCCAGCGACTCAAAAAAGTGAACTTGACCACCACCCGCTACCCGCATTCCGTGGTCTCTGTAGCGGATTCCCCGCAGTCCGTGGGCGGGATTCCCCGAGGTCGTGACCGGGATTCCCTGTGGTCCGTGACTGGGGTACCCCGTGGTCCATAAAGGGTCTCCCGCGGCCCGTCCGGACTTCACCCCAAAATTTAGCAGGACCTCTGTAAGGCTTACAGAGATTCCTGCAAAACATAACCTGGGAAAAAGTTAAAAACGTACCTTCAGGTTTGGCCGCTGGTGGAGCACCGTTCCCCCCAGCCAGACGTTGTGTAATGCAATTCCCTTCTTCAGAGTCAGCCTAGATCTGACTCCTTATGCTCCCCTGCGAAGAGGGTGAGCATTTGGCAGCCCTGTAAATGGTACTGTCATGGGTCTGCTCGGAGACCCATGGTGACCAGACTCCTGCTGGAGTGTGCCCTGTTGAAGCTAGTGCTCCCCATCCGCTCATGCGGTAATATAGACTGCCGCAAACGGCAAGTCTGTGAGCCCGGACCCCGCCGGGTCAACGGACTTGCCCACTTCCAGGCGTTGTGCCGCCAGTCCGACGTTCCAGGGCAAATGCTCCATCATCCGCTCCATGCGGGAAATACGATTGCCGTCGCATCTGCGAACGGCAGGTCGTCATGCCCGGACTCAGTTGAGTCAACGGGCTGCCCAACTCAAATTGTACGGCAGCGTTTGAGTCGGGGCTCTGACTCTGTCCTCATCACCTCTTCAGGGTAGCTTTGCCGTCAGTCCACAGTATTCTTGCGTCTGCGGCGTTGAGTCGGAGCTCCTGCTCTGCCTTCGTTACCCGCGAATGGCAGTCTCCGAGCCCGGGCCCTGCTGGGTCAAACGGGCTTGCTCGACATCCGGATAGCTTTGCCGTCAGTCCGCGGTGTTCCTGCGGGCTGCGGTGTTGAGTCGGGGCTGCCGCTCTGCCGTTGCTACCCGCGAACGGCGAGTCTGTGAGCCCGGACGCTGCCGGGGCAACGGGCTGCCCGACTTCCAGGTTTGTTGTGATGCCACCGCTGACTGCCTGCGTCCCGCAGTCAGTCTTTTGAGGCGGCCCCTTGGTGGGGTACTCTGTCCCACAGAGTCCCTGAAAGAAAGCCCGACCGCAGGTTAGTTGTTTCTTACCTGTAGGTCCATTCCGGTGGAGGAGCGACCCTTCTCCCTGCCTGTCGCTTCGCATGCGGTCGACGAAATGTCACGCATGCGTGCTGGCGGGGTCTTCACGTGACTCCGAAGTAAAATACTACTTTCACTCACATGACATTGCTGTCCCAAACATTACGGTGCCTTGAAATGAGGGCACTATGTATAAACACTACTGCAATTTCTACATGGTGAAACCAAAATGTATAAAAATGGCCTTTATTAAATTCTGGCAATGTGCACTTTAACCACATGTGATTTTTTCTATTACAAATCTCAAATTGTGGAGTACAGAGGCAAGTAAATAAATGATCGGTCTTTGTCCCAAACATTATGGAGGGCACTATACTTCGATACATATATACTTGGATGCATTTTCTTGCACATTCCAATTTGAAGACTGGCTAAGAATAAACCAGATTACAATGTGGAAATAATAAAAAGGTATGTAAAGACATATTTTCTGTATCATGCCAGTCGCACCGAGTTGATGATTAAGGCATATCAGGAAAACTACTTTTAATGTATCTCTCCTCCATCTTTCCAATGCCATGTGGGAAATAATTACAAAGACTAGTCAAAACCTGCAGCATGGCCCACACTCAATTATCTTGACTCAACATCAAAATGTAGAAATAACCTGAATCAAGCCAAGAGTAAAAGTCAGCCCTTGCCATCGCATTACTGATAGCAGAATACTGGAATACCATATGTCATGATTAGTCAATCCACACAAATACTAAGCCATACATTATTCAATTAAGCTAGATATTATCTGCCACATTCTCCCATTTTGAGAAGCTTGCGACAATCAAACCAGCCTGCCTCTGATCAACAATGATTCCAGCCTATTGGTTATATGCTGCTTCACAACTCTGTTGTTTAGGACAGAAAAGGCTACTGTCTAACATCAGTTACCACTAACCAGTTATTTGCCACTACCCTTTGCTTGCTTACCAACCTTGCTTGCTTGGATGCAGCATGTCACACTATTTGTGAGCACTTCTAAAGATTTTGGACTGGGCAATGTATCTGTGCATATAACTAGCATAGCTGGGAACACTAAAATAACCTAGACTGGTTGTTGTGCAGGAATAATTTTAGACGAGTTTCAGTTGACCAATTTCCACAGTGGTCTTTGTAAGCTATGCCTGTTCACATGCAAATAAATAGTTTTTACACACCAAATTATTGCACACAAGTAACTGAACGGTATAGTGTGTAAAAATAACTATTATTGGCATTCAACATGTATTGCAAAAACTGAACACAAAACAATTTGTACCTAACAGGAGTTTGCGGAGGATGCACTGTATGATCATCTTCAGTTTGAGGCATCTTTGGAGTTCTTTCTTCACATCTATAAAGAGATAATTCCATCAAAAATCTTTTAATTGCTTCTAATGCCAGTAAAATAAAATAGAATTCAATAAAATAGAATGTTGTGAAGAATTATTTACCCACTCCAGTGATCTAATGAAACTAAATTATGCAGGACAATTGTGTTCAGTTTTTGTTTGTTTTCAGAGCTTGAAGCACTTCTATCAGAAAATGTGACTGTGATATATTACAGATATATGACAGCACCTAAAGCAAACCAAACTCCATCAACATGTTAAGACTTTTAACATGTTTTATCAAAAGTATTTTTCAAATCTTTAGAGGAAATGTTAAATAAGATAGAATGTCAAAAAGTTACATGTTACACACATATACTATACATTAGCAACAGAGAGAGAAAAAGGTGTCGTACATTCGAACTAATGAGTTGGAACCACACTGACATTACACTGGATGCTGTCATTGATTACACAGATACACAATCACACCAATGCATTTGCTCTCAAGATGAGGCTTTCCACTCTTGGCATCTGAGATGTCCATTTTCTTCAGCAAAAGTGGTTTAACTAACCACCCCTCTCCCCCCCCCCCCCCATCCTCAGTTGTGGGAAGGAGCCCAAACCTGTGTCGCCTCCATTTCTCACAATTCTGCTCTCTACCTAAACCCCCAGACATAACACAAATAGTGTTTCCCTGATCCTTACCTTTCACATCACCAACCTCCGCATTCCATACAATTCAGACATTCCGCCAGTTTCTATTTGAACACTTTATCAGTCACATCTTCTCCTCCCTGCCCCTTTCTATTTCTTGCACAGACCACTCTTTCTATATATCCTTGGTTTGCTCATCCTTGCCACATATCCATCCCCCTTCCCAGTCATTTGCTCCTGCAACCACAGGAGGTGCAACATAGAAACATAGAAAATAGGTGCAGGAGTAGGCCATTCGGCCCTTCGAGCCTGCACCGCCATTCAATGTGATCATGGCTGATCATCCAACTCAGTATCCCGTACCTGCCTTCTCTCCATACCCCCTGATCCCTTTAGCCACAAGTGCCACATCTAACGCCCTCTTAAATATAGCCAATGAACTGGCCTCAACTACCTTCTGTGGCAGAGAATTCCAGAGACTCACCACTCTCTGTGTAAAGAATGTTTTCCTCATTTCGGTCCTAAAGGAATTCCCCCTTATCCTTAGACTGTGACCCCTTGTTCTGGAAACACGTCCCAATATCTCCTCCCTCCAATCAGGGACCCCAACATCTCTTCCAGTTGAGACAGAGCACCTCTTCCAACTTTATCTACTGCACTGGTGCTATTGATGCAGCTTTACTTTGCTGAACACTTAACTTCTGCCCACCAGCCCCACCCATAGTTCCTGGTTGCAAGACATTTTTATTCCCTATCCCATTCCCATACAGTCCTGGCTGTCCTTGGCTTCCTCCATTGCCAGGATGAGGACATAAACAAGCTGGAAGAATAGCACATCATATTCTGCTTGGGTAACTTACAATCCAACTGCATGAATGTTGAATTCTCTAATTTAAGTTGAACTCCTCAGCCCACTCTTTCTTCACATCTACCAAGCTTCCCCCCCCCACCCACCATGCACACCTTCCTTTCCAATCTCCCACCACCATCGCCCAGTTCCTTTCCCTTCCTCCCACCACCCAGCCCTTCCGTGCTCCAGGCTCCCCATTATTCTTCCCCTCCCTCATCCAGCAGTCCCTTCTGTTTACCGTCCTTCCCTCTGGTTCTACATTTCTCTCCGCACCTGCCTTCTTGATCATTTCTACCATTTGTACCCTTTCACCTTCTCCATTTATAACCTTCAGCCTTGGTTACCTTTTGCATCGTTCCACTCCCCCACTTGACACTTCTGCCAATCAACCCTCATTACCTGAATTCAACCATTCCATGTCAGCTCATCCTACCCCTTCCCCTCACCTTGTTCTACCAGCTTTATTCCCTCTACATCAATCTGATAAAGGGCCGCCACCCAAAACATTTCCCTCAACACGTACTGCCTGACCAGCTTAGTCACTGGAAAGGATGTTGGGGGTCGCAGGAGTTTGTGCTTTGCTCAGAATTCGAGCATCTGCAGTCCTGTTTGTCTACACAATTAGACTAACCACTAAAAGCCAAATTAATCCATCGTATAGCTTTATCATATTCCAGGTCATTAACTATAGTGAGAACAAGCAGTTTGGTCAAAGACTGAAATAATATTTTGGGGGGGGATTTGGAAGGGCGTGATGGGAGGGCAGGAGAAAAATAGTTGCATATTGCAAAATACACATTTATATACAATATTACCTGTCTTCTGGGTCCATCTGCAGAGTTTTGTCACACTCAAGAAATAGTCTTCCATCAAAATCTTTGTTGCGATGATAAAGCTCCTCATATTGTCTTGAAAGTGTATCAAGCTGCACAAGCAGAGTAATACAATACAAACAAATTCTACCAAAATGTTAAGAATAATTTGATGGTAATTGAATAATCTGGTATTGAATATTATTACGGTGATACGTATCACAGAACTAACAGACGGCTATCAGAAGAGGTCACTGACAAAGCAGATAGACATTGTATTTGGTGGTAGAGGCACAAATGAAAATGTTCTGTTCTCAGCGTGTCCAAATCCTTAAAATAAAAGTAACGCAAGCATGCAGTTACATTTTGGATTCTGAGCTATGTAGTCGGCTAGCTTGAAGAGTTCAGAGATTAGCCAATCATAGCAGATATTTAGTCTCTACACTGCATTTCAGGCCTTTAATGACCAATCTCGTATTTAAGATGGTACAGATTAAAATCAGATATATGTGCTTCTCTTATCTTATCCAGCCTCTCCCTATCACTCAGCGCACGTCCAGGTAACATTCTCGTGAATTTCTTCTGCACCCTTTCCAACTTAATGATATCTTCCCTCTTGCTGGAAAAAATTACCAGGAGTTGCAAATGTAACTGAACACTAATATAATTATCAAACAACCTTACTCTTGGTTTTATAGGCAAAAAGTAAGTTATGATAGAAAGTGGTTAAAGGGCAACATTAGTGAGGCACTCATGCAGTAATCTCTGAACCTCACCACCACTTGCAGACTTGTGTGCAGTTCTGGTCGCTGCACTTAAGCTGGAGAGGGTGCAGAAAGGATTCACAAGAATATTGGCTGGACTGGAAGGCTTGGCTCATATGGGGAGAATTAATAGGATGTGTGTAAGAAGGAACTGCAGATGCTGGTTTAAACTGAAGATAGACACAAAAAGCTGGAGTAACTCAGCGGGACAGGCTGCATCTCTGGAGAGAAGGAATTGGTGCATTTCGGGTCGAGACCCTTCTATAAGACTGAAGAAGGGTTTCAACCCGAAACATCACCCATTACTTCTCTCCAGAAATGCTGCCTGTCAATAGACAATAGATAATAGGTGCAGGAGTAGACCATTCAGCCCTTCGAGCCAGCACCACCATTCAATGTGATCATGGCTGATCATCCCCAATCAGTACTCCGTTCCTGCCTTCTACCCATATCCCCTATCTTTAATAGCCATATCTAGCTCTCTCTTGAAAGTATCCAGAGAACTGGCCTGCACTGCCCTCTAAGGCAGAGAATTCCACACTCACAACTCTGTGTGAAAAAGTGTTTCCTCATCTCCATTCTAAACAGCTTACCCTTTATTCTTAAACTGTGACCCCTGGTTCTGGACTCCCCCAACATCGGGAACATGTTTCCTGCGTGTCCAAAGCCTTAATAATCTTATATGTTTCAATAAGATCCCCTCTCATCCTTCCAAATTCCCGTATACAAGCCCAGCCGTTCCATTCTCTCAGCATATGACAATCCTGCCATCCCAGGAATTAACATTGTAAACCTACACTGCACTCCCTCAATAGCAAGAATGTCCTTCCTCAAATTAGGAGATCAAAACTGCACACAGTACTCCAGGTGTGATTTCACTAGGGCCCTATACAACCGCAGAAGGACCTCTTTGCTCCTATACTCAACTCCTCTTGTTATGAAGGCCAACATGCCATTCGCTTTCTTCACTGCCTGCTGTACCTGCATGCTTACTTTCATTGACTGATGAACAAGGACCCCCAGATCCCGTTGTACTTCCCCTTTTCCCAACTTGACACCATTTAGATAATAATCTGCCTTCCTGTTTTTGCTACCAAAGTGGATAACCTCATATTTATCCACATTAAACTGCATCTGCCATGCATCTGCCCACTCACCCAACCTGTCCAAGTCACCCTGCATTCGCATAGCATCCCCCTCACATTTCACACTGCCATCCAGCTTTGTGTCATCTGCAAATTTGCTAATGTTACTTTGAATCTCTTCATCTAAATCATTGATGTATGTTGTAAATAGCTGCGGTCCCAGCACCGAGCCTTGCGGTACCTCAGTCGTCATTGTCCCAGAGATACTCCAGCTTTTTGTGTCTTTCTTTGAATAGGATGGGACTGTTTATCCTGGAACAATTGAGGCAGATGTGTGACTTTATAGTGGCTTATAAAATCTGAGGTGCATAGATAGGGCACAGTCTTTGAACCAGGGCAAAATAGTCTAAAACTAATTGGCATAGATTAAGTTGAGAGGGCGAAGACTTAAAAGGGAACTGAGGGGCATGTCTTTCATTCAGAGGGTTGTGGTGTATGGAATGAGCTGCCAGATGAGATCGTAAGGCAGGTACATTAAAAATATTTGGACAGATACAGAAATTGGAAATGTTCAGCGGGATATGGACGAAACATGCAAATGATAGGTACCTTAGTCAGAATGCACGAATTGTGCCAAATAACCCGTTTCCATACTGTATAACTATTAATTTATGAACTACCAACTGCAAGCATCTACATTCATACCACAGAGCACTCTAAACACTTTAGCCCTTTTCAGTTGTTCTCCCTTAAATTCTCTTCTGTTCAAGCTCCGTGAAATATTGAATCTTCCTATGATGCGAGGCATATTTCACATGGTATTCAGATCAAGACTATGGATGAAGGCTGCTGCAAAGACTAGAACAAGGTATCTGAGTCAGTATTGACGAATAACCTTTTATTGAGTAGGGGTACTCTTATGTGGTATTATTAAACAATTTCTCCATTAGTTTTATGATAACAAGAGAACAACTAAAATGGCAAAGACTGGCCTGAAAATAATTACCTTGCTTTATATAACAGGTACCCAATTGTCGGATGAATGTCTGTGTCATAACTATTTTGGCAAAACTTAGACAAACAAAACTTTCTCCACACTCCAATCTTAAGCACCCAAAATGCGAATAACGCCACCACTTTGCATCTCCACCCCCTCCTTATTTTAACTCCGCTGATTTGGAATCCAAATCCAAGGCATAGCTATGGGCACGCACATCGGCCCCAGCTCTGTCTGTCTCTTTGTAAGGTACGTCGAACAATCCTTGTTCGAGGCGTACCCTGGCCCTATCCCCGAACTCTACCTGGCTATATTGACGGCTGCATTGGTGCTACCTCCTGCACCCATGCAGAACTCACTGACTTCATCCATTTCACCACTTCCATCCGGCACTCAATTAACGTGGACCATTTCCGATATCTCCTTACCGTTTCTTGACCTCACTATCTCCATCACAGGTAACAGACTACTGACCAATATCTACTACAAACCCACTGACTACCATGGCTACCTGGACTACACTTCTTCCCACCCTGTTTCCTTTAAGGACTCCATCCCCTACTCCCAATTCCTCCGTCTTCGCCACATCTGCTCCCAGGATGCGGTGTTCCAAACCAGGACATCAGAGATGTCGTCACTCTTTAGGGAACGGGGGTTCCCCTCTTCGACTATAGATGAGGCTCGCACCAGGGTCTCTTCTATATCCCGTAGCTCCGCTCCCACTCCCCATCCCCCCCCCCACTCGTAACATGGACAGAGTCCCCTTTGTCCTCGCCTTCCATCCTACCAGCCGCCACATACAACAGATAATCCTCCGACATTTTCGCCTATCCAACGGGATCCCACCCCTGGCCACATCTTCCCATCTCCTCTCCTTTCGGCATTCCACAGAGACTGCTTCCTCCTCAACTTCCTGGTCAATTCGTTCCTTCCCACCCAAACCCCTGGTACATTCCCTTGCAATCGCAGGAAATGCTACACTTGTCGATTTACCTCCCTCCCCCGACGTCATCCAAGGACCCAAACAGTCTTTCTAGGTGAGGGGGGGGAGACAGAGGGGGGCGGGAGAGACAGAGGAGGGGGAAAGAGAGGGGGGGAAAGAGAGAGGGGGGGGGAAAGAGAGAGGGGGGGGGAAGAGAGGGGGGGGGAAGAGAGGGGGGGGGAAGAGAGGGGGGGGAAGAGAGGGGGGGGAAGAGAGGGGGGGGAAGAGAGGGGGGGGGAAGAGAGGGGGGGGAAGAGAGGGGGGGGAAGAGAGGGGGGGGGAAGAGAGGGGGGGGGAAGAGAGGGGGGGAAGAGAGGGGGGGAAGAGAGGGGGGGAAGAGAGGGGGGGAAGAGAGGGGGGGGAAGAGAGGGGGGGGAAGAGAGGGGGGGGAAGAGAGGGGGGGGAAGAGAGGGGGGGGGGAAGAGAGGGGGGGGGAAGAGAGGGGGGGGGGAAGAGAGGGGGGGGAAGAGAGGGGGGGGAAGAGAGGGGGGGGAAGAGAGGGGGGGGAAGAGAGGGGGGGGAAGAGAGGGGGGGGAAGAGAGGGGGGGGAAGAGAGGGGGGGGAAGAGAGGGGGGGGAAGAGAGGGGGGGGAAGAGAGGGGGGGGAAGAGAGGGGGGGGAAGAGAGGGGGGGGAAGAGAGGGGGGGGAAGAGAGGGGGGGGGAAGAGAGGGGGGGGAAGAGAGGGGGGGGAAGAGAGGGGGGGGAAGAGAGGGGGGGGAAGAGAGGGGGGGGAAGAGAGGGGGGGAAGAGAGGGGGGGGAAGAGAGGGGGGGGAAGAGAGGGGGGGGGAAGAGAGGGGGGGGAAGAGAGGGGGGGGGAAGAGAGGGGGGGGGAAGAGAGGGGGGGGGAAGAGAGGGGGGGAAAGAGAGGGGGGGGAAAGAGAGGGGGGGGAAAGAGAGGGGGGGGAAGAGAGGGGGGGGAAGAGAGGGGGGGGAAGAGAGGGGGGGGAAGAGAGGGGGGGGGAAGAGAGGGGGGGGGAAGAGAGGGGGGGGAAGAGAGGGGGGGGGAAGAGAGGGGGGGGGAAGAGAGGGGGGGGGAAGAGAGGGGGGGGGAAGAGAGGGGGGGGGAAGAGAGGGGGGGGGAAGAGAGGGGGGGGGAAGAGAGGGGGGGGGAAGAGAGGGGGGGGGGAAGAGAGGGGGGGGGGAAGAGAGGGGGGGGAAGAGAGGGGGGGGAAGAGAGGGGGGGGAAGAGAGGGGGGGGGAAGAGAGGGGGGGGGAAGAGAGGGGGGGGGAAGAGAGGGGGGGGAAGAGAGGGGGGGGGAAGAGAGGGGGGGGGAAGAGAGGGGGGGGAAGAGAGGGGGGGGAAGAGAGGGGGGGGGGAGAGAGGGGGGGGGAGAGAGGGGGGGGGGAGAGAGGGGGGGGGAAGAGAGGGGGGGGGAAGAGAGGGGGGGGAAGAGAGGGGGGGAAGAGAGGGGGGGGAAGAGAGGGGGGGGGAAGAGAGGGGGGGGGAAGAGAGGGGGGGGAAGAGAGGGGGGGGAAGAGAGGGGGGGGAAGAGAGGGGGGGGGAGAGAGGGGGGGGAGAGAGGGGGGGGAAGAGAGGGGGGGAAGAGAGGGGGGGGAAGAGAGGGGGGGAAGAGAGGGGGGGGAAGAGAGGGGGGGGAAGAGAGGGGGGGGAAGAGAGGGGGGGGAAGAGAGGGGGGGGAAGAGAGGGGGGGGAAGAGAGGGGGGGGAAGAGAGGGGGGGGAAGAGAGGGGGGGGAAGAGAGGGGGGGGAAGAGAGGGGGGGAAGAGAGGGGGGGGAAGAGAGGGGGGGGAAGAGAGGGGGGGGAAGAGAGGGGGGGAAGAGAGGGGGGGGAAGAGAGGGGGGGAAGAGAGGGGGGGGAAGAGAAGAGGGGGGGAAAGAGAGGGGGGGGAAGAGAGGGGGGGGAAGAGAGGGGGGGAAGAGAGGGGGGGAAGAGAGGGGGGGAAGAGAGGGGGGGAAGAGAGGGGGGGAAGAGAGGGGGGGAAGAGAGGGGGGGAAGAGAGGGGGGGGAAGAGAGGGGGGGGAAGAGAGGGGGGGGAAGAGAGGGGGGGGAAGAGAGGGGGGGGAAGAGAGGGGGGGGAAGAGAGGGGGGGGAAGAGAGGGGGGGGAAGAGAGGGGGGGGAAGAGAGGGGGGGGGAAGAGAGGGGGGGGGAACGAGAGGGGGGGGGAAGAGAGGGGGGGGGAAGAGAGGGGGGGGGAAGAGATGGGGGGGGAAGAGAGGGGGGGAGAAGAGAGGGGGGGAGAAGAGAGGGGGGGGAGAAGAGAGGGGGGGGAGAAGAGAGAGGGGGGGAGAAGAGAGGGGGGGGAGAGAGAGGGGGGGGGAGAAGAGAGGGGGGGGAGAAGAGAGGGGGGGGAGAAGAGAGGGGGGGGAGAAGAGAGGGGGGGGAGAAGAGAGGGGGGGGAAGAGAGGGGGGGGAAGAGAGGGGGGGGAAGGGGGGAGGGGTAGAAACTCCATACAGACAGCACCCATATTCAGGATCATATGAGGTGCTGTTCCTCCAATTTGCAGTGGGCCTCACTCTGGCCAGGGAGGAGGCCCAGGACAGAAAGCTCAGATTCGGAATGGGAGGGGGAGTTGAAGTGCTGAGCCACCGGGAGATCAGGTTGGTTATTGCAAACTGAGTGGAGGTGTTGTGCGAAGCGATCGCCAAGCCTGCGCTTGATCTCACCGAGGTTGATCATACGCTGAATAATCTAACCACATTTTTGTTTGGAAGTGGAAAAAAATAATATAAATTGCATTCATTGCAACGTGTAAATTTTGCTGCGTGTCATTGTGGTACATATCATGTCTTGATTGGTGAATATGTTTAGTTTGCGGCTTTATTTAAATTGAAATAATACATATAAACATAGAAAATAGGTGCAGGAGTAGACCATTCAGCCCTTCGAGCCTGCACCGCCATTCAATATGATCATGGCTGATCATCCAACTCAGTATCCTGTACCTGCCTTCTCTCCATACCCCGTGATCCCTTTAGCCACAAGGGCCACATCTAACTCCCTCTTAAATATAGCCAAATAACTGGCCTCAACTACCTTCTGTGGCAGAGAATTCCACAGATTCACCACTCTCTGTGAGAAAAATGATTTTCTCATCTTGGTCCTAAAAGACTTCCCCCTTATCCTTAAACTGTAACCCCTTGTTCTGGACTTCCCCCAACATCGGGAACAATCTTCCTGCTTCTAGCCTGTCCAACCCCTTAAGAATTTTGTAAGTCTCTATAAGATCCCCCGTCAATCTTCTAAATTCTAGCGAGTACAAATCAAGTCTATCCAGTCTTTCTTCATATGTCCTGCCATCCCAGGAATCAGTCTGGCGAACCTTCTCTGTACTCCCTCTTTGGCAAGAATGTCTTTCCTCAGATTAGGAGACCACAACTGTACGCAATACTCCAGGTGTGGCCTCACCAAGACCCTGTACAACTATAGTAGAACCTGCTCTTATACTCAACTCCTTTTGCTATGAATGCTAACATACCATTCGCTTTCTTCACTGCCTGCTGCACCTGCATGCCTACTTTCAATGTCTGGTGTACCACGACACCCAGGGTCTCGTTGCATCTCCCCTTTTCCTAATCGGCCACCATTCAGATAATAGTCTACTTTCCCGTTTTTGCCACCAAAGTGGATAACCTCACATTTATCCACATTATACTGCATCTGCCATGCATTTGCCCACTCACCCAACCTATCCAAGTCACCTTGCAACCTACTAGCATCCTCCTCACAGCTAACACTGCCCCCCAGCTTTGTGTCATCCGTAAACTTGGAGATGTTGCATTCAATTCCCTCAACCAGATCATTAATATATATTGTAATTAGCTGGGGTCCCAGCACTGAGCCTTGCAGTACCCCACTAGTCACTGCTTGCCATTCTGAAAAGGACCCATTTACTCTTACTCTTTGCTTCCTGTCTACCAGCCAGTTCTCTATCCACATCAATACTGAACCCCGAATATCGTGTGCTTTAAGTTTGTATACTAATCTCTTATGTGGGACCTTGTCGAAAGCCTTCTGAAAGTCCAGATATAACACATCCACTGGTTCTCCCTTATCCACTCTACTGGTTGCATCCTCGAAAAATTCTACAAGATTCGTCAGACATGATATACCTTTCATAAATCCATGCTGACTTTGTCCAATGATTTCACCACTTTCCAAATGTGCTGTTATCCCATCTTTAATAACTGACTCTAGCATTTTCCCCACTACCGATGTTAGTCTAACTGGTCTGTAATTCCCCGTTTTCTCTCTCCCTCCCTTTTTAAAAAGTGGGATTAAACATTAGCAACCCTCCAATCCTCAGGAATTACTCCAGAATCTAAAGAGTTTTGAAAAATTATCACATGCATCCACTATTTCCATAATATGTGAATGCTTCATTGAGCATAATTCCGACTGGTAACTACACACTTCGTCCAAGCACATTATCGCACACGTCATGCAAGCCGTCTTAAATGACCACCTAAACTGTCATTTGGCAAACTAAAAAGCTGCCGAGGTTGCCCGGACGGAAACAGACAAAAAACCTCCTTTTCCTCCCCTTCCCAGCTCTCCCACGGACCACTGTCTCCGCCTCTTCCTTTCATCATTCCGCCCACACCCCCCACCCACCCCCCCCCCCCCGCCCCAACATCAGTCTGAAGGGTCTTGAGCCGAAACATCACCTATTCCTTCTCTCCATTGATGCTGCCTCACCCGCTGAGTTTCTCCAGCATTTCTGTCTACCTAAAGGGCCTGTCGCACTAACAAGACTTTTCTCTGTGCAGCTTGCCACGAGGAGCAAAGGCATTGTGACGTCATTCAGCTCGTTTCACCATGTTAGATTTTAAAAAGATGTCAGATTGGTGAACAATTTTAGTAAAAAGCTCAGGAAATAATGAATCACATTTTCAGATGAGGGGATTTTTGAAATCATGAGGTAAATCTCTACCAGAATATGTAACAAAAAAAATTGCGCCTAAATTGGAGCGAATGCATCATCTGAAAGAATTTTGTCATACCTGACGTGCCATAATTAAATCGCGCCAGGTTGAGTCTTAGGCAGTGTGAGACCTAATTAAGAACCAATTAAGAACCTAAATAGTTCTTTCTCAGCCAATCTTAACTGACAAAGTGCATTACTATACTGTAAACTTATATGTAAGAATAACCAAAATATAACCCATACATTTATGCGTTTCAGAGAATAATGGATCGTGCAAATTGATCTGAAAATCAATGGTAAATATCCCATTGTTTTTTTATTTTCAGAAACTATTAAGCACTTTTCCTTTTCTATTCAATGTTCCACTATATGGATTTAGTTTATTTTCTCATTTAAACTTATCTCTGCTTGTTTGAGCTTTTGAGTGAAAAGTTTCATATATAAACATTCATATCTAGCTTTTGCAGCAACATTCAGCCCAAATAAAACAATTAATTGTGTTAGTAATCGACTTACCAAAAATAAATTGTTTACATTCAGGAGTTTATTCAGAACCTTCAAAGTTGAACAATGGATATATTTCCTGAGATTGTTACCGCCTTGTTGAAGCAGCCTGTTATTTTCAAATACAATGGTACAGAACACACTGACGGCTCGCTAGAGGATCAGTAGGGAATCCCTGGCTAGTTGCAGAGCACACAGCAGCTCTTTCCAGACTTCTACACCCAAGCTAAGGGATGAGGTACACTTCCTATCTAGCCCCTCAAATGTATACTAAACACTAACAAGAATTTTTTTTATGTTATTTTGCAATAACTTTTCATTTCACTTTTTTCACATGATGGAGCCCAATTTCATTTGTACGTGGGGTTTTTGAGCAAATTTACAGACACTCCATCTTAAGCCATCCATTGGTCCCACATTGTTGACAATAGGACGGAGGGAGAGGGGGAAAGGGGGGAAAGAGGGGGGAAGGGGGGCGGAGAGGGGGAGAGGGGGAGAGGGGGAGAGGGGGAGAGGGGGAGAGGGGGAGAGGGGGAGAGGGGGAGAGGGGGAGAGGGGGAGAGGGGGAGAAAATAATGGTCTCGGAGGAAGCAAGGGTAAGCTGAGAGAGCAGTCAGATTCTATTATGTTGATAGAAATAAATGCTTCAAGTGACAGAGTGGATTGGCGGTCCAAAGTTCATCTAAAGATTGCAAAACAGTCCAATTCAGCTGGCTATTTGTCACTATGGAATAAAGTTGGAACATTAAACGTTATGAGTTAGTTGCCTTAAGATTGAAGAAATCTCTGAATATCCAGTGTCACATTTCAGTCAATTTAGAAGCAAATAGGGGTCAAGAAATGTGGTGGTGGCATGTAACTGTGGCTTAGCTGACTGACAGAAGATTATCTGACTATTAAAATTATGAAAAATAAATCAGATTAAACTAATTAAAACATTTAATATAATCAAAACAACTCTGCTATTTCCAAACCAGTGCATGTTATTCAGGTAGAATGCCCAGAATCAGCAATAAGGAATTGCCACAACTTTGGATTCCCATGATGGATTCCATGAGAATCCTAATGTTCGATTCCAGTAAGTAAGTAAGAAAAAAAAATGTAAGAACTTCAGACGTAAACAGTCGTTCATGTAATTATAGGAATCTAAACTTGCTACAGTTATGGTGGGAAATGCCAGCAATTACAGGTGAAACTGAAACTTGAAAGAGCTAATAGTCAAATCTAATAGTCAATCTAAAATGGAGTCGGTCTTGTACAAAAGCATGCACTTGTAGAACAAAAGAATGGCTTGGTGCCAAGTCTGAATGACTTTGTAAATTTTATGAAACACAATATAGAGGACAGGTTGTCTTTTCAATAAAGACATTAAGATGGCAGCCTGCAGTAATAACATGTGCTTCCTCAAGGCCATAAAGAAGCAAACATTGAAAAAAATAGCTGACGCTCCAGAGATAGCTTATAACCTGTCATTGGACGAGCTCGATTTGGACCCAGCCTTCCTATATTGTGAAAGGTTACAGAATCTTTCAGTCATGCCATATTCAGACTTGGTAGGAGTGTTTATTCCTCATAAGAAAAATGTATAATTGTGCTAACTCGCCTTTGTTCTGTGAGTGGGAGCATGAGAAGCACAGAGCAATATTTGTGCTCATGTTAATCTCGCCACTTCCGTCTGACGATTTGATTAAAGATTACCATGGTCTACCTTCAACAGTTGTTGCTATCTGCTTTTTGAGAAACAAACTCTCACAACCTTTGCCCAGAACATCCATCCCATTTATATAACAAATTTAGAATATATTGTTATTGAAGATTTGTTTCAACTGTGCAGCATGTATAAGTGTTGGAACATTATACTAGGAGTAAATCACACTTTGCTTACCTCAGGAAATTCAGTACACGAAGATATTTTAATTTTGTCCAGAAAAGGAAGAAAGCTTTTCAAATAAATGTTTTTCACCTAAAAAATGGAAACACAATGTCCGTTCAAGTACATCTGAGGAAACTGACATAAATAGCTAACTCAATGATTTTATGAAAGATAAGTATTTTCCTTTCCCACCACAGGATGAAGTTCCATTACTGCTCCTCTTTTCAAGTAATCGTATTCATTGTAAATCCTAACTTGGTATGACCCAATGCCAAAATATCAAAGTTGATTAGTGCTATTCAGTGTTTGAGCATTAGTTGTAGGTAATTACGAACAGTCAGGTACTTTGAATCCAAAAATATCTGATAACACATTTTAAATAGAAAAATGGTTTTAGTTTTAGTTTTAGAGATACAGTGTGGAAACAGCCTCTTCAGCTCGCCAAGACCTCGCCAACCAGTAATCACCCAAGCACTAGTTCTATCCTAAACACTAGGAACAATTTACAGAAGGCAATTAACCTACAAACCTGTAGGTCTTTGGCATGTGGGAGGAAACCAGAGCACTCGAATAAAACTCACGTGGTCACAGTGACAACCTGCAAACTCCGTATAGACAGCACCCGTAGTCAAGATCAAACCCAGGTCTCTTGTACTGAGAGGCAGCAACTCTACCATTGCACCACTCTGCCGCCCATGTTAATGTACCACCCAGAATAATGTTATGTATTTAGTCATTCAAAGGTAATATCCCATAACACTTCCACATGAAGCCCCAAATGATAATGTGCCTGTCACTAACAGATCCTTTAAGCCCTGCTTTCCAATCTGTTATATCCTTAGGACCAATCATTCATTTCTTGTGCTTTAAGACTGTCCAGATAACACTCCTAATACCATACCTAGCACGTTTTATGTACAATATTATACATGCTGTAAAACAAATTAATAATGCCATCATATGAATTGCCATTAAAAAATGTAGTTATATTTGGAGTTGCATTAAATTAGACAATTTAAAATAGGGTTTTTCAATAGATTTGTTCATCATATAAATTATAAATCATTTTACAGGTACAGGTATAGGGTAAATTTAAAACACTTCCGCTCATCTTCTGAATTCCCATTTCACCCAGACAGGTAAATGAAATGTTAACTTACTTCATCTATATTGCATTCATTTTCCTGACAAAGGATTTCCAAGACTTTGGAGTCCACCTCAGTTAAATTGGTTGCTTGTGTTGTTCTGTTGTGACTCCGCCTAGAAGCTCTTGGTAAACCACTAGAAATTATACTATTCGCAGCAGCTCCTGTAAAATAATTAAATGTATCTTTCACGTATACCATTGTAGGTTATGATTGCTGGGATGACAGGCTTATTTCCTGAGGATTGCTATGCAAATTGAACCTATACTCTCCTGAGTTTAGAAGAACTAAAGATGGTCTCATTAAAATGTACACAATTCCTAAATGGCTTTTCAAAGTAGATTCACATCTATCTACCTATCTATCTATATACGTTTAAAACTCTGTGTGTGTGTGTGTGTGTGTGTGTGTGTGTGTGTGTGTGTGTGATTTTGCCTTTGAAACATATCTCCTCGAAAACCAGACGCAACAACGGGAATATTTTTACATATTTCGGTGGGGATTTATCTTATGATTTCAGAAATCCACTCCTCGGTAAATTTGGTCAATTATTTCCCCAGATTTTGAATAAAATTTTTCACAAAACTCACTTAAATAAAAAAAATAGTTGCTGCTTGACAGCTGCTGACGTCACAATGCCTCCATGCCCACCAATCGAAGCCCACCTGCCTCCTGGCCCGCCCCCCCCCCCCCCCCACCCGCTGCTGTGGATGAATGCAGCTGCTGTCAACGCGCATGTGCAGTTTTCCACGAGGTATGTGTGTGACACCGCATGTCGTGACCCCACCCCCCGCAAGGGTGGGAACAGACCCAACGGGTCTGCACTTGGGTGTGTGTGTGTGTTGTGTGTTGTGTGTGTGTGTCATTTTGCCTTTGAAATGTATCTCCTCGAAAACCAGATGCCGAAATGGGGAAATTTGTACGTATATTGTACATCAGTAGAGATTTTGTACATTTGTTACATTATTTTCCTGACTTTTTTTAATTAAAATTGTTGACCAATCTGACCTTTTTCTAAAATCTGACTGCTGCCCACGTTACAATAACAGTGATATTTTTACATCTTCTGGTAGAAATTTTCCTTTATAACGAAACTGGCATTTTTTTTTTAAATATTAAGGTTGCCCAGCTGCTGACCTCACAATGACCTTGCTCGAGGCCCAGCTCGCTCGTGGCCCTGCCCACCCCTGCCACATGCGCAGTTTTCCACGAGATACGTTACCACTCTCTTCCCCCCCCCGCTCTTCAAAATGCACAGAAAGAAAGAGCGTTCTGCAGATCGGGAGGTCACAGGAGGTCACCGGAGGCCACCGTCTGAATCCTCTCCATCTCCCCCGCCCGATGGTAGAACATGGCGGCGGCCGTTATCGTCGCGCGGGGAACACGATGAGAAGGTGGCCCTCTGGCCCTCCCCTCTCCTCCCCGTCACTCACCCCCTCATTCTTTCCCCCTCTCCCCCCCCTCCTGTCTCTCTCCCCTCTACTCTCTCTCTCCCTCCCTTCCACCCCTTCTCTGCCCCACTCCCTTGCCCCTCGAGAAAGGGTGGGGATGGGGTAAAAGGAGGCAATGAATAATATTAATATAATAACAAGGGGGGTGGTTGGTTAGTGTGTGTGTTGGGGGGTGGTTAGTGTGTGTGTGTTGTGGGGGCGGTTAGTGTGTGTGTTGGGGGGCGGTTAGTGTGTGTGTTGGGGGGGTGGTTAGTGTGTGTGTGTGTGGGGTGGGGGTGGTGGTTAGGGTGTGTGTGTGGGGTGAGGGTGGTGGTGGTTAGGGTGTATGTGTGTGGGGGGGGTGGTGGTTAGTGTGTGTGTGGGGTGGGGGTGGTGGTTAGGGTGTGTGTGTGAGGGGGGGGGGTGGTGGTTAGTGTGTGTGTGTGACACCGCTACCTCTCCTCCCCCCCCCCCCGCGCGTTGAATGGACGGGACAATCTCGCCCCACCGCACTTTGGGGGAACAGACCCTGCGGGTCTGCACTTGGTCTAGTATAATAACTAAAACTCTCATCTTGTATGTGTGTATATGGGGGGGGGGGGAAGGGGGAAGGGGGGGAAGGGTGTGGGTTGGTGTTGGTGTGTGTGTGTGTGTGTGTGTGTGTGTGTGTGTGTGTGTGTGTGTGTGTGTGTGTGTGTGTGTGTGTGTGTGTGTGTGTGTGTCTCCCTCTCTGCACCCACAGTTCCACGATGTTAAAGCTCCCCAGTGCCCAACGCTGGGGAGCTTCAACAAGCGATCCCAGGTAAGGCATCGCCCGCTTCTCGTTCACAAATCAGTTTTGCGCCGCCGCTGAAGCTCTGGTCGGGCACTGGAAGGAAAGGCCGCGTCAATCCAGTTGATAGGCCACGGGGGGGGGGGGGGGGGACGCAACTCGGAGAATAGTCGCATCTTGCCAGAAAGTGACTGAGAAACGGTTTCCCCCTTACCCTCCCCACCTCCCCCACATAAAAAGACTAAGAAACCTCCAAAACATACTTCTTAAACAGACAAAAAATAACAGAAAAATGAAAAAACAGACAGACCGTAGGCAGAGGCTGCCATCATGCGGCACCCATGGTGGTGTACTTCACAAGTTATTCGCGATTAAAGCTTTAAAAATTCAAACTTGCACTAGATTTTTACTGTTAAATCATTCCTCACAGCTTCCAACACACTTCGATACAAAGTTGCAAGACAGGAACACTCTAAACTTAGTCCTTCAACAGGAGGGGAGGGCCAATTCAACAGGAGGGGGAGCACCAATTGGTATTGCAACTGGCACTGCTGCAATTTGATTTTTTTTTTAAATCCACTGCTATGGGAGGCAGGGGAGTGTTGGAATCTTACGTTCGGGAATGGCTTCAGTTGGGGGAACCACACCTCCCCTGGGGGCTACGGGTTAGTGGTGCAATGGGGACTAGGCCTCCCGTGTGACTGGGACCCAACAGAACACAATAGTGCGAAATTCTTTGTAGAATCTTACTCAGTATTTCCCCATGGTCGTTAGTATCAAGTATCTTCACATTTGATGTTATATTTCACAAGTTATTGATATTTAAAGTTTTAAACTGGCATGTAACAAAGGTAATGCCACTGTGGTGATGGGGAATTTCAATATGCAAGTAGACTGGGAAAATCAGGTTGGTTCAGAACCCCAACAGAACCCCAAGAAAGAGAGTTTGTAGAGTGCCTCCAAGATGGATTCTTAGAGCAGCTTGTAACGGAGCTGACCAGAGAAAAGGCAATTCTGGATATAGTGTTGTCTAATGAACCAGATTTGATAAAGAGAACTTGGAGGTAATGATCATAATATGATTAGAGTTTTAATCTGCAATTTGAAAAGGAGAAGGTTAAATTGGAAATGTCAGTGATGCAGTTGAACAAAGGGGACTATGAAGGCATGAGAGAGGAGCTGGCCTAGGTAGACTGGAAAGGGATCCTAGCAGGAATGACGGTGAAACAGCAATGGCAGGAATTTCTGCGCATTATCCGAAAGATGCAGGATCATTTCATTCCAAAAAGGAAGAAAGATTCCAAGGGGAGTAGGAGGCAACCGTGGCTGACAAGAAAAGTTAGGGATATAATAAAACTAAAAGAAAAGATGTATAACACAGCAAAGAGTAGCCGGAAGCCAGAGGATTGGGAAACTTTCATAGGACAACAGAAGGAAACAAAACAGTCAATACGGGCTGAAACGATGAAGTACGAAGGGAAGCTGGCCAGGAATATGAAAAAGGACAATAAAAGCTTATTTGGATATGTTAAGGGAAAAAGAGTAGCAAAGTCAAATGTGGGTCCCTTGAAGGCAGACACAGGCGTAATTATTATGGGGAACAAGGAAATGGCCTAAGAGTTGAACAGGTACTTCGGATCTGTCTTCACAAAGGAAGACACAAACAATCTCCCAGATGTACTGGAGGACAGCGGATCTAGGGGGATAGAGGAAGTGAAATAAATTTTCATTAGGCTAGAAATAGTATTTGGTAGGCTAATGGGACTGAAGGACGGTAAATCCCCTGGGCCTGATGGTCTGCATCCCAGGGTCCTCAGGGAGGTGGCTCTAAAAATTGTGGAAGCATTGGTGATCATTTTCCAATGTTCAATAGGTGCAGGATCAGTTCCTGTGGATTGGAGGATAGCTAATGTTATCCCACATTTCAAGAAAGGAGCGAGAGAGAAAACGGGGAATTACAGACCAGTTAGCCTGACTTCGGTGGTGGGAAAGATGCTGGAGTCAATCATTAAATAGGTAATAATGGGGCATTTGGATAGCAGTTAAAATGATTAGTCCCATCAGCATGGATTTATGAAAATCATGCTTGACTTTTGGGATTTTTTGAGGATGTGACAAGTAAAATGGATGAAGGGGAGCCAGTGGATACAGTGTATCTAGACAGGTTGTGTGAGTGGGCAGATGCGTGGCAGATGAAGTATAATATAGATAAATGTGAGGTTATCCACTTTGGTGGCAAAAACAAGGGGGCAGATTATTATCTCAATGGGGTTAGGTTAGGTTAGGTAAGGGGGAGGTACAGCGAGACCTAGGTGTCCTTGTACACTGGTCACTGAAAGTTGGCATGCAGGTACAGCAGGCAGTGAAGAAAGCTAATGAAATGTTGGCCTTCATAACAAGAGGATTTCAGTATAGGAGTAGAGAGGTTCTTCTGCAGTTGTATAGGGCTCTGGCAAGACTACATTTGGAGTATTACGTACAGATATGGGGAGAAGGCAGGTGTTTGCCACTACGCCTATGCGGTCATATAACCATATAACAATTACAGTACAGAAACAGGCCTTCTCGGCCCTTCCAGTCCGTGCCGACCATTTATTTTAGAAACATAGAAACATAGAAAAATAGGTGCAGGAGTAGGCCATTCGGCCCTTCGAGCCTGCACCGCCATTCAATGTGATAATGGCTCATCATCCAACTCAGTATCCCGTACCTGCCTTCTCTCCATACCCCCTGATCCCTTTAGCCACAAGTGCCACATCTAACGCCCTCTTAAATATAGCCAATGAACTGGCCTCAACTACCTTCTGTGGCAGAGAATTCCAGAGACTCACCACTCTCTGTGTAAAGAATGTTTTCCTCATCTTGGTCCTAAAGGAATTCCCCCTTATCCTTAGACTGTGACCCCTTGTTCTGGACTTCCCCAACATCGGGAACAATCTTCCAGCATCTAGCTTGTCCAACCCCTTAAGAATTTTGTAAGTTTCTATAAGATCCCCCCTCAATCTTCTAAATTCCAGCGAGTACAAGCTGAGTCTATCCAATCTTTCCTCATATGAAAGTCCTGACATCCCATCTAGTCCCCTAGTCCCATCTACCTGCACTCAGACCATACCCCTCCATTCCCATCCTGTCCATATACCTATCCACTTTACTTTTAAATGTTAAAATCGATCCATCCTTCACCACTTCTGCAGGAAGATCATGTCCTTTCTGTCCTTTCTGTGTTTGTAGGTGGACCGTTTGTCCGGGAGATAAAGGCGACAGCTGGTTTGGTCGTAATATGATTTTTGAACTTGTCGTTTGTGTTGTAGTTGGGCCTGGATTGCGAGTGGATCACGAACCAGAGGTTGTAGGAGTTGCTTAGCTACTGGAAGGGTAGTGCGTGTTTGTCTGGACACCAAACGCTGTGCAGGTAAACCTAACACTTCGGCCCACGATACGTTGCGTAAGTTGAGAAGGTCCAGGAAGACATTGGACCCCACTGTTTTAGATTTTTCCATCACCTGTTTCGCACTGCGGGCGGCTCTTTCCGCTAACCCGTTCGACTGTGGACATTCCGGGCTGGTGGTGACATGTTTGAAAACCCAAGATTGGGTAAAGTCTTTGAAGTTTTGGCTTGTAAATTGTCATGCATTGTCCGACATGAGGGAGAGAGGGGCCCCATGAACTGATAAGTGTCTTACCAGTTTCTGAATAACTGCCGCCGATGAGGCAGTGCGGAGCAAATCAATTTCAAACCAACCGAAGTAGGAGTCCACTAGAACCAGGTACTGGTTGCCATTCCAATCAAAAATGTCAGTCGCCAGAGTTGTCAGGAACCGGTTGATGCTGGGGAGCGGTTCCTTCTGCTCGGTGTGGTGCTGGACTGTTACATACCGCACACGACTGCGTCCTCTGGCACACATAGTCCGACATAGCAAGCCAGAAGAACATGCTCGTGGCCTGTTGCACCATTGCCTCTGAACCAGGGTGCCCGCTATGTACGACATGAAAGTACTCTTGCTGCAGTGAAGCTGGGACCACAGCTTTGTGGCCCTTCATAATAACTCCGTTCTCGATTACCAGTTTGACCCTGATGGGAAAGTATGGCTGTACCGAAAGTGGAAGTGAGTGCTGCTTGTTAGGCCATTTGCGTTTAATGATAGATGCGAGTACCTGTAGGGTGCTGTCTTCAGCCGTGTGGGCAATCAACTTATCCAACCCCGAGGGGTAGCAGTCGTCAATCATAACATAAAATTTGTTCTCTCGGCTGCATGTCTGTCGTTGGTTTTCCTGGGTACACGGGACAGGGTGTCTGCCAGGTACATGCCCTTCCCACGTTTGTAGATTAGGGTGATGTCGTACTTCTGGAGCTGCAGCATCATTCTTTGCAGCCTGGATGGTGCAGCATGTATCATTTTATTCAGGATGGAAACCAGTGGTTGCTGGTCCGTTTCGATTGTCACAACTTTACCAATGATATAGTCATTGAACATCACACATGCACGTACTACTGCTAGTAACTCCTTCTCGATCTGCGAGTACCGCATCTCTGTGTCTGTCATGGTCCATGAGGTATAAACAATCGGCTGATCTTCTTGGAGGCACGCCACACTAAGGCCGTACTGGGAGGCGCCACAGGTCAGCGTGACTGGCTTGTTGACATCGATGTACGCCAGATTGGATGGGCACGACGTCTGATGTTTTAAAGTGTCAAAAGCGCGCTGCTGCTGTTAGTGCCACATTCAAACAGTGTCCTTCTGAGTGAGCTGGCGTAGCGGGGCTGAAAGATCTCTGAAGTATGGAATAAACCTGCCCAGGTAGTTCACCATGCCTAAAGATCTTTGCAGACCGACAACATCGGTCGGCGCTGCCATTTCACTGATGGCTGCTTTTGTTGCAGGATCGGCTTTGAGGCCGTTGTTGGTGAAAACATGACCAACATAGTTAACTTGGTTGACCCGTAACCTGCATTTGCTGGGGTTCAGTTTTAAGGAAACCTCCCTGGCACGATCGAGCACCTTTTTCAAATTGTCATAGTGCTCCTGCAGGCCACCACTGTTACATTATTTACTTTAAGCGTGACCATGGGATCTGTGTTTTTAACGAGCTGCTCTCAAAAGGACTATGTTGGCAGATTATCTTGCGTGCTAGTGCAGTCTGTTGGTTCCATCTGATAAGTCGTGTGGGAGATTGGAATGCAGTACATTGACTGCTTGTTTTGTCTCGTATTTGCTGAAACAAGATTTACAGCTTCTCTAGAAATGGTTACTGCGTTTGCAACCATGGCAAATTTGACCGAAGGCAGGACATTTTTCCCGCTTGGCGAGATGTGAACCTCCACAATTATTGCAGTCATTAATATATCTTATGCCAGACTGGCCAGAAGGGGTCTGTTTTGTTTCATTAGGCTGATAAGGTTGTCGATCTCTCCTAACATAG
Organism: Raja brachyura; assembly: GCA_963514005.1. The sequence goes on from OY740792.1 coordinate 29,597,586, forward strand.
TCGCGCAGCATCGACGCTCTACGCAGCCTGTGGTGTGGTCAGTGTTTTAGTGTGTGCTTCGGTGTTTCATTAACTCGACAAGACCTGCTTTCTCTAGCCAGCGTGAGGTCGGGATCACGCAAAAGCTCTTTCTTCAATTTGTCATCTAAAATGCCACACACAAGCCTGTCCCTAACAAGTTCATCACAGAGAGAACCAAAGTTGCAGTGCTGTGCTATATGTTGTAATGAGCGTAGATGCGTTTCCACTGTTGGTGATTGGCTGCACGCGAAGAATTTATGTCGCTGCATGATGAAATTGGTATGAGAGTCGCATAGTTCAAGGACATTTCTCTTCAGACATTCAAGGTCGTACATTGTTTCAGCAGGTGTAATCTCTTGACCTTGCGCATCCAGTATTGCAGGGGCGTAAACAAACAACTTTGCCCGACACACAGCATCATGTCCCGCCAGATTGAGGAATATAGATGCTTGTGTGTGAACTGACTTGCCTTGGTGCACCGCAGCCATGTAGATATCGTAGTCCTCCTCGAAAACTCACCATCTCCCTTCGACATCCCCATCAAAGACCAGCGGTTCTGGCTTGCGGAAAGAATCAGTCATGGCAGAGACTGTGAAAGGTGAGCAAATCACTGAAGACGTCGATCCAAGGTGTTCCCGTGACTTCTGACACCATATAAGTTCAAGTTCAAATGAGTTTATTATCATGTGTCCCTGATAGGACAATGAAATTCTTGCTTTGCATCAGCACACAGAACATAGAAGGCATTTACTACAAAACAGATCAGTGTGTCTCTATACCATATATAAACATATACACACACATGAATAAATAGACTAATAAAGTGCAAATAACAGATAATGGGTTATTAGTTATCAGAGTTTTGTCCGAGCCAGGTTTAATAGCCTGATGGCTGTGGGGAAGTAGCTATTCCTGATAAGAACATGTAATAATGAGTATGAGTATAAGTTGTTTATTTTAGAAAACACACTGAGCTCAAATACATAGGTGTTGTAAGCTCAAGCTCAATGACGAATCAAGCTAGAGGCTGGACTAGCAGACTCGATAGTATGAGACACAACCAGATGACTGTTTGAGCGCACAGTGGTATGCAGTAAAACATGACATGGATCAGGTCAACTAATACTGACTGATCTACAGCGCCCACTCCCCCCCCCGCCCCCCGGGAAGGATTGATTGGCTCAAGGGAGCGCCAACGCCGACCCAAAAGTCAAGTCCATTCATAGGCTCTGAGAAGCGCCGACTGCCCCCCCCCCCAAAAGTGGGAAGCATTGATAACGTTGGGGGAACGGGTTGCGTTGGGGGAACGGGTGAGTGGTGGAATATTGCATTGGGGAAACGGGGCCTAACAGTTCAGGGGGATAGGGAGGGGATGGGGGTTATGGAGGGTGGGAATGACTGAGGATGGGAATGACTGAGGTTAGGGGAAAGGAGAGGGAATGAGAGGTGAAGGAGGGAGTGGAGGTGAGGGGAGAGAAGAGGGAGGGTGAAGAGAAGGGGGAGGGGGTTTTGGGGATGAGGGGAAATGAGCCACGTCTGTGCAGTTGGGGGTTATGGGTGATTGGTGAAATATTGTGTTGGGAGAATGGGTTACGTTGGGGGAACAGGTGATTAGCTTCCGGGGGGGGGGGGGGGGGGCCTGTCTCCAGGGTGAGCGCCGATGCCGCGTTCAGAGGACGGGGCCCAACGGGTCCAACTTGGTCTAGTTATATTACTAAAACACTCGTCTTGTTTGTTTGGATGTCTGCGTGTGAGTAATTGAGTGAGGTCCTTAAATTGCACCAAAACGGTACACGATAGCAATACAATTTTTGGACAAGCTTACTCACCATTGTCCTGTGATGTGTTTTTATTAAATTTCATTCAGATTGATGTCATACTTTACAAGTTATTCACATTATTAACTTTACAAACTACCACTTTGAGCAAAATGTCTTCCATCTGCACACTGGCAGTTATAGCTATGACGTCACAATGGGATCCAAATCCTTTCTGAACCTCCCCGCAACAATGTTGCAATCACAGAACACTGAGTCCTGCCAGCAAGTTTTTTAAGTTTACAAACAGGGAGCCTAAAGAGGGGGGTGGGTGAGTGCTTAGGGAGGCAGGGGAAGTGCACTTGGATTCTTTTTTAAAGGCCTGGCAGCAAGTGCAATTGGGAGGCTGAAGAGGAAGGGGAGGGAATGCAGGGGCATAAGGGGAAATGAGCTGTCCCAGCGCAGTTGGGGGCTAATGGCTGAGTGGTGGAATATTCCATTGGGGAACAGTGAGTGGTGGAATATTGCGTTGGGGGAAACAGGCTGCGTTGGGGGACCAGGCCTCCCGTGTGACAGGGACCCAACAGGTCCCACTTGGTCTAGTTTACTATAAATCTCTCCCATATGTGTTATAGCTAGAATCGGGGCCATGGTCTCAAAATAAGGGGTCAGCAATTCAGGACTCAAATAATAAATATCTCAGGGATGCTGAAACTTTTCAGAAATTCTGAAAGAATCTTTTGAACTCAAGAGAGTTGTGGATGCTCAATCACCAACAACATTAATTAGATTTTTAGATATTAAGGGAGTAGGAATACAGAGTTAGTGCCACAATTTATTTTGTCAGGAATGCTCTACTTTCTAATGAGAACCTTGCTATTTCTAATAAGTATAGCTAGAATGGCCTTATAGTCAATTGATCGGTCTTATTCTTCTTTACGCGCAAAATAACATGCAAATTTACAAAAGATATTCAAGAGACAATGCCATGTTATTTCCTCAAAGGCTTCAAATTCCTTGTACATTTATTCATGTTTCAGGAAGTAGCTGTTACTGCCATGTACAACATTTATTGCTTATCCGCAACTACCAGAGTAGATGCTGATAAAAAAAATATACTTCCAAGTAAGAATTACGTGTAACTTGTAAAATGTCAGGTACTGCTGTTCCAAATCACTTGCTGCCCTTGTACATGATGGTGGCAAAGGTAGTAGGCTTTAGGTGGTGATGTTGGAGTAGTCTAACTGAATCACTGTCGTGTATTTTAGACAGTGCATATTGCAGCTGCAATGAGCTAAGTTATAAGTGGACCAAGAAAGGTGTGACATGAACAATTATTCTCTTCATGGCACAATGTAAATGACTAGATTTAGTAGAACAGGTAGAAGTAATTATCACATAAGAATTCAATGAAGGTACCCAACAGTGGGTATTTTTTTCTTTCTCAAACTGGAAACTTTCAGCTACTCTTTCAGCATTTCTCTTCAAGCTGCCACATCTAAAAAGTAATCCTCTGTCTAACCACTTATTTTGTACCACCTTCCGTCGACAAAGATCAAAACGTTTGAGACTGGGAATATGATATTCCTCAGTACCATGGCAAACCAATGAACTACATTATTTTAACTTGTGGAAAATTGTTTGCTATATTAATCACCTTCTAATCATGGTGGATTTTCTTTTAAACTTTTGAAAACTGAATTAAGCTTATAAACTTCACCCAAATCTATTTTTGTAGATAATCAGATTAAATATTTTTTTAAGTCTTGAGGAGATGCTGGATTTTATACTACAGGGATGAGAGCCATGGAGTCTGACAGAACATGTAGGCTTTTGGAAGCATGAAGGGATTCAGTTGACCAATAACTCCGGGAGGGAAATCACATTCCCTCATAAGACAGAATATGAAGTCAAACTAATTGGGAGTCACATTGTCAGCTAAAAAAAATGTACAAGGGAATTATAAATTAAATGTTTTTTAAACATAATAGGTCACATGAAATGTTAAATTGGACTTCAAGTTCATGCGATAGGTAATTTTTAAAAGTTCCTTATTCATCCATGTTACACACTGTACAAGCTTAAATGTCTTTGCAGGAATCAATAAGTATTTCATCCAGAAACACTTATCCTGTAGTAAAAATTCCAGTGCCTTTTTGCATACAGTATCTGTACTGAGCTAATAATGTAAAGCAATATTTAGAATACCTAACACTGCCTTCATGAGCATTTATGATATGTAGAAGTTGGAAATCACCCAGCCACTTATAAAAAGATTCACCATTAAATTAAGGAGAGCCACACATTTCCCGTTGTGAAATCCAATAAAGTCCAAAAAACTGACAACAGGAAAATCCACTCACAAAATAAGCACCATTACTTGTCCTTCCATGCAACTTTTCATTAGAAGTAATCACTACGAGAAGTAATAAAAAATAACATAGAATATAGGTGCTGGAGGAGGCCATTTGGCCCTTCGAGCCTGCACCGTACATTACCTCAGAAGACATTAAATTAATCTCATTGAATTCTGTTTTCCATGTCATCACCAGATTAGCCAAATCCAATGATCTTAAAAATATGATTACAAAGATAGGCATTTAGAATAGTTGGTTTAACATTTACAATAGAATTGTTATACATGAACTTTCTCCATTGTCACTCTTCTTTCCCCCCCATCAGATTCCGCTCATGTTTCCTAAAGATGATTTTTTAATAAAATACCATTCTATAAGCATCGGGCACTCTCCATAACCACATTCCAGTGGGTGCACCTGGACATAGAGTGCTAACACCTGTTTACCTCAGAGATGTAACAGTCTAATAAAATCATGTCCTCATAATGCATGCATTCACAGCAGTGGTTAATAGGCAATAATCACCAAGGACAACCCTGTCCAATTTGTCCTTCTGTGGTCCTGAGGGGTGGCATTCGCAAGTAGAAATCCTATCACTTAAACATTTACGTCTTAGGAACAGAATTAGGCTATTCGGCCCATCGAGTCTACTCCATCATTAAATCATGCCCGATCTATCTTCCCCTCTCAAACTCATTCTCCTGTCCTCCCCATAACCCTTGACACCCGTACTAATCAATAATCTGTCAATCTCCACCTTAAAAATACCCAATGAATTGGCCTCCACAGCCGTCTGAGGCAATGAATTCCACAGATTTGCCATCCTCTGGCTAAAGAAATTCCTTCTCATCTCCTTTCTAAAGGTACATCCTTTTAATCAGAAGCTGAGCCCTCTGGTACTAGACTCTCCCACTAATGTAAACATTCTTTCCACATCCACTCTATCCAGGCTTTTCACTATTTGGTAAGTTTCAATGAGGTTCCCTCTCATCCTTTCTAAACTCCAGCCCACCGATGAGCGTCAAATGCTCATCATATGTTAACCTAATCATCCCCAGGATAATTTTCGTAAACCGCCTTTGGACCCTCTCCAACACCAGCACATCCTGTCTCAGATATGGGGACTTGCCAGCTCAAATCAATTAACTGATGATAAACATGGATAAAATGTGGAAGATGTCTCAGTAGCAATAAAAATATAATCATTTGATTTCAGTTATATTAGCATTTAAAAAAAAATACAGAATCAATATGCAGTTTTGATATTTCAGGATAAATGAAAGCTGTTGAGCTAAAAAGGGAAAATTTAAAAAAATAATTGAATTTGACTACTATTGTTATCTTTGAAAACTTACTGTAAGGTTCCTTAATCAATTCAGCAGGCAAGATCTTAATAAAGTACTCCAGGACACAAAGCAACAATTGGAAAGAGAGCACAAGGTCATCTTCCATCTGTAGTAGCTTTCCTGAAATCAGAATACAAATAATACCCGGCAAAATATTAAAGCATGCTTTGTCCCATTTTGTTACATTTGAGCTATAAATGAACATGCAGAGAGCTAAAAGAACCATATACCTTTGTTTGCTGGTCAATTAAAAAATGAACATTTCCAGGAAAACATTTTGTTTCCTGTACAAATTCAAAACGTTTTGGATGTGATTTAAAAGAACATTCAGGCATCAAGTTCCTATATTCAAGTTAAAAAGATACCTCAGAACTATTAAAATACTTGAATAATTGCAGAAGGACTTTACATTTTTATTTAATCGAGAAGATGGTATATATAGGTATGTTACAAAACTTACCTTGAGCAGCGCTGCACTTCTGCCGCTCCCCGTTTGCGCGACTTTCGCGCCTTGCAGAGGGGGGCGGGCTTAAAGTGCCGTTTTTCCACAGGCCTGGATAATCGATGAATGTCGGGCGATTTGGTTGCTGAAGAAAAATCGCTCCGACATTTCATCAATGGTGGTATTTTTAAATTACTCTAGATTATTTATTAACTAGAGTAATTTAAAAATCACCTTCAAAAGCCGTGACCGCAGACAACCAGAAGGATTTTGCGTAGGGGAGAAAAAAAGGTAAATAGTTTATTTTTATATTAAAAGTTGGTTTTTCGGGAGGCTTTAATAATATTTTTATGTTGCGAAATGGGTTCCCCAAAAAATGTATGAACCCCCAGTATTTTTCCTCCCGACTTCACCGCAAACCGCAACGTTCTGATCCACCGCATTCCACTAAAACCCACTCGCTAGTTGATTTAAATGGCCATTAATTTACAGGCATAAAACACTAAAATCCTTCCATTTGGCCCAGAAATTCATGAAAATGAGATTTAAAAATTATGTTATATTGTGGATTATTGTGTGAATGTTATTTGGACACTTAGGCAATTTAAAAAAAGTTTATCTTTTCTTAAGAAATTGATAGATGTTTAGATCTACTCATTGAATTTTGTAATTAGCTACAATTAGATAACTAACTAATTATATGCTTTAATTTCAGGTCATCCAAGTAAGATTGTTTAATATTTGTTTCAGAATGCTTCAATCTATAATAACTGAAAATTTCATTGAGTTCTCTTAATTTTTAAGAATGTTATGGACATTTAACTTTTCCAGATCACAGCTTTTGAGTTAAGTCAATTGAAAGGCAATGGGGAGCAAGATGCTCATTTCCGAGTATGAAAATGGCCATAACTTTCTTAATACTGAAGATATGAAAGTAAATTAGGTGTCAAATTAAACTTCTTTTTATGCTTTATCTGATGGGATAAATTGCAGACTTGATTTTTAAAATCTCAAAATTTTGTAACATTGCTAGTATATACACACGCTGGTATTTATGCTAACTGAAAGGCACACTCAGAAGTCATTCTTTAACCAGCATTTATTTTTTTTAAACATGATTCTGGGAAGAATGTTATGATCGTTCAAACATAATCAAACTTGGCACTAAATTCAGGTTTTCTGGCATTTATTGTGAACCAAGTGGGTACAAGATCTACACCAAAGGTGTTGCAGCAAAAGGATGGTTGCCACCTGGTGGAAGGAAATAACATTTTATATTAAAATTCTCTACACTGAAAGGACGGGTTTCATGTAAATGAACATTTTTGAATCATCTGTTCAAATAGGGGCATCCAAACCTGCTTTGATAATTAAAACACCTTTAGTTTAACAGTATTTTAAATAATTTATTACTTTAGAAAACATTTTAAAAATCATCTATGTGATTGGAAAGCTACTTTTAAGTGGTTTCCTTGCAATCTTATTTGAAGAATTAACAATACATGTTAATTCATATAAATTAGTTGAATTATTGTCATTGAAGCTTTGGAATCAAATGGCTGAGTTGATGCCTTCAGCAAAAATCAGCAACAGTCCAGTTCAATATGAGGAAGTACCACACATTCTGACTAAACAAAATTTTGCTTGCATGTTCACTTTCATTTTGGTCCAAAATTATTGAACAGCTTCAGTTCTAATCAATACATGAATAAAAATACTTCCACTAGGATTCACTTTTGATAATTAGTAAGAATTAAAATAATAAGATTATCATCTATGCTATCTAAGCATGTAATTTAAGTAGCTAGGAAACACCATTTCAAAATGTATTCCTAAGTTATTATTAATCACTATTTTACTTAATCTTCCAATAGTGACAGTGGAGTTCAAAAACAGTTAGAAGTACATTTGCACCAACACTACAATTACGTGTTGAATTCTGGTCTTAATTTGATCTGCTGCTTTGTTCTGCCCAAAGTGCTAATTTCCAAAGCTTGATGCAACTCGCATTGGAAATTTCATAAATCATTGAATTTCAACCTGGTGCCTTGTAAAGAAAGATTTAATCATTATGATTTGACAAATAATTATAATAAATTAATAATTATGCATACACCTTGCTCAGGAAACTGGCTTTATGTGCATTTACAAGATTTGTGCAATAGATTACTGTTTAATAATAGAGCTGATGATGAATGAAACTGAGGGGGCTTTTATTCTTATGAATTACCAATTACACTAGAAAAAATAAAAAAATTTGAACACTCAAATGTGTCATATAGAACTCCCAACAATGAACATTGTAAGGACTACTCACAAACGATTTGGATAATTCACAATTAAAACCATCGTCAGATCTTAATATACACATTTATTTTAACTCACCTGTTGCTAGAAGAAATGTGATCCAACAGACTTTCACCACTGGTTTATTAGCATCAGATGGTGCCCTGGTTGATAAATTAAACATAATTGCATTGCTCAAAGTTTAAGAAAAACTTACTAACCAACTTTTATTGGGGAAGCTCCCGGCGAGCGCTGTCAAGAGAGGACCCAGCGGTGGACGAGGAGGGTGCCGGCGGTGGAGGAGGGTGCCGGCGGTGGAGGAGGGTGCCGGCCGTGGAGGAGGGTGCCGGCCGTGGAGGAGGGTGCCGGCCGTGGAGGAGGGTGCCGGCCGTGGAGGAGGGTGCCGGCCGTGGAGGAGGGTGCCGGCCGTGGAGGAGGGTGCCGGTCGTGGAGGAGGGTGCCGGCGGTGGAGGAGGGTGCCGGCGGTGGAGGAGGGTGCCGGCGGTGGAGGAGGGTGCCGGCGGTGGAGGAGGGTGCCGGCGGTGGAGGAGGGTGCCGGCGGTGGAGGAGGGTGCCGGCGGTGGAGGAGGGTGCCGGCGGTGGAGGAGGGTGCCGGCGGTGGAGGAGGGTGCCGGCGGTGGAGGAGGGTGCCGGCGGTGGAGGAGGGTGCCGGCGGTGGAGGAGGGTGCCGGCGGTGGAGGAGGGTGCCGGAGGTCAGACGAAGATGGGCCCACATGAGAGCCGGAGGTCAGACGGGCCCTTGGTGGGTGCCGGAGGTCGGCCGAGGACATGGCGTGGGGGAAGGCACGCCAAGAGAACAAAGGGGTCCCAGCGTGGGGGGATTCCGAGAGAACAAAGGGGACCCAGTGTGGGGGGGCATGCCGAGAACAAAGGAGGACCATTAGGAGTAAATGAAACACTTTGTACCGCCCTATATGTGGTGACTCTTTGCATACTTGTGTATGGTAAACAAACATGTATAAAGTATCATTCATTAAAGTATCATTCATTTAACAGATCTATATTAACCATATAACCATATAACAATTACAGCACGGAAACAGGCCTTCTCGGCCCTTCCAGTCCGTGCCGACCATTTATTTTCTCCTAGTCCCATCTACCTGCACTCAGACCATACCCCTCCATTCCCTTCCCGTCCATATACCTATCCACTTTACTTTTAAATGTTAAAATCGATCCTGCCTCCACCACTTCTGCAGGAAGATAATTCCACACAGCCACCACTCTCTGAGTAAAGAAGTTCCCCCTCATGTTACCCCTAAACTTCTGTCCCTTAATTCTCATGTCATGCCCTCTTGTTTGAATCTTCCCTACCCTCAATGGGAAAAGCTTATCCACATCAATTCTGTCTATCCCTTTCATCATTTTAAAGACCTCAATCAAGTCCCCCCTTAACCTTCTGCACTCCAAAGAATAAAGACCTAACTTGTTCAACCTTTCTCTGTAACTTAGTTGCTGGAACCCAGGCAACACTCTAGTAAATCTCCTCTGTACTCTCTCTATTTTGTTGACATCCTTCCTATAATTAGGCGACCAAAATTGTACACCATACTCCAGAATTGGTCTTACCCATGCCTTGTACAATTTTAACATTACTTCCCTACTCCTATATTCAATGCTCTGATTTATAAAGGCCAGCACTTATAAAGGCCTGGAGACTTATCCACTTTTATATTTTTCAAATATATTCACTGAAAACTTACTGGTTACATGGTGTCTCTTCAAATATTTCTTCACATATCCTGTGAATTTAGAAATGAAATTCTTAAACATTAAACAGTTTCAGTCGCTTTTCAAAACCACTACTTACAAGATCTTTGTAAACATCAATAACGTTATGAATGTTATCAATGAGCAAATTGTGATTTACATTTGACATGTGGTGTACATGTGACAACTGCACAGGATTGCAAATATGATAAATTATACAAGCAAAAATAAGTAATAGTTGATTTCCCTTGTGCAGTCATACTACTGCAGAAGAGGTTTAAACAATCTTTAGAGTGATCTTCTATTGAATACTTGTGTTGTTTATTTCTAGCTGCTACAAAATAAGCCAACTAAAGGCATAAAAGTTGTAATGGCAGTGAACAATATTTTTTTCAAATTCTCTTACATTTATGATATTAGCAGAGAAAACAATTGAATGCACTTTAAGGTGGAATTACTAAATAGTCCAAATTAATTTCAGTAACCAAAATACACTGAGTAATAAAAGGTTCCATTCTGCAGTTAAAAACATTGTAGTCAGTGGTTCTGGATGAGGCTGGAGGCAGGCTACCACCAACCTCCACCGCAGATTAATTTAGGTTAATCAATGTATTAGTAACCTGCAGAGATAATGGTGTAATGTCAAGTAGCACATGTACAACTGACACTAACAAACAACAAATCAAGAATGTAGGAGATCAATCTTTGACAAGATTCAGGCCCTCTGGGGCAGAAGTTCCCAAACTGTGGTATACATATCTCTGGCTAGAGGAAGTATTAAAAATGGAAGGGGAGATTTACCTTGGGTAAGTGTAATGTTGTTATTGTAGATGATTCTAATACACAATGTACATGTTTTGCAGAATCATGAACTAAAGTCAGTTGAGAAAAGGAGCTAGGCATTACTGTGCACAGATAATCAAATCAATAACAACGGAGAAAAATCAGAACCCAAACAAACAAGATATTTAGGTTGGCTTTATAGAAAGATAAATTACAAATAAAAAAAGATGCTGTTGTCTTATCTAAATCATTGCCTAGACTTAATTTGAAGTATTGCATTCACTGGTGGCTACCTCACATAATGTTCTTGCGAAATGTTCCTGAAATCAATGAGAATGCCCCTTACTCTAAAATACTTTGGTTACTTCGTTTGGTAAAGAGTAAATACGTTTTTTCTAAAAGCATATATCTAATGAAGAATTCTAGATTGGGAAAGATAAGAGAACGGCATTTAAACTGCACCATAGTAGCCATGTCCGAAATATAAGATCCTATATTCTAACGAGTATGTGAACTCTGGAAAATGGTACTACATCTTATTTTCTGCAACAATAAATGTTCACACAAAGTGAACCCATGCACTTGTTTTGAACTCCATGGTGAATTGAATGGGAAGCAAATAATGCTGATGATTGTTTCCACAATCACCAGCATCCTCTACTGGCTTTGAAATTCTTCATTTATTCTGTTCTTTTTGCTTTCAAAAGAATACATGGTTGTAGGAACACTAGTCATATCTCAAGATCTGACACACCTGACAGAATTTTCTTGGCTATCATCTAAATAGGTTTGCAAATATCTAAGCCAAACTTACTATTTCATTATAGTTACATTAAACTTTCACATACAAACATTTTTTATGAATAAGTAACATCATACATTTTTCCTGGAAATAATCCAGTCACTCCACATTTATGGAAAAATATAAAGTTTCATGTCAATTAGTTATCCCTCACAAATGCCAGTTCACCACAGAGAGTGGTGAATCTGTGCAATTCTCTGCCACAGAAGGTAGTTGAGGCCAGTTCATTGGCTATATTTAAGAGGGCGTTAGATGTGGCACTTGTGGCTAAAGGGATCAGGGGATATGGAGAAAAGGCAGGTACGGGATACTGAGTTGGATGATCAGCCATGATCACATTGAATGGCGGTGCAGGCTCGAAGGGCCGAATGGCCTACTCCTGCACCTATTTTTCTATGTTTCTATTTCTATGTTTCATATTGAATGGCGGTGCAGGCTCAAAGGTTTTTTGTTCAACTGGTATAGCTCCATGAATATTCATCTATTTATTTACAGAAGTATTTCTAACTGCAATGTGCAACTGCATCTAAAGTTAATGTGCACTTAAATTTACTTTCAAAATACTTTCATGTAAGGGCAGCACAGTGGCACAACTGGTAGAGCTGCTGCTGCATTGCACCAGAGCCCCAAGTTCAATCCTGATCTCAGATGCTGTCTGTGTGGAGTTTGCACGTTTTGCCTGTGACCACATGGGTTTCCTCAAAGTGCTCCGGTATGCTCCCACAGGCCACATGTGAGGATATGTAGATTATAGACAATAGACAATAGGTGCAGGAGTAGGCCATTTGGCCCTTCAAGCCATTCAATGTGATCATGGCTGATCATCCCCAATCAGTAACCCGTTCCCGCCTTCTCCCCATATCCCCTGACTCCCCTATTGTTAAGAGCCCTATCTAGCTCTCTTGAAAGCATCCAGAGAACCTCCCTCCACCGCCCTCTGAGGCAGAGAATTCCACAAACTCACCACTCTCTGTGAGAAAAAGTGTTTCCTCGTCTCCGTTCTAAATGGCTTACTCCTTATTCTTAAACTGTGGCCCCTGGTTCTGGACTGCCCCAACATCGGGAACATGTTTCCTGCCTCTAGTGTGTCCAAACCTTTAATAATCTTATGTTTCAATAAGATCCCCTGTCATCCTTCTAAACTCCAGAGTGTACAAGCCCAGCGGCTCCATTCTCTCAGCATATGACAGTTCCTCCATCCCGGGAATTAACCTTGTAGACCTACGCTGCACTCCCTCAATAGCAAGAAGGTCCTTCCTCAAATTAGGGGACCAAAACTGCACACAATACTCCAGGTGTGGTCTCATTAGGGCTCTGTACAACTGTAGAAGGACCTCTTTGCTCCTATATTCGATTCCTCTTGTTATAAAGGCCAACATGCCATTCCCTTTCTTCACTGCCTGCTGTACCTGCATGTTTACTTTCATAGACTGATGTTCAAGGACCCCCAGATCCCGTTGTACTTCCCCTTTTCCCAACTTAACGCCATTTAGATAGTAATCCGCCCTCCTGTTTTTGCTACCAAAGTGGATAACCTCACATTTATCTGCATTAAACTTTACCTGCCATGCATCTGCCCACTCCTCCAACCTGTCCAAGTCACCCTGCATTCTCATAGCATCCTCCTCACAGTTCACACTGCCACCCAGCTTTGTGTCATCTGCAAATTTGCTAATGTTACTTTGAATCCCTTCATCCAAATAATTGATGTATATTGTAAATAGCTGCGGTCCCAGCACCGAGCCTTGCGGTACCCCATTAGTCACTGCCTGCCATTCTGAAAGAGGCCCGTTAATGCCTACGCTTTGTTTCCTGTCTGCCAACCACTTCTCTATCCAAGTCAGCACTCTACCCCCAATACCATGTGCCCTAATTTTGCGCACTAATCTCCTATGTGGGACCTTATCAAATGCTTTCTGAAGCTTTGGTTAACCAAAGTTTCTGAAGGTTAATTGGTCTCTGTAAATTGCACCTAATGTATACGGAATGGATGCAAAAGTGGGATAAGATAGAAATAGTGTGAACAGATGATCGATGGTCAGCGTGGACTTGGTGGTCTAAATTACTTGTTTCCACACTGTAACTTTAAATCAATCCAATCAAAACATTAAAATTGCATTTTCTTAAAAAAACAATAAGCTTGGAGGCTAAAACAACAAATTTTGTTTAAAAAGTTACCTCTTAAATTTTTCAAAGAGAGCAGTGAAGACATGGAGCTTCTTTACCAGTCTCAGCACCAATAAATTTACTTTAGTGCTAACAGTGTCCAAGTTCACATCCATTTTTTTCAGTAGCTGCAAAAACTCTGTTACGCTTAGAATAAATAAAAAATATTTATCATTTATCACTTCTGGACTTCCATTTAAAATAGTTTACTTCATAGTTGTGTTTTGTAATTACCAGTAATTCAAATTAGTTAATGTTTATATACGATATACATGTACAATTCTCACACAATGGCAAATGTCGTTCATTACTCACAGGGCATGCAAACAAAATGACTTAATTATTTTATAAGAATTTGATTAGCCCAATGCAGTTGTACATTTTAAAGATTAAAATTATTATAAAATATTTATTGAAATATTGCTTGGGCCTCAATTCGATCATCCACTGATTTAAAAAGATCAAATAAAGGCATGCTCGTCAAGATATCTGAGCTCAATTTTGCATATTGCACATCTGTAAATGCTCTTCACTTATAGTACATAAATTAGCAATCATGAAGATGATGTTCCAAGGCTAAATTTCAATATCCAAATTCTGAACAAACAGGTTTCAGTTGTCAGTGTTGGGAAATATTGGTGCACTGCCTAGTACTTAGATTTACTATCAAACATTGAAAACATTGACCATGAGAAAGAGGGACAGCATGCAGCCATTTGGCTCATCAAGCTTGCTCCATGATTCAATACAATCATGGCTCATTGAATTTTGCCATCTCCACCACGCTTGATTCTCTTACTGATTAAAAACCTACTTATCTCGACTGAACGTATTCCAGAATTCAGCTACAAGTTTTTTGGGGCAAAGAAACCAACGCCTAGGTGATAGGTATCCCCTTATTCAGAAACTATGCACTCAGGTCCTCGATTTTCCCCACAATATTTCAATAAGATTGCTTCTCATGAGTACAGATCAAGCCTTACAGGCTAACCCATCCATACCTAGGATCATCCCTGAGAATTCTATAAATTGCATTCAATGACAATATCTTTCATGAAACAAGGTTAACAAACCTCTACATGATGTTCCTAATGTGGTCTCTCAGACACTTGCACAGTTGTATTAAAATGTCCCTACTTTTATATCCGACTCTTAAATTATCTCTCCTATTTACCTGTTGGATTGGTATGCCAGTTTTGTGTTTCATGTTGTGTGTACTGCCGCATTCTGCAATCAATAATGTTTTATCATTCTTCTTTCCAAAGTGAATTACCTCACCTATTCCTATTTTATATTCAATTTCTTCACATTTCGCCCACTCACTCAACAACATCATCAAACTGTTCGCATTCTCCTTGCAGTTTTCCTTCCTGTCTACTTTTGTAGCATCATATGTTGATAACATGGAGTGACTAGGCTTGTATACACTGGAATTTAGAAGGATGAGAAGGGATCTTATTGAAACATATAAGATTATTAAGGGATTGGACACGCCAGAGGCAGGAAACATGTTACCAATGTTGGGGGAGTCCAGAACCAGGAGCCACAGTTTAAGAATAAGGAGTAGCCACAGTTTAAGAATAAGGAATAAGGAGTTAGAACGGAGATGAGGAAAAGCTTTTTCACCCAGAGTTGTGACTGTGGAATTCTATGCCTCAGAAGGCAGTGGATGCCAATTCTCTGGGTGCTTTCAAGAGAGCTTGATGCTTTCAAGAGAGAGTTAGATAGCGCCCTTAAAATTAGCAGAGTTAATGTATATGGGGAGAAGGCTGGAACAGGGTACTGATTGTGGATGATCAGTCATGATCACAGTGCTGGCTCGAAGGGCTGAATGGCCTACTCCTGCACCTATCGTCTATTATCTGCTGTTTTGGTTACAATACATTTGTTTCATTCTTCTAAATAATCAACATGCAATGTATACACCTGAGATTTCAACACAGGTCTGTAGTTTAAACCCTGTTGTAACCCACTGGCTGCAGGTTGCCAAGCTGAAAATAACCTGCTTACTTAGTCATAGAACAACCGTACAGAAAAAGGCCCTTCGACCTAACTCACCAATGTTGCCTAACCGAGGTAATCCTACTTGCTTACACCTGGCCCATATCCCTCAAAACCTTTCTTATCCATATACCTGTCTAAGTGTCTTTTAAAAGTCATAATTACACACACCTCTACCACTTCCTCTGGCAGTTCATTTCAAATATCCACCACCTTCTAAGTGAAAAAAAAACATAAGACACCACCCTCTGTGGGGAAAAATGCACTGTTTCCTGACAGTTAACCAATCCTCTATCTATACTGAAGAAGGGTCTTGAACCAAAATATCCACTATCCATGTTCTGCAGAGGTGCTATCTAACCTGCTGAATTACTCCAGCACTGTCTCTCTCTTTTGGTAAACCAGATCTGCATTTTGTTGTGTCTACCTGTCTCTATCCATGCTTATATGTTAAGTTTTAACACCATAACCTCCTATGTTAGGAACACGTTTCTTTTGTGTGGCATCTTGTCCTTTTGAAAATTCCAATTTTGAATCATTACATCTACCGAGTCCCATCTATTCAGTTTGTTAATATTTCCTGAAAGAACTTCATAAATTTGTTGGATATGATTTCTCCTTCATGAAGCCTCGCTGACGCTGCTTGATTAGAATATGATTTTCCTAACACTGTGTTATTCCTTCTATAATAAATGACTATCATTTTTCCAATAGTAGATATTAAGCTCACCAGCCTACAATAACCACAATTTGTCTCCTATTCTATCGCATTTATATTTATACATTAGCTCACCATCTTCTTTCCTCCATACTCCTCATTGTGACATTTTCTGTTTCTTGAGTCCCTTTTCAAAGTGTACTGTTGTTATTCATTATTCATCTTGGTTACGATCACATTAAATGTTCATGTCTTTTTATAAGGTATTGTGTTGGGATTAATACATTGAGGTTCATCAACCTCATTTGATTAAGCTACAGCTTTTGTTATTACTCCTTAGCTATATTTTCTTTACTGTGGTATAAACACACCAAAATGCAGTCATTCAGTATATTTCTTTTCATATACAAGATTAAGTGAATTTAAAAAAAATGGATGCCAACATTTAATCAAATTATCAAATTAAAAATAATTGGTGCAATGAATTGTTACACGAAGGTGAACTCAATCATAAACTAAATCTTATGGATAGAAAAAACGTTCTTAATGGCAAATAATAACAAGAGCATATATGAACCTACTTCAGATCCAAGGTTTTCTGCAACTCCGTCAGTGTGAAGGAAACAGCATTCAAATCTACTGCTGCGATAAAAATGCAAATCCCCCAATACTTCCTATTTTCCTGGGAGAAGAGAGCATTAATGTTAACGTCACTAAAAGTTAATTGAATAAAAATAGATTTGAACAGGGTACTTTAATTAATATATAAATTGTAGCTAAAGCAAACAAAAAATACCAAATAGGCTTCCAATTGTTTGTGAAAAGCAAGGAACCACAAATGCTGGAAATCTAAAGTAAAGATAGCAAATCATAGGCATATTCTACAGGACAGGCAAAATCATTTATGCTTATAACGACACAAAAGCAGGCCATGTGGCTGATTGGATACATGCTGGCTCCAAGGAGAGGAATCCTATTAATCTTTTGCCTTATGTCCCTAAACCCCTGTAACTTATTATTTTTCACAAATGTCTATAATTTCTCCTTAGATTCTTTTTGCCATTAACCTACACTAATGTGTAATTTACAGTGGATACCCATGTCTTTGGGATGTGGGTAGAAGTTTACTCGCTCATGGAGATAATGTAAACACTCCTCAAACAGAAACCATAATCAGGATCAAAACTGAACCCTGGGAGCCTGTAAGGCAGCAGCACTAACTGCTGCATCAACATGTCACTCCTTGCTGAAAGATAATGTTTCAGGCTGATGACCTTTTATTAGAACTGGAAAAAGTAGAAAACAAGCTAATTTTAGGCTGCAAGGAGGAGAGTCAGAGAAGAGAACAAAGGCTGGGATAGGTGGGTGGCCAAGGTTGGGTGACATAAATACTTTTAGTAATATGTATGAGACTAAACTTAATTCTAGATAATCATTACTGATCTGTTTGGAAAGTGCAAATAGACAAAGGTGAAAGTGAGGAGATGTTATATGGGGGAAGAATGAAGAGGGTTGAGTAGTTCTAAAAATTGGAGAATTCAATGTTCATAACACCAGGTTGTAAGTTGCCCAAGCAGAATAAGGTTGCACTATTTGCACTACTTCAATTCAGTGTACAGCATTTACAATATCTTCTACATTGAGAAACCATACATGCACTGGATGAGCCCGACCCCAATTTCCTGTCACTCAAATTCTCCAGCCCACGAATCAGTCTTTACTGTTCCTTGGCCAGTGCCAATGCAAGTTAATCCACCTGTAAAATTAATTTAGTTTTTCTCTCTTTGCAATGATATCTGATCTGAGTATCATAAACATTCTCTTTTACTTTAGATTTCATATGCTGTATTCTGCGTCGCCTAATTTCAGCACGCTCTGTTCTCTTCCCTAACAGCACTCGCTCACTTTAGTATTTTACTCTGCTCACTACTATGATAACCAAGTGTATATTCTCCTCTCTTTTACAGCAACAAAAGTAATTGTGTCACCTTGCCAACCTTGGTCCGCACCCCATCACAGACATTCCCATTGTTCGTTCCACTCCATCCTTTCTCTGCAACTGAAAATACCCCAATTTTCTCACTTTTCTATGTCTGAATAATTATCGCCGAATTTAATGTTCTCTCTCCACAGATGTCAATTGACCCGAGTATTAATATCATTTCATTTCTAGTTTCAAATTGCTTATGACTTATACGACTTAAGTCTTAAAAAGAAAATCACGTTATTAACCTTTATCATTGCAGAGAAAACAAAGTGAGCTTCAAAGAACTAAAGTCAGAGCACCACTGCTGTTAAATATAATTCAGCACATTCATATTAACAAACAAAATCATAGCATGATGAATTTGAATGTTAAAGACTGAAGACAGCAGGAGGAAGAAAATACTAAGGATGTTAAATAGTCTACAAATTAGGTTGTGGGAAAAATTAATTAAAGCATCCTTACATGCTTTCAAATGGTATAGATCCAGGAAGTAAAATTAGCTATAGGACAATAGGACAGCATTAATCATTGCATAAACAGAACCTATAAAAATAATTAAAGTTATGACAACAGAGAAAAGAAGGCAAGTTAAGTAGGAGAGCTGTAAGAGTATTCATCATCAGACAATGTCCCATATCTGCCCCAGGAAACCACAAGAAAACCATTGGCAAAAAAATCAATCTTAGATCCAATCTTAGATTAGATTGATTTAGGCTTTCAAGTTCAAGTGAGTTTATAGTCTTTGGCTTTCTGCAGAATACTGAGATGCTAAGAGGCAGAGAAAAGCAACCCAAGCTTTCTGGAAGCAAATTCAGCCAAAAATAATTGGCCATTGCTTAGACTTTAAAGGTGAAGCAAAAACAATAAAAGCAGTCTTCCAATAATCAGTTTCTGCTTTGTATCAAACAGTGGTTGTTTTTAAGCAACTAAAGAAATGAGGGATATGAAAACTGAACAACAACTGCGCCAAGGGAGTGCTCTCACACATGCTTATTCAATTACCAAGTATGATACTCAGGTGTTGTTTACTGATACTAATTGGTGTACAGTACAACTTGACAAGTGGGCAACTACGGAAATCTTAAAATTAATGCCACCACAATGGCTCAGATGCTATCAAACATTGCTCCAGTATGTTGCAATACTGTGACCCTTGGACAAAGAGGTTGTCCAAATCAACAACTACAAGAATCTATACCTGCAACCATGAAAGCCTGTCTGATCCCTCTACTATTCTCTTGCCAATATCAACAGAGATGACCAAGGAAATAAAGCAGGTTCTAAAAAAGCTATTTGAAAAAAATCAAGGACGTTATTCAAGATTCAACAGTGAAGCTTCCAGGGATTCATTGGTCTCAAAAACTTGCTCGATTCCATGCAATCATAATAGGATATAGGCTATGTGATCACTTAATGGCAGAACAAACCCACCTTTGCTTGTGCATGCAGTAACCAGATCAAACAAAGGACCATATCATCAGATCCTATCCTCAATAAATTCCCTCTCTGAAACTGTCATACATAGCCTTATGACATTGCTCCAGCTGTAGACAAGAAGCAGTAGTAGTAAATTATGCTTGAATATGGAGACAGCGCTCAAGGTTTAAGAACAATTTGCAACAAAATGTTAATATCAATCCAGCTAATTTCTGGACAATCGGAATAACCGATTGTAAAAATATTAACAATTAAACAACAGTTAAATGGAACAATTCCAGAAATATTTAGCAGGTTGGACCACATCTGTGGGAAGAGAAACAGTTAATTTATCAGGTTAGAGACTTTTCATCAGAACAGAAAAAGAAACAAAAGTTTACAAAGGCCTCTGCGTTCCTTAGCTGTCCATTGCCTTCCATTTTAAACCCCATCCCAACCTATTGATCTATGGCCGCCTGTGCTGTCAACGCAAACTAGCATAGCACTTTTCTGCCTGGGCATGTTGCAGCCCTCTGAACTTAATATTGAATTCTACTGCATCATTTAAATAATTTCCTAGGTGGTATCCGTAATCCATCTGCGATATTAGCAAGTCCCCCGCCTTCTTTTGCCTATACTCTCATTCTCTAACTGCTGCCATTCACTCATTGACCTGTTAACCTGTTTACAGCTTATCCCCAGTTACACCGGTTTACCCCTCCCTCACCCAGCCTGCAGCTTAACAAGCTTTTGTCTACTTTTCAATTCCGATGTGAGGACTCCAACCTGAAATATTAATTGTTTCCTTTCCCACATATGTGGCCTGATCAGCTGAGCATTTACAGATTTTACAGATATATTTCCAGCATCTGCAGTTTTATCTTTGATTTTCATCAGCTATTAATTCCTTTTTTTTTAAATGTTACTCTTACTACCTCGGCTGTGCAAACACATAATCACTAACAAAGCAATCGAGATAGGCTTAGCAAGAATTGACCAAAGGGAGCAGTATAGACAAATTAGTAAATGCCACTTCTATGCCTGTTCAGAAGCAGAATTTATGATTGAATGTGCGTGTGTGTGTGTATGTGTGGGGGGGGGAGGAGGAGGGGGGGGGGGGGAGATGAAGGGATGGCGAGAGTAAAAGAAGGCTAGATCATGGAAGAATTTGAAAAAAAGCTATAAACCAGCCACCTCATATCTTCATGCTTAACTGGCTGTCAAACCTATCAAGGACAAAATATCTGAAAAATGTTGGCATTCCCAAATATCAATGTACACTCAAAATCTAATAAAGTACAATGGAAATATGTCTTTAATTTAAAAAAAAACGGTATGAATAAATTAAAACAATTAATTCAAGATAATATGAATGCTAATTGACAACTATTGCCAATCTGTTGGACGCCATGAGGTAGTCACTGAGTTTTGCTTATGGTCACTTGGAAATCCTATACTTGGCAGCACTTGAACAAAGAAATACGGGCAGTCAGCAAGGAATCACTGACATTTCTCAGCAAGTATCCTTTTCATTCCTGGTCTTTTATATATATACATAAAGGTAGCAAGCAAAAACCAGTGGGCAGCAGCCATTTGGCAGGTTAATTATCATGAACAAGACTTAATGTCAAGAAAAATTATTAGCATTGTTCATGATTTCCAGAACGATTTTTACATGGAAGTTTCTAGAAATAGGAAATTCATGTACTATCGTGTATTTTAACTGGAAGATTGTCATTTTGTAATAATAATAAAAAATGTTAACTTTAGTGTGGTAATCTTTCTGTTTTTTTGATAAAAAGTTATCCTAACCAGTTTTACAGAGATTAAACACATAAAAGTAAGCGAATGGGATGCATGGGCAGATACTACATATTTCAAAACTAAATTTCCAGCTATTTAGAAGTGATTTTAACTTCAATAAAATGTTTGACTTTTACCAAAATTAGTGTAACAGGCTATTTGCATGCACTACTTAAGTTGCAACCAATTGGAGAACAGTTGTAGATATTTAACGATCTTTATAACTAAAGTCCAAAACAATGTGAAACAAATTAAAATACTTACTAATGCAATACCATTAACCAAAAGTGTTGGCATCGACTCCCATATCTTCCAAGCTCTCTCGTTCACATTTTCTTCAACCTTAAGGCTTTGACATAATAAGATAAACTCTGCATTTTTGTGTCTGAAAATATGAGATATAATAAAATTTTGAATGACTTTTCTTAAATGAAGTTATTCAATATGGTAGAAGTATAGAAACTCTGGGTCTTCAAAAGACAATGAGAAACTTTTAAATGCTGGTCTTCAGAAAGCTGTGGACTGATACACCGGATATCAGGAATGCCCGGATATCACTGTGCACATTAGTCATTTTTTTCCCCCAAGGAATGTATGTCACAGCCTGCCTCGATTTTACAGTAATTTAATGAGACTAAACCTGTGACAGCACTGTGCACATGTCAGTTTCACACTCCATATCAAAATTAAAATATGCTGGCTTTAAGGCAGTGTATCGATAATTCCCCAGATTTGATTCCCAAGTGGGGAAACAGACAATTATATATCCTATATTTTTCATAGACTATTTCATTTCAACAGAAGTATTTGTCAAGATAGTTCCCAAAACTGATAATGAACTTTACTCAAAGGATAAAGCAATCAGGTGGGAAAGTGATCGAGGGTCAGACATGACCAAATGAAAAGTGTGAGAAATCTCAAGGCAGCATACATCCTCCTCGTGTTCCTGTCTTTTTGCTCTCCACTGTCAAGCACCGCTGACTGATTTTGTTGCACCTGTCAAGATATTGGATTAACTCATTTTGAGAAATGCAGTATCAAATGGATATGACAAACTTACCCTTAATAAATGAACGGATTTGAGATTTAAGATTTCATATAACAGTAATTATCATTATATGTATAGAAGTGATGTGGTGGTGAGAAGGAATATTATCTATTCTAATGCAATCAATTATCCATATGTTCACAAAAATCTAATTTTGCATCCATGTATTTGATGAATAAAAACACACCAAAATGAAAATATATTTTCCCTAGGAGTGAATGAAAATATCAAAAATATGCTTTATTAAAAAAATGAAATGCCAACTACATGGAACTGGTCACACATGGGAGACAATGCATTTCGTTGTCTCTGTACTGTACACTGACAATGACAATTAAAATTGAATCTGAATCTGAATCTGAATCTTCCCAAAACACATTTTCATGAAAAAAATAAGTTGAAAAATACATTTGTTTTCTGGAGTTAATATCCTAAAAATTAGATTAATACATAGTGTCAATTTACTGAACGTTGCCCCAAATCATGTGCTTTATCAGAAAATAAAATGCCTTTCTCGTTTTTAAAAACGTGATCAATTTAAACAGTTTACAGCAGTACAAGTTATTTTAAAAAGAGCATTGCAAGGCAACATGTCAGCTACTTCTTGTTTGGTCCATTCTCAGCATGCTCAAAACCATACAGCCAAAAGGAAATCAAAATATCACGCATTTATAAATGTTGTTGTCATCTTAGCATGTCAAAGTTAATCAGTGTAACTTGCCCTAGTAAATACCTGAAATGAAAATTCTGTTTGTAGAGTTTGTCTCAAAATTATAATGACTTTCTAATTTGCAAGGTTCTGTGGGCAAAATTCTAAAGTTACTCTTTACAATCCAATCAGCAGCTGGTGCAACATTACTGCACAGACTAAAGTCTGTTTTTTTATTTAGTAAACCTGGGAGAAACATAAGTTGATAAAAATAACACATCAAATTTCACACCAGGCAAACATTCCCTAGCTGGGGGCAGCGAAGCTACTCCAACATTGAGCAAGTCTGAAACAGACATGTGGGAGTCATTTAAAGACCAGCTGATCAAAGTTCAGGAACGGCATGTTCTAGTCAAAAGGACGGATAAGGATGGCAAGGGAACCTTGGATGACAGTCAAAAAGAAAAAGGAAGTGTATGAGAAATAAGCGTATAAGGGTTTAAGAAAATGAAATCAGGCAGGGCCTTTGAAGAATATAAAGTACATAAGAAAGAAATTTGAACAAATAGAGAGGTCAAAAGGGACCATGAAATGTCTATGGCCAATTAGATTACAGAAAATTCCAAAGCTTTTAATATGTACACTAAAAACACGATTGTAAAGAGTAAAAAGGTAGGACCGCTCAAGAATAAAGGAGGGAAATTGTACCTAAGAGCTAGATGTTAGCAAGGTACTAAACGAGAACTTGTATTCACCATGGAGAAGGACATGGATGACAGTGTGGGGAATACTAATATGCAAGGGCAGTTTAAGATCAAGAAGGTGGTGGTGTTGGTGTTTTTGAAGGGCATTAAATTGGATATATCCCCAGGGTCTGGTGGAATATTAAGAGGGGCAAGAGAGTTGATTTCATGGGGTTTGACAGAGATTTCTGTACGTTTTCTCACCATGGGTGAGGTCTCGGATGACTGATGAGTATCCAATGCTGTTCCTTTGTTTAAGGGAAGTAGAGAGAATCCAGGGTAGTATAGCCTGTAAGCCTCATGTCAGTGGTAGGGAAACTGTTAGAGGATTGTTCGTATAGGATTTACTCCCATTTGGTACAGAATGAATTAATGGGGGATAGTCAGAATTGATTTGTACACGGCAGGTCATGTCTCACTAACTTGATCGTGTTTTTTGACAAGGTGACAAAGGTGATCAATGAGGGATGGGTTGGGCAGTGGATGTTATCTGCATGGATTTTAGTAAGGCATTTGATAGAGTTCCCCCACCTGATTCCAACTGCCCATCACCAAACTACAGAAGCACCGTATAAATCATTTTATCGGGATACATCACAGCATGGTTTGGGAACAGCTCCATCCAAGACTGTTACAAATTGCAGAGCGTTGTGGACGCAGCCCAGCCCCTTACACAACCAACCTCCCTTCCATTGACCCAAATTACACACCAAGGCCTCAGCAAGGCCACCGGCATAATCAAGGACCAGTCTCACTCCATTTTCTCCCCACTCCAATCAGGCATGAGATACAGAGGTTTGAAAACACATACCTCCAGATTCAGTTTCTTTCCAGCTGTTATTAAGCAACTGAAGCGTCCTCGCACCAACATGAGTGCAGTCCTGACCTCCCATCTTCCCTATTGGAGACTCGAATTATCTTTAATCAG
Source organism: Raja brachyura (assembly GCA_963514005.1). The sequence continues at coordinate 29,622,510 of OY740792.1, forward strand.
ACTTTACCTTGCATTAAATGTTATACCCTTTATTCTGTATCTGTACACTGTGGACGACTTGATTGCAATCACGTATAGTCATATTGCTGACTGGATAGCAAGCTTTTCACGATACCCTGGTGCTCGTGACAATAATAAAAATCCAAACTACCAGACTTTGCGGAAGGCAGAGAGGGGTGGGGTTGGGAAGATGTTACAGGTGATGAAATCATGTTGAAGGTGGTGGAAATGTTGGAGAATGACGTGTTGGATGCAGAGACTGATCGGATGAAAGGCGAGAGCCCAAACTCTATCCTTGTTCTGTATGGAAGTAGTGAGAGTGAGAGCAGAGCTCCGGGACACATTGGATCCATCAATGATAACAGGGGATAAACCACATTTACTAAAGAAAAACAACATCTCGGATGTCCTAGAATGGAAAGTCTCATTTCGGGAGCAGAGATATTGAATAGGGGATGGTGTCTTTGCAAGAGGCAGGGTGGGAGGAGGTGTAGTACAAAAAACTGTGGGGAATCGATGGGTTTGCAGTTGATGTCAGTCGATAGTCTGTACTCTGTGATCTGTGATCGAAAGGGTTGAGAGGTGTCAGAGATAGTCCAAGTGAATTTGAGGGCAGGGTGAAAGTTACTCGGTGTTAATGACATCAACGAGTTCTGCAGGCGATAGCCCCAAATCTATAGTCATAAGCCAGGCATAGCACATGTGAGTGCCATGGCTACACCTTTAACTTGAAGAAAGTGAGAGGAGTTCAATGTCTCTCGTGACAGCATCGCAAAACATAAAAGTAGGCCGACAAAAGAGGGATCCAATGGCAACATTTATCAGCATGTATCCACTCCAAGTAATTCAACAGAACATAGAACATTACAGGACAGGAATAAGCCAATGATGCCAAGGTAAACTGATCATATCTGCCAGTACATAACCATATTCCCCTGTTCCGTGCACTGCCATGTGCCTACCTGAAAGTATGTAAAACACCACTATTGTATCTGCCTGCATCACCACCCCTGGCAAAGTCTTCCAGGCCCCCACCACTCTCTGTGTAAAATAAATTACCCCACACATCTCCATTAAACTTTCCCCACTCTACTTATAGCTATGCCCTCTAGTTATGGGCATTTCCACCTTGGGAAAAAGGTTCTGACTATCTACCCTATCTATGCCTCTCATAATTTTATATACTTCAATCATCTCCCCTCATCCTTTGATGTCCCAGAGAAAACAATCAGTCTATTCAACCACTCGAAGTAGCTGAAACCCTCTAATTCTGGCAGCATCCTGGTAAACCTCCTCCAGATTGTTCTTGTAGTGGGGCATCCACAACTACACGCAATACTCAAAATGCAGCCTAACGTGTCCTATTGAGCTGTATCATGACTTCCTGACTCTTATATTCAATGCCGCAAGCAATGAAAATAAGCATATCATATGCTTTCTTTACCACCCTATCTAGTTGTGCTGCCACCTTCAATGAGCAGTAAACTTGGATCCCAGGATCCTCTGCACATCCATGCTGTTAAGACTTGCAATTAACAATATACTCCTTAAACATCACAAAGTTTAACACCTAACAATTGCTCGAGTTAAACTCCTTCGGGCATTTCTCCGCCCATTTCTGCAGCTGATCTATGTCCCACTGTATCTTCTGACAACCTTCCTCAACATCTACAACTCCTCCAATTTTGGTGTTGACAGCAAACATATTCATCAACCCATCTACACTTACATCCAAGTCATTTATAAATTTCACAAACAGCATATGTACCAGCACAGGCCCGTGGACCTACATTGGTCACAGAACAATATCTAGCCTGAATATCACAATCCTCTCTTTTATGAATAAGCCAGTCCTGAATCCATACAACCAAGGCATTGTGATCCCATACAATTTAATCTTCTGGATCAGCCTATCGTGAGGGACCTGTAAAAAGCCTTACTACAATTATACAGGAAAAAAATATGCATGTAACTGTTTAAAAATGGGAATAAACAGTCTAATTGTACTTCATACCTTACGTAAGGAGGGAGGCACAATGGTAGAGTTGCTGCCTTACAGCACTAGAGACCCAGGTTGAATCCTGACTACGGGTGCTGTCTGTATGGCGTTGGTACTTTCTCCCTGTGACCGCATGGGTTTTCTCCAGTGCTCCGGTTTCCACTCATGCTCCAAAGACTTTGTATTTGTAAGTTAATTGGCTTGGGTGAAATTTTGGTGTGTTTTTATCCATCAAATATATGGATTCAAAGTTAGATTTTTGTGTGAAATTGTAAATTGTCCCTGGTGTGTGTGTGTGTGTGTGTGTGTGTGTGTGTGTGTGTGTGTGTGTAGGCTAGTACTCGTGTACAGGTGATCGCTGGTCGGCACAGACTTGGCGGGCTGAAGGTCCCGTTTCCATACTGTCAAGTCAAGTCAAAGTCAAACAAACTTTATTGTCATTTAGAAATACATCGATATATGCAGTTCCAAACGAAATTCCGTTGCATTTGGCTCCCTGTGCAACACGATAATTAACAGAAGGATAAACATGGATAAAATGGATAAAAAGGATAAAAGGATAAATAGACAATGGTGGCAGCTCATTACATGGCATTCAGGAGTCTGATGACTCGTGGGAAGAAGCTGTTGCAGAACCTTGATGTTCTGCTCCTTATGCTACAATATCTTTTGCCCGAGGGCAGCAGAGTGAACAGTCCATGATGGAGATGTATGGGGTCTTTTATAATACAGCTGGCCTTAGACACGCAATGTTTGGTCGCAATATCCCCGATTGAGGGGAGAGAGGTCCCGATGATTTTTTCCGCTGTCCTCACCACTCTCTGCACGGACTTCTAGTCAGAGGCTTTACAGTCCCCAAACCAGACAGAGATACAGCTGGTCAAAATACTCTCTATGGTGCCCCTGTAGAAAGTGATGAGGATGGGATGGGGGAGGTGAGCTCTTCTCATCCGTCTCATAGAGACTGTATCTCTAAAGTATTGTCTAAAGTTGAAAAGGCGGGTGATACAGGGCACCTGAAATGCAGGTGAATTTGAAACCTTTACGATTGCCTTCCCATTAACTTACTTCTTTCAAATGTTTATACCAAAAAGATGGACAGAGAGAATTAAATCCTTGAGCCTAGCAGATGTGCAGCAGAAAACATCACTTACAATGTTAAAGGGAGAAGTCTGTGCATTTACACCAGAACTGGAACAAGATAGAATCATGAGGCTCGAAGATTAATGAGATGGTGGAAATAATAGATGCAGAGGGATAAAGCCATGATGGGATTTGAATACTGATTTTTAAAAGAGGACAGTAAATGGATCTGGCAGGCAAGGCAGAGGAAAATCCTAACAGGTACTACAGGTGTATTCAGAGTAAAAGGGTGGCTAGTGAGGGAATAGGTATCCTTAAAGATGGCCGTTTTTGTGTGGAACCACAAAAGATGGGGAAGATATTAGATGAATATTTCTCATTAGTTTTTCTTGAGATGATCATGGAAGTTGAGGAATTGTAGCATACAATTTCTGATCTCTTGGACCATATACAGTGCATTCAAGTTGATAAATCCCCAGAGCCTGACAAAGTGCACCCTCAGACACTGTGGGAGGCCAAGGAAGAAATTGCAGGGACTTTGTACAGATATTTGCTTCATCTTCAACCATGTACAGTTGTGGAAGTCTTAACGGTGATTAATATTGTACCATTATTTAAGAATAACAGCAAGTGCCTGGCAGGGACTTACAAGCCGATGAGCCTGTGGGCAGTGAAGGGAAAGTTGTTGGAAGTGTTTTTGAAACAAGATCTACCAGCATTTCAGTAGGCAGGGACTGATTAAAGATAGTCAACGTGGCTTTGTGCATGGAAAATCAGCTCACAATCCTGATAAGAGTTTTTTGAAGAGGTCACCAATCAGACTGATGAGGGCAAGTGTAGGTTAGTAATGTAGACTTTAGTAAAGCCTTTGACAAGGTGCCACATGGAGGACGTCTGATAGGTTAGATATCCTAGGTGAACTAGCCAATTGAATTCAAATTTGGAGGAAGGAGTCAAAGGGAAATTTTAAAAATTCGAGATCTGTGACCGGAGAAGTGCTGCAGGAGTCGATGCGGTGCCCACTGTTAGTTGTCATTCACATTAATGATTTGGATAATGTAATTGTTACGTAACAATGTAATGTAACTGTGGCCTACAACATCCTGAAGCCGCGGTCTCCGGTAGTGAAGGGCCTATTTAGGACATACCGTCCCGACGAGAGGGCCTGTACATCCGGCCGCCCGTAGCGGCGACTGCGGAGGTTTATGGCCCCGACCACGGAGGAACAATGCAGGAGGACTGACTGTACTTTGTGCCTTCCACCAGTGAAGAATGCTGTGGAGGATGTTTGTGTTAAATTTTATTGTGTATTTATGTTATTTTTTAAATTGTACCGCTGCTGGCAAGTTCATTTCACTGCACTTTATTGTGTATGTAATGAATAAAAACTGTTTGATAGAAATTGATGTGGAGAAGCTGTTCAGAAGACAGAAAACCCAGAAACTCCAGGACCGGACAATGTTTCCCCCTCTACTCTCAAGCTCTGTGCCGAAGAAGACATTTTCAACCAGTCCCTGCAAACCTGTATTGTACCTGCCTGCTTCAAAGTCTCCACTATTGTCCCTTTACCCAAAAAGGCAAGGATTACTGATCTTAATGACTACAGGCCTGTCGCACTGACCTCTGTAGTCACGAAGACCCTTGAAAGGCTTGTGCTGGCCAAGCTAAAAAATCATGAGCTTGTGCTGGACCCTCTGCAGTTTGCATTTCGGGCCAATAGATCCGTGGATGATGCAGTCAACCTGGGCATGCACTTCATCCTCCAGCACCTAGACCGCCAGGGGACCTATGCGAGAATTATGTTTGTTGATTTTAGGTCTGCATTCAACACCATTGTGCCAGAGCTATTCCATTCCAAACTTTCCAAGTTGACTGTGCCTGAATCCCTCTGTCGGTGGATCACCAGCTTCCTGACAGACAGGAAGCAGCATATCATCCTGGGAATAGTGGTGGAATATTGCCTTGGGGAACAGGTTGCATTGGGTGACCAGGCCCCCCTTGGGGGCTATGCATGAGTGGTGGAATATTGCGTTATATATATATATATATATATATATATATATATATATATATATATATATATATATATATATATATATATATATATATATATATAAAAGCGTCTCATCTTGTTTGTTTCTATCTATCTATCCACCCAAAGCCATGTGATTCTGGACCTACGCCAAAACGGTATACAATAGAGCTAAATTATTTGCACCACTTTACTCACAATTGCCTGTGGTGGTTTGTGTCAAGTATTGTTCAGATTGATGTTCTATTTCACAAGCTATTGACATTTAAAAATTTACAAACCCCACTTTGAGAAAAAATTCTTCCATGTGTTTACAGATATGACATCACAATGGGATTGTAGCCCTGCTCGCAACATTGTTGTTATCAAAGTACACTGGGACCTGCTACCCCTAGCAAGTGTAAATGCATTTTTTTTAAGTTTAAAAAAGGGGAGGGAGGGCAAGGCAAATTGAGCAGCCGCTGCGCAGTTGGGGGCTATTGGTGAGTGGTGGAATATTGCCTTGGGGAACGGGTTGCGTTGAGGGCCTGGCCTCCCATGGGGGCTATGGGTGAGTGTTGGAATATTGCATTGGGGGAACGGGTTGCATTGGGGTCCAGAACTCCCAACGGGTCCCATTTGGTCTAGTATCTATCTTCTATACTATTACTAAAACTCTCATCTTGACCACTTCCAGTGGGAGTTGTAATTAAGTTTGCGTAAAAATGTTTCCCCCATAGCGCTACGATTTTTTGCAACCTCACTCACCATTCTCCACTGCTGCAAGTCAAATAAGTTTTGTTCCCGAGAAATAGTACAAAAGTTATGAAGGTTTAAAAATTACAAAATCCGCCCTTTTCAGAACCCGCTGTCAATATCGCGGCGACAAGAATAAAAAGCTGAAGGGGCACAGTGTGTTGAGAGTCAGTGGCTCGCTGGCTGATTCAGCGGCAATATGCACGACCAGCCGGAAGTTGCTGAGTTGAACCAGAAGCCTCTGAGTGAAGTCGGAGTGAGACTGGGATCTGCTGCGTGAGGCCGAAAGCTGAAGGTGCGGGGTGAGTAGAGTGCGAGCCCCCCCTCCCTTCTTTAGGTTTGTTGATCAGAGGTTGATGGTCAGAGGTTGGTGGTCAGTTTCAACTGTGACAGTGTGGCCAAAGATGAAATCGTTAAATTTCGTGCAGACAAAAACAACCGCTAACAGTTCTTTTTCAATTTGGGCATATCGTTGTCCTGTGTCAATCATGGTGCACGAGGCATGGGCGACAGGCTTATTGCCTTTGCCATCATTCTGAAGGTATGCAGCGCCCAGCCCGTGTTGTGAGGCGTCACAAGTAAGTGTAATCGGTAGCTTAGGGTCAAAGTAAGCCAGAGTAGGAGCACCAGACATCTGCCGTTTAAGAGTGTCGAATGCTGTCTGTTGTTGCTCGTGCCAAGTCCAAGCAGCGTCTTTGTGTGTAAGCTGGCACAATGGGGCTGATATTTCGCTGAAGTCCGGAATGAATTTGCTCAAATAGTTGGCCACACTGCTATTCAAGTGTATGGTCATCATTCAACAGGGACCAGGCCTCCTGTGTGACTGGGACCCAATGGGTCCCACTTAGTCTAGTATATTACTAAAACTCTCATCGTGATTGTGGCTCTGTCTGCGTGCGTCCGTATGTGCTCCCAGAACTACGCCAAAACGGTACACGATAGCACTACAATTTTTGGACCACCTTACTCACAATTGTCTTATGGTGTGTTTTTATCAAGTTCCATTCAGATTGATGTTATATTTTACAAGTTATTCACATTTTTAACTTTACAAAATCCAGGTTGAGAAAAAATCAGTTGAAGTTGCAATGGCAGTTAGCAGCTATGATGTCACAATGGAATCTCATTTACATAAACTTACCCTCAGCAGTGTTCCACTGACAGTTAGCAGTGTATGACATCACAATGGGATCTCATTTACATAAACTGCCCGTCAACAGTTTTCCACCCAGGGCAATGAGACATTTGTTACATTGTTGTAAGGAGAGGGAGGGAGTTTGGGAGGGGAGGAGGAGAAATGTTATTTAAATATTGTGTTTAGTGGGGGAGTGGGATAGGGAAGAGGTGAGGGGACCAGGGAGAGGAGGGGGGTTATGGAGGTGAGAGGGGTTATGGAGGGAGGGAGGGAGTGACTGAGGGTAGGGAGTGACTGAGGGTAGGGAAAAGGTGAGGGAGGGAGTAGAGGTGGGGAAAGAAGAGGGAGGGTGAAGAGGAGGGGGAGGGTGTGTTGGGGGATGAGGAGAAATGAGCCACTCCTGCGCAGTTGGGGGCTATGGGCGAGTGGTGGAATATTGCGTTGGGTGAACGGGTTGTGTTGGGGGAACAGGTGAGTGGTAGAAACGGGTTGCGTTGGGGGAACAGGTGAGTGGTAGAAACGGGTTGCATTGGGGGAATGGGTGAGTGGTGGAATATTGCGTTGTGGGAACGTGAACGGGTCCCACTTGGTCTAGTATATTACTAAAACTCTCTGTTTGTATGCATGTGAGTGTGTGACAATTCAAAACTCTGCCAAAACGGTAATCGGTGGCGCTACAATTTTTGGCTTAACTTACCATTGTCCAGGGACGTAAAAGGGACGGTGGGTGGAGAGGGGTTGTGGAGGGAGGAAAAGGAGAGTACGGAAAGGAGAGGGAGGGAGAGGTGAAGGAGGGAGTGGGGAGGGGAGGAGAAGGGAAAGAAGAGGGGGGGAGTGTTGGGGATGAGGGAAATGAAGGAGGATAGGGGTAGGAAGAGGGATGGTGATGTAATGGAGGAGGGGGAAGAGGGAGGAGGAGAGGGAGGAAGCAGAGGAGGAATGGTGGAGGGTGGGGAGAAGAAGGATAATGGAGGAAGGGAATAGGGGACTGAAGAGGGAGAGTGATATGCGTTCACATTGAACTTATATTTTACAAGTTATTGCCATTTTGAACTTTAAAAACGTCGCGCTCCCACTTGCCGGCTGCGCATGCGCAGTTGGGGGGAGGATTGCCGTGACTCACATCACAACGGGGATGTCTGGCGTCAGAACCGGAACCTATCAGGTCGCACATGCGCAGTTTGGTGAAATATCACGTTGGGGAACGGGACCCAACGGGTCCGCACTTGGTCTAGTAGAGGATTCTACAACTAGAGGACATAGGGTAAAGATGAAAGGGGAGAGATTTAAGAGAGAACTCTGGGAAACTATCTTAGCGGGCGATTAGTATCTGGAACGAACTGCCAGAGAAGCTATAGAAGCATATACATGATTTTCCAAAGATATTGGACAGATATGTTTGGGGGGACCTGGGATAAATCCAAGCAAATGGGCCTAGATTAGAATGCCAACTTGCTCGGGCCAAAGGGCCTCTTTCAATGATTATTGATTCCATGACTCTCGTTACTCCAATCTGAGGTTCCTACCTACTTTAAAAAGACTGCTACCACCCAAGAAAAACAAGGTAACATGTGGAAACAACAGGGGGTTACACAAAAAGCTGGAGAAACTCAGCGGGTGCAGCAGCATCTAAGCAGCGAAGGAGATAGGCGACGTTTCGGGTCGAGACCCTTCTTCAGACCTTCTTGTGGAAATAACAACCTACCAGTGACTCTGACATCCATTATTTTAACATGATATCAAGACAACAAACACTCCCTCATTGTCAGCCAGATGAAGGAGCTAGTCATTGAAGTACACTAATCAACATCAAGTTTCTAGCTGTAAATATCGCCAACAATTTGTCCTGGTCAAACCACATGGATGCTACAGCAAAGGAACTACCCCCGCACACTGATGATTCTACCTGCTCAGAAGACTAGGAAAATTCAGCCATAGTTCTTACCAATTTCTATAGATGTACCATCGAAAGTATGCCATAAGGATACAACATAAATGGTGATTGGTAACTGCTTTATCCAAGATTGTCAGAAATCGCAGTGTTGTGGATGCAGCCCAGTCTATTACCCAAACCAACCTACCCCCAAGTCTCCATCTACACTTCATGCTGCCCCAGGAAAGCAGCCAACATAATTAAGAATCACTTACTGTGTCATTCCCAAGGCCGAAGTACATACCAAACGACACCAAGCAACACCAAATTCTGCACTCTTGTAAATGTTCTCTTCTGCACCACCTGATGTACTCATGTACAATGATTTGCCTGGATGATATGCATCACACAATTTTTTCACTGTCCAAGTATACATGACAATAATAAACCAATTCCTGTTGCTTCAACATAATTAGATCCAAATCCTGGAACACCCTCAACAGCACTGTGGGAATTCCTTTAGCAGAACTACAGCAGCTCAACGATCACCACTACCTTCCCACTGTTGGAATTCCCACTGCGTTGTTGAGGGTATTCCAGGATTTAGATTCAATTATGGTGAAGTACCTACTTCCTTAAAAGACCCAGGAGTTTTGGCATGTTCCCAAAAACTCTCACCAACTTCTACAGAAGCGCCGTAAAAAGCATTTTATCAGGATGCATCATAGCATGGTTTGGGAACAGCTCCGTCCAAGACTGCAAGAAATTGCAGAGAATTGTGGACACAGTCAAGACCATCACACAATCCAACCTCCCTTCCATTGACTCCATTTATACCTCATGATGCCTCAGCAAGGCCACCAGCATAATAATGGACGTCGCACCCATGCCACATCATTTCTCCACTCTCCCATCGGCCAAAAAGGTATAGAAGTGTAAAAATGTCTACCTCCAGATTCAGGTAGTTTCTTCCCTGCCTACCACAACTAGAGAGCAGAACTGAACTACTATTTACCTCATTGGAGACCTTCTGACTATCTTTGATCACACTTTACTGGCTTTATCTTACACTAAACTTTATTCACATTATTCTCTTAATCATGTATTTGTACACTGTAGATGGCTCGATTGTAATCACATATTGGCTTTCTGCTCACTGGTTAGCACACAGCAAAAGCTTTTTACTGTACCTTGCTACACATGACAATAAACTAAACTCAAACTCAACTAAAACTAAAATGCAATTGGATATGAGGCATTTAGAGATGCCAGCGACACACATATCCTGAACAATTAATTAAAATAAATCCTCAACTCAATCTGTTATTAAAATAGCTAATTTTTACAAATGGTAAATGCTTACTAAAACAGAATGAAAATTAACATAAGTAAATAATTACTTTACAAATCCTATTATACAAAGATTCCAAGTAGAAAACCCGTAAAAAGTAACATTAATCCATGTAACAAGATTCTTATCAAAACACCCTACATCATTTGCCAACAAAAAATAGGCAGCACCAATGGTGATACATACATTATTTCCGACATATTATGTCTACTTCAGTAATTTCTCACATCGAAATGCCAACACTTGTATAAAGCCTTTTTGATAAGTCATGTTGATAACTACCACTCCTTCCCAGCCCACCATATTAAATTATACATTGTTGCTTTTTCTAGCAATGTGTCTTGCCTTTCTAAGCCTCATAATCTCTGCATCTGCTCCAATCCTTGACTTTCATTCCATTTGGGCCCTGTTTCTTTAAATCATTATTCGGGCCAAATACTCCACGTAATTGTGAAGAGAAAATTGAGGGATGATCTTACTGGAACATACAAGACCTCCGGGGCACATAAGGGTAAATATTGAAACATTTCCACATGAAAAAGTTTTGAAAAGCGGAATACCATTACAAGAGAATGGTTTAAAAAAAATGGTGTAGGAATTTCTTCTTGCAGAAGATGACAAATTGTTGAAATTCTCTACCCAGGAGTACAGTGAAGTCTAGACCACTACTGATATTTAAAGAGAAGATGTTTAAGAAGGAACTGCAGATGCTGGAAAAATCGAAGGTAGACAAAAATGCTGGAGAAACTCAGCAGGTGGGGCCGCATCTATGGAGCGAAGGAATGGTGACGTTTCAGGTCGAGACCCTTCTTCAGACTTTAAAGAGAAGATTTTTTTTGAAAGATCAGGGAATCCAAGAGTTATGGGGTGCTGAAACAAAAAAACAAGATCTGGTGCAGATCAATTCTGATCACATTGGATGACAGGGTAGATTTGAGGGTACGGGTGGCCTACTGTTACTCTGCTCATATTACTAACAATTGTGATCATAAGATGGTGGAAGGAAATAATAAATGGTTGTAGATTATGTTCATGGAGAACAGTGGAATGTGTGATTTTAAGTTTCCCACTTGATCAAATAGGAAATCAACCTTATACACTTTCAATTTCAGTCTGGTCAAGATATCATAATGTAATATTTAGATGGGTACATGGATGTACAGGGAATGAGGTATATGGATCATTTGCAGGCAGATGAGAATAGCATCATGTTTGGCACAGACACTGTGGACCTGTTGTGTAGGAAGGAACTGCAGATGCTGGTTTAAACCGAAGATACACAAATATCTGGAGTATCTCTGCAGGTAAGACAGCATCTCTAGAGAAAACAAATAGGTGACGTTTCAGGTCGGGGCCCTTCATCAGATTGAAGAGGTCTGAAGAAGGGTCCCAAGCCGAAACGTCACCCTTTTCTCCAGAGATGCTTGTTGACCCACTGAGTTACTCCAGCTGTTTGTATATATCTGTGGACATGTTTATGAGCTCTACTATGTATTGCTGAATGTGAGGAGAATGGTTTATGAGCATGGTTGAGAAAGACATTAGAGATTTACATGTTTACGTGTTTACAATTCAATAAGATGGTTGAGCATTATTGTGCACACACACACTCTTGGAGTTTACTGCTCAGAAATGACATGCATAAAGAATAGAGCAGGGCTGAAATCTTGCGTTGATTGTGCAAGCATTTACAGGAACAGTGAGAAATGCTCAGCAAACTAAAATATACATGAGTAGGCCAAAACTCCAGTACAGCACAAAGGAAAGCTGCAATCTTTGTCATGTTAACCTCATGCAGCTGCCTGGTCAGAAAGCATAAAAGACAATAAGAGTATAGAAGTTGGGAGGTCATGTTGCAGTTATACAAGATGTTGGTGAGGCCGCATTTAAGATATTGTGTTCAATTCTGGGCACCATGTTATAAGAAAGATATTGTCAAGTTTGAAAGAGTTCAGAAAAGATTTACGAGGATGTTGCCAGGACTAGAGGGTATGAGCTATAGGGAGTGGTTGAGTAGGCTGGGTCTTCATTCCATGGAGCGCAGGACGATGAGGGGGGATCTTATAGAGGTGTTCAAAATCATGAGAGGAATAGCTCGGGTAGATGCCCAGTCTTTTGCCCCGAGTAGAGGAATCGAGGACCTGAGGACATAGGTTCAAGGTGAAGGGGTAAATATTTAATAGGAATCCGAGGGGCAACTTTTTCACACAATGGGTGGTGGGTGTATGGAACAAGCTGCCAGAGGATGTAGTAGAGGCTGGGACTATCCCATCGTTTAACAGACAGTTAGACAGGTACATGGATAGGACAGGTTTGGAGGGATATGGACCAAGCGCAGGCAAGTCGGGCTAGTGTAGCTGGGACTGTTTACCGGTGTGGGAAATTTTGGCTGAAGAACCCGTTTCCACACTGTATCACTCAATGACTCTATCCTATACCAACAGGGGAATATGTTAGGGAAGGTTACACAAAATGCTGGAGAAACTCAGCGGGTGCAGCAGCATCTAAGGAGCGAAGGAGATAGGCGACGTTTCGGGTCGAGACCCTTCTTCAGACTGGTCAGGGATCAGGGAAACGAGAGATATAAACAGTGATGTGGAGAGATAAGGAACAATGAGTGAAAGATATGCAAAAAAGTATTGGTGACAAAGGAAGCAGGCCATTGTAAGCTGTTTGTGGTGTGAAAATGAGAAGCTAGTGCGACTGGGGAGGGGGGGGGGGGGGGGGGGGGGGGGGAGATGGAGAAGGAATGTCTGGGCCAGAGGGCTGAGGGAGAGGTGGGGGGGAGGCAGTCTGGGTTAACAGAATTGAGAAAATTCAATGTTTAAGCCCAGAGGATGCAGACTCCCCAAGCGGAATATGAGGTGCTGTTCCTCCAACTTGCGGTGTTGATCACTCTGGCCGTGGAGGAGGCCCAGGACCGAGAGGTCGGATACGCAGTGGGAGGGGGAGTTGAAGTGCTGAGCCACCGGGAGGTCGGGTTGGTTATTGCGGACCGAGCGGAGGTGTTCGGCGAAACGATCGCCCAGCCTCCGCTTGGTCTCACCGATGTAGATCAGCTGGCATCTGGAGCAACGGATGCAGTAGATGAGGTTGGAGGAGGTGCAGGTGAACCTCTGTCGGACTTGGAATGACTGCTTGGGTCCCTGAAAGGAGTGGATGGGGGAGGTGAAGGGACAAGTGTAGCATCTCTTGCGGTTGCAAGGGAAAGTGCCCGGGGAAGGAGTGGTGCGGGAGGGAAGGGAAGAATTGACGAGGGAGTTGCGGAGGGAGCGGTCTTTGCGGAAGGCAGACAGGGGGGGAGATGGGAAGATGTGGCGAGTGGAGGGGTCACGTTGGAGGTGACGAAACTGGCGGAGGACTATCTGTTGTATGCGCTGGCTGGTGGGGTGAAAGGTGAGGACCAGGGGGACTCGGCCCTTGTTGTGAGTGGGGGAATGGGGAGAGAGGGCAGTGTTGCGGGGTATGGAGGAGACCCTGGTGCGAGCCTCATCTATAGTGGGGGAGGGGAAACCCCGTTCTCTGAAGAACGAGGACATTTGCGATGACCTGGTGTGGAACACGTCATCCTGGGAGCAGATGCGGCGTAGACGGAGGAATTGGGAATAGGGGAAGGAGTCCTTACAGGAAGCAGGGTGGGAGGAAGAGTAGTCCAGGTAGCTGTGGGAGTCAGTTGGTTTGTAGTGGATGTCAGTCAGGAGTGTATCACCTGCAATAGAGATGGTGAGGTCAAGGAATGGTAGGGAAATGTCGGAAATGGTCCAAGTATATTTGAGTGAAATATACTTGGACCATTTCCGACATTTCCCTACCATTCCTTGACCTCACCATCTCTATTGCAGGTGATACACTCCTGACTGACATCCACTACAAACCAACTGACTCCCACAGCTACCTGGACTACTCTTCCTCCCACCCTGCTTCCTGTAAGGACTCCATCCCCTATTCCCAATTCCTCCGTCTACGCCGCATCTGCTCCCAGGATGACGTGTTCCACACCAGGTCATCGCAAATGTCCTCGTTCTTCAGAGAACGGGGTTTCCCCTCCCCCACTATAGATGAGGCTCGCACCAGGGTCTCCTCCATACCCCGCAACACTGCCCTCTCTCCCCATTCCCCCACTCACAACAAGGGCCGAGTCCCCCTGGTCCTCACCTTTCACCCCACCAGCCAGCGCATACAACAGATAGTCCTCCGCCAGTTTCGTCACCTCCAACGTGACCCCTCCACTCGCCACATCTTCCCATCTCCCCCCCTGTCTGCCTTCCGCAAAGACCGCTCCCTCCGCAACTCCCTCGTCAATTCTTCCCTTCCCTCCCGCACCACTCCTTCCCCGGGCACTTTCCCTTGCAACCGCAAGAGATGCTACACTTGTCCCTTCACCTCCCCCATCCACTCCTTTCAGGGACCCAAGCAGTCATTCCAAGTCCGACAGAGGTTCACCTGCACCTCCTCCAACCTCATCTACTGCATCCGTTGCTCCAGATGCCAGCTGATCTACATCGGTGAGACCAAGCGGAGGCTGGGCGATCGTTTCGCCGAACACCTCCGCTCGGTCCGCAATAACCAACCCGACCTCCCGGTGGCTCAGCACTTCAACTCCCCCTCCCACTGCGTATCCGACCTCTCGGTCCTGGGCCTCCTCCACGGCCAGAGTGATCAACACCGCAAGTTGGAGGAACAGCACCTCATATTCCGCTTGGGGAGTCTGCATCCTCTGGGCTTAAACATTGAATTTTCTCAATTCTGTTAACCCAGACTGCCTCCCCCCCACCTCTCCCTCAGCCCTCTGGCCCTGACATTCCTTCTCCATCTCCCCCCCCCCCCCCCCCCCCTCCCCAGTCGCACTAGCTTCTCATTTTCACACCACAAACAGCTTACAATGGCCTGCTTCCTTTGTCACCAATACTTTTTTGCATATCTTTCACTCATTGTTCCTTATCTCTCCACATCACTGTTTATATCTCTCGTTTCCCTGATCCCTGACCAGTCTGAAGAAGGGTCTCGACCCGAAACGTCGCCTATCTCCTTCGCTCCTTAGATGCTGCTGCACCCGCTGAGTTTCTCCAGCATTTTGTGTAACCCTCGATTCTCCAGCATCTGCAGTTCCTTCTTTAACAATATGTTAGGGAATATGTGCTGTTCACGCAATATAATGAAAACAAATTATTTGGTTATTTTCACATTTCTACTTGCTGGTGTACGAGTGAAAACTGGCAGCCACATTTTCCTGGTACCTCAACAGCTGTAAAATATTTATATTCTTTCCACAAGGGAAACTAAGCATTTAGAAGACTGACGTTGATGAGTGCCATATTAGACTATAAATCTATCTGATTGGCACTTATTTAAGTTAATTAAACTCATTGCATATACTGGAGATAAGACCAGGTGGAGATTTCAAAGCAATTCACACTTTTGTGGTTAGTGGTGGACAGGCCAGTACATCTCAAAGAAACAGCAGTAAGCGCAAGGAGCGACCCAAAGATGGAACTATGATGGAAGGCGACGGTGCAAGGTCACCACCTTTCACTCCTCTTGGCACATTTTGCAAAAAAAAACTAATGGACTTGGATAATGTTCAGACATAATCAAAAATAAACTGTACAATGTAGAGCTGTATTTATAAAGATGAAAAATGGTGGATCAACAATGCTTTTTCAAATTTTCAATGAAGTATTTAATGGTGTTTAAAAAGTGCTTTATAACAGCCGTGGTAACATAAAGGCTGAAAATACATACACCCTCTAAACAAAAAAAGTAGGGACCGCATAGCGTTGTGTGAGTTGGTGACAGCACCAAAACAGAAACCAATCGATAGCGGTCGCCGCAATCACGCCGAGCCGCTCCAGCCAGGACATCCACACAATGCGGCGAGTTAGCCACAGCGACACGGGCCGCTGACATAAAAGCTACTTGTTGGTGGCGACTAAGCCCCGGCTTCCTGCTTTGCCGCTCAGGCCACCGATACCAGCGCCTGGATCGGTCTATTCCCGCTCTCACCTGGTAGGAGAGCTGCTTTCTTCAGAGTCAGACATGGCGACTTTCTTCGAGTGCTTGGGATGCATAGCGCGAGCTCAAGGGCCAGCGACCGCAGGCTCGAGACCGGCGCTTCAAACGTTTGAAAGTCACCACCGCTCTCCCAAACCGACTGAGCTTCCAAACCGCGCCAAACGCTCGCCGCTTCCGGCTCGTGCACTGCCGTCTCTGGCTGCGCTATCTCTACGTCACTTCCTTAGCACCGCCGGTGGCTGTGGAAGCTTGTGTGGGGAGGAACCACTGCAGGTGTTAGTTTACACCGTAGATCGTCACAGAAAGCTGGGGTAACTCTACGGGCCAGGCAGCATCTCTGGAGAGAAGGAATGGATGACGTTTGGGATCGAGATCCTTCTTCGTACTGAGCGTCTAGAGATACGAACGGGTAAGGTGTGAAAACGACAGATAAAGCAGGCGAATGCTAAGGAAATGCAGAATGGTTCATTGTTAGCCAATGGGAAGGTGACAAGGAGGCAGACAATATGTAAAATTAATCAGAAGGACAGTAAAGCTAGCCGGAGAACTAGGGTGGGGGAGGGACAGAGAGGGATGTTTGAAGTTGGGAAATCAATATTCATATTCTCTGCTGTGGAAGATTGGATGGTTTCTTTCACTGGAAGGGAGATCCGAACATTTGGTATAAGCCATTTTTTAATATGCTGAATATTGCTATGATGAAATTGGTGCGGTTCACAATGTAATCGACCGGGGCATTGAATATGACTCGCGAAGTCATTTGCAGCTTTATTTCAGTTTGGTTAGGTCCCATTTGGCGTATAGGGAGTTTTCACGGCAGTCGGGTCACGATCCATGACCCGTACTGTTGCTACGCTACGCCAAGTGGAGTACACGCGATGAACTGCAGGTAAGCACTTACCATTGTTTCCAGCGTTACACAAAAAGCTGGAGAAACTCAGCGGGTGCAGCAGCATCTAAGGAGTGAAGGAGATAGGCGACGTTTCGGGTCGAGACCCTTCTTAAAACCCGCCGAAATCGTCATTTTTTGCGCTGTAAATAATTATGGGAATAGGAATAAGCGTGAGAGGCATTTAGCCTACTTCAGCATTCCAAAAGTGAGGAGAAATGACGGTAGATAGAAGCGTGAGCTGAAGGGACAACAACAGTCCGTGTGCCTGGCGAACATTGGCCAGTTGTTTGCTCACTGCATTTCATCAACTAAGGCATTATTTGTGTTTTTTTCTTGATTCCTTTGGCATATAAAAAGTTTCAGAAGTGGTAAGTCTGTCTATAAAATTTTAAAATCGCCCATGGTTCTCAAGTGCGTTTTACATACAAAAAGGAAACGCATCTGAAGCAAAATTTACAGCCAGATTTATCACTTCTGAGACTTTTTAGATACCAAAGGAATCAAGAAAAAACACAAATAATGCCTTACTGTTGATGAAATGCAGTGAGCAAACATGATAATTGCCATTATTTTCAATTCCGATATCTGCACGGCCAATGTTCGCCAAGCACTTTAGCTGTCCCTTCAGCTCTCGCTTCTCTTTACCTTCATTTCGCTTCACTTTTGGAATTGGGAAGTTGGGTACATGTCATTTTGGCAGTTTTTAACAGGTAGGAAAGTACGCGTTTCTTGCATTAATAACATTATCCGGAAGATACGGATGTCCTCCAGATGGATTGAGCGGCTCAGTGCGTCAAGCCCTATGACCTTACGTGCACACCCCTTATTGGGCGCAGTTCTGTTTGCTCCGTTACAAGGAGGATGTGGAGGCTTTGGTGAGGGTCCAGATTTACAAGAGACATAAATAGGGGTAGATGGTCAGAACCTTTTCTCCAGGGTGCAAATGTCGAAGGCTAGAGAGCATAGTTTTAAGGTGAGAGGGCAACATTTAAAAGTGTAGGGCAAGTTTCGTTTTACGCAGATAGGTGGATGCAGGGAATAGTGGGACATAGATCAAGTGCTGGCAGAGATGATTGGTTTAACTTGGCATCGTATTCAGCACAGGTATTGAGGTATAGATTGCCCCGACGAGGGAGCTCGATCACCAGCTGCGGATGGTTTGACTCCCCCGACCGCGGGAGGAAAGGAGGAAAGAAGATAAGACTTTATTGCCTTCCATCACAGCGGGGAATGTGGCGGAGACGCTGTGGTGGATGTTTGTGTCAATTTTTTTTTAAAGTTAAATATTTATTTTATTAGAAGCAATTGTACAAAGAGAAAGTAATCAACATAACAGTTATACAATTTTCGTACTGCTTCAATTTTAACATTTTATAAACTAATAACTAAATCGGAAAAAAGGAAAAAGAAAATAATTTCGAAAAAGACACGAAAAAGAAAAATCCCAGAACGAAGAAGTGAAAGCGGAGATATATCCCACTACCCTTCCATAAGCCTGCTCACCCGACCCTAGAGTCAGTTTTGAGTTTGTGTTCAACCATTATGTTGTTAAAGAAATTCAATAAAAGGAGACCATATTTTGGAAAATTGATCTGGTTTGTCAGTCAAGACAAGCCTTATTTTTTCTAGATGTAGTGTCTCGGTCATTTCTGTGATCCACATTTTCACAGTGGGGACTGTTATATTTTTTCCAGAATTTAAGTATACGTTTTTTCACAGTTATTAAACCATAATCAAGGAAGCGTCTTTGAGATATCGTTAGATTAGGGCAGCCCTCTGGCAATCCTAATATTATTCGGTTTGAATCTGGCTCCAATTGAATGTTAAGAAATGAAATTGGATATTTCCGTCCAGAAGTTTTGTATTTTTATACAGGATACAAAAGAATGTTAGGGTTGCTTCTTGAAAGTGACATTTATCACAGAGAGGAGAGACAGTTATCACAGAGAGGAGAGACAGTTATCACAGAGAGGAGAGACAGTTGGGAAGATTGCCTTTTTGTACAGGCTCAACCCTCCTATCTCCAATACATTTGAATAAGTCAACGTATGAGCAAAATAATACATAGTACTATACGTATCGGGAAACAGCTAAAATTCAGTCTTAAATTGAGAAATATGTCTCTCCTTCCTATTGCAAATAATCCCTCATTTAAACAGTCTACTTTAGATGTGGTGTTTGTTTGGAAGAACCTGGAAATCAATACTGTGGGAGACCTCTATAAGAAGGGGACTTTCTCTTCTTTTCAAGAACTACAGGAGAAATATGACGAATGCCAATAATTGTTTGATATCTTCAAATCCGAGATTACGTGAAAACATATACACAAGACTGTCCTTTTATGGGTCCAGATATATTAGACGATTGTTTGAATAGTCAGGCCGATACAAGTAAGTTGATATCTTACATTTATAACACTCTTCTAAATATTGACACCCCACCCTCTGAGATTTATAGGCGAGCATGGGAGGACGAGCTGGGTCTACCCATTTCGAAAGATATATGGGAGGAAAGCCTACAATACATGGACTACTGTTCGTTAAATGCCAGGCATTGCCTGTATGAGAGCACATATTTCATCTTAAATGGTATTTTATGCGACTGATTCGTGGGTTGAGATGCCTGACCCAGTGGAAACATCTTCCCTGCACACATAACATTGATCATTTTAAGAATTCTGTTTTTTTCAGTGAGATTTCTTATTCTTCTGAACTGGCCTCGTCTACTCTCCTAAAGTGGCAAATCTACCATCCCAGGAATATGGTAGCTTTGCCACATTAGGAGCCCTACCTTTACTACACCTACATTAGCTAGGTCTTCTAATGTAGCAAACCCACCGTATTAGTAAGTTAATATAGTAGGTTTGCCACATGAGGAGACACACCTCCCATGGATTAGGTGAATTTGTCCAGTGAATTTTCCTTGAACTATTGGCAAGCACTGCCCTCTCTGTTGGCATTAAAACATGATTATCTGTTTTTATGACCTGAAGTACAGCACCCTCAATAATGTTTGGGACAAAGACCCATCATTTATTTATTTTCCTCTGTACTCCACAATTTGAGATTTGTAATAGGAAAAAAAAAATCACATGTGGTCAAAGTGCACATTGCCAGATTTTATTAAAGGCCATTTTTATACATTTTGGTTTCATCATGTAGAAATTACAGCTGTGTTTATTCCCACACTTTGCTCCATTAATCAATTCTCAGTCTATGTCAGTACATTGGTCCAAACTCCAACTTTTCCCCATTTAGTTAATCAACCTCATGTATGGGATCTATCAAAACCTAAAAATCCAAAGGCAGCATATTTTGTGATGCCCTCTTATCTTTTATACTGGTCACATTCTCAAACAATTCCAGTCAAACATGATTTTGTTCCCATAAATCCATGCTGACTCAATTCTATTATTCATTTGAAAATATTCTGTTATTACATCATTATGTCTCCCAACATTTTGCCTGCTGGTAACATTAGTTAGGCTAATGGGTCAGTAATTCCCCATTTTCTCTCTCATCCCTTAAAAAGAGGTGGGGTTACATTTGCATCTCCAATCCATAGAAACAACTTCCGATTCTGCTGAATTTTGTGCAAATTATAATAATTTACGAACTTTCTAGCTACTTAATTTATAATGTTCTGGTACAGCCCATTGGCTTCTTAGAATTTACCAACCTTACTTTTATCAATCTAGTAATTCTGTTTAAATACTTATTTTCTTCAGTTACCTATTCTTGCTAATTCTTGTTTCTCTGGCAGATTTAATGTGTCTGAGTTTTTTTTTTAATTTTTCTATCACTTTCTTACACTCATTTATAAATTCTCCTGCATCTGTCTAAAGCACCTATTTATATATTTTTTAAAGAGACACCAGTCTTTTCCTTATTTTGCATACCAATGGAAGCACAAGTTTCTTTTTGTTTGTTTGTTTACTCTCTTTCTACCTTGACTTTCTCCATCAAGGTTTTGGTATTTCTTTACTGTTTTAAAATACTGAGAATCCTCAAGCCTTCAGCTGTTTAACATATTTATAGTTTTTTCCCCTGGATTTAATACTATATTTTATTGCACCCGCCATGAATGGACTACTTTTTCTTCACCATTTTTTCCACTATCTCTTTTCCCCCCAGTTCTGATGAAGGATCTTAGGTGTTTCTATTTCCAGAAATGCTGCCTGATTTGAAGGCATATTCTATTTTTAAGATATCCAGCACCTGCAATTATTTTCCCCCTCATTTTCTGTCAATCACAATTCCCCAGTCTATGAGCCTTGGGGTTTGTTTTTTTTTTAATGCTCATCATTGCCTTAACACTCAAATCGTCAATGTATTTTCCAATTTCAGACTGATCAATATTACTTGACTCAATGTAAAATTCTACCAATTATGATAATTATTTTCAAAAGGTTCATTTACGTCAAAATTATCATTCAGTAATTTAATTGTATAAAAGACCCAATTTAATCTTTTCCCCATTTAGTTCTTCAACATCGATTTTAAAAACCATTGTGCATCATTTTTTGTGCAGATGTAACTTATCCTGTTTAAGTGCAGGAG
Organism: Raja brachyura; assembly: GCA_963514005.1. The sequence continues at coordinate 29,644,181 of OY740792.1, forward strand.
AAAAAAAAATTAAGATAGTGAAGGAGAGAGGGAATCACAGAGTTCAAAGAGTACAGGAGAGAGCCAGAGAGTTTATACAGAGGAAACTGTGGGAATTTAATAAGTGCAGGAGAGTCAGTGCTTCCACACCTCAATTTTTTTCCTGAAATAGAATCCCACACTTCCTGGAATTTGTTGGTATTTCCTGAAATTTACAAAATGCTTCCTGCGTGTTATTTGTTGTTTTTTTTGCAGGCACATGTTACCAACACAAAGAACAAGGCAAAACAGATGTATGTGACTACACCATATCTGCCTGCTTCTGACACTCACTTGCCTCCTACAGCTTTTGTTATCTTCGTTTTTTCAACCAGCTCTCATGTCTCTGCTCTCTCCCTCCCTCCCACTCCTTCCCTTTTCTCCCTCCTTCCTTTTTCTCCCTCCCTCTCTTATTCCCTCCCCTTTCTCCTCCCCCCCCTTCTATTCACCCCCCCCCCGCCCCTTGAGCCCACCCATCGTTCTGTAAAATCAAGGCCAATCCCAATGTAACTGCAATCCCACTGGTAACCTTTCACCACTAGGCTTATCCAGAATTCTACCACTTCCTGAAAAATAATCAAAGGCTCAACTTCTACTGAGAGAAAATACCAAAGACTCATTGTTATACGAGAATTTTCCTGAACAGTCTGTAACCCATAGCGCTGCAGCCGACAGCTCTTTGTTTAAATTCCCATGCGTTAAACGAACAGCGTCTGTTTATACCTTTGAGCACCAAACTGGCAGTGCTGTGTGTATTACCTTTACACCTCTTCACAGGCCAGATGCGGAAATTTCCTGAAATTATTTAAGTTCCCTAAAATTACCTGAAGACAACCAGAATTTCCCGAATTTCGGATAATTTCCTTCAAAGTGGAAACACTGAGCAGAGGGAAGCAATGAAAGATTAAAGATAGGTGGCACAGTGGTGATGCTGGTAGAGTTGCTGCCTCTCAGTGCCAGGAACCCGAGTTCATATCTGACCTCTGTGCTGTACGTTTTTTCCATGGGTTTCCTCTGGCTGCTCTGGTTTGCACCCATATCTGAAAGACATGCGGGTGTATAGGTTAATTGGCCTCTGAATTGCCCGCAATGTGTGGGAAGTGGGATAATATGGAACTAGTGTGAACGATGATCGGGGTGGTCTCGGTGGGCCGAAGAACCTATTTCTATGCTTTATTTCCAAACTAAACACATAGCATAATAAAGCTTCATTGACAGTGCAGTAATGACAATAGACTATAGGTGGAGGAGTACGCCATTCAAGCCAGCACCACCATTCAATGTGATAATGGCTGATCATCCCCAATCAGTACCCCGTTCCTGCCTTCTCCCCATATCCCCTGACTCTGCGTTTTTTTTTAAACAAGCCCTATCTAGCTCTCTTGAAAGCATCCAGAGAACCCGCCTCCACCGCCCTCTGAGGCAGAGAATTCCACAGACTCACTACTCTGTTAGAAAAAGTGTTTCTTCTTCTCCGTTCTAAATAGCTTACTCCTTATTCTTAAAATGTGGCCCCTGGTTCTGGACTCCCCCAACATCAGGAACATGTTTCCTGCCTCTAGCATGTCCAAACCCTTAACAATCTTATATGTTTCAATGAGATCCCCTCCCATCCTTCTAAAACCTGGAGTGTACAAGCCCAGCTGCTCCATGAGATACTAGGAGATTTTAAGGGTTCAACAGAAAGAGCCTATGAAAGTTTACTGGGAAGGCAGGAGCAGGGCAGCCTCAGGGATCAAAGACTATGCACGAGTGCTAGAGTTCAAAGCTTGCAGGTGAGAGTGACTAACGGCTTAAACAACGGAGGAGGCCGGGTTTAAGGCTTTAATTACAGTGCAGGAAAGAGATTCTGTTTACTAACAGAGCCAGGAAGAGCTCTGAATATTTGCAGTCTTTCCAGGTGCAGCAGAGGTTCATCTGCACCTCCTCCAACCTCATCTATTGCATCTGCTAATCTAGGTGTCAGTTGTTCTTCATCAGTGAGACCAAGCGTAGACAAGGCGATCTCTTCGCCCATCACCTCCATTCGGTTCGCATTAACCTACTGATCTCCCGGTGGCTCAGCACTTCAACTCCCCCTCCTATTCCGAATCTGACCTTGCTGTCCTGGGCCTCCTCCACGGCCAGTGTGAGGCCCACCGTAAATTGGAGGAGCAGCCCCTCGTATTTCGCTTGGGCAGTTTACACCCCAGCGGTATGAACATTTACTTCTCTAGTTTCAGGTAGTTCCTGCTTTCTCCTCCCCTTCTCAGCTCTCCCTCAGGCCACTGTCTCCACCTCTTCCTTTTTTCTTCCAGCCCCTCCCCCCCACCCTCACATCAGTCCGAAGAAGGGTTTCGACCCAAAACATTGCCTATTTCCTTCGCTCCATAGATGCTGCCTCAACCGCTGAGTTTCTCCAGCAGTTTTGTCTACCTCTGAATATTTGAAGTCAGTGCTGAAAAGCAGAAGGTTCTGAGTGTTGAACAAGTGCCGGAAAGTCAGAAGTTGTATCTAAAAATGTCACAGAACAGTCTGTATAGTTTAAGGATCATACTGGAGAGAAGATTGAGAATTTAAACAGCGTAACAGAAGCATCTCAGAGTATTTAGCAGGGCAAATGGAGAGAACGCCACAATTGAAAACACCAGTCTGCAAGATAACTGAAATTTGGGAAGCTTGTCACTTTAATTCTGTATTGCCTCTCCATTCTCCCATATTGCTGCAACGATGCCCAACATAGAATCAAGTAAAAGCGTCTAGCCTTCTATCTTGGTTGTGTTGCCACTTTGGCATCTTCAGATAACTGCCCTTTCTACTCTCCATAAATGAGTCAAGAGTCAAGAGAGTATTTATGCTTACTTTTTCACCTCGTGTTGGCAATATATATTTTTTAAAAGCAATTGGTAACGTGACAATTTTGGATTGCACTTTATCACACACTTTCTCTCCATTTGTCCCACTCTATTCTTCGGGTTAATTTAAAGGGATTTTCAAAATGTAATCATTTCTTAAACTAGAAAGTTACTGGAGACACAAGGAACTGTAAATGTTGGAATATAGAGCAAAACAAAATGCTGGAAGAACTATGTGGATCATGCAACATCTGTGGAGGAAGCAGATAGCAACGTTTGGTTCAGGACCCTCCTTCAGACCAAAGCATCCACAAATGGTGCCTTACACACAGAGTTATTTGTGTATGATAGCTGTGACCTCAAAAATCAGTGGGAGAACATTTGGACAGAAATGCTGTTAAAAAAGGTACTGAGCATAGGGTAAGGGTCAAGAATAATTTTAAGTAGAATTTCTAACATAGATTTGGGTTCATTTCAAAGAATGAGAAAGGATCTGCAGCTGCTATAAAACAGAGATGGCAGAAGCTGGAATCACAAAAAAGATACAGGCTATGGACCGAAGCCATGGATCCTTACATGAAAGAATATAATGAAACAAAAATAGGTGTACACAACATTGGTGGAGGGTAAGAATTTAGAAACGATGATGGGGGGGGGGGGGGGGGGTCACAATGAGAAATAGCATACACAAGGAGGGTTTAAAACAAGCAAGGATCACACACTATCCCAAATAAGTGCAGCTGCAACATCCAGGACAATGTATCCTGCTTGATGAGTGTCCTATCCCCCAGCAGATAATGGCTCAATTGTGCACTACATACAAAATACAGTTACTCCAATTCGATCATTCAAGGACAATCTCTAAAGCCAAAGACTGTGGGAAGAACTGGTCTGTATTTCCATTTTATCTTTTAACATGGGCAGCACTTCACTTTAATCCAGTGACTTACCCTCCGAGAGCTAGGCTAAACATGCCTGGTGCCGGTGGCCCACAAGGTAAAAAACAAGCCTTCTAAACACAAGGAAGAGCTAGTGAACTCAAGACAACATCTAGACACCCTAATCTTCCTACACAGATAAAGAAGCCTGTTTTTCAGTGGAAAGTTACTGAATGCTGGATCACTACAGTCAACCCTGTAAACATGTATATGTGACTAACCTTGCTTTTATGCTATCAAATATGTTATAAAAATACTGCATGCTTTGAATCTGCAGAACAGTCTTTTGTTTGACTGTTCTCCTTGTCCGACAGGTTATTGCAAATAAAGTAGCTACATTTTGCTAGTCACTCACGTCTCAAGTAAATTATTCTGACAGGACAAGTCTCTCAGGAGCATGCAAACACCATTCACCTGAAAGCTCCTCTTCAAATTGCACACTGGCCTGATATGTTAATACATTGCTGTTCCTTTGTGAACATCCTGGAATTCTTCAACAGGGCTGCTTGACTACCTTAACAGGACTGCAGCAGTTTACACTTGTGGCTCATCACCTTCAAGATGAATGAAGTATGGGCAATAAACTTTGGTCTCCTGAATATTTCAATGAAGCCCAATGTAAGTTGAGGAATAGCACCTCATCTTCCATCTATGCATGTTCCATTCCCAATAAAGAATTCAATAATTTTAGGTAATTCACTTTCCTGTTTGTATCATGCCAATTCTGCTTCATGGTTACTTATTTGTAACATTAATCCTTCTCATTCCACATATACTCTCTGAAATGCCACGTTCACAACATCCTAGTTTCAGTGTAGAAAGGAACTGCAGATGTTGGTTTAAACCATAGATAGACACAAAAAGTTGGGAGTAACGCAGCGGGACAGGCAGCATCTCTGGGGAGAAGAAATGGGTGATGTTTCAGGTAGAGTCTGAAGAACGGTCGTAACCCGAAAAGTCACCCATTCCTTCTCTCCAGAGGTGCTGCCTGTCCCGCCAAGTTACTCCAGCTTTTTGTCTATCCTTGTTTCAGTGACAGCTCATCTGCATTTTACAGCTTCATCTGGGTTTTCCAGTCTTTCTCCAACTGCCCCCACCAAGCTATGCACTAGATGGGTCCAAACTGAGTAACTACAGTGGATATTTCTGTCAAAGGTGTTCAGCAAATATTCAGTACATACAAAACCATTTACATTTTTTTATTTTAGGTTATATACACAAAAATCAGCTATTAGTCAAATGCCTTTACCATATTATGTTCTCTTTCACCCTCATCCAGTGCCTAGTATATAGATTAATAGATTTGAGAAAATAAAAGTGGGGAATCTCCAGTTTCTTCCCACAATTCAAAAAAGTATTAATTCCAGTCCAATATAATACAGCCCACTATTGAAATGAATAGAAATATTGGCATTATCCTCTTTTCACAAACTACCATACCTTTAAACATCTACTTGCATCTTACACCTGATAGTATTTAAGCAGAGAGGAAAATTGCAAAAAGTAAACCCTGTTTATAACATTAAAAAAAAATAATGAAAAAATGCATTGCACACAAAGGGGAAAAAAGTGATTTTGTGGGCTCAATATGAAGTCTTCTGCAATTATTGTTCACAGACGCGAGTTTCAACGGCAACGTCACTTCCAAAATGAATAATCTTGAAACACTTCAATGCATTCCGCTTTTCGATTCCTAAGAAAAGAAAAAAAACTGTCAAATGGGAAATGCTGCTTACCTCATAACTGTAGCACAAAATTCCCATTCAACATGCCACAAAATAGCAAATCCCTCAAAGCCACGAAAATGAACCACAAGTTGGATGAATAATGAACAATTCAGCATACTTAAATAATCTTGCTCTCTCCAACTATTTGCACCACAAGGAATGGGGTTGGAATGGAGATAGTAACCAAGACTCCAGATAGAGAAGACAAAAGGGTGAAAATTATGGATTTTAAAGAAGGCTTGCAAGCTTGTCTGTGTCTTTTCAGAGTTTCAAACTCAAAATTTCATTTTTACTATTAGTCACAATATTATGCCTTATTTAAGACATCCAAGGTACATTTCTATTTGGGTTCTTAGACAAATTTTTACTGTTGGCTGGTCACTGGAATGTGAAGTACCAAAAAACTGGAGGGAAAGGGTTGAGCAGCATCTGTCAGGAGGAATTATTGACAGGACTGACAATTTCTAACCCTTCCCCCACTCCCACCAAAATGCTGTTTAACCCATCAAATTCCTTCAGCAGTTTGTTTTATGCTTTGACTTAAAGAAAACTGCCAACCACACGTGTCAGCAACTAGCATTAAAAATTACAAATGCCAGTCTCCGTATCCATTTAGCAATCAATGAAAAGAAAATTAGCTTCCACCCCCTTATTCTGATTTTCTATAAAGAACAAGTGGCATTTGTATCTCAAACGTTCGGGGTAGTGGTTTCCGAATTATGCAAGAGCAGATTTCCTTTACCCAAACAGCTATAATGCAGGGATCGACTGTATTCTGGCTCAAATTTTGCTAAGTAAATTACTTACCAGTATCGACTGTGATAAAAAAAATGTAACCTCAATGCTGGAAGAGCAGACATGCTAACTCAAAAGAAAATTAGTTGACTTATTTTTTATCATTTGTTGGGTTACATTTATTTCTCCAGTTAATAGTTATTCAAATTAATACACAATAGGTGAAGGAGTAGGCCATTCGGCCCTTTGAGCCAGCACCACCATTCAATGTGATCATGGCTGATTATCCCCAATCAGTACCCCGTTCCTGCCTTTTCCCCATATCCCCTGACTGCTATCTTTAACAGCCCTATCTAGCTCTCTCTTGAAAGTATCCAGAGAACCAGCCTCCTCCACTCTCCGAGGCAGAGAATTCCACAGACTCACAACTGTGTGAAAAAGTGTTTCCTCATCTCCATTCTAAATGTCTTACCCGTTATTGTTAAACAGTGGCCCCTGATTCTGGACTCCCCCAACATCAGGAACATGTTTCCTGCCTCCAGCGTGTCCAAACCCTTAATAATCTTATATGTTTCAATAAGATCCCATCTCATCCTTCTAAACTCCAGAGTATGCAAGCCCAGCTGCTGCTCCATTCTATCAGCATATGACCGTCCCGGGAATTAACCTTGGAAACCTATGCTGCACTCCCTCAATAGCAATAATATCCTTCCTCAAATTAGGGGACCAAAACTGCACATAATACTCCAGGTGTGGTGTCACTATGGCCCGTATACAACTGCAGAATGATCTCTTTTCTCCTATACTCTTAAGGGGCAAACCAAAAAGAAACGTATGGATATGGTAAGGGTAACTGATCAATTCAATGTAGACCATTGTACAATGGGCAAAAACATATGACAATTCATTGGAAATGTATTATTTAGCTAAACAGTGGGCCTACAAAATGAAAAGTACAATTTTAAAATACCAATAAAATTTGAGAATGGTAGGACAGGTTATGGAAATAAGCAGTTAGGAAATACATTAACTCAGTAAGTTGACAATGATTGCGATCATGTCCCATTAAGGATAACTTGCTTCATAAGGACTCAAAGGCTGCGTAGAGGAAAGCAATACAGCAATGAATGATAGGTCACAAAGACCAGAGCAGTGAGACTCTTCTCCCTACAGCAGGCCTGTCCAAGAGGGCACATCTTTAAAATTAAATGTTTAGATGGAGCAATGGAGAAGCTAGTTGAAATTACTGGTGCCAACCAGTTGTGAACAAAGATATAATGATTCCCAATATAATAAAGGTAGGAAACGAGCATTCACAGCAGACTTCGGAGGGATAGCAGGGCGGGGAAGAGAGACAAGTTGAACATAGAGTGATACATAGAAATTAGGTGCAGGAATAGGCCATTCGAGGCTGCACCGCCATTCAATATGATCATGGCTGATCATCCAACTCAGTATCCCGTACCTGCCTTCTCTCCATACCCTCTAATCCCCTTAGCCACAAGGGCCACATCTAACTCCCTCTTAAATATATCCAATGAACTGGCCTCAACTACCCTCTGTGGCAGAGAGTTCCAGTCACCCACCACATGTGTGAAAAAATTCCTTCTCATCTCGGTCCTAAAGGATTTCCCCCTTATCCTTAAGCTGTGACCCCTTGTCCTGGACCTCCCCAACATCGGGAACAATCTTCCTGCATCTAGCCTGCCCAACCCCTTAAGAATCTTGTAAGTTTCTATAAGATCCCCTCTCAATCTCCTAAATTCTAGAGAGTATAAACCGAGTCTATGCAGTCTTTGTTCATAAGACAGTCCTGACATCCCAGGAATCAGTCTGGTGAACCTTCGCTGCACTCCCTCTATGGCAATAATGTCCTTCCTCAGATTTGGAGACCAGAACTGTCCGCAATACTCCAGGTGTGGCCTCACCAAGACCCTATACAACTGAAGTAGAACCTCCCTGCTCCTATACTCAAATCTTTTTGCTATGAAAGCTAACATACCATTGGCTTTCTTCACTGCCTGCTGTACCTGCATGCCTACTTTCAATGACTGGTGTACCATGACACCCAGGTCGCGCTGCATCTCCCCTTTTCCTAATCGGCCACCATTTAGATAGTAGTCGGTTTTCCTATTTTTGCCACCAAAGTGGATAACCTCACACTTATCCACATTATACTGCATCTGCCAAACATTTGCCCACTCACCCAGCCTATCCAAGTCACCTTGCATTCTCCTAGCATCCTCCTCACAGCTAACACTGCCACCCAGCTTAGTGTCATCCGCAAACTTGGAGATATTGCCTTCAATTCCCTCATCCAGATCATTTATGTATATTGTAAATAGCTGGGGTCCCAGCACTGAGCCTTGCGGTACCCCACTAGTCACTGCCTGCCATTGTGAAAACGACCCATTAACTCCTACTCTTTGCTTCCTGTTTGCCAGCCAGTTCTCTATCCACATCAATACTGAACCCCCAATGCCATATGCTTTAAGTTTATATACTAATTGCTTATGTGGGACCTTGTCGAAAGCCTTCTGGAAGTCCAGATACAGCACATCCACTGGTTCTCCCCCATCCACGCTACTAGTTACATCCTCGAAAAATTCCACAAGATTCGTCAGACATGATTTACCTTTCGTAAATCCATGCTGACTTTGTCCAATGATTTCACCACTTTCCAAATGTGCTGCTATCCCATCTTTCATAACTAACTCTAGCAGTTTCCCCACTACCGATGTTAGACTAACTGGTCTGTAATTCCCCGTTTTCTCTCTCCCCCCCCCTTCTTAAAAAGAGGGGTTACGTTTGCCAATAGCACCAAAAGCCTTCATCAGTCAGAGTATTGAATGATAATGAATAACTACCTGCAACTCAACCTTCTATGAACCATGCACCTGTACTCTTAGATCCCTCTGCTCTACAACACTACCCAGAGGCATATCAATTACTGTGTAGCTCCTGCCATTGTTCGACGTCCCAAAATGCAACACCACATACTTCTCTGTATTAAATTCCATCAACCATTCCTCCACCCACCCATTCAGATACGTCTTCAAAGAAATCGATCAGATTTGTAAGACAAGACCCCCCCCCCCAACGTATAAACCATGCTGACTATCTCTGCTCTACAACACTACCCCTTGCCTATCCAAATGCCTGTATATCATATCCCACAGAATACTCTCCAGTAACTTACCAACTACAGATGTTAAGCTCACCATCCTATAGTTCCCAGCATTTTCCCTACTGCCTTTTCTGAAAAGAGATATAACATTTGCCACCCTCCAGTCTTCCGGCACCTCTCCTGTATTTAAGGAATCGTAAATTTCAACCAGGCCTCCCACAATTTTCTCTCTAGTTTCCCACAATGTCCTCGGATATATCAGATCAGGCCCTGGAGATTTGTCTACCTTCAGTATTTCTTCGACAGTAACCCCGACTGCTCTCAAGACACTTCCAGTGATAGCTCCAATTTCCTCCATCCTATTGTCTTTCTCCTCGGTAAATACAGAGGAGAAATACTAATTTAGGACCTTGCCCATCTTCTGTGGCTGCACACAGAGGCAACCACTTTGATTCCAGAGAGATTCCATTCTCTCTCTAGTGACCCCTTTCCCCCTTATGTATTTATAAAATCTTTTGGGATTGTCCTTAATGCTACCTGCCAGAGCTATCTCCTGACCCTTCTGATTTCCTTTTTTTAGTTCCCGAATCTCCTCCAGGGATGCACTTGATCCCAACTGCCTATACCTGTCCCAAACATCCTTTTGGTTTTTGACTAATGTCTCAATTTCCTTTGTCAGCCATGCTTCCTTACGTTTTCCTGCTTTGCCCTTCACTCTAACGGGGATGTACACATACTGAGCTTTCTTCTGCACTTTTAAAAACGGCCCACATGGCTGATGTTCCTTTCCCCTCCAATAACCTGTTCCAGTCAACTTGAGCGAGACATTCTCTCATACCCTCAAAGTTGGCCTTATCCCAGCTGACCATTTTAAGACGTGGACCCTCGCTGTCCCTATCCATAACCATCTTAAACTTAATCAAACTGTGGTCACAGGTCCCAAGAGGCTCCTCCACACACACTTCATTAACTTGCCCTTCCCAATACTAGATCCAGCACTGCCCCCTCACATGTGGGGGCCGCCACATGCAGCTCACGAAAACTCTCCTGAAAACCTGTGAGGAATTGCACCCCATCTAAACCCTTCACACTATGATTTTCCCAGTCTATATTGGGAAAGTTAAAACCCCCTACTACAACAACCTTACTTGACCTGCAGCTGTCTGTAACCTCCCGGCACATTTGTTCTTCTAATTCCCATTGACTATTCATAGCAATGTTACAAAATTTTGAGATTTTAAAAATCAAGTCTGCAATTTATCCCATCAGATAAAGCATAAAAAGTTTAATTTGATACCTAATTCACTTTCATATCTTCAGTATTAAGAAAGTTATGACCATTTTCATACTCGGAAATTAGCATCTTGTTCCCCATTGCCTATCAATTGACTTAACTCAAAAGCTGTGATCTAGAACAGTTAAAAGCCCATAACTTCATTAAAAATTAAGAGAACTCAATGAAATTTTCAGTTATTATAGATTGAAGCATTCTGAAACAAATATGAAACAATCTTACTTGGATGACCTGAAATTAAAGCATATAACTAGTTAGTTACCTAATTGTAGCTAATTACAAAATTCGATGAGTAGATCTAAACATCTATCCATTTCTTAAGAAAAGATAAAAAATTTTAAAATTGCCTAAGTGTCCAAATAACATTAACACAATAATCCACAATATAACATAATTTTTAAATCACATTTTCTTGAATTTCTGGGCCAAATGGAATGAATTTAGTGTTTAATGCTGTAAATTAATGGCCATTTAAATCAACTAGCGAGTGGGTTTTAGTGGAATGCGGTGGATTGGAACGTTGCGGTTTGCTGTGAAGTCAGTATAAAAATACAGCCGGTTCATACATTTTTTTTGGACCCCATTTCGCAACATGAAAATATTATTAAAGCCTCCATAAAAACCAACTTTTAATATAAAAATAAAACTATTTATCTTTTTTTCTCCCCTACGCAAAATCCTTCCCGTTATCGGCGCTCACGGCTTTTGAAGATGATTTTTAAATTACTCTAGATAATAAAATCTAGCGTAATTTAAAAATACCTTCATTAATGAAATGTCGGAGCGATTTTTCTTCCGCAACGAAATCACCCGACATTGATCGATTTGCCCAGTCTGAAGAAAAGCGGCACTTTAAGCCCGCCCCCCCTCTGAAAGGCGCCAAAGTCGCGCACACGGGAGCGGCAGAACTGCAGCGCTGCTAAAGATAAGTTTTGTAACATGCCTACTATTCAGAGGTCTGTAGTACACCCCCAACAAGGTGACCATCCCTTTCTTGTTCCTCAGCTCCACCCATATAGCCTCACTAGACGAACCATCCATAATGTCACCTCTGAACACAGCCGTAACATCCTCCTTAACCAACAATGCAACCGTCCCCCCCTCCTCTTTTTCCCCTCACCCATCTCGCATGCAGCTCTTGTACCCCAGAACATTGAGCTGCCAGTCCTGTCCCTCTCTTAACAAGGTTTCAGTCATGGCTACGACCTCTCAGTCACTCGTAACTATCCATGCCCTAAGCTCATCTGACTTATCCATCAGGCTCCTTGCATTAAAATCTGTGCAGTTTAAACCAACCCTCCTTCCTCACTCGCCCCCTTTCACCTGCCTATTCTGTCCACTAATCTTTCCCACATCACCCTCCATACCAACTTCTAGCCTCTCATGTGCCTCTGTCCTATACGAGATCCCACCCCCCGCCAATCTAGTTTAAACCCTCCCATGTAGCATTAGCAAACCTTCCCGCTAGGATGTTGGTCCCCCTCCAGTTTAGGTGCAACCCGTCCCTTTTATACAGGTCACTCCTGCCCCGGAAGAGATCCCAATTATCCAGAAATCTGAAATAGCAAAGACAATAATTTGTACTAGTAATAAATAAATCAAGTGCTGGAAGAGAGTTGAGAGAAATCAATTGTGCTATCCCTGTATCTGGAATATGTAGTGCAAAAATCAAGAATGGATCTATTACATTAAAAAAAAAGACCACTAATTATGCAAAATTGGAACTGGTGAAACAGACAAGTTAGTGTAACTGGACAATAACTGCATTTTTAAAGATACTTCATGCATGGACATAATACAATTTAATCTTTAAATTTATACAATTAAATTGCGTAGAGTTTTTTTAAAAGTTGTTACATCAAAACTGCACAAAATATATTAAGTTACCTTTTGCAATATCTCTACGTTGAAGCTTGAAGCTCTTCTTCCCATGACAAAGACGCGCAATAAAAAATCCAAGCTCATCCACATTTTCAATATAATCAGTAACCACCATCTCTTCATGGATCAAGTAAGACTGGGGCAAATAGGTGCCAGCCTGTTCAAGTAATTGAGGATATCTTAAAGTTAGTATGCTAGGCACCTGATACTCAAAATTACTCATTCCCTCAAGCATCCAGTGACCTTAGCTAAACACAACAGAATTGGGTTCAGCAATAAGATTATATTATTAACATGCAAATGAAGAAATAATGGTAACTCAAGGATCCAGACCAAAAAAAGTTATCTTAACTTTTAAAAAATGTATGCAACTGCATGAGGCAATTCACCATGGCATCTTGACACATTCTTGAAAAGAGATTAAAAAGCATTATCTGCAGGTCCTTCAAAAAATCTTGAATGGTGAGGCCACATATAGAGTATTGTGTTGGGCACCATGTTATAAGAAATATGTTGCCAAGCTGGAAAGGGTGCAGAGATGATTTATAAGGATGTTGCCAGGACTCGAGTGCCTGAGCTACAGGGAGAGGTTGAGCAGGCTAGGACTCTATTCCCTGGGAGCAGGAGGATGATGGGTAATCTTAGAGGTGGAAAAGATTATGAGGGGAATAGATTGGGTAGATACACAGAGTAGGGAATCAATAATCAGTGAACACAAGTTTACGGTGAGGGCGAAAGATTTAAAAGGACCACAATAGGTAACTTTATCACACAAAGGGTGATGGGTGTATGGAACAAGCTTCTGGAAGAGGTAGTTGAAGCAGAACTATCGCAAAGTTTAAGAAATATTTAGACAGGTACATAGATAGGGCAGGTTTAAAGGGACATGGGCCAAACGCAGGCAGATGAGACTAGTGTAGATGGGACACTGGTCAGCATGGGCAAGCTGCGCCAAAGTGCCTGTTTCCACGCTGTATGACTCTATAACTATGTTGTCTGACCCGCTGAGTTACTCAGGCACTATATTTTTATGATTGAAACATGTAATGCAAAGAATATGTTCTGGAGATCTTTTGACATTTTGTTATTAATATAGGATATTGTCTTCCCTTCTGTTAACAAACTTCAGAACGGTCCTTCTACAAGCTTCTATAAGGGCTACAGAGGAACACAATGGTGGAGTTGCTGCCTTACAGCACCCGTGCCCCTGGTCCAATCCTGGCTGCGGATGCCTTCTGTGCGGAGTTTATACATTCTCCCTGTGACGCGTGGATTTTCTCTGGGTACTCTGGTATCCGCCCACATCCCTAAAACATGCAGGATTGCAGGTTAATTTGCCACTAAATTGCCCCTATTGTGTGGCGAGTAGATTGGAAACGGATAAGATAGAACTAGTGTACAGGTGATCGTTGGCCGGTATGCACTCGGTGGGATGAAGAGCCCGTTTCCACGCTCTATCTAACCTAAAGTATTCAATTGCAACTGTCAATAGTATCCCTAAAGTGATCCAGTTGTGATTCTATCCGTGCTTTAAGAAACAAATCTCTACCCACTTAACTGATTCTCCAAAATTATCCTGCTAAAATTTGTCAAGCACCACTTTCCTTTCATGAAACCATGCCAACTTTGCCAAGCCATATTGGACATTTGTATCATGCTCACTTCTGCGGTCTGAGGTTCCCCCCTACTTCAAAAGAGCATCAATAATACCGGTGCCCAAGAAGAGCAAGGTGACATGCCTCAATGACTATCGACCAGTGGCACTAACGCCTGAAGTGCTTTGAGAGGTTAATCATGACGCAAATCAACTCCTACCTCGACAAAAACCTGGACCTACTGCAGTTCGCTTACCGCCACAACAGATCAACGGTGGATGTAATCTCGCTAGCCCTCCACTCCGCTATGGACCACTTGGACAACAAAAACTCGTATGTCAGGCTGATATTCATCGATTACAGCTCAGCATTTAACACAATCATCCCCTCCAAGCTGGTTACCAAACTCGCGGTACTGGGTCTCCGAGCATCCCTCTGACCACGGATTGTTCGTATTGGTGGATATGTGCCAGACTCGATATCAGCACAGGAGCACCTCAAGGCTGTGTGCTCAGCCCACTGCTGTACTCACTCTATACTCATGACTGCGTAGCAGGTCACAGTGCGAACTCCATCATCAAGTTCGCTGACAAACCACTGTTGTGGGACTTATCACTGATGGGCATGAGTCAGAGTATAGAAGAGAGATCGAGCGACTGTCCATATGGTGCCAGCACAATAACCTGGCCCTCAACACCAGCAAAACCAAGGAACTGATTGTGGACTTTGGAAGGAGTAGGATGGGGTCCCACAGTCCAGTTTATATCAACGGGTCGATGGTTGAAAGGGTCAAGAGCTTCAAATTCCTGGGCGTGCACATCTCTGAAGAGCTTTCCTGGTCCAAGAACACAGATGCAATTATTAAGAAAGCTCATCAGCACCTCTACTTCCTGAGAAGATTACGGAGAGTCGGTCTGTCAAGGAGAACTCTCTCTAGCATCTACAGGTGCACAGTAGAGAGCACGCTGATCGGTTGCATCGTGGCTTGGTTCGGCAACTTGAGCGCACTGGAGAGAAAAAGACTACAAAAAGTAGTAAACATTGCCCAGTCCATCATTGGCTCCGACCTCCCTTCCATCGAGGGGATCTATCGCAATCGCTGCCTCAAAAAGGCTGACAGCATTATCAAGGACCCACACCATCCTGGCCACACACTCATCTCCCTGCTAACTTCAGGCAGAAGATACTTCCCCACAGACATCAGGCTATTAAACTTGGCTCGGACAAAATTCTGAACGTTAATACCCCTTTATCTGTTATTTGCACTTGATCAATTTATTTATTCATGTGTGTATTGACGTATATAATGGTATATGGACACACCGATTTGTTTTGTAGTCAATGCGTACTATGTTCTGTTGTGCTGAAACAAAGAAAGAATTTCATTGACCCGTCAGGGACACATGACAATAAACTCTTTTGACTTTGCTACTGTTTAATACGGAATTTCATTAATTCCATTCAATTTATTGCAAGGTGAACTGGATAATTTCAGAATCTAGGAAATTTTAGAATATCACAACTAATGCATCCTTTTTCAAAAATTCCAAAAATTATGCCATCAGGTCCTGTGCCAAGAGATGATTGTTCCGAGTCGGATTGTATCGAGGGTACATTTTCTCTAAGTGATATTCAATTTACCAATCTACTCTTGCCATCTCTATAGAAAGATATTCATAAAAAACATTTAAAGAGCTGATAGTATTACAGCTACTAAAATTAGAGCATGGACTATTAAAATTAAGATTTTTCTAAACCAAATGAAGCAGAGGGGAAGTTCACAGTCCAATTGCAAAGTCATGCCAGGTTCAAGAAAAACAGGAGCTTGTATATGCTTTCTAAACTTAAGCATCTCCAGATTCCATCTGAACTGGCAACAAGACAACAAATCTGTTATCCTATTGTAGTAGCTATTTAGCTTAACTCAGTATGTTATAACTATAACTGGTTACCTTTAAATTTTAACTGTCTGCAATTATGTGGGTGGGATTTATACATAGTCTGAGGCGTGCTTGCGGATGGGAGGGGGGTGGGGGGGGGGGGGGAACGCAAGATCAGGGAAGACACATAGTTTTCGACTATGCACGAGCACGAGTGAAATGTACTACAATAAAGAAACTATTAATCAAGAGAAAGATTTATCTTTCGACAGCATTGAATGTCTCGTGGAGAGCTCATAGATTACCTTCTGATCCACGGTCATCAATCGAGAACTAAAGCCATGAAACATTCTAAAAAACGGTCGCTAGACCCAACGTGCCATTAAGAAATTTGGTCAAACCCAGAAAGTGAATATTGACTTGCACATACCTTGATGTTGATTAGCAATTCAAACAAACTGCGTGGTGGCATGACAATAGATGAATTTAGTGGAATCACATAGCATTTATTCAAACTCAGATCAAGATATGCTGTCAAACCCTAGAAAATAAAATCTATTTTAATAAACTCATGCAAAGTTATACATTAGAATATAGATTTTTTTAAAGTTTGATTTAAAATAGTTGAAAAATAAAGCTATTTAAAAGTGAATTAAACAAAATGTCATGCTCAAATGTAGCAATTAATGCATACCCTGTGGAAATCATGAACAATATCTGCTGGATCACCATCAGCAAAGTCTGGGACAAGAACGCTGATCAGTTCAACTTCATCATCTTCCAAAATGCAAATATTTTCTTCAATAGATTGGTATGGAGCTACTTGTGATTCAGCAGCAATATCAGGGACAAGATAGTCTTTAGGATCACTGTACTTGAGACCACAGAAGAAAACTTCACCTTCCTAGAAAAAAAATTAACATGAGAAAACCAATATTAAACTTCACTTATATTCCTATTAAAATTGTGGGATCTGTCTGCAAAGGAAAGTCATCATCTATAAAAAAGGAAACAAAAAGAACACTTGACAGAATTGAGAGAACCCAAATTCAATTTCTGTAACAATGTTACAGCAGAGCTACTTCAGTACTAAGCATTGTTCGTATTTATCACATCCTAAATTGTTTCAAATGAACACAACAAATTAACTGTTGCAGAAGAGATATGCATAGACCAAATGAAAGTAATGAACTGCAATTATCCATTTTAAACATCGGATGCCATGCCAGTTTCCGGTAAATAAATTGATTTATCTGCAGGCAACATGCAACATTGGACTACAATTAAATATTGTTAGAAGTAAAAATGCACTATAAATAGTTCCAATTTTTAAAGTTCATGATTTTATTTGAAATCAGACTAAAAGAAATAGACGAGTTGTGTCAAAATACAAGCATATACTGGAACGTCCATCAGCATTTTGAATATTGAACTATTAGAACTTAGATTTAATTTAAGAACAATAAATAGTAGTACTAGCATTATCATCTGTGGTATTTTCAAAGATTTATTTATGCCATTATTAGGTCAGTGGAAATTGTTATACACGATTCTTCCAACCAATTGGGTGAATTGGTGTGACAAATTCTATTTAATTTACTTGCTCAAACTTTTGCTTTCCAAAAATGTTTGAGCGCCCATGTACTTGTGATCTGCTGCAAGATTTTCATTGCACTTGTACCTTGACTGATTTTTATCTAATAATTCACAAACGTCTCATCTTACTGAAAATCAATAAACAGCAGATACAAGACAGAATAAAACAGATAAAACAGAAAATACTCTGCAGGTCTGGCCACCCTACTGAAGTGGGAATAGTGAATACCTGATATGGCAACCTGAGGTGACCGAAGTAGCTTGTATAATTACAGGAAGTGTGGGATGTTGCTGATAGAGGGACATTGGGGTCATCAAGGGGACCATGCTATCAACAAGGTTACCATGCTGGTCATCATGCTATCAACAAGGTTAGCTGGTTAATGAGCAATTGCGAGCAATCAAAGAGCACGACCAACACAAAAGAATATGAGAGTTGTGAAATGCAAAACTGATATAGCAGGGCATAGCCAGCGAGGAAGAAAAAACAAGCTTAACTAATACAGTGGCTTGCAAAAGTTTTCATACCCCTTGAACTTTTCCACATTTTGTCATGTTACAACCACAAACAAATGTATTTTATTGGGATTTTATGTGATAGACCAATACAAAGTGGGGCATAATTGTGGAAGGAAAATTATACATTTTCCTGTAGTAGTTTTTCATATACGGATCTCCCATCTTTGTAATTCCATAATTTATCAATTGTATAAAACCTTTATCCATCGATGAGGGCTTAAATGCAGCATTGTTTACAATAGGAAGTGATAGTGGTAAATAATCCATTTTTTATGTTTCTTTATTTGTTTCCAAATGCGTATCCCACTGTCTATTAAAGGGTTTTCTTTATAGGTTTTTTTGCTTAATTTAGTAATAGCAAATAGAATCGACCCAATTTCAAAAGGTAAACAATCTTCCTTTTCCATTTTTAACCAATCTGGTTGTTTGCCCAATTCTTCCAACCAAAAATTCATATTTTTAATATTAACTGCCCAGAAATAAAACATAAAATTCGGTAATGCTAAGCCTTCATTTATTTTTCATTTACATAAGTGTTTCTTGTTTATTCTGTGGTTCTTATAATCCCTAATAAAATTGGTGACTATAGAGTCAACCTTTTTAAAAAAAGTTTTTGGGAGATATATCGGAATTAATTGAAAGAGGTACAATAATTGCAGGAGAAAAATCATTTTTATCGCATTAATTCTACCCAACATTGAAATAGGTAATGTTTTCCAATACAAAATGTTCTTATGTAATTTGTTCAGTAAAGGCGGAAAATTAGATTTGAATAAAGAAGTGTATCTCTTTGTTACATAAATTCCAAGATAAGTTTTTCTTTTACTATTTTAAAAGGGAATTGTTGTAGAATATGTGGGTTACTTTCCATTATTGGCATGATTTCGTTTTTATTCCAATTAATTCTGTATCATGAAAATGCACCATATTGAGTTATTAAATTTAGTAAATTTGTGATACTAACCAGGTTTAGTAATGTAAACTAATACATCATCTGCGTATAATGAGATTTTATTTTCAGTATCTTTAGTTATATACTAGATATGTTGCAAAACTTACCTTGAGCAGCGCTGCACTTCTGCCGCTCCCCGTGTGCACGACTTTGGCGCCTTTCACAGGGGGGCGGGCTTAAAGTGCCGTTTTTCAACAGGCAGGACAAATCGATGAATGTCGGGCGATTTGGTTGCGGAAGAAAAATCGCTCCGACATTTCATGAATGAAGGTATTTTCAAATTACTCTAAATTATTTATTAACTAGAGTAATTAACAAATCACCTTCAAAAGCCGTGAGCACCGACAACCGGAAGGAGTTTGCGTAGGGGAGAAGAAAAGGTAAATAGTTTATTTTTATATTAAAAGTTGGTTTTTCGGGAGGCTTTAATAATATTTTTATGTTGTGAAATGGGGTCCCAAAAAATCTATGAACAAACAGTATTTTTCCTCCCGACTTCACCGCTAACCGCAACGTTCCAATCCACCGCATTCCACTAAAACCCACTCGCTAGTTGATTTAAATGGCCATTAATTTACAGGAATAAAACACTAAATTCCTTCCATTTGGCCCAGATATTCATGAAAATGAGATATAAAAAGTATGTTATATTGTGGATTATTATGTGCTTTAATTTCAGGTCATCCAAGTAAGATTGTTTCATATTTGTTTCAGAATGCTTCAATCTATAATAACTGAAAATTTCATTGAGTTCTCTTAATTTTTAATGAAGTTATGGGCTTTTAACAGTTCTAGATCACAGCTTTTGAGTTAAGTCAATTGAAAGGCAATGGGGAGCAAGATGCTAATTTCCGAGTATGAAAATGGCCATAACTTTCTTAATACTGAAGATATGAAAGTAAATTAGGTGTCAAATTAAATTTCTTTTCATGCTTTATCTGATGGGATAAATTGCAGACTTGATTTTTTAAATCTCAAAATTTTGTAACATTGCTATATATACCCGTATATTTCAGGATTGGACATCACACTTTCTGCTAATGGTTCTATTACAAGTGCAAATAATAACGGGGATAATGGACATCCTTGTCTACAACCTCTGGATAAATTAAATTTAGTTGATAACATTTGATTTGTTGATATTCTAGCTGTTGGATTAGTATATAGAAGTTTTATCCATGTCCTAAACTTCTCGCCCAGTTGAAAAATTTTCATTACCGAAAATAGATAGGGCCATTCCACCTGGTCAAAAGCTTTCTCAGCATCTAACGAAATAATTGCTAAGTCTTTGATAATATTTCTATTTGAGTATATAATATTGAATAATCGTCTCGGGTTATATGAAGAATACCTTTTTGGTATAAATCCTGTTTGATCCGGGTGTATTAATTTATTAATCACTATACTTTGTGCTAGGATTTTAGTTAATATTTTCTGATCAGTATTTAGAAGAGCTATAGCTCTATATGAGCCTGGGTCATCCAGATCCTTATCTATCTTTGGTATAAGTGTTATAATAGATTCATTTAGCGTTTCTGGTAATTTCTGTTGGGTATAGATGTGTTTGTACAGTGTCTTTAAATGCGGAACAATCAGATCATAGAATGTTTTATAAAATTCCGAGCCAATGCCATCTGGTCCCGGAGATTTGCCATTTTTTAGTGATCTGATAGACTCTTCAATTTCTTTTAAGAAATCTCAAGAAATTAAATTACCCAAAGTTTTAGAATATTAATAAAAGTCCAGAAGGCTACAACAAGCCAAGAAAGAAAATGAGGTGTTCCTCAAGTTTTTGTTGGCCCATGACAACACAGATCACAGACAGTTTGGCCAACATGGGAATGAGATGAGGAATTAAGATGGCAAACAATAGTAAGCTCAGTCTCCCATGTGGGTTGATGCACAAATTTCACAAAGCCAGGGGCGGAAATCCCCTGGCTTTGTGTTTTCCCCCCTCCCCCCCCGTTTTGAGAGGCAGGGGACGATCTTCCCCCATTTTTTAGTCATCTGGATTTAAAAACTGTGAAAAAAAAAATCTATTAAAAATCTCCGCTTTCTGTGAGACAGTGGGGGTGGGACTGATGATCGAGGGCAACGATTGGACGAGAGAGACGCCGGTCAGTGGGCAGTGGGGGGGGACATGATGATTCAAAACCAGGATTGGAGGAGGGAGGCGGAAGTAGGGACTGAGAATAGAGCACGGTGATTTGGAGGAGGGAGACGTCCAGGTGGAGCAAAGATCATGGAGCGGAGCTTGAATCGGCCTGTTCGTGGGGCCTCTCATCGCCCGGCCCGGCGCAGCTTAAAATCCGGATCTTCCACCGCCCCACGGTCAAATTATTGCGTCGAGGCGATCGAGGCTCCCGATGTTGAAGCCCCTGCGAATGGGCCGATTGAAGCCCCACGATTCGGGGCGCACGAAGCTGCTGTTGTCGGAGTTCGGAGTCAGTCACCAACCAGGTCAGTTGTCAATGTTACCGGCTCTGGGGCCCACGGCCGAAACGTCAAGTGTGTGCGCGGGCACGCGGCTGCCAAGAAATTGTGTCCTCCCCATGTTTTGACAACGATTTCCGTGCCTGCACAAAGCCATCGCTTTATCTGCATTTGGTTGGGTGCTCACGGTTTTACTTCCAAAAGATGTGGCCCGACTCAAGTATTTCTAGAATTTTCTGGTTTTGTTTTAACATCTCCGCCTGCTTGTTCGAACACGATTTGAACACCATTTCCTGATTTTGCCTACCATAACCAGCCAACTCATTTCTCAGTCTTAAATATTTGCCACACCCTCTATGTATCACCCTAATGCGAGTTGAAGAACTACTTTGTTTAACAAAGAACTGCAGATGCTGGAAAAATCAAAGGTAGACAAAAATGCTGGAGAAACTCAGCAGGTGAGGCAGCATCTACAGAGCGAAGGAATAGGTGACCTTTTGGGTCGACCCGAAATGTCACCTATTCCTTTGCTCCATAGATGCTGAAGAACTCCTTGATATTTTGAGGCTACTAACTTTAAGTTGCAAACAATAGACTAAGTGTTATATGACAGGTAAAGTTGTATAGACAAAGTAGTTATTATTGTGTTATTCAGGAAAAAACTGCAGGTCCACCACCGATTTTCTAGCACCCTTGGTTCCAGAGTCTTTCTGGATTATCCGTTTTGCCGAACCAACAGAGGTCATGGCCTCAGATGTGGTACCAGAATGGTCCGTCTAGTCAGCCTCGAATGTCAAGTGTGGAAAAGGATCTGCCAGCTCCGGCCATGACAGAGTTCATGACGAGTTTGCCCCAGCAGCAGGGGGCAAACTCAACCTGCTGAACTGCCGCGGAATCATAGAATCATAGAAAACAGGTGCAGGAGTAGGCCATTCGGCCCTTCAAGCCTGCACCACCATTCAATATGATCATGGCTGTACCTGCCTTCTCTCCATACCCCCTGATCTCTTTAGCTACAAAGGCCACATCTAACTCCATCTTAAATATAGCCAATGAACTGGCCTCAACTACCTTCTGTGGCAGAGAATTCTACAGACTCACCACTCTCTGTGTGAAAAATGATCTTCTCATCTCGGTCCTAAAAGACTTCCCCCTTATCCTTAAACTGTGACCCCTTGTTCTGGAGCCCCCCAACATCGGGAACAATCTTCGTGCATCAAGCCTGTCCAACCCCTTAAGACTCGAAGTAAAGATCAGCTGCCTCTCACTAATTGGGGGGGGGGGGGGGGAGGGGGGGGGGGAGATTTCAAGTCCGCTCTCATAATTTTGTCTGGATTAAAGGAAGTGCCAAACCACCAGTTGGTAGAGGAAAACAAAACGGTGGAAAACCTGTACTCAAATTTGTGCATCACATTGTTAAGCAATCAATACTACTAGTCATTCTTGAACAGCATCATACACATTTGTACAGAGTAAAAAATAAAGATTAATCCCCAGTCATTCTCCTACCTGTACGATAAAATATCGGTAGAGATATGCACCACCAACCACAACACCAGACAACATGAGAGCTAGTCCAAGACACATACACCAGCACCAGACACGTGATTGGTGTCTAAATGGTACGACTTCATCCTCTGGATCCTGCATGAAAAAAGCATTTGGCATGTCAAACCAAGGGCCTACAAATATACAAATTGGCTTAACTGTAGTCTTCAAAGAACAACATTTCCAGTTTTAAATTTCAGGAGGGGGGGGGGGGTGTGGGGGAGGGGGGGGGGTGGAGTGGAGGGGGATGGAGTGGGTGAATTATAGCATCCTAATTTTTTGTGGATCTTTGTGGATAGGAAGCACATAAGTAGATTTCTGCTGCAACTTTATCAACATTGTTCAAAATTCTGCCTTCCGAGTATTTCCCCAATTTCCTTTAATGGAAAAAAGTTTCTGCCCCAGAAGAACATCATTCCTCAAATGGCATTTAATTGTGCAAAAATACATGAAGGGGAGGTGCACAATCTTTAATACACAAGTCTGCAGATAATTGTTCACCTCGACAACAGCCAAATAGCTACAATTAGGCAAACAGTTTGCATTTGTGCATTATTTTCATTTCCTTTCAACACAAGCAGATGTTCCTTCATTAAGTAGTAATGGTGTTATTCTTCAAGAAAGCCACCATGGAAGTTTATTTTTGAAAATGTACATGATTGAATTCCAACAAGCTCAGATGTAGACTCATCAGTAAATCCAATGCTTCAAAATACAGATGAACGAATTTCCAGGCAAGACGCTATTTTTTACCCAAAAATAAGGCATGAAAATATAATTGCATCTTGGGAGTCAACGGTTAGGTTGTTATCCAAGAAAGATAGACTTGGCGATCCCTCAGTACAGCAACATCAAGAACGATGCTGCTGTACTGAGGTATAGCCAAGTCTATCCCTCATTGCTGGCAACTGATGGGAAGCGGCTGTAAAGTGGCAAGCAGCTGTAAAAGGACAGTGCCGCTGGAGGGGGGGGGGGGGGGAGAAAAGAGTTGCTTTCACAGCATGTGGGGAGTCTGGCCTGGGCTGCACAAAGCAATAAACTTGGCAGGGCTGTCAGGGGTAAACTTGCGGGGAGGGCGGGAACGTTGAGAAGGAGGAGATTGGGGATCATGCCAGCAACTCACTCACCGCTGCTGCGGCACTCCGGGCGCGGAGCCACCGCATTGTAGCTGGGGAAGAAAGTAGCTCGGATGGATACTGCCAGCGGCCGCCAGGAACGGACAGCGGAACTGGCCGCCACCTCAGCATCTTCTGCCAGCCCGCCAGCCAGCGTTTCCTTCGCAAGGCGCAACCGGCGGAGGTGGTGGTTGGCGGGTAGCTACTGGGAATTAGTAGTCTCTCTACTAGTCCCGGGGCTAGCAGGCAACCTGGGCGCTGCAGCCAGTCCCGGGGCAAGCGACCTGGGAACTGCTGCTAGTCCGCGGCTCGCAGGCGACCCGAGAACTGCAGCTAGTCCTGGGGCTCACAGGTGAACTGGTAACTACAGTGCGTGGGGGGGGGGGGGGGGGTTAGTGCGCGGGGGTGCTTAGCGCACGCGTGGGGGGTTAGCGCGTGCGGGGGGGGGGGGTGTGTGTGCGCGCGCGCACGCACGTGTGACACTGCACGCGCCCCCAGCCCCCCCACCCCACATTGGGGGACAAGTTCAATTTGGTCTAGTATATTACTTGTTTTTTTTCAATACAACTTGGAAGTTGAAGTTATGAAGCCAAGACATTCTGTACTAAAGTCCCAAATATAATCCATGTTTTATGAACAATCAGCAGACCTTATTCACAACAGTGACACACCCTCCAGTAGTTGGAACTAGTACAATTCAACCTTTCTATCAGGAGGGGAAGAGGGTTCAGAGAAAGGTAGAACATCCAAACACACTGACAACAAGAATGGACTAAATCCTTCTTTTGGGATAGAAGGAGATAATAATTGTAAATTAAAACAAGATTAACTCAGAAACTCATGGAGTAGAATCATACATATTGCAGATGATGATTATCTCAAAAAAAGTATCTGACATTAAACAGTGTTAACATCGCCTATCCTCTTATTAACATTTTGGAATTCACCATTGACTCATTTTCATTGAACTATCCGAATACTGCAGCCACAAGAATAGGGCACAGACCAACTCCTAAAGGGCCTGTCCCACTTGGCGATTTTTTCGGCGACTGCCGGCGTCATTGACTGACACATCAGAGTTGCCGCAAGATTTTGAACATTTCAACATCCAGCGGCGACAAAAAAATGTCGTAACACTTGAGGAAACACTGCGCGGGATACGTCATCACACCGCGTCACAGCCGCAACTTTTTCGGTGACCCGATACGTTAGTCAATGATGTTGGCCGAAAAAAATCGTTGTGGGACAGGCCGTTAAAGCCTTTTATCCATCTACAAAACAGGCTAACAGAATACTCACTACATGCCTGGATGAATATAGCTCCAACAAAACAACTTGCTTGATGCATCCACCACTTTATGCAATTAGCCACTCAATTGCCAGCACAACACCAAGATTTGGTGTTTAAGAAGGAACCGGAGATGCCGGAAAATCGAAGATAGACAAAAATGCTGGAGAAAATCAGCAGGTGAGGCAGCATCTATGGAGCGAAGGAAATAGGCCACGTTTCGGGTTGAGATCCTTCAGGAAATAGGCACAGTTTTGGGTCGAGATCCTTCAGGAAATAGGCGACGTTTCGGGTCGAGACCCTTCAGGAAGGCCCATTTCCTTCGCTCCATAGATGCTGCCTCACCCGCTGAGTTTCCCCAGCATTTTTTTCTGCCCAAGATTTGGTGTTATCTTTCCCATCTATAAACTCCACTTCGTACAAGGATAGCAAATGAACATAACCACCTTGAAAGCTTACCCAAGTCACACACCATTCTGTTTTAGAAATACATTGGGGCAAAATTCAGGAAGGTCCATACCCAACACTGTGGGACTGCAACATTTTGTGGCATCAACTTAACCATCACGTTCAATGCAATTTGAAATAAACGATAAACGTTAGCCTTGGACAATCACACAATGCAAATCAGTGTAGAAGAAATTTCTACAAGAAGCACATTAGAAGCATGCAGAAAAGCAGACTGGAAAGTTACTTTATAATTCCTGGCACCTCTGAAGTCATGATCTATAGACATGCCTAAAGAGAAAAGGCAGAAAACTATCCACACAATACCTGGGAAGCATTTAGTAGTTTGGAGAATCATGACAACATTTAGAATATTTCTTTCAGAAGAAAGAACTAAATACATGAACAAAGCTGACTGGAAAAAATTTGAACAAATGAATTACAGGTATCAATCTACAAATTAAACACTGGAAAACCTAACCCAAGACACCTGTAAAAGTTACATATTTGTTGGGTTTTGTGTAACAAAGAACTTGATGGAATGAAGGAGGGAAATAAAATACAAGTAACCACTAAATTTAAACAAGGAACCAATGGGGAGGGATAAAAAACACTATCTACTCACTATAAGACTTACTTTGAAGACTTAGAATGCCAAACATGCTATCAATTTGAAAGCAGGCATGTGTGCTGAAGGATAGCTAGAATGGGAGGAGTAACAACAAACAAGTTGTGTCAAACAGAATATACCATGCAGAGAAGCAAGCTTTAATTATTCTGAAGAAGGGTCTCAACCCAAAACTTCACCCATTCCTTCATTCCATAGAGGTTGCCTGTCCCGCTGAGTTACTCTAGCTTTTTGTGTCTATCATAGGCTCTAATTATAGTCTTATGAAGTCAAATTGTTAACATCAAGGCCTGAATTTTTTAAACGTTAATCCAAATTGGTTTATACGCAAATATCCACTTGGAATGATAAACCCACCGAGCACATTCATATGCTGTTTGAATGAGTGTTGTACTTCCACTCTACAGCCGACTGGGGTTCCCTGGTGTTTAATCGACTCTCATATGCAAATAGGTTAATTGGCTATTGTAAATTACTCCTTACATATGTGACCAGTTTAAGAATCTGTTGAGAGTTAACAGCCACAAGATAAATAGTTTGCAGAAAAGTAGGGCAATGGTGTGCCCTACTGCAGATGCTGGTTTAAAATCAAAGGCAGACACAAAATGTTGGAGTAACTCAGCAGGTCAGGCAGCATCTCTGGAAAGAATAAATGGAGAGTAGGGCAATGGGATTGTTCCAATAGATAATATTAGTCTTAGAAGCCAAAAAGCTTCCTACAACGAGGAAAAATAAAATGTTATGCAATATCTTTGTCAATAATTAACAACATGAAGATATATTATCAGAACATCCTTTAGTATTGCCAACTATCCCAAGATCACATTGCTGACAAAATGTATAAATCAAACGGGGAATTGAGACAGCACAACAGGAAACGTCAGGAGTCAATCACACATTATGTTCATAATTTTGACAATATGACCATGACCTCTAAATACTTTACGTATAAATTCGTTTCCTGATAATTAAAATGTATCTGCAGAATCTGTAATCTCATTTACCCCCCCAATTTGCTATTCGTATAAATTAAGAATTTGTTTCAAATGGACAGATCTATTTCCATTTGGCTCCTTTCTACTCTGGAATTCTCGTCCATAAATCTCAGTCTATTCTGAACCTCAAAATCCAATGTTTGACCAAGCCAGCAGTTAATGTTTACTTTTTCTATATGCGTTTACTCTCCCATCACTCCGAGTAATAGTGGGACTGAAGTATTCCGAAAGAAACATGACATAATACGCTGCTTTCCTACCTGTCAGTGCTCTCACCGAAATAACATTGAATATCACTTCTGATCAATAGACATCACCCATTTCAAAGTCCATCTATTTCAAAGCCAAAATGTAGAAATTACATGGAGATGCCGGTTTTCACCAAAGATAGACACAAAATGCTGGAGTAACTCAGCGGGTCAGACAGCATCTCTGGCTGAAGGGTTCAGACCCGAAACGTCACACATCCTTTTTCTCCAGGGATACTGTCTGACCCGCTTAGTTACTACAGTACTTTGTGTCTATCTTTGATTCAAAGGACTGAACTATGGGCACTGGAGCTTCCCCAGTGACGTTGCTGTATACTGCGGGAGGGGGCAGGGATCCAGAGAGCTCCGACAAGGAGGCCGGCTCCTCAGCCCGGCAGCCATTTTACAGGCATTTCACTGCTCCGGTCGAAGCCCATGGTCCTCGGTTCTAGCGCCGAATACCAACCACAACCCGCTAAAGACAGCCCTCTGCTATATTTACAACTAACCTACACCACCGCCACAGGCGCATTGTACCATGTCGAATGAGCTGCACCGAATCGGAAGGTCGATGAACAGGGGATTGGGTCCGGCAGGAAAACAGCGAACCGGCAACCCACCTTCTCAGGGATGATGAGCGTCTCATTGTTTTCATCCTTCTTGGGCGCCTTCTGGCTCAGCGCCGAGTTAAATGCCACTTTCACCATGACGGAACTCAGCAGCCAACTTACAACCGCTCAGCCCGACTGCCCTGCGCTCTCGTATAATCCGCGTGACGCAGCTCCCAAATAAAACAGCCTCCGAAGACGTTCGGCTGCTAGAGCTCGCCCCCGCCGGCGCTCGGGAACCGCAGCCCCGCCCCCGCCGGCGCTCGGGAACCGCAGCCCCGCCCCCGCCGGCGCTCGGGAACCGCAGCCCCGCCCCCGACAGCGCTCAGGAACAGCCCCGCCCCCGCCGGCGCTCGGGAACCGCAGCCCCGCCCCCGCCGGCGCTCGGGAACCGCAGCCCCGCCCCCGACAGCGCTCGGGAACCGCAGCCCCGCCCCCGACAGCGCTCGGGAACCGCAGCCCCGCTCCCGCCGGCGCTCGACCCGAAACGACCAGTCAAAAGGGGGATACACAAAATGTTGGAGAAACTCAGCGGATGCAGCAGCATCTATGGAGCGAAGAAGATAGGCGACGTTTCGGGCCGAAACCCTTCTTCAGAGGATCTCGGCCCGAAACATTACCCATTCCTTTTCTCCAGAGCCTGACTCGCTGTTACTTCAGCATTTCGTGTCTATCTTTGGTGTAAACCAGCATCTGCAGTTCCTTCCTGCACCTCCTTGGAGGACGCGCGGACAGTTCTCTCCCTCCCCATTTCGGCCCTCTGCCTGCGCTAAGAAATCTCTCAATGATTATTTGCATTTACGTAACATCTTAGACGCAAGAAAACATTCCAAAGCTCTTCAGACAAGCGTTGACCTGCTGTAAAGAATAGTGAAAGACCTGGCTACAACTCCACTAACTAGGAATCAGTCCCGACCCGCATCGTCATATATCCATGTTCTCCAGAGATGCGGCCTGACCCGCTTGAGTGTGTCTTTTCTCGAGAAACACAGACTGAGCAAAGCGACCCCCCACCCCATGCACCACCAATCTTCTTCAAGGATCATGGCCGGCATTCAAGATGCCCATGACAACCATAATATCAAGTATCAGGGCTGCCAAAATTGGGTGAGAGTGAGAAATTGCGAGGGAGTGCAGCGACCGAGGGGGGGGGGAGGGGGGGGAGAGTGTCCTTAGTATATTCACGTATGGAAATCAGATTTTAATTCATGCTGTTATGCATATATAGAGAAACTAAAACATCGAAACAAGGCAAGAGTCAGACTTCCATCACTGTTCTACACAAATAAATCAATTAACCTTGGGTTACACAAAAAGCTGGAGAAACTCAGCGGGTGCAGCAGCATCTAAGGAGCGAAGGAGATAGGCGACGTTTCGGGTCGAGACCCTTCTTCAGACTCCTTACTTCAGACTCCAGACTCCAGAATCAATTAACCTTACCCTTTGACTATAAACAAGATGAAAATAATGCCACATATTCAACCGTATATGGTTAAATCAAATTAAGATATATATGTAAAACATATATATGTAAACAGGACCTTCGGCCCACCAAGTCGACACCGACCGCAATCTACCATACACCAGTTGTATCCCACACGCCAGGGACAATTTACAGAAGCCAATTAACCTACAAACCTGCACTACTTTCAGATGTGAGAGAAACCGGAGTTTCCACTGAAAACCATGTGGTCATAAGGAGAATGTACAAATACTGTACAGACAGCACCCGTAGTCAGGATCCAATCTGGGTCTGTGGTGCTGCAAGGCAGCAACTCTACCGCTGCGCCACCGTGCCACCCCATTAATTTTCTTTCTGTAATATTTATTATGGTGACATGTCAATGAAGATGAACACATGATTCTGATTTCTGCCTTTAGTTGGATAACACACATCTCCAGTCATTGTGTTTTATTGCTGGTTTTCAACATCTTCAGTCTTAAGGACTCGACCCGAAACATCACCTATTCTTTCTCTCCAGAATGATGCCTGTCCTGCTGAGTTATTCCAGGTTTTAGTATCTATCTTCAGTTTAAACCACCATCTGCAGCTCCTTCGTACACTCTCTATTAAGTGAAACAGGTCTATTCTCATAATATTATTCACCTCAACTAAGTCTTTTCTTCACCTCTGAAGCTGCAGAGAATACTATCCCAGTTATCAAATCTTTCTTCAAAGTGAAACAAAAATTCCAGCTCTGCCAATATGTTCATAAATCGCCCCATGATCATCTCCAGAGCAATTGCACCCATTCTACAGCGTGTCATAGTCTTACAGCATGGAAACAGGCCCTTCATTCCAACTTGTGGAGGAGGGAGATGGGGAGGAAGATGCCCCCTCCCGATCTACCCTCACTCCCACTCTCTCTACTCCCCTCCCTCTCAACCCTCTCCCCCTCTATCCTTCTCCCTCTACCCCCCTCCCATTCTCATTCTACCCCCCTCCATCTCTGCCTCTTCCTCTCTACCCCTACCCTCTCTCTCTACCCTCCCACTCCCTCTACCCCCTCACCCTCCCTCTCTAACCCGCTCCTCTCTACCCCTCTCCCTCTACCCCCCTCCAGTTCTCTCTACCCTCTCCATTGCTGCCCCACTTCCTCTCTACCCCTCTCACTCTAATCCACTCCTCCCTCACTCTCCCACTCTACCCCACCCCCTCCCTCTCTGCCCCGCTCCCTTTATACCCCCCTCCCTCTCCAACCATCTCCCCTCTCTCTCTACCTCCCCCCTCTCTAGGGATTGAAGAGGGAGGGTGAAGAGCCTTCCTGTGTGACGTCCCCCCTCCCCCCCCCCCGCATTGGGGGACGGGACTCAACTGGTCCCACTTGGTGTAGTAACCAGCTAAAAGTTTATATCAGCAGAGATAAGCAATGGCTTCAAATAGTGAGGATTTGTGAATAGCCTGAAACGAAATGTAATATTATTTACGATCAAAATAGTATATTGTGCACAGTGTGTATAATAATTACCCATTTTCTTCTGCAACAGTGTTCACTAGAATTTGACCACAATTGAATCAATGGATTTTATTTTGTACAGCTAATCCATTATTTGTCAGTCATACCTTGGAGTAGAAATCATTAGTCTCTTCATAAAGGCAAGAGTGGGCATACTGCTATAGAAACTCCTCAGAAGAAAGACCATTGTGGGAAAGAAACATTTCCTAATCTAATCAAATCCATTTAAACAAATAAAATACAACAGCGGCCAAATGATATTGCCATGTGCAGGAACTATCCTTGAAGTAGTGGGGAGGTGTCCGACTGCCCTACGGCTACAGATATGCATGGAGGCAAGAATAATTTCTTATCATTTCTGGAGATGGTTGGCATTTTCTTTCATTATTAATAGCACAACATGAATTCTGAAGAACACAGTCAGGCCAGGAAAAACTTGCTTTATTTGTTATGCAAGGCACAAATGCGTCAAGACTTTCTTTTAAAAAAACACTTTAAAATGCCTTTAGGTTTTTGAGCCAGTGGCAGCCATGTGATACTGTGGTACTGTGAGCCGTCGGCTGTGTGCAGCTTGGCTCACTTTTGCATTTTCACTTGTGTACAGTATGAATGAGAAGATGCTGGTACTGTTGATTGTCTGCTCCTCGACAAGGCCAAGGAGGGCTTATATTAGGAACAGTTCTCCATCCGTTTCCCACCACGGATGGCTGACCTGCTGAGTTCTATCGGCACTTTGGAGGGGAATGGTCAGGCGACGTGTCAGGTCTGGACCTTTCTTTGGACTAATGGAGTCCGGGCGGGGGTGGGGAAGCTAGAAAAAAGAGTTAGGGTCGGGGCAGACTCCAGGATTTCATTTGGAGGAGGGAAGAATCTCCTCAAATTGGAGAATTCAGTGTTCATGTCATGGGTGCTGTTCCTCCAATTTGTGTGTCACCTCACTGTGGCAACGGAGGCCCAGGACAAAAATATCAGTGTGGGAGTGGGAAGGGGAGTTGGAATGGTTGGCAACCAGGATATTCAACAGGCCTTGACGGACCGAGCGCAAGTGTGGGGTGATATGCACGCCTAGTCTAGATACAAGGAACTGCAGATGCTGGTTCACAAAAAGAGACACAATCTCCTGGAGTAACTTGCACCTCTGGGGAGCATGGACAGGCAACAATCTAGATTAGGACTCTTCTTCAGGCTGCTTGGTGTGGGGGGTGGCGAAAGTTGGAAAGGAGAGGTGGGAGTGGTCACCTTAGATTCCCTTCCCTCTACAGATGTGGCCTGACCCACTGAGTTCCTCCACCACTTTAGAGGGAGTAGACAGATGACGTTTTGAGACTGATTAGAGAAAGTGGGAGGGGAGGAAGCTGGAAAAGAGAGATGGGGTCTGGACAAAGCCTGGCAAGTGATAGGTGAATACAAAATGTTGGAGTAACTCAGCGGGACAGCAGCATCTCTAGAGAGAAGGAATGGGTGATGTTTCAGGTTGAGACCGTTCTTTAGAAGTGATAGGTGGATATAGGTGAGGGAGACACAAGAAACTGCAGATGCTGGAATCTTGCATAGAACACAATTTAGTTAGATGCACAGAATCTCTTGCCCAGAGAGGGGGAATCGAGGACCAGAGGTCATGGGTTCAAGGTGAAGGGGAAAAGATTTAATAGGAATCTTTGGGGTGACTTTTCAACAGAGGGTGGTGGGTGTATGGAACAAGCTGCCGGAGGACGGAGTTGAGGCTGGGACTATCCCAACGTTTAAGAAACAGTTATAGACAGTTACATGGATAGGACATGTATAGGGCTCTGGTAAGACCACATCTGGAGTATTGTGTACATTTTTGGTCTCCTAATTTGAGGAAGGACTTCCTTGTGATTGAGGCAGTGCAGCGTAGGTTCACGAGATTGATCCCTGGGATGGCGGGACTGTCATACGAGGAACGATTGAAAGGACTAGGCTTGTATTCACTGGAGTTTAGATGAGGGGATATCTTCTAGAAACATATAAAATGATAAAAGGACTGGACATGCTAGATGCAGGAAAAATGTTCCCAAAGTTGGTCGAGTACAGGACCAGGGGCCACAGTCTTAGAATAAAGGGCGGGGCATTTAAGACTGAGGTGAGAAAAATGTTTTTCACCCAGAGAGTTGTGAATTTGTAGAATTTCCTGCCGCAGAGGGCAGTGGAGGCCAAATCACTGGATTTATGAGAAAGATAGAGCTCTAGGGGCTGGTGGAACCAAGGGATATGGGGAGAAAGCAGGCACCGGTTATTGACGGGGACGATGAGCCATGATCACAATGAATGGCTCGAAGGGCCGAATGACCTCCTGCACCTATTTTCTATGTTTCTATGACATGTTTGGAGGGATATGGACCAAATGCAGGCAGGTGGGACTAGTGTAGCCGGGACATGTTGGTCAGTGTGGACAAGTTGGGCCGAAGGTTCTGTTTCCACACTGTATCACTCTATGACTCTAACGAGAAGTGCTGCAGTAACGCAGCAGATTGGGCAGCAACTGCGGTGAACATGGATAGGTGGCGTTTCACAGAGTGCTGGAGTAACTCAGTGGGTCAGGCAGCATCTGTGGAAAACATGGATAGCTGACGTTTCACAGAGTGCTGGAGTAACTCAGCGGGTCAGGCAGCATCTGTGGAGAACATGGATAAGTGACATTTCGGGTCAGGACCCTTCTTCAGACTGACACTATGTTAACAGATGAGGGGGTGATCGCCAGATGAGTGAAGTAAGTGACAGAGGCGAGAGAAAATAAGGAGATAAAAGGATGTGAGATAAGGAGAGAGGAATGTATATGTGCAGCTTTGAGGGACATTGGTCAGGTATTGCATACAGTTCTGGTCATTACAGGACTGATGTGAAAGCTTTGGGAAGGTGCAGAGATGGTTAACCAGAATGGTTTAAAAACAAGGAACTGCATATGCTGGTTTACAAAAAAAGACACAAAATGCCGGAGTAACTCAGAGGGGCAGGCAGCATCTCTGGAGAGAAGGACTGGGTGACATTTCGGGTCAAGACTGAAGGGGGTCACGACAAGAAATGTTACCCATTCCTTCCAGCTTTTTTGTGTTTACCTAAACTGCGCCTATCCATGTGGCGGTGTGCCTTCAGGCTGGAGGAGCGGGCAAAGGACATGCCACAGAGCGGGCAGAGTGAAAGGGCGCTGGCCGGTGTGGACTCACCGGTGCTCCAGCAGGTGGACAAGGCGGGTGAAGTCCTTACCACAGGACGGGCAGGGGAAGGGACGCTCATCACTAAGGGTACACCGGTGCTGCCACAGGCTGCACATGTGGGTGAAATCCTTGCCACACTCAGCGCACACAAAGGGTCTCTCTGGTGCGTATCCGCTGGCTCCCACCGTCCCCTTGCTCTCTTGTCATAGTGGAAGCAGCTGCTCAACGGCGTGGGCCCGCCGGTGCTATTGCAACCCCCGCGAGCTGTCAAACAACTCACCATAGTATGGGCAGTCGTAGGGCTGGCCACTGGTGCGCATGTGCTGGTGAGACAGGGCGTGCGAGGCCATGGCAAAGCGCTATCCACACACCAGGTTAGGGACGGGACGGTCGCCGGTGTGCACCCGCTGGTGGGACAGCAGCTGGGTGGAGCAGATGAAGCCCTTGCCGCACTGGGCGCAGGTGTAGGGGCGCTCGCCGGTGTGGGTGCGCTGGTGCTTCAGCAGGCTGATGGATTGGGTGAAGCCCTTGCCACACTGGGCACAGGTGTAGGGGCGCTCGCCGGTGTGGATGCGCTGGTGATTCATCAGGCTGCTGGAGTGGGTGAAGCCCTTGCCGCATTGGGCACAGGTGTAGGGTCGCTCACCGGTGTGGGTGCGCTGGTGCTCCAGCAGGTTGCCGGAGTGGGTGAAGCTCTTGCCGCACTGGGCACAGGTGTAAGGACGCTCGCCGGTGTGGGTGCGCTGGTGCACCAGCAGGTTGCTGGAATTAGTGAAGCCCTTGCCACACTGGGCACAGGTGTAGGGGTGCTCGCCGGTGTGAGTGCACTGGTGCTGCAGCAGGTTGCCGGAGTGGGTGAAGCCCTTGCCGCAGTCGCTGCAGGTGAAGGGCCGCTCCCTTGTATGCAGCCGCCTATGCACCTTTAGGTCCTTGGACGACTTGAAGCCTTTGCCGCAGTCGGAGCAGGTGAAGGGCCGCTCACTGCTGTGCACCCGCTGGTGCTCCCACAGCCCCGACAACTGGGTAAAGCTCTTGCCGCATGTGGAGCAGCCATAGGGCTTCTCGACCCTGTGCACTTTCCGGTGGACCTTCAGGACACAAGCAGTCTTGAAACTCTTGTCGCACTCTGTGCACTTGAAGGGGCGTTCTCCCGTGTGCACCCGCCGGTGGATCTCCAGCTTGCTCAGGCACTGCCAGGCCTTGCCACACACATCGCACTCATAACACTTCTCCTTGTTGTGCCCCGTCATGTGGTCCTCCATTGAAGCTCAGCCCCTCGAAGCTCGGCCTGCACACCGAGCCGGGGGAGGGGGGGGGGGGCTCATCTGCACCCTGCCCGTCCTCAATGGCCGCTCACGACCCTGTCTCTCCGTCCACAGCACCGGCCCCTAAACCCTGCAGGAGGGGAACACAGACGGTCAACAAGCTGGAAAACAGGACATTACTAGCACATGTTGAGTGTGTTTATGGCAGAGGAAACCGTTGCTGCCTCACCGCCAGACCCGGGGTCGATCCTGACTACGGGTGCTACCTGCGCAGAGATTGTATGTTCTCGCCTTGACCTGCGTGGGTTTTTACTCCGGGTGCTCTGGTTTCCTCCAACATTTCAAAGTCGTTCAGTGTTGTAGATTAATCGGCCTCCGCAAAATTGCTGAATTGTCCCTAATGTGCGTGGGATAGTGCTAGTGTACGGGGTGATCGCTGGACGACGCGGACTTCGTGGGCCGAAAGACCTGTTGTTTCCACACTGCATCTCTAAACTAAACTAAACCAAAGAAGAGTGTCGACCCAAAACACCACCCATTCCTTCTCTCCACAGATGTTGCCTGACCCGCTGAGTTACTCCAGCACTTTTTGTCTATCTTCTCCACAGATGCTGCCCGACCCGCTGAGTTACTCCAGCACATTGTCATAGAGTCAGTCATAGTGATACAGAGTTGGAAAGAGGACCTACGGTCCTACTCGTACCCGTACTCCTAGATCCTTCAGCTCCACACATTCCACAAGGCTCAGAGTTGTACAGAGTTCTAGTGAGACCACACCTGGAGTATTGTGTGGAGTTTTGGTCCCCTAATTTGATGAAGGACATTCTTGCTATTGAGGGAGAGCAGCGTAGGTTTACATGGTTAATTCCCGGGATGGCAGGACTGTCATATGCTGAGAGAATGGAGCAGCTGGGTTTGTTCTGTGGAGTTTAGAAGGATGAGAGGGAATGTTATTGAAACATATAAGATTGTTAAGGGTTTGGACATGCTAGAGGGAGGAAACATGTTCCCGACGTTGGGGGAGTCCAGAACCAGGGGCTACAGTTTAAGAATAAGTGGTAAGCCATTTAGAACGGATACGAGGGAACACTTTTTCTCACAGAGAGTTGTGAGTATGGAATTCTCTGCATCAGAGGGCGGTGGAGGCCAGTTCTCTGGATACATTCAAGAGAGAGCTAGATAGGGCTCCCAAAGATCGCGGAGTCAAGGGATATGGGGAGAAGGCAGGAACGGGGTACTGATTGTGGATGATCAGCCATGATCACATTGAATGGCGGTGCTGGCTCAAGGGGCCAAATGGCCTACTCCTGCACCTATTGTCTATTGCCCCAGTGCCCCACCATTCACAGTGAAGATCCTGCCCTCCTAAGTTTGACTTCCTAAACTACAACACCTTCCCCACCCCCAAACAATGTGACCTCCTCCCTGTGGCCCCCTGCCCCTTACCCCTGCCGCCTCCTGCTCCTTCCCCACCCCAAGCAGTGTAAACCCTCACCAGGCTCCCTACCCCCTTCCTTGACTCACTTGACCCCTCTCTCACACTCTCTGTCCCTCACTCACACTCTCTTCACTCTCTTCTCTCTCTCCCTCTCCCTCCCTCTCCCTCTCCCGCCCCCTCCCTCTCCCTCTCCCTCTCTCTCTCTCACCGTCCAGTGCGGGTCGGCTCCATCTTGGCGGTGGCGTCATTTCCGGGCTGAGGCTGCCCCGCTGCTCGACCTCGTAGCCTGCGGGCAACGGGCCAGGGGCAGCGACGTAATTTCCGGCCTGATGGTCCTCTCTCCTCCGTGTTGCGCGGTCTCTCTGTCTCCGGGGCAACGGACAGGCGGGATGAGCCGTGAGTACCCGGGGGGAGGAGGGGAGGAGGGGAGGGGGTACACACCCTCCACCCACGGTAGGAAGCTTTTGCATTTTTCAGTTTGAAATTGTGGAATCTGGAGCATTCTTCTAACTTACACTTGATGCAACATTTAGGCTTCAAATACGATTAGGTGTGAATAAGGTTAGGCTCTCCTAATTACATTCCACAGTAGAGCCAGGCTCCGATCAACAGGTGCAGCACATGAATGACCTTAGTATATTCATGTATGGAAATCAGATTATAATTCATGCTGTTATGCATAACTAGAGAAACAAAAACATAGAAACAAGGCAAGAGGAGTCAGACTTCCATCACTGTTCTGCACAAATAAATCAATTAACTTTACCCTTTGACTATAGAAACAAGATTATTTTTTAAATATTTCAAGTAATAAATATATACAATACATGTACCTTGCGGAAAATCCATCCGACATTTTCGGAGGCTATACAAATTGATCAATACAGTTTATACATTTTTTTCCAAATTCCACAAATCTGTCCCCCACCCGTGCTACTCATGTGGACCACTGGCGTGGGATACCTTCCCTTATTTTGAGGAGCGTCTCCACCATACCGTGCCCCCATGTCCAGCAGTGGACGGACCCTAGACTGTGGCCCTCCCCCACCGAGCCTTGGCGTTAGCTGCACTGAGCTTCAGTGCGTTCCTCAGCACGTACTCCTGCAGTCTGCAGCGGGCCAGTCGGCAACATTTCCTGACGGACATCTCGCTCTGCTGGGTGGTGAACAACGCTCGGGCAGACCAGAGTTATTCACCGAGTTGATGACCCACCAGCAGCACTCGATGTCAGTCTCTGAATGCATCCCTTGTTTCATCTTGTCCCTATAGAAACAAGATGAAAATAATGCCACTTATTCAACCGTATATGGTTCAATGAAATTAAGATATATATGTAAAACATATATATGGATACAGGCCCTTCGGCCCACCAAGTCGACACCGACCTCAATCTACCATACACCAGTTGTATCCTACACACCAGGGACAATTTACAGAAGCCAATTAACCTACAATCTTACACTTCTTTCAGATGTGGGAGAAACCGGAATTTCCACAGAAAACCATGTGGTCATAAGGAGAATATACAAATACTGTACAGACAGCACCCGTAGTCAGGATCCAATCTGGGTCTGTGGTGCTGCAAGGCAGCAATCTACCGCTGCTCCACCATGCCACCCCATTATTTTTTTTTCTGTAATATTTATTATGGTGAAACGTCAATAAAGATGAACACATGATTCTGATTTCTGCCTTTAGTTGGAATACACACATCTCCAGTCATTGTGTTTTATTGCTGGTTTTCAACCTCTTCAGTCTTAAGGACTCGACCTGAAACATCACCTATTCTTTCTCGCCAGAAATGATGCCTGTCCTGCTGAGTTATTCCAGCTTTTAGTATCTATCTTCAGTTTAAACCACCATCTGCAGTTCCTTCTTACACTCTTTATTAAGCGAAACAGGTCCTATTCTCATAATATTATTCACCTCAACTAGGTCTTTTCTTCACCTCTGAAGCTACAGAGAATACAATCCCAGTTATCAAATCTTTCTTCAAAGGGAAACAAAAATTCCAGCCCTGCCAATATGTTCATAAATCGCCCCTGGATCATCTCCAGAGCAATTGCACCCATTCTACAGTGTGTCATAGTCTTACAGCATTGAAACAGGCCCTTCATCCCAACCTGTTCATGCAGATCAAGATGTCCCATCTAAACTAGTCCAATTTATCCGCATTTGGCCCAACTCCCTTTAAACCTTGTGTGTGTAAGGGTGTGGGTCAGTGAAGCGGCGACAACACCCAGAGTGAGCGGAGACGTGGCGATGTCCAGGGAGCATTTCCCTCTCTCCACCCCCCCCCCCCTCCCCGGGAATGCGGACCGGCCCAGGTGCTCTGTGTCCAGCTGGGGTCGAGGGGAGGTGGAGGGTCAGTGACCTGGGTGTCCGGGGGAGGTGAGGGACAGTGACCCGGGGGTCAGGCATCGGAGCGGCGCCTTAACCTGAGATTCATCCCCGCGGCTCCGGAGGCGGCACCGACGCCCCCCACTCACCCGGTCCGCTCCTGGCTCCGGGCCGGGGTTAAAACTCCATGTGGTGTGGACAGAGCGGCCGACGGACACAGAGCTGCCGGAGGTTAGGGTGGGAGGTGGGAGTGGTGCATCGTGTCTCACCCATCACACCATCTGCACGGGAATGTGAATGCGGGTGAGGCGGTATCTATAGAGTGGTGGACAAGAATGCTGGAGAAATGCTTGAGTCTGAAGAAGGGTCAAACTCAGACATAGATGCTGCCTCACCCGCTGAGTTTCTCCAGCATTTTTGTCTACATTGCCATTTTAAATAGTGTGCGATGGCCTTAAGCTAAATTGCTCCTTCTTTACTGGGAGTACACCCGCCGACAAAAAAACTATTCTCATTGGTGAGTGTGGAGGAGTGTGACTTTATTTATTTATTCATATTTTTTTTAAATTGAGCGTGAGAACTTCTGTCATCAGCGTGAGAGCGTGGGAATTTCCTCAAATGCGTTAGTCTCACGCTCAATGCGTGAGAGTTGGCAGCCTGACAAGTCACTACGACCGCCATTTGCTAAGATGGAGAATATGCCATTTTGTGTTTTAACAGCGTATACTGGTATATTTTCTTCTAATCCACACTTCCATACTGCGATCCCGTGACAACCAGTGCACCGCGGACTGGCACCTCCCGCTGTAATCCCAGCTGCCACCGACACAGCCGGCGAGGCGCTGTACAGGGCGGGCTGCAAATCCAAGCGCCACCAAAGGGCCGAGGTGGCGCTAGTCCTCGTCTGCCACTGCGCGTGCGCGGGCTAGCCGTGTGTATGGAGGTAATGGCGGCCATGGAGAGAAGCACCAGAGATAAGATGCTGAGAGTATTGGATGATGTGGAAGTCTTGTGTAGGTAAGGTGCCGTGTTCGCGAAGCAGATAGAGTTCAAGTGCTTGGGACCCCACGTTTGTGCCCTTCAAAGGGATTTTCCGACATTTCCTGGAGTTGCTTGGTAATGATGGAGATATACGAAGGGGAAAGAAAGATAGGGGTAGGGAGAGAAGACTGGAGGAATAGTTTGAGGCAAAGTACTGAAGACGACCACAGGCTTAGAAATTGATTCAATTATTTGCAATTAATACTGCACCTGGTATCCCAGAAGTGAAA
This sequence comes from Raja brachyura, assembly GCA_963514005.1. The sequence goes on from OY740792.1 coordinate 29,685,034, forward strand.
ATTGGGAGGGGGCGCCTAAAAGATTAGAAGCAGAAACCTTCATTTTTTTTAAAATGTACTATGATCTAGGAAGGTGTATACCAACAGCAGAAATCTAGAATTAGGCGGGTAACCGTTTTTTGGTTATAGTTATAGACAAAATGCGTAAAAGACCTGGCAGCTCTAACTCGGGATCTCTGAGATGCTTTAAACCATCATGATGAAGGCATATGTGCATGTGCTATTAACACCACTCTCAGTAGCAGTACAGGGTTGTATGTGTGTTAAATGACATACAATAAGTGCTTAAGCTGTTACAACCAACAGAGCAGATTGAAGTTTTGCTCGCCAACTGTATTTAAATGCAAATAGTAGTGCAGAGTTAAAGGGAGTAGGTAAATCCAAACATGGTCCACAGAGCTGAAATTCAAAGATGATTTGAGAGTGATTCATCTCGACTTCAATTCAATTCAATCTTTAATTGTCATTGTGCAGTGTACAGTACAGAGACAACGAAATGCAGTTAGCATCTCCCCAGAAGAGCGAACTTAGAATAATGAACGGTAAAAAATATATATATGTACAAACCGTATCAGTAGTGCAATTATACTGGGGGAAGGAGTGTCTGGGGGGGGGGGGGGGGGTGACTGGCAATCACCGAGGTGCAGAGTTAAGTATTGTAACAGCCGCAGGGAAGAAGCTGTTCCTGAACCTGCCTGTCTGGCAACGGAGGGACCTGTAGCACCTCCCAGATGGGAGGTGGGTAAACAGTCTGTGGCTGGGGTGAGACCAGTCCTTGACGATGCTGCGCGCCCTTCGCAGACATCGCTTACTATGGACAGACTCAATGGAGGGGAGTATGGAACCGGTGATGCGTTGGGCACTCTGCAGTGCTTTCCGGTCAGAGGCAGAGCAGTTGCCATACCATACTGTGATACAGTTGGTAAGGATGCTCTCGATGGTTCAGCAGTAGAAGTTCACCAGAATCTGAGGAGACAGATGGACCTTCTTTAGTCTCCTCAGGAAGAAGAGACGCTGGTGAGCCTTCGTGACCAGTGTAGAGGTATTGTGGATCCAAGAGAGGTAATCAGAGATGTTGACCTCAATGGGGGTGTGCATGCAGCCCCTAGACCTTCTATAGTCCACAATGAGCTCCTTGGTCTTCTTGGAGTTAAGGGCCAGGTTGTTGCCGGCACACCATGCTGCTAGGAGCTGAACCTCCTCCCTATATGCCAACTCATCGTTGTCACTGATGAGGCCAACCACCGTTGTATCATCTCCATACTTGATGATGGTGTTAGAACCATGTTCAGGTGTGCAGTCGTAGGTGAAGAGGGAGTAGAGGAGGGGGCTCAGTACACAGCCCTGTGGAATGCCGGTGTTCAGGGTGACTGTTGAAGAGGTATGGGTGTCCAACCTAACAGACTGTGGTCTGTTAGTCAGGAAGTCCAGTATCCAGTTGCAGAGGGAGGGGTTAATGCCCAGGTCGCCAAGTTTGGTGATCAATTTTGAGGGGATAATGGTGTTAAATGCTGAGCTAAAGTCAATGAACAGCATTCTCACGTAGGTGTCTCTGTTATTGAGGTGGGAGAGGGCGGAGTGGAGTGCCGTTGAGATGGCATCCTCCGTACTCTTATTCTTGCGGTAGGCAAACTGATAGGGGACCAGTGTGGGAGGTAGGCAGTCTTTGAGGTGTGCCAGGACCAGCCTCTCGAAGCACTTGGTGATGATGGGAGTAAGTGCAACTGGGGGGAAGTCATTGAGGCTCGCCGCAGTGGAGTGTTTTGGCACCGACACGATGGAGGTGGTTTTAAGGTATGTGGGGACAACTGCTTGGGCAAGTGACAGATTGAAGATGTCAGTCCAGACGTCTATCAGCTGTGCAGCACAGGTCCTGAGGACGCACCCGGGATGCCGTCAGGGCCAGCAGCCTTACATTAATCCTACTCGGTGTTAGATACACGACGTAGGGGGTGAATGTGAGGGGCTGGTGATCAGCAGGGAGCATAGCCTTGATGGTCATCTCTTGGTTGGCCCTGTCAAAGCGGCCATAAAAGTGGTTAAGCTGCTCAAGGAAGGATGAGTCGCTGGAAGTGGGGGTGGTGTTGGTGGATCTGAAGTCCGTGATGGCCTGGATGTCTCGCCACATACGTCGGGGGTTGGAGTTGTTGTTGAAATGCTCCTCAATCCTAAGCTTGTAGCTATGCTTGGCCTTCTTGATGCCCCTCTTCAGGTTAGCCCTGGATGAACTGTAGGCACATGATGGGTATGGCGTCAACAATCCTGGTAGAACTGAAATCAATGAGATTGCACTGTGCTGAGGGGAGCCATGCCTTGCATAAAATAATACATCTGTGGTGATTGGAGGTCCATCAATCCAGTCAATAGGACATCACTACAGGAATTCCTCAGGGCAGAGTCCAAGTCCTGGGCATTTCATCTGATTTATGAATGAATGGCCTTTCCTCCTTTCCTTTCCTCCATCATACAGTCAGAAAATTGGGATGTTTGCGGCTGAGTTCAATTAAATTTTGCTGTAATTTGGCAAAACCAAGCATCCCAACCCATCAAGCAAAACCAAGACGGCATTGGTAAATGGCAATTAATAATCTGGTCACACAAAGATGGGCAATTGCCAGCTTGAACAAGGGTGAATTTTACTTTGTGTCATTAGGATCAGTGCACCCACTATGAACAACCTAGGTCACTGTTGACCAAAACCTAACTTGGACTAACCACAAATGCCATGACTACAAATGGGTTAGAGGTTGGGTATCCCACCTTGTGCTTTTTCATTACCAACATGGTGCAGGTCTGGACTATAAATCAAAAGAAACTGCAGATGCTGGAAATCTGCCATTAAAATGGAAAATGTTGGAAACCGTTATGGTCAGACAGCATTTATGGAAAGAGAAACAAAGTACCGCAACAGCCAGACCTGGTGCAAGCAAGCCGACCTGGGCACGCAGCCGACCTGGGTAAAAACATGAGAAGATAATTCCTCCTCTTTCTGTTCACTGGAGAATGTACAGCAGATGGGTATAAGTTTGGATGTTCCTTGTGATTGAATAGTTATAAATTAAGTTTGAATTAAGGTTATTATACATTTGGGGAAACAGTTATATAATTGATGAGATCAAATAGATCTAATGGGTACTGGGTGATGTCTTGCTTTAGGGAAATCTGCCATTTGGGTTCAAATCCAGCAACATTGGATGATGAAAGTTTTCTGTTTTACAGTATTTTGAAGTAAATTTAAGAATCCCAACCCTGCTATCCGTAGATGTCAGAATACATCATTTGTGAGTACTTATGATTTGGCAAAAATAAAATCAACCAATCAATCAGTTTCACGATATGGTTGGCAGGCCTGGGGAATGTTATATTGATGTAATAAAAGCTGTTCCTCTTTAGTCCTGGGAAAGCTATATTGTTGGATCACACTAGAAGTATGTTTAGATTTTTTCTAGCCATGTTATACTTGAGGTAGAAATGTTGCTGGTTTCGAAAAGTTAAAGTCAGTGCAATGATGACGATGGACATCATTCGCACTGAGAATGTAAAAAAATACCTCACTTGATAAGTGCAGGTACCTGAAATATTTATTTTTCATGATCAGGGCCTAAACTTCATTTTAAATAGTTATTTTCCCCTTTATCTTCAGGGAATTAATAGAACTACTTGCATTATCCAGAAACCAGAAAATTGCGCAGCCAGGAGAAGAAAACCAGGTATGGATTTTTTACATATTCCGGTAGAGAATTTTCCTCTGGAGTCCAAAACCTCTTAATCTGAAAAAAATCATGCATCATTTCTCAAAATATTCACAATTCTGAAAAAACTTTGTGAAAAAAACGCCTGGCTTTCACTGATGACGTCGCAATGGATCTGCGTGCTGCCGCCTTGGATCTGTAACACCCCCTTCTCTCCCCCCCACCCCCCCGTTATTCGAAAGACGCAGCCCTCTCTCCCCCCTCTCTCTTCCCCCCCTTCCCCCCTCTCCTTCCCCCCCCCTCCTTCCCCCCCCTCCTTCCCCCCCCTCCTTCCCCCCCCTCCTTTCCCCCCCCCTCCTTCCCCCCACCCTCCTTCCCCCCCCCTCCTTCCCCCCCCCTCCTTCCCCCCCCCTCCTTCCCCCCCCCCCTCCTTCCCCCCCCCTCCTCCCCCCCCCCTCCTTCCCCCCCCTCCTTCCCCCCCCCTCCTCCCCCCCCCTCCCCCTCCCCCCCTCCCCTCCCCCTCCCCCCCCCTCCCCCCCTCCCCTCCCCCTCCCCCCCCCTCCCCCCTCCCCCTCCCCCCCCCCCCCTCTTCCCCCCCCTCCTCTTCCCCCCCCTCCTCTTCCCCCCCCTCCTCTTCCCCCCCCCTCCTCTTCCCCCCCCTCCTCTTCCCCCCCCTCCCCTTCCCCCCCCTCCCCTTCCCCCTCCCCTCTATATTGGGTTTTCACTGTATTGCAAAATTAGCTTGCACAAGTAACTGAAAAATGTTTATCCATCTTAAAATTGATTTCCTTTTCAGATCTTGAATTTACTGATTCAGAAGGATGGAGAATTCCAAGAAATAGTAAAAGTTGCATTAGAGCAAGGTAAAATCCAGGAGGAAATGCACCTTCTCGAGAAAGAGATGGAGAAACGAGATGGTGACATCCAGCAGTTACAGAAGCAGCTCAAAGAGGCTGAGCACGTATTAGTGAGTTATAGCTGCATTTTTAAAAAATCCTCAATCTGTAGAAAACGTTTTGTTGGAGTTTGATAATTGGCAGATGATAATTATCTCCATAACTTCAGTTGGATGTACTGGCTTTTAAAACCTCTGGTGATATTGTATTATCCAGATAATCTATTTCCTAAAACGCAGTAAACCTTTTATACTTTATTAATCTTGTAATGCTTGTGCTTACACTCTGTCAATTCTGTTTATATTAAGAAATACACTCTACCTGGATAACATGCCACCAAAATTCATATTTCCTACAGATTTTGTCACAAATATCAAGTTAGGGACATTGGTTTAATTGTACAAATATGATGGTAGTGTCACTCAGCTTTGTTTATAAGAAGCACCACCCAGTGTCAACCTTTCTTCCACACAATATTAAAATCTGGTTGATTTCTTGTGGTCAGCTTTGGCTTGGGTGGGGGGGGGGGGAGAGGGGGGCGTTACTTGCAGCACACAGATCCAAGACGGCAGCACGCAGATCCATTGTGACGTCATCAGCGAATTCACTCTGCAGTCGTAAGATGTGGTTCCCAGTCCCAAACCAGACAACGTACAAATTTGTAAGCTGTCCATTTATTGAGGAAGCATTGCCTGTGGAGGTGTTATTTTCAGTTGAGACATAAAAAACATTTGATCTGCACTTTCAGATGGATATAAAAGCTCCTTTACTGTTGTTTTAAACAGGAACAAGAGCATTATCTAAGGAAAGATGAAACTAATGTCACCAAACTGATAATCTCTGCTGACATAATGCAGTTGTGCACTTACTCTAGACTAATTGTCTGTCTCATTTTGTGTAGGAAAGAACTGCAGATGCTGGTTTAAATCAAAGGTAAGACACAAAATGCTGGAGTATCTCAACGGGACAGGCAACATATCTGGAGAGAAGGAATGGATAACATTTTGGGTCGAGACCCTTCTTCAGACTGATGTTAGGAGAGCAAGCTCAGGTCCCGCTAAGTTACTCTAGCATTTTGTGCCTTACCTGGCTGTCTCAAATCCTATATTGATTTTGTTGAGTTTCAAACTGTGGTGCATTTCATATTTTATCAGCAGATGGGTGTGTGGCTGTGTATTTTTAGATCGCTTTGTTCTCCTTCGTTATCCATGCATATAGACATACACAAAGACTTAATTTTTGGTAAATGGTCTAGTTGAAAAGCATTGCTTCATTTTGTGGTTGCAGTGCATTAAGTGAATTTTTTTCAACAGATTCTGCCATTCGGTTTTAAAAATGGATATTAGACTTTGTTTATTTCAAAGGTAATGCTAAATTGAGGAAGCTTTGAAGTACAAGTCCACCACGAATTCTCCGGCAAGTGGTGGTCTGGTCCTTTTGTCTGGACAAAATTTAGCAAAGAGTGCACTTGAAATCCTCCCTGGAAGTCTCCCCAAAAATGTGGTGCCTAGGCCGGGTGAGGCGGCAATCCTGACCTCATCGAGACTTCCGTGCCGACCGGCGATTCAAATCTGCCTTCAACGATGGCGCGGCGGTAGAGTTGCTGCCTTACAGCGCTAGCAGCGCCAGAGAACAGGGTTAGATCCCAGCGACAGCTACTGTCTGTACGGAGTTTGTACCTTCTCCCTGAGATCGCGTGGGTTTTCTCCGAGATCTTCGGTTTCTTCCCACACTCCAACGACGTACAGGTATGTAGGTTAATTGGCTTGGTATAAGTGTATATTGTCCCTAGTGTGTGTAGGATAGTGTTAATGTGCAGGGATTGCTGGTCGGTGAAAAATCGGTGGGCCGAAGGACCTGTTTCTGCTCTGTATCTCTAAACTAAACTATTCCTCAAAATGTGGTGCTAAGGCCAGGTGAGATGGCCAATCCTGGACCCCATCGGGACTTCAGTGCCGACCGGCGAGTCAAATCGGCCTCCTGCGGCCAAGGCTTTGGAACACCAGCCCGGCTGGTGCCGGCATATACTTTCCCATAACCAACTTACGAGGCGGACTTTGCAGGAAGGTATCTTGGTCCCTGGGCAACATAGGCAGGCCATTCTGCTACTGTTGGACTCCCCAAGAAGCCGTGGCGTCTGTTGGTCCGGCAAAATGGCTAATTCAGAAAGGCTCTGGAACCAAGGGTGCCGGAAAATAGGTGGTGGACAACACCTCTGGCTTAATGATTTAAACTATATTTGTACTCAACAACAATCTAACCTATGATTTGTTGTCTATTTCTATAGGCAACATCAAACACATGATTTCTACCAGTTTTGTAGATCATTTAGCTCTTCACCAACTTCTGTTGAAAGAAGTATGTAAAGATAGCTTTCGCAATAATATAAAATATATGGTTGCCAGTATATTCTTGTATTCAATCCAGTTACATTATGCATGAACCTGAGCAATAATGGTGTTGTTCCAGGTAGCAATGTTAAAGCTTGAATAGAAATTTTGAGGAGTATGCTAGATCCGGAGATGCTCCCCGATATTGTTTTGCTGCACATGACACGTGGATGCAGAATAGGATAACAGATTAATGCTCAACAATCTCAGGTGATCCCAACTAATCTTTGGTGAATGACCACAACACAATCTGATGGTGGTTTATCGGATCAAGATGTTGGTCAGTTTTTTCTCTAAGACGAAGGAGCTATAGGGCACAATGGCTTTTCCTTTTCCACAAATAAGGCATTTCTTCGTATACTGACTCAATTTTCTGATTCCAAGGATTTGGTGAGGATGTGACTAGATGAAATATTAAATTTGATGTTAGTACATTCAGTTGTTTAACCTGCTTTGGCTAACTATTTGGTTGGCCAATAAGATTTTCTCCAAGTTGAATAAATGTACTTTAAAGATGTTCCTACTGCCAGGTACTTTCTACTGCCAGGTGCTGCTTTAAATGCACATGGAAACACGGAAGATATCAATATTGGACATTTCAGTTCTTAAAACTGATTATTTTTATCAGATTTTATAACAGGCATTTAGCAAGGTAGAACAGCATTATTTTGAACCTTTTGAAAGCAAATGAATTATGTTTTGATCTGTTTCTTGGAAATTTCTCTGGAATCATGTAATTGTTCAAGCTTAATTTCATCATTATTAGATGTCAGTCTTCCATAAGACTTCAAAACTAATGGAACTGTAAAGTGGTTGATTGTAATTCTAAAAAAAGATGCATTCATATCTACATTTTGTGTCAGTGAGGAAATAATGGAAGTTGATGCCCAGTATATGAAATACTAAATACATCCTTTTTCTCCCCCAAGGCAACTGCTGTGTATCAAGCCAAAGAGAAGTTAAAATCTATAGAGAAAGCAAGAAAAGGTAGATATAATTAACAAGAAAATGACTTAATTGTTGTACATTGCTACAACAGTGCAGAGGCAATTAAGCATGTCTTCTATTGTAGACTTTTTTTCAGAGGAAATTTGTAGATTGTAAATATTACTGTATGCTTTTAATAATTGTATAATTATACTGATTTTCTGATTTCAATTGTAATGTCACTGTATTAGTTTTTCAATTGTTCACAGCAAATTCTGGACCTTCTGTGGGAAGAATTATGATGCTGATTATTTTGCATGTTTACTGATGCAGACAAGAATTAAAACATCTTTGACAACATTCAAAAAACTGCAGTGATCCGTTGTAGAGGTTTTCTGCAAGAAAACGACAAGAAAATATTCCCAATATTATTTAAGAGTTTGGATTAGCTGAATCTGTTTTTATTTCTGAGATCAGATTGGAAAGGAATAATTATTCAATTTTTAATTCCAGGTGCAATCTCGTCTGAAGAACTTATTAAATATGCTCACAGGATAAGTGCCAGTAATGCTGTAGCAGCGCCATTAACATGGGTGCCAGGTAGGAATTAAAATGTATTTGATATTCAATATTTTAATTATACTATTGTACTAATGCCCTAAATAGTAATACCCATTTCACATTGAATATTCCTAGTTATGTTTAAACTATTACATTTATTATATTTTCCCTCAATGCAGGAAACGCAGCACTGAATGTATGAAATCACAGAAAGGTGCAGGACAAGATATTATACTTGTACCTTTTCCCTGCGGTGTTAATGGCTCCCCTTATTTTTGAAAACTCTGAATTATTTTTCACCATTGTTTATAATATGATATTTTATCAAATAATCCTCAATGTCTTCCCATTAATCATTCTTGCGAATGCCTTGAATCTTTCTCCTGACCTGAAGTTTTTTTTTAAATAAGCACTGAAAACCAATGTTGTTGTAAAACTTTCCTTGTTCTGCAATTGGGTCACCTTGTGAAATATCACCAGTTAGATCACTCTGAAAGAATAAAACTCAGAAATATATGACCTGCGTTTATAGTTTAAAATAGTGTTGGAGGAACTCAGCAGGTCATGCAGCATCTATGGAAAGAATGAACAGACAACGCTTTGGGTTGGGGCCCTTCTTCAGACTGATTGGAATAAGAGAGAGAATGCTGGAGGTGGGACAAACCTTGGGAAGTGATAGGTGGATACCGGTGAGTGGGTAAGGTGATTAGCAGATGGGTGGGGTAAGTAACAAAGGCTGGAGGTGAAAAGGAGACAAAATGAAACCTAAGCCAAATGAAGGGATGTGGGTGGAAGGGGAAAGGGGCAGGATGACAAAAGGAGTAATAGAAATGTGTGTGCAGCTATATTCTAATTTTCAGTCAGCAAGTCCTTGCAATCTATTTAGTCGCACACTGAATATTATTATAAAATAGCGAAACAAGGTTTGCTTTTTCGCAATAATGAATGAATACGTTTATTGGCCAAGTATTCACATACAAGGAATTTGCCTTGGTGCTCCACCCACGTGACAACATGACATACAGTGACAGTTAAGAATGATACATTAATCATTAATAATAAAACATTATTGATTAAACGTGATTATTACACATTTTGAATTCTTCTGATTCTGATATATGCTTTGATTTAGGTGATCCAAGGAGACCATATCCTACTGATCTGGAAATGAGGAGTGGTATTCTGGGTCAGCAAAGTAACCTTTCAACCAATGGAGTAAATGGGCATTTACCTGGCGATGCATTGGCCGCAGGCAGATTACCAGGTAATATCTATCAATGCATAGATTATGACAGGAGGTAGTGGTGTTACCGCACAGATCCAGCGACCTGGGTTCAATCCTGATCGAGCATGTCTCTGTGGAGTCTGCATGTTCTCTCTGAGATTGCATGGGTTTCTCCAGTTTCAGAATGCTCTAGTTCCAATTTATGTACCAAAGACATTCTGATTGGGAGCATAATTGGTTACTGGAAATTACTCCCAGCTGTGGGTCTGTACCTGCATATGGACTGGGGTACCCGGACGTGGCGTCGAAGAACGAGAAGCCGAAGCAAAGAAGTTGAAGCCAAATAGGCAAATGGAAACAAAGCCGAAACGCCAAATAACCGAAAGCATACGAAGCCGAAACACCAACGAACTGAAAGCATAATAAGCCGAAACGCCAACTAACCGAAAGGGCGGGACGCCTAAAAACCAACTAACCGAAAGGCTGCGTCACCTAAAAGCAAACTCACCAAATGGCCGCTCTGCCGAAACGTCACCTAACCAAAAGGATGCATTGCCTACAAGCCAACCAACCGAATGCCATTTCGCCGAAAAGTCAAATAACGGACATGACGTCACCCGGGTGCAGGAACTGTCAGCGATTGTTCCAGACCCCCGCGTCCATCACATCACTGGCCGGTGGAGACGGGAGGGTGGAGGTTATTTTCCCACACAAACCATTATTTGACTTTTCAGCAGCATTTGGTTAGTTGGTTTGTAGGCAACGCAGTCTTTCGGTTAGGTGGCATTTCGGCGTCCCGTCCTTTCGGTTGGTTGGCGTTTCAGCTTCATATGCTTTTGGTTCGTTGGTGTTTTGGTTTCGTATGCTTTCGGTTGTTTGGCGTTTCGACTTAGTTTCCATTCGGCTATTTGGCTTTGACTTCTTTGCTTCGGCTTCTCGTCCTTTGACGCCACGTCCGCACACGATGGACTGGAACTGTAAGGATAACAGATTTCATTCCCATGATAAATCGAATATCACTGTACCTTAATTGGTACACGTGACAATAAATGACCTTGAACCTTGACAACAGAGGACCAGATTGGGTTGTTTATTATGGTTTGGTAGTTTCAGCGTCAATTTAAAAAAATATATTGAATTGCAAGAAATTAAATCACCTTAATGATCTGGTAGAATTCAAACTCTACTTTCAATAATTCAGTAACTAACAACCTCTAACTTAACTATTATGCTGTATGGTGGATTAGTGGTGGAATAATCATTCCGCAAGGAATTTGGGTTTTATTTTGGTGAGTAAGGGTAAGAATGGGATCATTTGTGTCTTTGCTCCAGATGGAGCAAGTGTTTCAGAGAACAAGGCTTTGTGTATTTGCATCTATTGCAAACTCATTCTGAGACTCCAGTTTTGGATAAAATACCACCATGGTCGTTTTAACTTTTGTTATTTCTGTATTTCAGATGTACTTGCTCCTCAATACCCATGGCAATCAAATGACATGCCCCTCAATCTATTGCCTCCAAATCACAGCAATGATTTTATGCTGGAGCCTCCTGGACATAACAAAGAAAACGAAGATGATGTAGAAGTCATGTCAACTGATTCTTCAAGCAGCAGTAGTGACTCTGACTGAAGACTGATCCTTCTCATTTGATATTGTTGATGCAGAATCGATACAAATATATTTATATTTTGATAACCTTTGTTGTGAAATAGATAAAGTTCTGTGCATGATTGAAATGATACGTAATGACATGTTTTGTAGACAGCTTAATTTTCTATCCAGTTTATTTATACTGCTGATGATGGAAATAACACTAAAGTAAGTCTTGGATTAATTTATTCTATAGATTTAATAGACTATAAGTCCTAAAATATAGACACATTTGTACTTTTTCACATTAGTATATAACTTTTTCTAGGGAAAAATGTGAAAATATATTTTCCCCTGAAATAGTTCAAAACTCTCCCAGAAGATTATAATAACATGATGCAATAAGGACAACTGCAAAAGCTGATGATATAGAATCTCATTGCAGTTTTTAGTTGTTGCATACCAGTTATAAGTATATGTTACTGAGAATGAAATCCATTTTCATAACAGGTTAAGCTGTGACAAAAAAAGAAGCCAGGGCCTTTTTTAAAGTTATTTTTTGAAATCAATGTTTTTACAAGGATGACTTAGCAATTGTGTTAGAACTCATTACCCAAAATGTGAGAATTCCATTCTCCCTCCTCTTCCAAACATTTGACACCTCTTGTCTCTGAGTCTTAAAATACTTTTCGTTTCATAAGGACAGTTAGACTGATTATTTCACTGTGACATATAAATAAACTCCATAATATAAAAATGTTTATGCACAATATGGTTTCAAATCTATATTTTGTGGTTTAAAAATGTTTTCTATGTTGTAAATAAATACTGTCTTTTACACGCAGACAATATTAATATTTATGGGGATATTTCTAATTGATTGTCAATGCATTGCAGCCTGGATAGAAAAACATTTAAAGAGCCTGCAAAATCAACATAGATAAAGCCCATCACAACCAATCTCAGCTCATCAAGTGTCAGTTGTCAGAGCGTACCCGTCAGCCCCATTCTCTTGTTTTCTTATTACCTGTTCCTTGTATGCCCATGAATGCCCCTCCCCTTGATTCTTCCACCACACAAATTAGAGGCACTTTTCGCAAATTAACCTGCCAGTCATAAAAGATGGGAGGAAACTGGTGCACCTGGAGGAAATCCAAGTGGTCACTTGGAGACTCCAGGCAGACATCAGCCAGAGGTCAGCATTGAGCCTGCCACACTGAACCTGTGAAGGAGCTGCTCTACTAACTGCTACCCTGCCAGTCATATCATTCATTGAATTATAGAGTGATACTGCAGGGAAACAGGCCCTGCAGCCCAACTTGCCCATGCTAACCAAGAGACCCCATCCACACTCGTCCAACCAGCCTGTGATTGGACCATATCTTTCAATAGACAATAGGTGCAGGAGTAGGCCATTCGGCCCTTTGAGCCAGCACTGCGATTCTATCTGATCATGGTTGATCAGCCCCAATCAATACCCCGTTCCTGCCTTCTCCCCATATCCCCTGACTCTGCTATTTTTAAGAGCTCTATCTAGCTCTCTTGAAAACATCCAGAGAACCTGCCTCCACTGCCCTCTGAGGCTGAGAATTCCACAGACTCACAACTCGACTCAAAGTATTTCCTCATCTCCGTTCTAAATGGCTTACTCCTTATTCTTAAACTGTGGCCCCTGGTTCTGGACTCCCCCAACATTGGGAACATGTTTCCTGCCTCTAGCATGTCCAAACGCTTAACAATCTTATGTTTTAATGAGATCCCCTCTCATCCTTCTAAACTCCAAAGTGTACAAACCCAGCCGCTCCATTCTCTCAACATATGACAGTCCCGCCATCCTGGGAATTAACCTTGGAAACCTACGCTGCACTCCCTCAATAGCAAGAATATCCTTCCTCAAATTAGGGGACCAAAACTGCACACAATATTCCAGGTGTGGTCTCTCTAGGGCTCTGTCCAACTGCAGAAGGACCTCTTTGCTCCTATATTCAATTCCTCTTGTTATAAAGGCCAACATGCCTGCTGTACCTGCGTGCTTAATTTCATAGACTGATGAACAAGGACCCCCCCAGATCCCGTTGTACTTCCCCTTTTCCCAACTTGACACCATTTAGATAATAACCTGCCTTCCTGTTTTTGCTACCAAAAGTGGATAACCTCACATTTATCCTCATTAAACTTAACCTGCCATGCATCTGCCCACTCCCACAACCTGTCCAAGTCGCCCTGCATTCTCATAGCATCCTCCTCACAGTTCACACTGCCACCCAGCTATGTGTCATCTGAAAATTTGCTAATGTTACTTTGAATCCATTCATCCAAATCATTGATATATCAAGGATCTCGCTTAACTTTTTTTCCCTGTTGCCAGCCGGGCAACCGTGACAGCTTTTTAGGTTGCCAAATGGCAGTTTAGGTGGTCATTGAAGACGGTTTGCATGACGCGTGCGATAATGTGCTCGGACGAAGTGCGTAGTTATCAGTTGGAATTATGCTCAATGAAGCATTCACATATGTTCAAGAAGGAACTGCAGATGCAGGAAAATCGAAGGTAGACAAAAGTGCTGGAGAAACTCAGCAGGTGCAGCAGCATCTATGGAGCGACGGAAATTGGCAACGTTTCAGGCCGAAACCCATCAGTCTGAAGAATGGTTTCAGCCCGAAACGTTGCCTATTTCCTTCGCTCCATCCGCTGAGTTTCTCCAGCACTTTTGTCTACATTCACATATTATTTCTGCTTCAAATAACTCACAAACTAAACATATTCACCAATCAAGACGTGACATAGACCACAATGACATGCAGGAAAATTATAATACAATATCTCAACTCTTTTTACACATTGCAATTAATGCAATTTCTATTAGTTCTTTCCACTTCCAAACAAAAATGTGGTTGGATTATTCAGCGTATGATCAACCTGTGTCAATAAATCCTGGACCGTGGTAACATATATGCTTAACCATGCACACTACAGATTGATGCATGTTTTCTATGAAGGACCGAAAATTACCATGACAAGGCCATAGCATGGGTCGTTATTGCTATTGGCACAGAAACGCTCTGGCTTCGCACCTAATTTATCCATAACAAAATATACAGGTTGCAAGGAAATTTCTAAAGGCATTTTATGATAATAGCTGTTAAAACCGACTATACCCATCTGACAGGTTAAACATTACACTAACTGACAAGACGTGGCCAAAGGACATAACTGCAGCAAATGTTTTGGTAATATGTTTAAAGGTGTCAAAACAAATGATAACATTGGGAATTAAAACACATTTGATTACATTCCGTTATCAAACATAATCAATGTTCGCTCTGAAGACCTTGAAGCACAATAGGGTCAGGGGGTGTGTGAATCAGTGAGGGGTGGATAGATGGTGGTGTTTGGGGGGGGGGGTGTGGGGGTGAGAAGGCAATCGGTGCGGAATGGATGGATTGAGGCAAGTGAATAGTACGTGTTGGTTGGAGCATGTAAACTTGTGCGGGGAGAGCATGGGTGATGTCAATGATGTTGAATGGGGGAATCAGTATAGGATGAATGGGGGTTCAGTACAGGATGAATGGGGGTTCAGTACAGGATGAATGGGGGTAGACAAAAATGCTGGAGAAATTCAGTGGGTGAAGCAGCATCTATGGAGCCAAGGAAATAGGCAACGTTTCGGGTCGAGACCTTTCTTCAGACAGTTCCCCCCATTCTTCTTGAATGGGGGAATCAGTACAGGATGGATGGGGGGGGGGGGCAGCACAGGATGAATGGGGAGATCAGTATAGGATGGGGGGGGGTCTATGCAGGATGAATGGGGGATCACTACAGAATGAACGAGGGGATCAGTATAGAATGAATGGGAGATCAGTATGCAATGAATGGGGGACCAGTACGGGATGAATGAGGGGATCAGTACTGGATGAATGGAGGATCAGTAAAAGATGAATGGGCAGATCACTATAGGATGGATGGGGGGATTGGTGCAGGGTAAATGGAGGGTGGGTCAGCACAGGATGAATGGGTTGATCAGTGCAGTATTAACGGGGGGAGAAGTGCAGGATGGATGGGAAGGGGGGGTCAGCACAGGATGAATTGGCGGACCAGTGTAGGATGGATGGATGGGGGGGGGGGGGGGTCAGGAGAATCAATGTGAGGTGGGTAGGGTGATGAATGGATTTAGGGGGGGAGCACAGGGGATGTCAATGAGGACTGAATAGTGGAGGGAATGGGGATCAGTGCGGTGTGGAGAGGAGGGGGTCCCAGGATAAGAATGGTGGAGTGGGGCGTACAAGAGAGAGAGAGAGAGCGAGAGGGGGGGGGTGGGAGGGGCAGAGGAGGTGGGGAGGAAGGAAGGTCCGCGCTCCTTGGACAACATTGCTCGCTGCCTTGGCTGTCCCTGTCCAAAGCCAAAGTGCCGCCGACTCCTCGCCACCGCCTCCCCTCCTCCAGCAAGGTGCGGGGCCGAGCGGTGCAGCTCAAAGATCCTATAGGATCTGTCGTGCAGCTGCTTCAGACGGCGGAACGAGGCCTCCCTCTCCCTCCCTCCCGGCCTCGGCGCACAACACGGGTTGATTTGAAAGTGCTGTTCGCGGAGTTGCAAGCAGCGATCAGGGCGATAGCAGCCGCTGATGGCAAATCTGCAAAAATGCGCTTTCAACTTTCATTTGCTCCGACCCTTCGTCACCCCGCTCGTAACAAAGATACCTTTGGCTCCTAGTATCTTTGCCTGCAATTAAAGATACTAGAGGAATACAGCCGCCGCTCACACGAAACATCAGTTCCTGTACTCCTGCTGCCTGACCGCGGAGTTACTCCAGTTTTTTGCATCTACTGATATAAACCAGTATTTGGGTGCCAAGCCAGGCAAAATGAGTCAGCGTTTAGGTTGCCCAGGGGCACTTTGGGTGGTCAATGGCACCTGGGCAACCGCTAAATTTGAGCCCTGTGTATATTGTAAATAGCTGGGGTCCCAGCACCAAGCCTTGCGGTGCACCACTAGTCACTGCCTGCCATTCTGAAAGGGATCCGTTTAATTACAAAATTCGATGAGTAGATCTAAACATCTATCCATTTCTTAAGAAAAGATAAACTTTTTTAAATTGCCTGTGTCCAAATAACATTCACCCAATAATCCACAATATAACATGATTTTTAAATCTAATTTTCATGAATTTATAGGCCAAATGAAAGGAATTTAGTGTTTAATGCCTGTAAATTAATGGCCATTTAAATCAACTTGCGAGTGGGTTTTCGTGGAATGCGGTGGATTGGAACGTTGTGGTTTACGATGAAGTCGGTATGAGAAATACTGGCGGTTCATACTTTTTTTTTGTCCCCTTTTCGCAACATGAAAATGTGATTAAAGCCTTCCTAAAAACCAAGTTTTAATGTAAAAATAAACTGTGCACTTTATTTTCTCCCCTACGTTAGGTCCGTTCTGCTGTCGGCGTTCAGAGCTTTAGAAGATGATTTTTAAACTACTCTAGTTAATAAATAATCTAGCGTAGTTTAAAAATACCTTCATGAATGAATTGTCGGAGCGATTTCTCTTTAGCGACGAAATCGCCCGACATGGATCGATTTGGACTGTCTAGGGAAAAACGGCATTTTAAACCCGCCCCCCTCTGAAAGATGCCAAAGTCATGCACACGGGGAGCGGCAGAACTGCAGCGCCGCTAAAGGTAGGTATTGTAACATACCTATACCATGTGCCCTAATTTTGCCCACTAATCTCCTATGTGGGACCTTATCAAATGTTTTCTGGAAGTCCAGGTACACTACATCCACTGGCTCTCCCTTGTTCATTTTCCTAGTTACATCTTCAAAAAATTCCAGAAGATTAGTCAAGCATGATTTCTCCTTCGTAAATCCATGCTGATTCGGACTGATCCTGTTACTGCTATCCATATGTGCGGCTATTTAATCTTCTATAATTGACTCCAGCACCTTCCCCACCACCAATGTCAGACTAACTGGTCTATAATTCCCTGTTTTCTCTCTCCCGCCTTTCTTAAAAAGTGGGATAACATTAGCTACCCTCCAATCCACAGGAACGGATCCAGAATCTATAGAACATTGGAAAATTATCACCAATGCATCCATGATTTCTAGAGCCACTTCCTGAAGTACCATGGGATGCAGACCATCAGGCCCTGGGGATTTATCAACCCTCAGTCCCATCAGTCTATCCAACACCATTTCCTGCTTAATGTGGATTTCCTTCAGTTCCTCCGTCACCCCAGATCCTCTGGCCACTACTATATCTGGAAGATTGTTTGTGTCCTCCTTAGTGAAGACAGATCCAAAGTACCTGTTCAACTCATCTACCATTTCCTTGTTCCCCATAATAAATTCACCTTTTTTGGTCTTCAAGGGTCCAACTTTGGTCTTAACTAATTTTTTCCTCTTCACATACCTAAAGAATCTTTTACTTTATATTCTTGGCTAGCTTACTTTCGTACCTCATCTTTTCTCCCCGTATTGTCTTTTTAGTTATCTTCTGATGTTCTTTAAACATTACCCAATCCTCTTGCTTCCCGCTCATCTTTGCTACGTTGTACTTCTTCGCTTTAATTTTTATACTGTCCCTGACGTCCCTTGTCAGCCATGGTCGCCCTTTCTCCCCTTCGAATCTTTCTTCCTCCTAGGAATTAACTGATCCTGCACCTTCTGTATTATTCCTAGAAATACCTGCCATTTTTGTTCGACTGTCATCCCTGCTAGTGTATCTTTACAGTCAACTTTGGCCAGCTCCTCCCTCATGGCCCCAAAGTCCCCTTTATTCAACTGTCACACTGACACCTCCAATCTACCTTTCTCCCTCTCCAATTGTAGATTAAACCTGACTATGTTATGGTCACTACCTCCTAATGGCTCATTAACCTTGAGGTCATTTATCAAATTCCTATCCACGTACCTGTCCAGATGTCTTTTAAATGTTATTGCAGACTTGGTATCTCACATTCCAACACAATTTTGTTTTAATTTCACAATTATTCAGGTTTTCCCTTTGCAGAACTACCAAGTAGTACGGATTTTCCATATTTTGTATGGAAATGCGATCAGAATACGGATGTACAGATTTGCTTTGTAAAATACGGATTTTTTAAAAATCTGCCCGATTTCCTGTTTCATCTTGATGCTTAAAAAATGCAAGGATATAAAAAGTCATACTGTGCCTCTAAAAATTATAGCAGATTAAATCTATTAGTATTTTAAATTTCAATGTATGCATGATTATTTTTGTACGTTTTGATCTGCCTGTCCCGCTCCAGGTTTAAACAATGCTACCAGTTTAACGCGTGGGAATTTCAGCAACATCACTATGGGTTCTAAAAATAGCGCTCCCAGCTGGAGCGCTATTGCCTTTACACATAGCACTATGGGCTTTGCACATAGCACTATGGCCACAGCGCTATGGGTCACAGACTGTTAGGGGAGGTAGAGAGGGAGTGGGTGGGAGGGAGTGGAAGGGAGGGAGGGATGAAAAAAGGAAGGATAGAGGGAAGGTGGGAGTTAAAGAGGGAGGGGGAGAGAGAGAGAGGGAGGGAGAGAGAGAGTGAGGGAGGGTGAGGGAGGCTTCCAAAATGGCTTCTATATCATCATCTGGTGCTAAAAGCAGGAAGCAGCCATTCAAACAGAAGTATACAAAGAGATGGCAATGAATGCACTGTCCAGTAATGTGCGTAGAAGATATGTCAAAGACCACAAAATGGCACCGCGTAAAAATACTGATTTTCAGGTACGGGAATACTGAAATGCTCTGACAAAACTTGGCAGCTCTGCCTTTGTACAACCTAAAGTTTTCATATTCACTAAGGGTATCACAACAGTTTTTCATCTGACTCCATATTTTTGTAAATGATTCCTGCCACAACTCAACATCTGTTCCCCTTCTTCTCTGCAACTTACAATTTGTTTTGAGAATGTACATCCAAGGATCCTTCATTCCTCTGCAAGATTCAATATGCTCCCACATATTGTGTGGCCTTGCATTATGTCCCATTCCCAAATGCATTTCCACGCACTTATGTATATTAATTTCCATATTCTGCCCCTCAGCAAAACGCCTAGATCCTTTTGTACTCTTGCATTTCTTCTGCCCCCCCAGACAATCTTTTACATAATTTGGAAACTTTCATAGAGGTGTAATTCATTGATAAATGTTACAAAAAATGAAGCACTGTGTACTGAGCACTGTAAAACTCCATTGGTAACAGTAGACCACCAGTTGGTGAAAATTCTCATGTTTTCTGTTTTACTTTCTGCATAATTATTGACAAATTGGTTTTGGGGAAGTTGTGACAACACAGAACAAAAGTGAGAGAACTCCAAAAATACTGCTGCAGTTTTGAATCCTTCCATTTTATCCTCAGTACTTAGGTTTCCTGATGCAGGTTTAAATACTTCAGCTCCCATTCAACATTCTTTAAGACCTTGAATATCATTCCCACATTTTAACTTTTTACTGATTGTTTACTAGTTTTGTGCTGTTCCCATTGCATTCAGATATAATTGCTTGCATTCGTTTCTCACCGTTATTTTCTTAGCTGACTTAAGTGGTAGCACTGCAAAATGTTCTTCCCCTTTTACACTATCACCCTTTTGGGCCTCATTTCTCTGTGCAAGAAATGAGCCACATTGGTTCTATTTCTGCTTCTCTTTTTCTTTTGGTTGACATACTTTCTTCAACCCATTTTGGATCTGCAGTCTGCCCACTATCTCGTATTTTTGAGCTGCACCACAGATCTTCCACCTCTCTGCTCTTATCATAAGCCAACAATGGTGTGTACCACAGGAATCTGTACAGGGCCCATTATTGTTTTTGTGCATTAACAATTTAGATATGAATTTGGAATAATGTTACTGATACTGATGATTTTGGTCAGCTGGGAAATTGGGTGGCAGATGGAATTTAATCCCAATAAGTGTGAGGCGATACGCTTTCGCTGATCTAAAAAGATAGGACAAATAGTATTGAGGAACAAAGTTTTTTCACATCCAAGGTTCTATGGAGATGGCTGCACGGGTAGATAAGGTCGTAAAGAAGGCATATGGGATGCATGCCTTTATTAGCTCCGGAGTGGAATATAAGAGCATGGAGATCAGGCCCATATGAAGCTTTTCAAAAAGGGGGGTGGCATGACAGGATTACAAAAAATGTATGTGAAATAAGTGTGCACAGCACATATCACAAGCGCGAAGCTCAAAGTCCCTTGGGCCGGGGTTTTAGATGCTGTCTGGTGCATTCTGAGCCTTATTTTGGAGCATTTATGCACCAAATTTATGAACAATATTTCAGAAATAATTTTGGTTGAGTCAAGAGTAATGAGTGGATGGAATGGGATGATTGGGATCATTGTTGTATACATTTTTTTAAATCAAAAATTGAAGTTGTCCTTGTTTTAATAATCAAGTTGTAATGTTGTAAAATGTTATGTAAAATGTTATAAAGAAACATGCAAATACTGGAACTAAAATACTGTAAGTTTTTGCAGTAAATAAAACCTTTTTTTAGAAAATGTTTTGTGTGTTGATCGGATTGCCTATTACTGTTCGACTGTGTTAGTGTGTGCAGTGCACCTTTAATTGACCTCCTGACCTAACAACTTCACCACATTAATTTCAACATGGAATAGTGATGTGAATATAACATTTAGTTTGACTTCAATTACCATCATGAAAATTGAAGTCAAACTAAATGGTGCATTTACATTACTAAGAATGACTAAATCTAAAGAAGGTTCTCGACCCGAAATGTTGCCTATTTCCTTCGCTCCACAGATGCTGCCTCGCCCACTGAGTTTCTCCAGCATTTTTGTCTGCCTTTGATTTTCCAGCATCTGCAGTTCCTTCTTAAACCCTATTACTCAAACCTCACGTCAAAAACCTTGACGTGATATTTGACTCAGCATTGAAATTTGACAAACAAGTCAAAAGCTAGCTTCTTCCGTGGTAAAAGCTAGCTTCTTCCAGATTCGGACGATAGCTAAAATAAAATAATTCCTCCAATTTGACAAACCTCGAAAGGATCATCCACATATTTATCTCCTCCCGCCTCGATTACTGCAACTCCCTTTACACTGGCATCAGCCAATCTTCCCTGTCTCGCTTGCAACTGGTCCAAAACGCTGCAGCGAGACTCCTGATGGGCACCCGAAAAAAGGGACCACATCACCCCGATTCTTGCCTCTCTCCACTGGCTCCCTGTGCGGTTCCGAATAAATTTCAAGATCCTTCTTTATGTTTACAAAGCCCTTAACGGGCTTGCCCCCACCCACATCAAAACTCTGCCTACCCACCACACCACCTCCAGGTCCCTCAGTTCGGCCGACTTGGGGTTATTGAACATTCCACGGTCTAGGCATAGGCTCAGGGGCGATCGCACCTTTGCAGTTGCAGATCCTAGATTGTGGAACAGCATCCCTCTTCCCATCAGAACTGCCCCCTCCATCGACTCTTTTAAGTCGAGACTTAAAACTCATCTTTACTCTCAAGCCTTTCTGAGGGAGGTCTATATATATATATGTATTTTTGTATGTACCACTGTTGTATAACGTTAGTACCTCCACCAATGTAGAGCACTTTGGTCAACAAGAGTTGTTTTTTAAATGTGCTATAGAAATAAAAGTGACTTGACTTAAACATTTACATTACTATGATCGCTTTCAAACTAACCTATTTTAATGTCATACTATTATAACGAATTTTAGTTCCATGATGACTCATGAACAAGATCACAAATCACATTTTGAATTCTCAAACACAATGTGATTGTGAATGATTGCAGAGCTGCCAAGTTTCACCGAGCATTTCCGTATTTTGATGGCTGAAAATCGGTATTGGGGAAATCGGTATTTCTTACATAAATGCAATAGAACGTACTACACAGAAACTGGATTTTTGAAAATCAGTATATAGCATGCAACCTCATGTATTCTCAAATACCAGTATGGAATACTGAAAATCAGTAATACTGAATTGTGAAACCATTTTGAAATGTGAATTTATAATTCTTGATTTTGATTCAAACATATCCTTATATAAATATAAAACTCTGATCTTGGATGTGTGTGTGTGTATTTATTTGTTTGTGTGTGATCACATCTACTCAAAGAAACAACGCATTAACGGGAACATTTTTACATATTCCGGTAGAGGTCTACCCACTCGAGTCAAAAATCAGCTTACCTGAAACATTTGTGCTTTATTTCTTAACAATCTTCACAAATCCGATCCAACTTTGAATTCAAAACACCTGTTTTTTTCGCTGATGTTATGACAATGGATCTGCCTGCCGTCTGCTCGCACTGTGACTGACACCACCTCCAACCCCTCCCTCCTCCCCCCATTGTTTAAAAGTCACCTTGTTGACTGAAGACGTTTGCCCGCTCGCGCTCGGCTCGGGCCACGCACCTGAGAGCTTTGGTCAACGCACACTCGCGCCTCGGTTCAGGTTTCCCGAGAACTCCCGAGAGCTTTAATCGACACATGTTCGCCCTTGGCTCGTGTTTCCCAAGCACTCCCGAGACCTTTGGTCGACGCACGCTCACGCCTTGGCTCGGATTTCCCGAGAGCTTTGGTCGATGCACGCTCGCACCTCGGCTTTCGTCTCTGCCCCCGCTTGTGCCTCGGTTCGGGTTTTGTCCCTCCCTCCTCTCTCTCTCTCTCCTCCCTTTCTCTCTCCCCCTCTCTCTTTCCCCCCCTCGCTCTCTCCCCCCCTCTCTCTCTCCCCCCCTCTCTCTTTCCCCCCCTCTCTCTCTCCCCCCCTCTCTCTCTCCACCCCTCTCTCTCTCCACCCCCCCTCTCTCTCTCTGTCCCTATCCCCTCCTCGCACTTAGTCTAGTAACTATTAAAAGACTGTTCTTGGATGTGTGTGTGTTTGTTTGTGTGTTTGTTTGTTTGTGTATAATCACATCTTCTCGAAAAAACAATCCGCTAACGGTAACATTTTTACATATTCCGGTAGAGATTTTTCCCCTGGGGTCCAAAATCGTGTTATCTGAAAATGTCATGCTTTATTTCTCGAGTTATTAAGGAAAATCTTCAAAAATCTGACACACTTTGAAATCTGTGCAGTCTTGCTCCCGCTGCGCGTGTCGTCACTCCCCCACCGCTCGCTCCTCCTTTGGTTGATGCTCCCGTTGCTCCTTTCCCCCCCCCCCCCTCCGCCCCCCCCCTCCTCTCTGCTCCCCCGGCCTCTCTCCTGTCCCCCAGTCGCCACGCCAGCAGCGCACCGAGAAGCAGCAACAGATCGTCCCAAGGAGCTGCTCAAGCAGGGGCTTGGTGAAGGCAGATTGTGGAGCTCGCACTATGACCTCAGCTGCCGCTTCTCCCGAGCCTACTCGGACTTGGACAGTTTCTTCGAGCACTGC
This sequence comes from Raja brachyura, assembly GCA_963514005.1. Next base: position 29,708,683 of record OY740792.1, read on the forward strand.
GGACTCGAGCCAGAGATGATCGAGAACCTGGCCAGGGACAAGTTTGTCGCCGATGCCACCTTCGCAAGCCTTGCATTCAAGTTTTGCAGCGTGAAGCTGACGGGACTCGGAGAGTGCGCTGTCCCGGCAGAGCAGCAGCAATAGCGGCATCGAGCCGCACCAGGAGAAGAACAAGCCTCTGCTCTCTCGGTCATCGAGCGCAACGCCAGGGTCATCAGTGACTGTACAGCTGCAAGAGGGCCAAGGAGCCCAAAGGGAAGGCTCCCTCTGTCCTGGTGTAGAATAAAAAAAATATTGCTCCCCAATTTTTTTAATTTACTCTGTATTTTTTTCTAAAAGGGGGATGCGACCACACCCATCGCCAAATAAAAATCAAATCCCGATCGGGAATTCCGGGCAAAATGACACGGCTTTTAGGTTGCCTGGCAGGACTTTAGGTGCGTTTAAGGGGCATGTTGATGCTTTGGCACCGACGGTGCAAGAGCTGGCTGCTCTTGAAAAGGAGGCGCAGTCCTCTTTCTTACAGTTTGGCTTTCTTCCCAACCCATTGTTCAAGCGCTTTTGATTGCAACATGCGCCTTAATTTAGTTCAACAAAGAAACTGAAAAGTTACTAAAGAACTTTTAGTAACTTGTCAAAAAGTTACAACTGGGCAATCGTTAATTTCGAGCACTGTACATTCTCTAACCTAACCCAAATCAAGACGCCCTTAAGGTCACAAATGACGGTTACCCATCTAGAAGATCAGCTGAAACTGCGTACCCAAATATTCAACTGCTTTCCCACAAAAAGCAGTCACAACAAAGTAATTAAAAGGTTAATTAACCTTCGAATTAACAACATTTTTTCATTTTCTTGAAGTTAGTAGATAGTAGTTCGATTTTTACAAAATAATGTGCCCGGCAGGGGAGGAGGCGAGAGCTTGGCAGGGGGGTGAAGGTGCTGTGTGTCCAGCGGAGGGGGGGTGGTGGCGTGGAGGGACCCAGCAGGGGTGGAGTTGAAGGTGGCGTGGGCACAGCTGGGGGGGGTGGGGGTGGGTTGGCGTTGGCGGAATGTGACATGGGCCTGACGGGGTGGGGGGGGGGTTGGCATGGCGTCATGGGCCCGGCAGCGGGGGAGGCGAAGGCCCGGCCGGAGCGGCGCTTGGTATCGCGGTCACGGCCGTTGCCAAGACTGGGTTCAGATTCAGTCGTTCCCACTCCCGCCTGGCAAGGGGAAATCGGTCTCCCCGGACAGCCATCAGCGGACTCACTCACTGGACACCAGGATGACCAGCGGCGAGGCTCCGACACTGCAGATGGAGGCGATGGACCGGGCGGGCAGACACCGCAGCGCCCCCCGGGCCCGGAGAAACAGGCACTCCTTTTTTTCCAAATTATCCTGCGGGCCGGATTGGACTCCTCGCGGGTAGTTTGCCACCCAGGATAAAAACAGACTCCCCCTCCCGCAACACAATATTCCACTACTTACCCAGAGTAGACATGAGGCATCGAGGCGATCTCTGATTGTGTGGAGTGAAAATGTTGATCTGATCCCGCCCGGGCCCACTGCGCATGCATGGAGAGACAGCGTCATTTTGCATCGTTACTGCGTCACCGACTTCCCCCAACTACGCAGGCACAGATGGTCGCAATTTTTTTTCCCCCCAAATCATCCAGCTGGCCGGAACCAGAATTTCAGGTAATTTCCGTCAAAGTTGAAACGCTGATTGCACTCCAAATTTTTTTTTTCTCTGGGTTTTTTTTACTATGTGGAAAAAAAAGGGGGGTACGATCACACCCAAAGCACCCTGCCTTCGGACGGCCATGAAGATGCTGCCTAACCTGCTGAGTTACTCCAGCATTTTGTGTCTACGGTGTAAACCAGCATCTGCAGTTCCTTCCTACACATTTTGTCTGCTCCAGAGCATAATCTCAATGTATGCCTACTTTGAATTTCTCTCTCCAACAAGAGTTTTGCATCACCCTCTCTCACTGCTGAAGAAGGGTGTCGACTCAAAATGTCACCTATTTTTCTCCAGAGATTCTGCCTAACCTGCTGAGTTGCTCCAGCATTTTGTGTCTTCAGTGTAAACCAGTATCTGTAGTTCCTAACTAAACAGAATTATACTAAATTATGAGAGGCATAGTTAAGGCTGATAGTCAGAATCTTTTGTCCATAATAGAAGCATCTACAACCAAAGGGCATAGATTTAAGGTTAGACGCAGGAGAGTTGGAGGGGATCTGAGGAGTGGTTGGTTGTCATTCAGAACACACTGCCTTAGAATTAGGCAGAGGTAGGTACTCTCATAACATTTAAAAAGTATTGAGATGATCACTTGAATTGCCAATGCATCAAGTTATGAACATGTACTGATAAATGAACTTAATATAGATGGGTATGATGCTTGGCATGTACTGTATATGAGGGATTGGCAGGCCTGTTTCAGTGCTCTAAACGCTCCTTTATAATTGTATAAATTATGTCTTAAATTGTTCGAATAACAATTCCAGCCCTTTCAGTCGTGATAGTTAGAGCCTTATGATTATGGCATTGGTATCACAAAAAATGTCCAGTGCATCCTTAAACAATCCCTGCACATTATTGGAAACTTCATCCACAATTGAAATCCTCACGCTGAACATACAGCACAACGCAGACATAAAAATACATAATTCATATTCAATTGAATAAATGTCCCTTGGGAACAAAGTTTGGCTTTGCTTGCTGGCACTAAACCCAAATGAAGGGTGTGGCTCAGCACAACTCTGGACATTTAGTTCCTTGATCCCAGTGGAACTGAATGTGCAGGGTTGGGCTCAACCCACAAGCAATTCTCTCTTGTTTAGCATAGTGACTAAAGATGAATGATTTCTATTTCAAGACTTCAGTAACATTGTCTCACCTTCACATAATTGCCTCAAACTTCAGTATATATTTTTCCCTCCATTATAAATCCTGCACCTAGTGCAGGGACCAAGAGTTGGATAAGACTACTACGTCTGTAGACCACAAAAAGTTTACTAGGATGCAGACACTGCCGCCTCACCCTTTTCCTCATGGCACATGTCGGCCCATGCGATGGATTAAGAAACCTTTGGGCTGGGGGTTGAGTCTGAAGAGCTGGGGTGAGCTACGTTTCTGTGAAACAGAATGCACAGCATTCACTCATGTCAACCGACGCAGACCAACTGGCTGCAATTTTTGCAGGCATCTTCAACCTCTCACTGAAGAAGGGTTTCGGCCCGAAACATTGCCTAAGTCTGAAGAAGGGTTTCGGCCCGAAACGTTGCCTATCTCCTTTGCTCCATAGATGCTGCTGCACCTGCTGAGTTTCTCCAGCATTTTGTGTACCTTCAACCTCTCACTACTGTGGCCTGTGGTTCCCACCTGCTTTAAAAGGACATCAATAATACCCGTGCCCGGGAATGGTGACATGTCTCAATGACTACCATTACGGTGGCACAAACGTCCGTGATGATGAAATGCTTTGATGGGTTGGCTATGGCGCACATCAACTCCTACCTTAGCAAAAATCCGGACCCGGTATAATTTGCCGACCGCCACAATAGATCAACGGGATGCCATACCGCTAGCTCTCCACTCTGCACTGGACCACGTGGACAGTCAAATCACATGCATCAGGCTGTTGTTCATAGACTACAACTCAGCGTTCAACACTATAAATCCCAACTCAGGGAATTGGGTCACTGTGCACCCTTTTGCAACAGGATCCTCAGCTTCTTAATCAACAGAACACAATCAGTATGAATTGGCAGCAACACTTCCTCCTTGATAACCATCAGCAAAGAGGTACCTCAAGGCTGTGTGCTCAGCCCTCTGCTCTACTCACTCTACACCCATGACTGTGTTGCCAGTCACAGTACCAACTCCAACATTAAATTTGCTGATGACACCACCTTTGTTAGATGATTTGTGTCAGAATATATGAGGGAGATCGATCATCTGATTGAATAGTGCCAAAACAACAATGTTGCTCTCAACTTCAGCAAAACAAAGGAACTGATTGTTGACTTTAGAAGAGGAAGGTTGAGGATCCACAAACAGATTTTCATCGACAGGGCTGTGGTGAAGAGAGTCCAACTACTTCAAGTTGCTGGGTGTTTATAACTCTGAAGATTTGTCTTGGACCCAGCACATTGATGCAATCCTAAAGTTCATCCCTTATCCACCTCAGAAGATTGAGGAGATTCAGTACATCAACAAATATTATCTTGAACGTCTACAGGTGTACAGTAGAGAGCATATTGGTTGGTTGCATCAGGGCCTAGTTCAGCAACTCGAATGCTCAGGAACGAAAGAAATTACAAGTGGTGAACACTGTTTGGTCTTTCACAGGTTCTGACTTCCCCACCATCGAAGGGATTTATAGGAGGCACTGCCTCAAAAAGGCAGCCAGCATCATCAAGGACCCACAACATCCTGTCCATTTCATTTCATTTCATTTCACCCCTGCTGTCGGGAAGAAGATATAAGAGTCTGAAAACTGTAACGTCCAGGTTCAAGAATTGCTTCTTCTCAATAATCAGGCTAATGAACACTACCAACTCCAACCAAACTCTGAACTACGAACTGTCCTGGTTGCAGTATATTGTTTTATTAATTTATATAATTTTTCTTATGTTATCTATTGAACACTGTTTTTACAAACCTGTTGTGCTGCTGAAAGTAAGAATTTCATTGTTCCATTTCGGTACATATGACAATTCTTGACTGAACACTTACCTGTATTGCCACTTTCAGGGAGTTATTGACTTGGACCCCAGCATCCCCTGTACATCAATGCTGTTATGGGTCATACCATTAATTGCAAATTTTACCTTTACATTTGACCTCCCAAAGTGCAACACCTTACACTTGCTCAGATTAAACTCCATCTACCATTTCTCTACCCATACTGTGTTTCTTGCTGCATACTTTGACAGTCTTCCTCACAGTCTGCAAACCCAGCAATCTTGGTATCATCTGTAAACCTACTAACCAACCTGTCAACGTTAATGTCCCCGGCATTTACATATATCGCAAACAGCAGAGGTCCCAGCACAGAACCCTGCGGAACTCCACGGGACCTTTAGCCTGACTAATGTCCTTCCTGTTGCATATAACAATTAAACACTCTTGACTCTTGATCTGGTGACTGGTAGTCATTAAAGTGATCTCTGCAAACCCCAAAATATAGATGACTGAGCACCTACATCAAGCCCTGGATGGATCAAGTTTTTTTCCAGACTGAACCTCTTACCAGTTGAAAAAACATATTGTTGATTAAGAACCAATTTGAATGCAAGTTTTCATTCATTTATTTTTGACACCAAGCAGTGGAACGTCAGCCCAGAGTGAAAAGAAAATAGGATTTTAATCCGTATATTTTTTTCACAAAATACTGAAAATTCATGTATTTTCATTTAAGTTTCTTTATTCAAAGCATATCATTGCAAAAGACAGAACAAAGTGGTGTTTTGTCTCCATTTATTTTTGGTTACCAACTCTCCGACAGAGGAACCAGTTTCTCCTGATTTATCACCGTCTCAGAGTTTGTTTATGGTTATTACCAGGTCAAGTGTTTATGATTTTCCTGAAAGATTACATTGGTAAAAATGGGGAAACAAGTACAACACAATAACAATCCAACTTGATCTTATGGTCCAGATTTTACAGTTGCAATGTGAGCAAAATTATCCACATCTGATATCCACTGGGCTAAGATCATAATACCAATGTGAAGGATAAATATTGGCTGGGGCATCAAAGATATCTCCCTCCTCCCATTGAGGTCATGTCATGGGATCTCTTGAAACCAACTCAGAGATCGTAGAAAATGTCTCATTTGAAATAGCATAATTCCCTCAGTATTGTACTTATGCAAGCTTCTGGGGTCTGGTTGAGTTTGCATCCTTGTGGTTGAGAGGAAAGGATCAGAGGAACAAAGTCAGTGGCATTTACTACTTATAAATGCATTGATCATTTTTAATTTAACAAAATGATACTGTTTGCAGATCAAAAGTTCCAAATGTAAATCTGTGAAGGGGCTTTGTGGCACAAGGTAAACATGAATATTCAAATTATCCACGCATTTGGTGCGGAATCTAGGTTCAGGAAATACAGGTTGAACTGAGAACTCCAGCTGCCAATTAAATTGTCTCTTGCATAAACCTGATCATTTGTTTTGTGATTGACTCGGCTTCATGTTGTCAACACGAAAGGAGAAAGTATCGACTATGCTAAAAGGTAAGGCTTTCTAACATTGTTGAATCAACATATTATTTCTGAAACAAGGAATTGCTGGTTAATACACAAAAGGATATAAAGTCAAGACTCTTCTTCAGAAAGGTCTGTGGTTCAGTTCAGTTCAGTTTATTGAGGTACAGTGAAAAGATTTTTGTTGCCAGCTAACCCGTCGGCAGAATGACAATATATGATTACAATCGATCCATTTAATGTGTATAGATACATGATAAAGGAATAACGTTTAGTGCAAGGTAAAGCCAGCAAGTCTGATCAAGGATAGTCCAAGGGTCACCAAAGGGGTAGAGGCGTCTTGACCTGAAATGTCACTGATTCCTTCTCTCCAGAAATGCTGTCTGTCCTGCTGAGTTACTCTGCCATTTTATGTCTATCTTTGATTTAAACCAGCATCTGCAGTTCCTTCCTACACAAAGGATACAAAGTGCTGGTGTAACTCAGCTGGTCAGGCAGCTTCTCTGGAGAAAATGGTGACGTTTCGCATTGAGGTTTCGACCTGAATCATCACCTATCCATGTTCTCCAGACCTGCATGACCTGATGAGTTAGTCCAGCACTTTGTGTCCTTTTGTTATTATTGCTGGTTGTGTTGTACCTGGTATTTCTAAATATCAAAAGAAAACATTGCGATTATGGAGAGAAATTGTTGAAAGATGCATTTAACTTCAGAAGATAAGGACAATGTGATATATAGTTGGTTTCTGCATGGCTTCAAATGGTAGCACAGTGCCACAGAATCATAATATCTTTTACATACTTTCTACATGTGACTCGTTATGGTCTGGAATGACTGGAGTTCAAGCAATTTAAGAATTAATCTCTAAAGGCTTTGGCTCACACGTAGGTCTTCATTATTAGTTTAGTTTAGTCAGCAAAAAGGCTGTACATGATTACAATCAAGCCGTCGATACTGTACAGATACATGATGAAGTGTATAATGTTTAGTGTAAGATAACGTCCAATAAAGTCCGATTAAATATAGTTCAGTGAGGTAGATGGGAGGTGGAGATTGCTTTCTATTTAGCGAGACGACAGTTCAGTTGCTTGATAACAGTTGGAAAAAAAAATCCCTGAATCGGGAGGTATGCCTTTTCAGACGTCTGTACCTCTTGCCTGATGGGAGAGGGAAGAAGAGGGAGTGACCAGGGTGAGACTGGTCCTTGATTATGCTGATGACCTTGCCGAGGCAGTGTGAAGTGTAGATTGAGTCAATGGATACCCTCATATTGGGCAACTTACAATCCAATGATAAGAATATTGATTTCTCTAACTTCAAGGAAGCCTTGCATTCACTCTCTCTCCATCCCTCCCCACCCAAGTCGTCCTACAAATTTCACTGTCATCCTGCATGACCAGTTTCACTGTTTGTATCCATTTGGTACCACTTCTTCACAGCGAACAATGGACCATTTTGGGCTCTATCTTTCCTTGATCACTGTTGCTGGCTTTGATTTGTCCTTTTACATGCCTTTCATTCATTTGTTCTTTATACCTTTTCATATCTCTAGTTTCCCCTCGACTCACAGCCTGATGAAAGGTCTCAACCTGAAATGTCACCTATTCTTTTTCTCCAGAGATGTTGCCTGATCTGTTGAGTTCGTCCAGCATTTTGTGTGGAATGGGTTTATATGAAGGTCTGGACTACATCCTCAACTCTCTTCAATTTCTTGCGGATTTGGCTGTTCTGAAACAATGTTATGATGCATCCCAATGAAATGCTTTCTACAATAGACAATAGGTGCAGGAGTAGGCCAATCGGCCCTTTGAGCCAGCACCGCCATTCAATGTGATCATGGCTGATCATCCACAAACAGTACCCCGTTCCTGCCTTCTCCCCATATCCCCTGACTCCGCTATCTTTAAGAGCCCTATCTAGCTCTCTCTTGAAAGCATCCAGAGAACCGGCCTCCACCGCCCTCTGAGGCAGAGAATTCCATGGACTCACAACTCTCTGTGTGAAAAAGTGTTTCCTCGTCTCCGTTCAAAATGGCTAACCCCTTATTCTTAAAATGTGGCCCCTGGTTCTGGACTCCTCCAACATCGGGAACATGTTTCCTGCCTCTAGCGTGTCCAAACCCTTAATAATCTTATATGTTTCAATAAGATCCCCTCTCATCCTTCTAAACTCCAGAGTATACAAGCCTAGCCGTTGCATTCTCTCAGCATATGACAGTCCCGCCATCCTGGGAATTAACCCTGTAAACCTGCGCTGCACTCCCACAATAGCAAGAATGTCCTTCCTCAAATTAGGGGAACAAAACTGCACACAATACTCCAGGTGTGGTCTCACTAGGGCCCTATACAACTGCAGAAGGACCTCTTTGCTCCTATATTCAACTCCTCTTGTTCTGAAGGCCAACATGCCATTCGCTTTCTTCACTGCCTGCTGTACCTGCATGCTTACTTTCATTGACTGAAGAACAAGGACCCCCAGATCCCGTTGTACTTCCCCTTTTCCCAACTTGACACCATTTAGATAAAATTGTTTCTATGACACATTTGTCAAAATTGGTGAGGGCTGTTGGGGACATGCCAAACTTCCTAAGCCTTCTAAACAAGTAGAGCAGTAGAGGTGCGTTTTATTTACCATTGCTTCGATGTGGCTGGTGCAGGACAAATTGCAGGTGATATTTATTCCTAAGAACTTGAAGCTTTCAATGATCTCTGCTTCGGCACATCAATGTATACTGGGGTGTGTATATGGTTTCGCTTCCTTAAGTTGGCATTGGGGGAGAGGTTGTTGTCTTGTCTATTAAAATGAGGATGGTGTGGGAGGAAGAAGTAGAGAAATTCAGACACTTCAAACGTAGTAGTTTGGAGGATTCACAGAGGAGAAAAGAGGCTTGAAGGAACATGAGAATTAAAAAAAACTAGCATGGGGTCTGGTCAGCCAGCGAGTTTAGGGATGTTGGTGCGCAGAATGCATTGGAAGCATGGTCAACAGGGTTCTCTGTATGCTTTTTGCTAGATTCCTTGCCTAAGCTGCCTCCACTTGGCACTCTGCTTGGTTCCAGTGGCTGTGACCTAAGGCCAAGGATGGTGGCATCTGGTCTGGATTCTACCACCAAGTCCAGTACAACCTCTCAGACGTAGCTCCATAATATCCATCAAGAGAACCCCCTCCAATAAATGTCAATGATTTTCAAAGTAAAATTAATTTTATTTTTAACTTCATTGGCAAATTATTACACTTAGACCTTTATTAACTCAGAGTAGCCACAGGATGAAAATCCCACTAAGAATTGAGTCTTTGAGTTGATTGAAGGGAATAAGAAAAAGGCAGGAAAGCTGCTGGAACAATTTGCTTACTGTCTTGTTCTCCCACTGAATAAGCTGCCATTTATATTCCTGGTCAAATTGTGGGTCTTTTCTTGCCCTTCATTATTGTAGGTATCAGCCAAATGGTTGCTTTCCCACTTTAATTATATTTAGACTTCAACAGCAAATCTATTAAAGGTGCAGAATGATAAGCTGTTAGCATGACACTTAGGAACGCATCTGTCTGGGTGTGATCCATAAATAAAATATAACCTGTTTTCTATATTTTGTGGCTCTGCACCTCTGGGTATGAAAGATACCTTTGGCAAACAGGAAATATGGAAGAATACAGCATAGGAACAGGCCCTTTGGCTATCATAGCTGTACATGTCAAATTAGACCATGCTCATCTGCCTGCATATGGTTGGGTGATTTTATTTCCTGCTTGTTCATGTGCCTGTCTAAATCCATCTTAAATGTTACAAGCATATCTGCTTTGGCCAAATCCTACAGTTTCACATACAAGACAGCTGCCATTCTCTGTGCAAAAATGTTAACTTGCAAATCGCCTTTAAACCTCCCCCCTTTCACCTTAAATCTGTGCTCTCTAAAAATTGACATTTCTACCCTGGGTGAAAGACTCTTGACCATTTACCATGTCAATGCCTCTCATTATTTTATGTACTGTCAGGTCATCCCCTCAACCTCCAATGGTGCAGTGAAAACAATCCATGTTTGCCCAACCTTTATTACAGCTAATAGAGTCCAACCCAGCCACTCATAGAATCACAGAACATAGGTGCAGGAGTAGGCCATTCGGCCCTTCGAGCCTGCACCGTCATTCAATATGATCGTGGCTGATCATCCAACTCAGTATCCTGTACCTGCCTTCTCTCCACACCCCCTGATCCCTTTAGCCACAAGGGCCACATCTAGCTCCCTCTTAAATATAGCCAATGAACTGGCCTCAACTACCTTCTGTGGCAGAGAATTCCACAGACTCACCACTCTCTGTGTGAAAAAAGATCTTCTCATCTCGGTCCTAAAAGACTTCCCCCTTATCCTTAAACTGTGACCCCTTGTTCTGGAGTTCCCCAACATCGGGAACAATCTTCCTGCATCTAGCCTGTCCAACCCCTTAAGAATATTGTAAGCCTCTATAAGATCCCCCCTCAATCTCCTAAATTCCAGCGAGTACAAGCCGAGTCTATCCAGTCTTTCTTCATATGGAAGTCCTGCCATCACAGGAATCAGTCTGGTGAACCTTCTCTGTACTCCCTCGATGGCAAGAATGTCTTTCCTCAGATTAGGAGACCAAAACTGTACGCAATACTCCAGGTGTGGCCTCACCAAGAGCCTGTACAACTGCAGTAGAACCTCCCTGCTCTTGTACTCAAATCCTTTTGCTATGAATGCCAACATACCATTCGCTTTCTTCACAGCCTGCTGCACCTGCATGCCTACTTTCCATGACTGGTGTACCATGACACCCAGGTCTCGTTGCATCTCCCCTTTTCCTAATCGGCCACCATTCAGATAATAATCTACCCTCCTGTTTTTGCCGCCAAAGTGGATAACCTCACATTTATCCACATTATACTGCATCTACCATGCATTTGTCCACTCACCAAACCTATCCAATTCACCTTGCAGCCTCCTAGCATCCTCCTCACAGCTAACACTGCCCCCCAGCTTTGTGTCATCCGCAAACTTGGAGATGTTGCATTCAATTCCCTCATTCAGATCATTAATATATATTGTAAATAGCTGGGGTCCCAGCACTGAGCCTTGCAGTACCCCACTAGTCACTGCCTGCCATTCTGAAAATGACCCGTTTACTCCTACTCTTTGCTTCCTGTCTGCCAGCCAGTTCTCTATCCACATCAATACTGAACCTCCAATACCGCGTGCTTTAAGTTTGTATGCTAATCTCTTATGTGGGACCTTGTCGAAAGCCTTCTGAAAGTCCAGATATAAAAAACATCCACAGGTTCTCCCTTATCCACTCTAATAGTTACATCCTCAAAAAATTCTATAAGATTCGTCAGACATGATTTACCTTTCATAAATCCATGCTGACTTTGTCCAATGATTTCACCGCTATCCAAATGTGCTGCTATCCCATCTTTAATAACTGACTCTAGCATTTTCCCCACTACCGATGTTAGACTAATTGGTCTGTAATTTCCAGTTTTCTCTCTCCCTCCCTTTTTAAAAAGTGGGATTACATTAGTTACCCTCCAATCCTCAGGAACTACTCCAGAATCTAAAGAGTTTCGAAAAATGATCACTAATGCATCCACTATTTCTGAGGCTACCTACTTAAGTACTCTGGGATGCAGCCTATCTGGACCTGGGGATTTATCGGCCTTTAATCCATTCAATTTACCTAACACCACTTCCCGGCTAACCTGGATTTCACTCAGTTCCTCCATCTCTTTTTTTGTTGTTAATATTTTTTATTAGAAGTAAATACATATTGATACATATTAAGACAATTTAAAATGTGAAAGAAAAAGAAAAACAAAAGAATTTACTATTCATCACATACATTCTTAATATTTATAAAATTTACAGTCATTCTTGTTTATACTTCTACATATTTTTTTATTATTTTTAATAAAGGGGGAAATTAATAGAAAGAAATAATAAGAGAAATTAAAATAATAATAAAAATAGAAAATCAATAATGTGAGTGGAATTTTAAACATTCTGTACTACGTTGGAGATATATCAATGATCTATTATATATAATTCTTCATCCATTTCCCGTCCAGGTTTCAGTCAGGCCCTCGAACCGAGCCAGTTTGTCCCTTTAGGTAATCAATAAATGGAGACCATGTTCCTCTAAACTGATCTAGCCTGTCCGAGAGGACAAGTCTTAATCTTTCCAAATGAAGTGTCTCCGACATTTCTGTAATCCACATTTTAATAGAGGGGTTGGTAGGACCTTTCCAAAATCTTAATATTAATTTTTTACCAATTATTAAATTATAATCGATAAAAAATCGTTGTTTTGTTGTTAGTGATTGATCAGTTTCTAATATACCTAATATAATTAATTTAGAGTCTGGATACAGATTTGTATTAACTACTTTCGAAATTATCTTAAAAATTTCTGACGAAAAATTAGTAATTTTAATACATTTGGTAAATGAGTGCGTTAGGTTGGCTTCTAAGGTGTTGACATTTGTCACATATAGCAGAAACATTTGGGAAAATTCTATTTAGTTTGGACTTTGAGAGATGTAATCTATGTAAAATTTTTAATTGTATCAGAGAGTGTTTGGCATTTAATGAACAGTAGTGTATATGTTGTAAACTTTCCTCCCATACTTCTGAACTGATTGATTGTCCTAATTCACTTTCCCATGCTTGCCTATATATTTCCGACGGTGGTGCATCATTTTCCAATAAAATATTATAAATATATGATATTAATTTTTCTGTGTTCGGATGTTTATTTAAACATTCATCTAGAATTTCTGTCTTTCTATTTCTAAGTTCTTGTGTATTTGATTTGACATAATCTCTAATTTATAAATATCTAAAATATTCTTTTGAGTGTAGTCCATATTTTTGTTGTAATTCTTGAAATGAAAGAAAAAGGTTTTCCCTATAGAGATCCCGTATCTTATTAATTCCATAATTTTTCCATTGTGAAAAACCTTTATCCATCCTAGAGGGTTTAAAAGTGATATTGTTTGCTATATGAAGATCCAGTGGTATACATTCCAATTTTAAAGATTTTTTTAATTGTTTCCAAATACGTATCCCATTTTCTATTATTGAGTTTCCTCTGTAAGTTTTTTTATGTAATTTGGTATTAGCAAATATAATCGAGCTAATTTCAAAAGGTAGGCAGTCTTCCTTTTCCAATTTTAACCAATTTGGTTGTATATCTAATTCTTCCAACCAAAAATTCATATTTTTAATATTAACTGCCCAATAGTAGAACATAAAATTAGGCAACGCTAAACCTCCACATATTTTTGCTTTACATAGATGTTTCTTATTTATTCTATGGCTCTTATAATTCCAAATAAAATTTGTAATTATAGAGTCCACCTTCTTAAAAAATTTTTTAGGAAGATACATCGGGATCATTTGAAATAAATATAATAATCGCGGGAGAAAGATCATTTTTATCACATTTATTTTACTTAACATTGAGATAGGTAATGTTTTCCAATATAGGATATTCTTAAGTAATTTATTCAATAAAGGTGGGAAATTAGATTTAAATAAAGAGTCATGTCTTTTTGTTACATAAATTCTGAGATATTTAATTTTTTCATTTGCTATCGTAAAAGGGAATCGTTGAAATATGTGTGAGTTATTTCCCGTTATTGACATAAGTTCACTTTTATTCCAATTAATTCTATATCCTGAGAGCAGACCAGTTCCTCCATCTCATTTGACCCCCGGTCCCCTGCTATTTCCGGCAGATTATTTATGTCTTCCTTTGTGAAGACAGAACCAAAGTAGTTATTCAATTGGTCTGCCATGACCTTGTTCCCCATGATCAATTCACCAGTTTCTGACTGCAAGGGACCTACATTTGTTTTAACTAACCTTTTTCTCTTCACATATCTATAAAAACTTTTGCATGTGCTTCATTATGACTGCTTTGCCTATTGGACATAATTTTCTTTCTATACTTGACTGTACCTACACCCATGCACCTAACTGTATGTCTACTTTGCATCCAATTCCCCTGGAATAAAGGGGAAGTCACCATACAATCATACAGCATTGAAATGGGCCCTTTGGCTCATCATGTCCATACCAACTGTGACGTCTATCTAAGCTTACCAAATTTGCCTGCATAAGGCCTGTATTCCTCTACACTTTTCCTTTCCGAGTACTGTCCAAATGCCTTTCAAATGTTGTAATTGTACCTGCCTCTACCACTCCCAGTGGAAGCTTGTTTCAGAAAACCACCACCCTCTGTGAAAATTTACCAATCACACCATGATAGCTTGTTTACACACTTGACGTGATAATTCTGAATACATCCAACCTGCTTTTAGGTTACTCTGACATAATTCACTTTGACTGCATTGCTGAATCATGGCAGCTGCTTTTTCTCTCTCTTTCTCTCCACCAGGTAAGGCTCAGTAATGAGGAGCTGTGATTTTTTTGTACGTTGAAGCTGCAGGACAGAATGGTGGTGATGTGCAGGGTCCTGCAGGTGAGTGGAGAAAATGCTTTATATTCTCATTCATGATTACATCTGGATTCCATTGGCATGATCAGAAGGTCCAAAGGGTTTTATGTAGCAATAGACCTAACACATTATCAACGTAGCTCTTGAATCTCTCAGGTACGTTTACTTAAATGCTGTGCTGTTGGAAGAAAACCTTTTGTGGACTAATACAGGCAGAGAAGTGCCAGAAATAATTCCCTAAAGAATGTCATCGCAAAACAATATCTTTGCATATGTGCTTGATTAAGATCTGAGGGGTTACCTGGTAGAGGTTTTCAAATGGCAAAGATTTTAATAGTTAAGACAAAGCAAATGTGTGCACTTGTGGCGAGGATCATAACCAGAAGCTGTCAATATAAGACATCCACCTAGAAATCCAACTGGGGTTTCAGAAAAAACTCCCATTCGCTCATGTTGAGAATAGGGAACTCGCTTCCACAGGGAGGGGTTGAGGCGAATGAGACAGCTGGATTTATAGGGAGGCTTGATGAGCTGATGAAAGAGAAGGGGATAGGGGGTCACACTGATGGATTTTGAGGGGCGGAGGTTTGAATAGAACATAAACACTGGCGTGAACAGGTCCGGCCTGTTCTCATAGAGTATATTCGGTGAAAAGGACCTGCCAAACACTCCTTGCACACCTAATCAAACCTTTTTCTCTATCTGTGTAGGTGTTTGATAATAAATCATAGAAACATCCAGCACAGAAAAGGGCCCTTCGGCCCACCTTGACCATTATGTCATTTGCTCATGAGGCCTGCATCCCTCTACTTCTTTAAATTCCAAGAACAGTCCAAATACCTTTTAAACAATGTAATCATTTCTGCATGCACTACCTTCTCTGGCAGCTTGTTCCAAATATTCACCTCAGGGTGAGCAAGTTGAAATAATTGTAAGTAAACCCCTCCCAATCCTGTTTCCCCAGAAGTACTGGATGGTTATAATTTTTACTCCCAGCTAAAAATCTGCTCAGACTCCTACTTTTTGCATTAGAATCATATGAAACGGCCATTGGTCATTATGCCACAAGAGGTGCAATTCTCCAAGCAGGAGCTGATAGTGGACAATGGAAGCACACTCCAAACCTGTATCCAAGCAGATGTGCACAAAGCTCGTTGCTAGGTTCATCGTGAAATACGATTCCTCTACCAGTCAATCATCACACTCAGGGGGTGCTGGAACTGAGACTGGTAACTATAGCATCAGCACAACGTTGCAGAGTAAGTTAAGCTTGGCCTTAATGTTCACATTACTGATTCTTTAAAGCTTCTTCATTGCTTCTCACATTACAAGTTACCCTTTTTTTCTAAATTATCTCTTCTTGCCAACTAATAAGTCTCTAAAAAAACGATTTTGAATAAACAGGGTTTACTCTTGACATCATGTGCTAATATTCCTGTTCTAGTTCTATTTTTCTTTGATATCCCAAAGTGCTTTAGGTTTTAGTTTTAGTTAAATAGTGTGGAAACAGGCCTTTCAGCCCACTGAGTCCATACTGACCATTACTACACTAGTCCCATGTTATCCCACTTTTGCATCACTTTTGCACACTGAGAGCAATTTATAAAAGCCAACCAATCTACAAACCTATGTCTTTGGAACGTGGGGGGGGGGAAACCAGAGCACCCAGAAAAATCAGACACTGTGCCATGGCGTTTCACTGCCTTCAGTTTCTCCTTGCTTTTCTTCAAACTATATTTTGCCATTGTCTACTGCATAATTTACTTTAAAAGATAACTTGTTCACCTTATAGAAAGCAGAGGCTTGATAATACATTTTGTTTGGACATGTCATATAATGCTCCCAAATATGCCAAAAATAAGTCATCATCCCCTTTACAAAAGGTAAATAATGAATGTATTGCCTCTCTGAAATAAGATAGTGGTTACAACTTTTCAGGGTAATAGTGATCCATTTCTGATCAACCTAGCCACTCACTCCTCCAAGCTCTTGGCTTTTTATTCCTTTTATTTTTGTCATCTTAAGGCATTCGTGATGTACTTTTGCCAATCTCTTTAGCTTGTTAGAGGCAATTTATCCCTTCCTTTCATCTGATGCTGACAATTCTAATTTCTTGGCTCCATGAACAAGGAACCACATTGGTCATGTGGCAGCAAATTTGCTATCCATGCTCTCCTCTTCCTGGGATCCTCTGATCTATCTAAAGTATAATTCACTATTAGTCTTTTGCACATGTGATACCTTGCTGGATGCAGGTGAATAATTTATAACTGACATAATTAACCTTAGTGTAAATTACCATTCATGAGAGTACAAAATTGATGATGGTCTTTTAAAAGATAATTTGCAGTGTTTAATCTGTGCAAAGTCAATTACCAATGAAGGAATCCAACTGCTAAATATGAGCGCAGAAATTAATGGACGGACTGAACTGCATTGCCTACTTTTGATTCATTTTAGGACCCTTCGTTCAAATCTGGTTCAGAATGATATGGTATCTTTGACTTTTGTGTCTGTGGTGAAACTGGGTGTTGGGTATCAGGCTCTGCCATTGATTACCAGCTAGAAATTACAAATGTTTTCATAAAATAACACAAATTATCAATTGCATTTATAACTATTTGACACAGTTAAAACACTGAGCACAGAATAAAGCAAACACAACATTTAATAGCATTGTGTCACCCTGGTTAATGGACACGTTGAAAATGAGTAGAGAGAGAGTTGTCTAGCACTAGGAACAACTTTAATGTGTCACTGAGACCAGACCTGTGATTCTGAGTTGTAGCAGAAGGAAGATAGGGAAAAAGGAAGAAACCTGCATTTACTGAACCAGCACTTACAAACATCTAGTACTTTTGAACTGTGGTTGTCATTGAAATTTGTAGATTTATATGGTTCACATCATCCTAAATTATGGAACAAAAGGTGGTAAATGTAATCAAGATGGTGTTCAGCATTCTACTATGAAAATGGTAGAACAAGATTCTGTTTGCATGTTATGTAGAGGAAATGTCTATCCTCCTGTCTGGGGGGGGAAGTAGACACAATCTGGTCATGAGAGCAGCAAAGTGTACGAGTGTCCTAATAACATCTACATTTGTAAGTGCACCTAGATAGTGTGAATGTTGATTTTTTTTAGGGGGGAAAAAAAAGAACATTGGAAATTTCAAGGCATCCAACAATATAAACACATGAACAAAGGATTGCATTTATATGGCACATTCCACATTTCATTCAGTATGTTCCAAGGTGCTTTACATCTAATGTAGTGGTATAAAATGTCAATTTGTCAGCTGCTGGCTCCTACAAATACCAATGTGTTAATGGCCAACGCATTTGTGTGTGTGATGTAAGTGGGGGAAAATATTGGCACAACTGCATGCTCTTCAAAGTAAAGTTATTCAGTCAAAGAATTGTACAGCACATATACAGGCCCTCAGCGATCCTTACCAGGCATCAACCTTCCATTTACATGAATCTTATTTTACTCCCCCGCATCCTCGAATTCTGCCTTATCTTGCAGTGCACCTTTTGAAAAAAGGGGAGATAAAAGCAAAATTAGAAGTTTGATTTGGAGCAGCAAGCTCTACCATTTAAGATGGTATATGACCATATTACATATCTAGGACTCAAAATACCCCTAAACCCCAAACTTATATTCCAACTCAACTATGCTGATATGATTACACAGTTAAAACTGAACATAGAGAAGTGGAGGATTTTACCCTTGTCTATAGTGGGGCGTATTAACGCTATCAAGATGGTGTCTCTTCCTAGATTTTTATATTTATTTCAAAACCTTCCAATTTTTCTTACTTCATCATTCTTTAAAAAACTGGACTCCATTATCCTTCCATTTATTTGGGGCTATAAAGCCCACCGTATATCAAAGGCTCATCTTCAAAAGCCAAAAAATGAGGGAGGCATGGGCCTTCCTATATTTAGGCACTACTATTGGGCAGCCAATGCTAGAGCCCTGATCTACTGGCAAAGGGGATTCCCAGATGAAATTTTGAATAACAATAATAACCCCCTGTGGCTAAACATTGAAAGCACAGCAGTGAAAAATTCCTCCCTCTGTACTTTGCTCTTTTCCAAAACAGAATCCCCACACAAATTGGTTGGTGAGAATTTTATGTTAAGAAATTCTATTCAAATTTTAAATCAGATAAGAAGTTTCAGTACATTGTCAAACGTCTCTATTTACACCCCCATATGTCACAACCACTCCTTTGTGCCATCACAGACAGATGGGGTGTTTGCTGTCTGGAGGGACAAGGGCCTTGCATCCCTAAGAGATCTATATATAGCCAAAAAGTTTGCTTTGTTTAATCAGCTGAAATCAAAATTTAACCTTTCCAACTCTCATTTTTTCGCTATCTCCAAATTAGGCACTACGTTAAAGACCAAATTTCAAATTTTCAAACTATGCCTGACAGTTGCCCACTCTACGAGCTCCTGCAGCTTCCTCCAGACTCCAAAAATCTAATACCCCACTTTGTGTGTCTATTCACCACCTCTGTATCCACTAACCATCTAAAAGAAGCCTGGTGAATCTACTGAGCTGAACTTCAAGGTGTCTGACGACATTTGGAATGAAGGTTTGACCAGAATCCAAACTTGTTCGATCAATGCCAGGTATAAACTGATCCAGTTTAAAGTCATCCATAGACTTCATTACTCAAAGACCAAATTACAGCAAATCTACCCAGCTATTTCTCCACTATGTGACAGATGCAAAGGTGCAGATGGTTCTTTAACACACATTTTCTGGCTCTGTCCTCATATACAAAGATACTGGTCTGAAATATTTACGTGGTTCTCTGGGGTTTATGGAAAAGATATCCCCCCTGATCCAGAACTGGCACTTTTTGGATGCTCAGAGACTGCTTTGTACTTCACGTCTGAAGAACAACAAGCACTGATGCTTGGTATGGTGGCAGCCAAGAAAATGATCTTAACAGACTGGAAATCTCCCACACACCCCTGCTTCAAAAAATGGCTCAATGAAATGATAAGAATCATACAGATGGAAAGGATACGCTTCTACAACTCCAAGATACCCAACAACGTTTTAAGTGTTTGGGGACCATTTGTCAACCACCTCAAAGACCAATAATTTCATAAGCTCATATTATTCGCAGTGATATAGTCCTGTGCTTTTTACTTGTGCTCTTGCAATACCTGACTGTGTAGCACCATTTGAATTGCACCATACTGTTATGTCTGGCGGCTCTTATGTTATTTAAATTTTTTTCTTTGATGTCTTTTTTTTTAATTTTATATATTTTTTTTATTTTATTTATTTTACTTTTTTTGTTTTTGTTGGTTTCCTTATCTTTTTTTTGTCTTGTTTTGTTTAAATAACATTTATTTTTAAAAAAAATAATTTAAAAAAAAGAAGTTTGATTTGGAGCAGCAAGCAAAATATCCATAAATGGACACAAAGTTAACTTGTCATAAAAATAATAGAATGCTTAAATCTTGGAGATAAACAGTGAGGACACAATAGGGGGAGAGAGGCTCCAGAGTTTAAGGTTAGATGTTCCTTGATGCAATAAATAAGGTTGGCATAGGTTGTGTGGATGAGATTTGGATATTGACAGTCCATTGTCCAAGCTAGTGAAGTCTAGAACAGTCAGGAGAAATTTGTTTGCATTTTGTGTACATTTATGCATATTTTTCCGGTTGCCCAGAACTATCTGTATAATTCCTCTTTTTTTCACCCCCTTCCAACAGCTTTCTTCTTTGACCATTTTGTTGCCTTTCAAGGAAAGATTAAACTTTGTACGTCACTATTTTAAAGGAGTTCTTGCCATTTTTTATCCCTTCATCCAACAGCCCTGTAAATAAATTATCTGATCACCAAGCATTCCTATTCTGGGGTACATTGACATCTCTCAGGTAACAAGGCATTTTAGTTGATGCTGCCAACCCAACTTACTGTCAGGAGTTTTGGAATTATGTCTCACTCGAACTTACTGTAATGTCACGCTCTTTGCAGGGGTCAGTTCCGTAATTTATTTTGTTCAGACAGTGCTTCTTATAGAACCAGGGTTGTGAAACATCCTCACTGATATTTTTTAGCAAATGTGCAAATTATATTCCAAGCACAGGGCTGGGCTTCTTAAAAGCAGCTTTAAAGGCATACATTTAAACTATATGTCTGTTGGTTCTTCTCAATTCATTGATAACCCTGCATAAGGTTGTTCTAAAGTCTGGCTCACACGAGTCCAGAATGTGAGTTGGATGTTCAGAGAGTAAAGAGGGTGCGCAGTCAGACCCAGGGGTCAGGAGATCAGCTGGGACCACAGTGTGGACCGTGCACCGAGTGTGCAGCTGCAGTTAAGTAGCGGTCCAGAACACTCGGGGACAGCGATGCAAGTAGCTTTGCAGCCAAGGAATCAAATGTCGCAATATAGTTAAAGATATTTACACACTCAACATCTTTCTTAAAAACAACTAACCCATATTAACAAGAATTATCTGCATGAATTAAAATTATGCTATCAATTAACTACTTCTATGATATAAAAATTATGCACTTTTTTTACAATACACAGACGATGAAGAACTAAAAAGCTAGCTAACATGAATTTATTGATATTAAAAAAAAATCCTATCATCACCAACATAACTGAAAAATAACATTTCAACAATATGTCCCCCAACAGTGATAAACCCATTGAATGACAACTCTCATATCTTGTAGCAATGTTACAAAATTTTTAGATTTTAAAAATCAAGTCTGCAATTTATCCCATCAGATAAAGCCATCACCTAATTCATTTTCATATCTTCAGTATTAAGAATGTTATGACCATTTTCATACTCGGAAATTAGCATCTTGTTCCCCATTGCCTTTCAATTGACTTAACTCAAAACCTGTGATCTAGAACCGTTAAAAGCCCATAACTTTCTTAAAAATTAAGAGAACTCAATGAAATTTTCAGTTATTATAGAAGCATTCTGAAACAAATATGAAACAATCTTACTTGGTTGACCTGAAATTAAAGCATATAATTAGTTAGTTATCTAATTGTAGCTAATTACAAAATTCAATGAGTAGATCTGAACATCTATCCATTTCTTAAGAAAAGATAAACATTTTTTTTAATTGCCTACATGTCCAAATAACATTCACACAATAATCCACAATATAACATAATTTTTAAATCTCATTTTCATGAATTTCTGGGCCAAATGGAAGGAATTTAGTGTTTAATGCCTGTAAATTAATGGCCATTTAAATCAACTTGCGAGTGAGTTTTAGTGGAATGCGGTGGATAGGAACGTTGCTGTTTGCGGTGAAGTTGGGAGGAAAAATACTGTTGGTTCATGCATTTTTTTTGGACCCCATTTGGCAACATGAAAATATTATTAAAGTCTCCATAAAAACCAACTTTTAATATAAAAATAAACTGGTTACCTTTTTTTCTCCCCTACGCAAAACCCTTCCCGTTGTCGGCGCTCACGGCTTTTGAAGGTGATTTTTAAATTACTCTAGATAATAAATAATCTAGCGTAATTTAAAAATACCTTCATTAATGAAATGTCGGAGCGATTTTTCTTCCGCAACGAAATCGCCCGACATGGAACGATTTGCCCTGTCTGTAGAAAAATGGCACTTAAAACCTGCCCCCCTCTGAAAGGCGCCAAAGGCACGGACACGGGGAGCAGCAGGACTGCAGCGCTGCTCAAGGTAAGTTTTGTAACATACCTATATCTTGCTATTCACTGGATGTTGCTAATGCATACAAATGATCAGAGAACAATCACAATCACAAGAATACTTTATTAGCCAAGTATGCTTTGCAACATGCGAGGAATTTAATTTACCAAGTCAGTCATACAAATAAAAAGAACACACAATCTATGTTTTACCATAAACATCCACCACCGGGACTCCTCCACATTTCTCACTGCGAAAAAAAGTTCAAATCTCTTCCCTTCTTTGCTCTCCCACGGTCGGGGACCTCGAGCTCTCCGTTGACGTGACGATCTTGACTCCCGTAGCCTGCAGCGTTTGGGCCCTTCGCATAGAGGTGATCAGCTCCTGCATCGGGGGGTGTCAGCTCCCCTGCGCCAGCTGTCGGACCCCCGGGTCGGGGCTGGTTGAGCCTCTGCGTTGTTGGAGTTCCCGACTAGCCTCTCCCGAGACTGTGAACTCTCAATGGTAAGTCCGCAGGCTGCGGTTGGAGCGATCCTGGGCATGGGATCGACTCCGATGTTAAGTCCACGCCCCGCGGTGGGGCTCGTCAGTCCGAGGAGGCCTCCAGCTCCACCGATGGTAGGCCGCAGAGCGACCCGAAAAATAACCGCATCTCTCCCCCGACCCCCTCCCACCTTCCCCTTCCCCTTCCCCCCACATAAAACAAACCAGAGAACATTTACACAAACTTTTAACACACACTAAAAATAAAAAAAAGACGAATAAACAGACTGTTGGCGGGGCTGCCAATTGTGCGTCGCCCCTGGTGTACTTTATTGATATTTATTCCTCAGCTAATTGCCTACTCCATACAAATTAGTTGTATGCTCGATAACTCCTTGGAAGGAGTTGCTTGCTTTCATAAAATGCAGTACACAAACCAGCTGAAGCACTACTCAGCTGATGCTTGTTCTTTTTATTCAATTTGGAAAAGAAACTCTCTTGATGAATTGAAATCTCTGCGGATGGTGAGTGACTTGGTAGAGAACCCACATGGAGTGGTGCTCCCCTCAGACGACTGGCCTAGTCCTTTTAATAGTAGAGGTCCCATGATGGAAGGTGCTCCTAGATTGGCTGGGTAATTAATGGCATTGCTTTTTGTGGATGGTATACACTGCAGCCATTGTGTGCCGGTGGTGGCGGGAACGAATATGCAGGGTAATGGATGGGGTACCGATTAAACAAGCTGTCTTGTCCAGAGTGGTGTTGAGATTATTGAGATCTCTTGCAGCTCAACTCATCCAGCCAAATAGAGAGCATTCCACCACACATGTCTCCTGATCTGCTGAGTTTCAGCAGCATTTTGTGCCTTTCCTTAATATAAGTAACAGGTGTTTTTGTAATGTTATTTTGAAGGTAAAGTGTTATCTGAGCGTGCTCCTGTAACGCAGCACTACAGTGAAACATCAGCCCTTTCATAAACACCGCCGTCAGAGTGTGGCTTATCTTGTCTGACGAGAATGCTTTCCCTCAGCTGTGCCTGGACCAGGGGAAGCTCCATTCATTTCCCCTGCCATTCATACTTACCGATTATACCTTTTTACCCATTTTTAAAAAAATCATCTGCTTGAGGTAAGCCAGAGCTGCTAATCAAAATCTCTCACAATTTCTTCTTATAAAATTAATTTCTTACAAAATTTGATGAGGAAGAGGAACATGGTGAGGAGCTTCCCCCAGAGGGCGAATGGAGAACTAGGAGTTTCACTTTAGAATGAGAAGTGGCCCATTGGCAATGAGGAGGAAATTCTCTCAGATGTATCCTAAATCTTTGGAATTTCCTATCGCGGACAACTTTAACTGTATATTTCAAGCTGGAGACAGAAAGAGTTTTTGTCGGTAGGGAAACCAAGTGCAATGGGGAGCAGGCAGAAAATTATAGCTGAGCCAAGATCAGATCATCCATGCCTTGTTGACTGGTAATGTAGGCTTGAGGTGCCTTATGACCAACTCTTGCTGCTCGTTTTATGTTCTGTTGTAAAATGCAAACACTCCCCATTTCACCTCCATAACCATACCTCACATTCTTATTTATGTTTTGTGCTCCTCAGCTACGGTAATGATAGCTATCATAGAGGCATAGAGCTATATAGCATGGAAACATGCCCCTTAGCCAAACCTGTCAATGCCGACCAAGTTGGCACTGGTTAGTTTACATTTGCCTACATTTGTGCATACCCCTCCAAACCCTTCCGATCCATATATATGTCAAAATATAT
Organism: Raja brachyura; assembly: GCA_963514005.1. Next base: position 29,733,284 of record OY740792.1, read on the forward strand.
TTTGAAAGTCATAATTGCATCCCCTTCTATAGCTTCCTCTGGCAGCTTGTTCTAGATATGGACTATCCTCTGTGAAAACACTACCCGATGTCCCTTTTAAATCCCTCAAGCCTATGCCCTCTAGTTTTAGAATTTTCACTTTATTCATGCCCCTCAAGATTTTGTATACTTCAATAATGACACCTTTCAACCTCCTACACTCCAAAGTAAAAAGTCCCTGTCCAGCCTGTCCCTCTAGCTCATCCCTCAAGTTCTTGTAACAACCTAGTGAATATCCTTGGATCATGTCCCCACAGACGAGCACCAGGCCTTAATATCACACACCATTACTGACTTCATCACTTCCGGCTTCCTGCCCCCTAAAGCCCCAACCTTATCGTTCCCCAGCCCCGCACGGCCCGATTTTATCTTCTCCCTAAAATCCACAAACGGAACTGTCCTGGCAGACACATTGTTTCTGCTTTTTCATGCCCAACCAAGTTAATTTCCACATACCTCCTACACCCATCCAGAATTCCATCCTATCCCCCCTGGTCCAATCCCTCCCTACCTACGTCCAAGACACCTCAATGTCTCTTCAATGACTTCCGTTTTCCAGGCCCCCACTTCCTCATCTTCACCATGGATATCCAGTCACTCTACACCTCCATCCCCCACCAGGAGGGTCCTAAAGCCCTCCGTTTCTTCCTCGACCGCAGAACCAGCCAATTTCCGTCCACCAATACTCTCCTCCGTCTAGCAGAGCTGGTCCTTACCCTCAACAACTTCTCCTTCGACTCCTCCCACTTCCTCCAGATCCAAGGCGTAGCTATGGGCACTCGCATGGGCCCTAGCTATGCCTGCCTCTTTGTAGGGTATATCAAACAATCCCTGTTCCAAGCGTACACTGGCCCTATCCCCGAACTCTACCTCTGCTACATTGACGACTGCATTGGAGCTACCTCCTACACCCATCCAGAACTCACTGACTTCATCAACTTCACCATTAATTTCCATCCTGCACTCACATTCACGTGGACCATCTCCGACATCTCCCTATCGTTTCAAAATCTCACCATCTCCATTACAGGAGAGAGACTATTGACCAACATCTACTACAAACCTACTGACTCCCATAGCTATCTTTGGCTACACTTCTTCCCACCCTTCTTCCTGTAAAGACTCTATCCCCTACTCCCAATTCCTCCATCTACGCCGCACCTGCGCCCAGGATGAGGTTTTTCATACCAGAGCATGAGAGATGTCCTCATTCTTTAGGGAGCAGGGGTTCCCCTCTTCCATTATAGATGAGGCTCTCACTAGGGTCTCTTCGATATCCTGCAGCTCCGCTCTCACCCCCCCTCCCGTAACGAGTTCCCTTTGTCCTCACCTTCCACCCCACCTGCCGTCATATACAACATATAATCCTCCAACATTTTCGCCACCTCCAAAGGGATCCCACTACTGGCCATATCTTCCCATCACCACCCCTTTGTGTTTCCATAGAGACCGTTTCCTCCGTAACTCCCTGGTCATCTCGTCCCTTCCCATCCCCAGGTGCTTTCCCCTGCAACCGCAGGAGATGCAACACCTGTTCCTTTACCTCGCCCCTCAACAAAGCATAGGCTTAGCGTTCGTTTTGCTGAACACCTCCGCTCAGTCCGTCATAACCAAGCTGATCTCCCGGTGGCCCAGCACTTCAACTCCCCTCCCATTCCCAATCTGACCTTTCTGTCCTGTGCCTCCTCCATTGCCAACGTGAGGCCCAGCGCAAATTGGAGGAACAGCACTTCATATTTTGCTTGGGTAGTTTACACCATAGTGGTCTGAACATTGAACATAGATGACACAAAGCTGGGTGGCAGTGTGAACTGTGAGGAGGATGCTATGAGGATGAAGGGTCTTGGGCAGTTTGGGTGAGTGGGCGGATGCATGGCAGATGCAGTTTAATGTAGATAAATGTGAGGTTATCCACTTTGGTGGCAAAAACAGGAAGGCAAATTATTATCTGAATGGTGGTAACTGAAAGTAAGCATGCAGGTACAGCAGGCAGTGAAGAAAGCTAATGGCATGTTGGCCTTCCTAACAAGAGTTGAGTATAGGAGCAAAGAGGTCCTTCTGCAGTTGTACAGGGCCCTAGTGAGACCACACCTGGAGTATGTGTGCAGTTTTGGTCTCTAGATTTTAGGAAGGACATTCTTGCTATTAAGGGAGTGCAGCGTAGGTTCATGAGGTTAATTCCCTGGATTTCGGGACCATCATATGTTAACAGAATGGAGCGGCTGGGCTTGTATACTTTGGAATTTAGAAGGTTAAGAGGGGATCGTATGAAACATATAAGATTATTAAGGGATTGGACACATTAGAGGCAGGAAACATGTCCCTGATGTTGTGGGAGTCCAGAACCAGGAGCCACAGTTTAAGAATAAGGGGTAGATCATTTAGAACGGAGATGAGGAAAAGCTTTTTTACCCAGAGAGTTCTGAATCCGTGGAATTCTCTGCCTCAGGCAGTGGAGACAATGATAAAACCTTAGTTGAGTATAGAAGATAATTGGCAATATTCCTCCCATCAATGGTCCATTATAACGAGGGTTTACTCTGCTTTGATTTTACAAATTTTATTCTGTATCCCATTTTCTTGCATAAACTTAGGGTTTATCTTTGGGACAGGGAATGAGTTTAGAAACTGACTGCCCAGAAAAAGTAATCTGATATCCACTTAGCATTAACGAAGGTATGAATCCTTCATCAGAACCCAGCTGATCAAGAGCATTAGAAACATTATTTAATGTCATGATACAAAAGCATGAACTTATTTGTGGATGTGTTTTTTTTTTTAACATTTTGTTTCATTTTCATTGGCAATTAAGCAACTATATTCCTTCACTTTGAAGATGCTGTTACATATTTTTTTGCTGCTCAGAAATTAGACCCTTTAGTCAGATTTATTTCTTAATGAGACATGACCATGTGGGGTTGTGCCCATTTTATCCAAGATTAATAAAGCAATGTCCTTGCTATTGAAATACCACCATTTTGAAATCTAGAGTACTGCTGAAGTACAAAAAAACATAGAGACATAGAAACATAGAACACAGGTGTGGGATGAGGCCATTTGGCCCTTCGAGCCAGCACTGCCATTCATTGTGATCATGGCTGATCGTCCCCTTTCAATAACTCGTGCCTGCCTTCTCCCCATATCCATTGACTCCACCAGCCCCGAGAGCTCTATCTAACTCTCTCTTAAATCCATCCGGTGATTTGGCCTGCATTGCCCTCTGTGGCAGGGAATTCCATAAATTCACAACTCTCCGGGTAAAAAAGTTTTTTCTCACCTCAGTCTTAAATGACATTCCCTTTATTCTAAGACTGTGGCCCCTGGTTCTGGACTCGCCCAGCATTGGGAACATTTTTCCTGCATCTAGCTCGTCCAGTCCTTTTATAATTGTATATGTTTCTATAAGATCCCCCCTCATCCTTCTAAACTCCAATGAATACAAGCCTAGTCTTTTCAATCTTTCCTCATATGACAGACCCGCCATCCCAGGGATCAATCTCGTGAACCTACGCTGCACTGCCTCATTCACAAGGATGTCCTTCCTTAAATTATGAGACCAAAACTGTACACAATGCTCCAGATGTGGTCTCATCAGAGCCCTATACAACTGCAGAAGAACCTATTTACTCCTATACTGAAATCCTTTTGTTATGAGGCGTATATAAGACATTTTCGTATTATGAGTGCCAGTCTGGCTGGGTTGCTATTATTTAATACTCCAGGTTAAAGGTTTAGAGGGAAAGCCCCATGCTGAAAAAATGATCAATGCTGATGCTTCAGTGTGGTGCCAGGTGGGCATAATAGAAAAACATAAGACGATTAGTGTTCAGATTTATTCTAAAACAAGTCATCCAAACCTCTAACTATTCTTTTCCACTTGTCCCTCTAACTGATAAGTGATTAATTGATAACCAACAAGTCCAATTTTACATAATCTGTAACACAGCACAATTTGCCCAGATTTTCACAAGGAATCAAACAAACTTTACCATTGAGCCTCATGAGATGGTACTGGAGGAAATGGACAAAAACTTGATCAAGATGATAGCTTTTAACAAGTACCTTAAAGGTGGAAAGAAGACTGGTGAGGTATTATTGGGTTTGAGATTCCAGATTATGGTGTTATGAGACCTGATCCAGTTCCACACCAGCAATCTGCTGGTTAAATGTAATACAGGTGAGCAACCTCTCTGGAAAGCCACCAGCTGTTGTGCCTCATTGACACCACTTCTGCTTTTTTGTTACCACAGGGCTAACTCCATAAATAAAATAGGGCAGCACAGAGGTGCAGCTTTTGGAACTGCTGCCTCAGAGTGTCAGATCCATGTTTAATCCTGACTTTTGGTATTGTCTGGGTGGAGACTGCATATTCTCCCTGTGACCACGTGGGCTTCCTTTGGGTGCTCCAGTGTGTTTCTACAACCCAAAGACATGCAGGTTGGTAATTAATTAACCACTGGAAATTGCTTCTAGTGTGGAAATAAGTGGTAGAATCAGGGGCAGTTGATGTGCATGTGTGGAAAATAAAAAGATGGGATTAATGTAAGATTAATGTGAATGGGCCAGTGAGATTATTTGTATAACCGATGGATGGAACAAAAATGATTTACTTCTACAAGAGCCATTATACTGGTGATGTCAGTCTTTAGAATGCCAATCATTAATTGTGGATTCATAATTTAAGATTGAGCAATGTTAACTGGGTTGGAATGTTGGTAGTTTAAAATATCCCATGGTAAAAGAGTGTCTTAGCAAATAATAAAAATACATTTGTTCTAAAATGAAGGGCAGGTAGGTATTTGTTTAATTGTCCAACCTCTAGAACAGAAATGGCTCTGCTTTGGAGAAGTCGTGGTTGAGTAAATTGAATGAGAACATGAGCAAGAAAGTTTTTTATGATCATTGTACTTTACATCTGTGAGTGATTACATTATAATACATGAGAAGTTATATTAAAATGAGAGCAGAAAATTCCACAGCTGATGCATTTTAGTAGGGAACAGAAAGCAGAGCTGATGCATTGTATTGACTTCCTCACTTCAATGCTGACTATTAAATCGACGATAGAAGTGGGATTTAAGGGCACACAAAGTGCAGCAGCATCTATGGAGTGAAGGAGATGGGCAACATCTCGGGCCAAACCCTGCTTCAGAAGTGGGATTTAATGTTACTATTCAGTCAGAACTTTAAAGAAAGACCAGGTTTATATAGTAGGAAGCCAATCATTGCACATGAGTAAAATTATTCATAGCTCTTTAATTTCCGTTTAAGCATATTTGTTACTATAGTAAACTGAACATGGATAAGTGATTACAAATGTATTTCACAGGTCTTAAAGGGACAATGTCTTTGGTGAAATTATTTTTGGCAAATCTAGAAATGGGAAGAACCACAAGAGCTACAAAAATGCAGCAGCTAAATGATTGTGTGAAACTCATTTCAGTAATCTGCACAAAAAGAACAAAATACTTATCAAATGTTTTTGACTGATCATAGTGTCCCTTTAAAAGAGGCTGGGTGAGGATCAAAAGCCTGCACCTGTTTTGTGCCAATTAAATTGCAAGGCTGAGGTTCTTCTTCCTCAATTCAGACCTGTTGTGTCTTAATTGATTTAACTGCCACTGGATAATTGACCCCAAGTCTGAACGTTTTCTCTACATTCTTAACACAGCTGGTGAGAGAGAATAACCTATTGCCTGTGGCAAAGGCAGAGGACGCCTCTTCAGGCTTTCATATGAACAACCTGATCCCTTTGCCTCGGTTGCCAGGGTCATTAACATTAGCAGGTAATTGTTTTAATCTTTTTTACAATTTGGTGGAGTGCAAACTGGAGCACTTATTGTGGTGGCTATTCTCTATTCCTTTTACTTAGATCTTGTTTTAACGAACCAATTAGGATGTTCTCTTATCATGGTGTCACCGGACTATAATAAAATAAGTGTTCTGAACAGCATGTAAAAAGATAAATGGAGTCATTGTGATGGGTGAAGGAGTTCTGTAAGTCAAAATGGAAATTTTGGGAGATTAAGTGTTAAAGTTGCTGAATTTGGGGAGAGGAGATGATATTGGGAGTAGAGGGGTATGTCTGACATTTTTGCACAACCAAACTGCCAAGGCTTTTTTTACAAATTCATTAAATTTTAAACGATGACAATTGGGACAAATTTAAAACAAAGGTGAGGCTAGGACTGTAAGAAAAAGAGAGGGATTAATGCATATTAAACACCAAGGCTGTAACATGCCTAGTCAGAAGGTAAGGCATTGATTGTGTGAGGTCGGAGTGACACGGGTGGAAAATTTGAGTGATAAATGGTCGGTAGTTCTAATGGACTGAGTGGAGATGTTCTCCAATAACATGAACTTGACGGAATCTTGTGTGTGATAATCCTTGATCTTGGACAGAAGGACTGTTTCTATTGTAGCAAGTGAGCGTCATTTACTATACATAGACACAAAAAGCCGGAGTAACTTAATGGGACTCGCAGCATCTCTGGAGAGAATGAATAGGTAGTGTTTTGGGTCGAGACGCTTTCTACACCCATCCCTTCTCTCCAGAGATGCTGCCTGTCCAGCTGAGTTACTCCAGCTTTTTGTGTCTATCTTTGATTTAATCCAACATCTGCAGTTCCTTCCTACACACGGGTGTCATTTATTTTTTGGTTGAGTCCTGCTACTTTACGTAGACCTCCTTTTAATTAAATGAGTACAGGTGTCCAGTTAAAATGGCGTAACGTTACTCCCAGGAGCCCAATAAGCCTTGGCAATTGTCTTGCTATGAATTGAAAAGGTCCTACAATTGACACGAGAACAAATGTTCAATTACTTCAATAGACCTCTTTGTGCAAAAGGAAATCTTCATGTTCTCTTAGTATAATGGTTAAACTTCCCATATAGAATAAAGTTTAGATATCAGAAGTACTTAGCAGATCTAACAGCAAAGGTGGGAAGGAAAAGTTGTTGAACTTCCATCTAAAATGTATATTTTTAAAAAGCATGTTCAAATTGCATACAAGGGTTGGAAAATAAGAATCTGTGATAGGATGAAGAGATTGGCTGACCCCAGAGGTGGTGATGTTGCCTGATTAAAGAGTGGCTTGTTAATTGCATTGATTTTGTCTGAAGGAGATGTAAAGAAGAGTTTAATGAATGAATAGCCAGTTGTAATAGAGTGAGCACCACCGTAAATTGGAGGAGCAGCACCTCATATTGCGCTTGGGCAGCCTGCACCCTAGCGGCATAAACATCGACTTCTCCAATTTCCAGTAGCCCTTGCTCCCTTCCCCTTCTCAACTCTCCCTCTGACTTGGGCTCCTCCTCTTCCCTTCTTCTCTCTTTCTCCCCCCCCCCCCCCCCCCCCCCACACACACACACCCGACATCAGTCTGAAGAAGGGTTTTGGCTCAAAACGTTGCCATTTCCTTCGCTCCATAGATGCTGCTGCACCAGCTGAGTTTCTCCAGCACTTTTGTCTACCAGCTGGTTGTAATAAACTGTTACAAAGTTACTCATCGGAAATTGTTAATTCCTGAAGGGTTTGTGTGTGCTGAGCCAGAAGATGAGCTGCTGTTAAGTTTGTTGGGCTCTGAGGCCACAAACTGTGAGGTCAGAGTGCAATGGATGGTGATGCAATGTGACAAGTTGCTGGAAGCTACGGATTACCTTTGTGGTGTGAATAGAAAGATATTCTGAGCAGTCAACTGGTCTGTCATGTAGATAATTGCATTGAAGTCATCTAAACTAGAAATGCAAGTGAATATTTCCACTCCATCAAATTTCACATTGTAACAGATAAACCTCCCAAATCTCTACCGTCTGCAAGATGCTACTCCCAAACATACCTTCCCCCTTCCCTTTCAGTATGCTAAATGTTTCCCCTCTGAAGTCTCCTTTTCCATCCCCATCAACCATTTCCCTTGTAATTGCAGAAAATACAGCAACTGCCATTTTACCTCTACCCACTCTCCCTGACATAAACATTTTCTTTCTGGTGAAGTGGTGGTGATTGGCTTGTTGTACTTATAGTCTAGTGTACATAGTGCTCACTGCATGGTCTCCCATTTTGGTAAAACTGCTATCGTCAATGATAGTGCTGGAGAATAAATTATTTTATGTCGGTGATGGTTTAAAAGCATGATGAGGAGTGGGCTTTTAGAAAGCATTTGCAGGTAATGGGGATTTGAATCCTGGATGAGAGGTTTAGTGTTGTGAGGGAAGAATGCCAAATACTTCAGTTGCTAGTGATTAACTACAAGTAAAATTGTAATCTGACTGAAGACTGGGTTTATCCATAGACTGCAAAAGGTGAAGTATTTCAGAAACTGCTTTGGAGGGAGATTGAGCCACCTAAAGTAGCGAGGGCAAGATGTTGATAATGACAGCTGTGCTGCTTTGATAGTGAACAAGCTGCAAGTAAAGCATAACATTGAGGTACACAGAATCGGCATCCAAAGAAAAGTTGCGAATGGAGAGGTGGGACTTCTAATTGTCCTTGCTTTCTGGGATGACCACAAAGTTGTATGAATCTATATTGCTTGAGCTCGTAGGTTGATAAGAATTGCAACAGACCCATTTTACTTGGATTTGGAGTAATGTGGTAGTAAGAATAATATTATTGTTTGGGGTTGGAAGTGGTTTCTGGGTATGGAATTAATGCATTTCAGTGCTGCTGAAAGTATTACAATCACATTTTTTGGCAAGTTGATTTGATGAGACGATATAATTGAGGATGAACTTGTGATAGCTTTGTTGAGGCAGGGAATAAAGATTGTGTACTGTGTGTGGTGATGGGACAATGTAAATAAACGTAGTCTAGTATTGCAAATAATTTTACGTAATGGTTTTTTTCCTGCCAATATTCCCAAATGGGAACAGGGTTAGGAAGGGGTGGCAATGTTATTCCCATCCTTTGCAACAGATGCTAATTTCAAGCTTGTAGCCATATTATCAAACATAGTGGATTTGAATTTTGCTGGAGACCTGATCTGCACTGTAAAGTTGGCTTTTTGGATTAAGAAACATACAATTTTCCCTCTTTTTGATAAATAATTAAAAATACGAGCAGTGCTCAACTGTACTTTGTCTCTTGTTTGTTAGATGAATATTCCAAACCAGCAGTTATGGGCCAGACTGCAGTGAGCTCAGGGCGGCACCCAAACAACCCAGCATCGATCAAAGAGATCCTGATCTCCGTGTTGGAATCATATGATGGCTTCAAAATACCCACAGAGAAATGTATACCTGATGCAAGGCTTTCCTCACTGACTTTACTCCAAAGTGGAGAAGCAAAAAAGTTTTGGGACAGTGGGAATGGAGATGGTGAACAGCAACAAGGCATTGGGATTCCAATGACAACTTCCAAATGCAACAACTATACATTGTTTGCATTGTCCGAGTTGTCCTCGAGTCGGGTCATTTCCAACACCTTCAATAAACTCATCCTATCTGCACAGTCTACAGCTGCCAGATGTACAAACTCCACTGGGGTTTCACCCATAATGTACAACAGCGACCAGTCACATCAACACTTCCAGTCTGATGTGGCCATCTATACAGGTAAAATAATGAACATGAATCAGTCAAGTTGGTGGTTACAGCTGAGGAGGATGCCATAGAAACTCAAATCTAAGAGGCTTGCAGCATATATGACTGTATAATAAATGAAACTTTATCAAAAATATCAGACTATGTTCAGTGCATTTGGGGGAGGGTGGTTTAGAAGAATGTCCAGGTAGACAATGAACAGTAGTTTCAAGTGACTGAGTTTGTGCTGTGAATCCAATACTGTTTAATTGTGTATTTTCAAGCATAGAATCATACAGTGTGGAAACAGACCCTTCAGCCTAATTTGCCCATGCTGACCAAGATACCCCATCTACACAAGCCCCACCTTCCTGCGTTATTTTATCCATGTGCCTGTCCAAATGTGTTTTAAATGTTGTGACTCAAATACCTCCTCTGGCAGTACGTACCATATATACATACCACCCTTTGGGGAGGATTTTTAAGAAAAAAAGTTGCCCCTCAGGTTCCTCTTAAATCTTTTTCCCCCACCCTCGCCTTAAAGCTATGGTTTAACCTTTGGTTCTTGATTCCCCTACTCGGGGTAAAAGATTCTGCATTTATCCTATCAATACCTCTCATCTTATAGACCTCTATAATATTACCCCTTATCCTCCTGCGATTAAAGTCCAAGCCTACTCCCTATTTCACAGGCTCTTGAGTCCTGGCAAAATCCTTGTAAATCTTCTCTGCACCCTTTCCAGCTGAACAACATCTTCTTAAAACTGGGTTAGCAAAACCGAATACCATACTCCAAAGGTTGACAAGGTTGCTGGAGAAACTCGGCGGGTGAGGCAACATCTATGGAGCGAGCAAAATAGGCAATTTTTCGGACTGAAAGCCTTCTTCATACTGATGGGGGGGGGGGGGGGGTGGAAGAGGAGGAGCCCGAGGGCTGAGAAGGGGAGGAGACGGCAAGGGCTCCTCCAATTTCCGGTGGTGCTCACTCTGGCCATGGAGGTGGTCCAGGGCAGAAAGGTCGGATACGGAATGGGAGGGGGAGTTGAAGTGCTGAGTCACAGGGAGATCAGGTTGGTTAATGCGTACCGAGCAGAGGTGTTCGGCGAAACGATCACCAAGCCTACGCTTGGTCTCACCGATGTAGATTAGCTGACATCTAGAGCAGCGGATGCAATAGATGAGGTTGGAAGAGGTACAGGTGAGCCTCTGTTGCACCTGGAACGACTGCTTGGGTCCTTGAATGGAATCTAGGGGGACCACACCCCCCCCCCCCCCCCCCCCCCCCATCAGTCTGAGGAAGGGTTTTGGCCCGAAACGTTGCTCATTTCCTTTGCTCCATAGATGCTGTCTCACCCGCTGAGTTTCTCCAGCACTTTTGACTACCTTCGATTTTCCAGCATCTGCAGTTCCTTCTTGAACACCGTACTCCAAATGTGGCCTCACCAGTGTCTTGTACAATTGTAACATTACCTCCCAACTTCTGACTGATGAAGGTAAATATGCCGAAAGTCTTCTTGACCACCCTATCTATCTGTGACGCTATGTTCAAGGAACTATGTACCTGCGCTCCTAGATCGTTCTGCTCTACATCACTCCCCAGAGCCCTGCCATTCACTGTATAGGTCCTGCCCATGTTAGAATTCCCAGAATGCAACACCTTGTGTTTCTCTGTATTAAATTCAATCAACCATTCCTCAGCCCACCATCTTCAGAATCTGCAAAACCACCCACTTTTGTACCATCTGCAAACTTGCTAATTTGCCGTGTACAGTGCCCTCCATAATGGTTGGGACAAAGACCCATCATGTATTTATTTGCCTCTGTACTCAACAATTTGAGATTTGTAATTTTAAAAAATCACATGTGGTTAAAGTGTAATGTAAATGAAAGTAGTCCTGTTTAGTATTTTGTTGCATATCCTTTAAATGCAATGACTGCTTGAAGTCTGCAATTCATGGACATTACCAGTTGCTGGGTGTCTTCTCTGGTGTTGTTTAGCCAGGCCTGTATTGCAGCCATCTTTAGCTTATGCCTGTTTGGCAGCTAGTCCCCTTCAGTTTTCTCTTCAGCATATAAAAGGCATGCTCAATTGGGTTCAGATCAGGCAATTGACTTGGCCACTCAAGACCATTTTTTAGCTTTGAAAAACTCCTTTGTTGCTGTAGCAGTAATGTTTGGGATCATTGTCTTTCTGTAGAATGAACCGCCGGCCAATTAATTTTGAGGCATTTGTTTGAACTTTAGCCATTAGTATGCGTCTATACACTTCAGAATTCATTATGCTACTACCATCAGCAGATGTATCATCGATGAAGATAAGTGAGCCAATACCTGCAGCAGCCATACATGCCCAGGCCATAACACCCCCACCACCGTGTTTCACAGATGAGGTGGTATGCTTTGGATCTTGGGCAGTTCCTTCTCTCCTCCATACTTTGCTCTTGCCATCTGATATAAGTTAATCTTCATCTCATTTGCCCACAAGACCTTTTTCCAGAACTGTGGTTGCTCTCAAATACTTCTTGGCAAACAGTAACCTGACCATCCTATATTTGCGGCTAACCAGTAGTTTGCATCTTGCAGTGTCGCCTCTGTATTTCTGTTCATGAAGTCTTCTGCGGACAGTAGTCATTGACAAATCCACAACTGACTCCTGAAGTGTGTTTCTGATCTGTCGGACATGTGTTTGGGGATTTTTCTTTATTATAGAGAGAATTCTTCTGTCATCAGCTGTGGAAATCTTCCTTGGCCTGCCACTCCTGTTGCTCACCAGTGCTCTCTTTCTTCTTAATGATGTTCCAAACAGTTGATTGTGGTAAGCCTAACGTTTGGCTGATGTTTCTAACAATTTTATTGTTTCTCTGTTTTATAATGGATTCATTGGCCCAATTTTGGTCCTCATGTTGATCAACAGCAATAAACGTTTCTAGGTGATGAGAGCTCTCTTATATCTGCATTAAGGAGGCAATTAAACACACCTGAGCAATTACAAACACCTGTGAAGCCATGTGTCCCAAACATTATTGTGCACTGCAATTTGGGGGGGGGGGGGGGGGGGGGGGTAGAAACGACTATGTATAAACACTGCTGTCATTTCTACATGATGAAGCCAAAATGTATAAAAATGGCATTAATTAAAACCTGACTGCACTTTAACCACATGTGATTTTTTTCTATTACAAATCTCAAATTGTGGCGTACAGAGGCAAATAAATAAATGATAGGTCTTTGCTGAAGATTTTTTTAATTGCCCGACAAGTTCAGCGCTAGAGTAATTTAGAAAATAGTTTCTAAAGCCGTCAACGGGAACGGATTTCACGTACGGGACAAGTAAAGGAAAGCCGTTTATTTTATGTATAAAAGTGCTTCTTAAGATGCCTTTAACCACATTTTAAGTTGCGAAACGGTGATTTATTCCCCATATGAACCAGCAGTATTTTTCCTGCCGATATGGGATTTAAATTCACCGCAACGTTCCAATTGATTGCGTTCCTCAAAATCCCACTCGTAAGATGATTTAAATGCCCATTAATTTACGGGAATTAAACATTAAATTCCTTCCATTTGGCCTATAAATGCATGACAATGAGATTTAAAAAGCATGTTCTATTGTGAATTCTTGTGTGAATGTTATTTGAACACTTGGGCTATTTAAAAATGGTATTTTTTTTCTTAAGAAATAGATAGATGTTTAGATCTAGTAATTTAATTTTGTAATTAGCTACAATTGGGTAACTAACTAATTATATGCTTTAATTTCAGGTTATCCAAGCAAGATTCTTTCATATTTGTTTCAGAATGCTTCAATCTATAACAACTGAAAATGTCTTTCAGTTCTCTTAATTTTTAAGAAAGTTATGGGCTTTTGACTGTCCTTAATCACAGCTTTTGTGTTAAGTCAATAGAAAAGCAATAGGGAACAAGATGCAAATTTCCTAGTATGAAAATGGCCATTACTTTTTTTAATACTGAAGATATGAATGTGAATTAGGTGTTAAATTAAACTTTTTATGCTTTATCTGATGGGATAAATTGCAGACTTGATTTTTTAAATCTCAAAATTTTGTAACATTGCTCCAGGAAGCAATCTTCCACCATCACCCTCTGCTTCCTTCCATAAAGCCAATTTTCCAACTGAATAAAGCATCATCCTTAAACTTTCCGGTAACTTTAGGCAGCCTAAATTTTTAGGAAGGAATTGTGTGTCAGAAAATTAAAGGATGGTACCAATTGCGATCTGTCCCAGGTTTGAAATCTCAACAATTGCAGATGTTTCAGACTGAATGGATTTTACACACAGGACAAGGCTATGGGAATCTGAACCAGAAAATACATAATCGGGCAGCACCCAAGTAGGACAGGATAGGGTAGTGAATTTCTATTAACATTCTGAGCAGTTGGGAGACCATGTAATGTACTGAAAGGCAAAAAAACTGCAGAGACTGGAACTCTGAAATGAAAAATTGATGTCAGTGATACCGCACCAGGTTGGGCAGCATCTACTGAGAGAGAATTAAACATTGCTAATTAATAAACCCTTTGCCACGGAAATTAACTATATCTTTTACACAGGAAGTTTGCCAGTGTCTGTATTTTGTCACTTCATTTTTAATTTTGATTCGAGCTAATATTTAAAAATAGTATAAAATCTTATTGTCTGATGTCAATTGCTTAATTTGTCTTTAAACTACCCCAATTTGTATTTTAATCTAAAGGCTTTTCTTCCACAGACAAAGTACAGCATTGTCGGAGTAATAGACCAGAAATGATTGTATACACAAGCTATCTCTCTAATCCAAGTTTCAGTGCCAGCAAAGCTCAGGAAAGGGTAAGATTCTTCTGTTTTGATTTTATTTAATTTCACCTTCATAAAGTTTCCTCTTGTTAATCACCACTCTTTGCTTCTCATACTTTTTGTTGAAATTGGGTGAGTTGCATTTGGGATTACTGCTAGAGAATTGTTCATTGTAACTGTTTTATGCCCAAATATTTAATTTGTTACTATTTGAGCGTCTTTATGCCAAAGTATATAAGTATTCAACTGAGAAATGTGAGAGTTCAGTCTGTTAATTCAAATCCATCTGTGAATAGTGGCATAACCTGACGTATGTTGATTTTGGGTAAGACATCAGTCTTCCCTTAGTTGGGGGAAGGGGAGGAGGAGGTTCAGAGGGGAGAGAAATTGGTTGGTGAGTGCAGGAAAACTGGTAAATAGAACCAAAGGCTTCACTCCAAAGGGTGGGCAGCATTCACTCCAAATGCTGCCTCCTATTTCCAACTCAAAGCTGACGGCCCAAGTTCAATCATGGCCTCTGGTGCAGTCTATGTGGAGTTGCACATTTACTTTTGGTGCTTGTGATTCCTCATGCATAGTGTGCCAGTGAATGGTAGAATCCAGAGGGAGCTAATTAATAAGGCTGTAACAACCTTCTACTCTGAAAATGTGTTCATAAGCCTAACGGTCAGAAACATAAAAAATGTGTGGGAGAGGATCACCGCCAACCTTGGGGGAGAACAAGCAGGTTCAAAAGAAGTGGCAGCCCTCCAGCCTCATTAACTCAGTGAGTGAGTCTGCTCAGCACTCTCAGCTCTGCTCAGCTCAACCCAGCCCCTGATTGCTGAAGCTTGGCAAGTGAAGTGGGGTGAGAGGGAAATGCCCTGTTCACATCCTGCAAATCCAGCCTGCCAGTCTCCCAAATGCTGCCTCCTATTTACAGGTCACCTAAAATACATCTGTTCACAGGGCCTGTATGTTCAAAGGTTCATTTATTGTCACATACACCAATTGGTGTAGTGAAATTCAAGTTGCCATTGCAGCACACTAATAGGAATACAACACAACATTAAAGAAGAATTTTACATAAAACATTAAAAAAAACATCCCCCACAATCAAATTTTCATTTTTGTCCTTGCAGTCCTTATACAGCAAAGCAATTGATGAATATCCAAAGTTGCACCCATAACAATTAGCACTTCTTGTGACTGAAAGTGCTGCCTTCTCCAGTGCCACTTTCTGCTTTGGCCAATATTAGAAGTGTCCTTGCCCAAATCTGTGAAGACGTCGTATGGAATGCTTGTGCTTTTGTGAATTTGATATGTCAATGTTTCTGTTTTATAGGAGAACACTCACCTTATTGTTGCAGATTTGGTTATTGCTACATTAGAGAATGTTAAATGCAACATCCTGTATGAGCAAGCAGAACTGGGAGAAGAGGAAAATCTTCCTGTTATCCAGACATCAGATCTGAGAACTTGTATTAAGAAGGAATCTCATTCTGACTCTGTAAACTCTGTGGACAGTGGTTTTGAATGTAAGTATTTGAACTGCCTTGTTTATGAACTTTGTTAGATATAAAACATGCATTTATTTCAGTTTGTAGTTCTGATTTTTAAGATAAAATCTGTATTGCATCTAAAATGATCAGGATAAAGACATATTTCTGACTTTATAGAAACTAATAAAAGTATAGTTTTTGAAAAGCATTACAACAATATTTCAATTAGGAACTTTGCAGAATAAATTTGAGCAAAATAAAACATTTGACAACTACCTTTTTGTACAGACTTTTTGGTAATGCTACAAATATTTAATATCTTTCACTTTTTGGACAGCGTGCTTGCTATGATGCAGCAGGAATCCTAATTGGGTTCATGCCAGCGCCTCCTTTCTACTTTGGATAATTCCCTGCAGACTTGCTGCTTTATTCTCTTGCATGCCTATCACTCTCTATCACTCTCTCCTTTTGCTCTCACTACACTAAAGGGTCATCAGCAGTAGCTAATTAATCCACTAGGTAGATCTCTGGGCTACAGAGGAAACTCTAGTACCACCTACTGTAGCTCGGTGATCTTTCATTTCCAAGGGTTCTCATTATATTCTTATCTAAAAACTGCATATTTAGTAATTTTCTTCCATCCTTGAATTAGCAGAGTTCCGGTTATTCCAAAAACATTGTGTATTTTTCCCATCTTGTCACAAGCTCTATTTGTAACATTGGTTCCTGGCATATTAGTTTGCTCATCTACCTGTGAATTCTGTTTTGCATTTGTATCCATACACAAGACTTATTTATTTTGTAGGTGGTTCTGTTACTCAGTTGGATGATTCATCTGATGCTGGTTCCAAGGACATTCAAAATGCTGATGATGCTGCAGCTGGTGGTGATGACGATGGTTATGATGATTTTGTGATAATAGGTACAGGTGTCAGAATAGAATTGGGTTTAAAAAAGAACTTTACTGGTATTGCAGAGTAAATTGGGAGACTGAAATGCAACAGACTTAATGGCATTCCACTTTTTCTCCATTTGCATTTTTAAGCTATAAACTAAATGGATCTCTCTGGGTTTTAACAATATAGTCCATGTGTTGTAACTTGAATTATTAGGAACATGAGGACATTTAGCCCCTCTGGTACCTAGTGATTAGTCCCATTACCCTCCCAAATATCCTCAAAGTTTCCAATTTCCATTTAAAAAAAAAAAAAAAGTTTTTTTAATCTGACACTGTTTCCAAATCCTTTTATGTGAAATGTGAATTCCAGATTATGACCGCTGTGTGAAAGTTTATCTTGCATCCCTTTTGTATCTTCTACCCCCACTAAATTCACGTTCCCTGTCTCAATGGACTAGCTGCCCCCTACAGATATTGTATTTTTAAGTATGAACAGGTTGCATAACAGTTTAAAGGTATTTGCTCTTCAATTTGGAGAAAAATAGATGTTGCTTGGTCTTGACATTCTCATTTATTCTGATTTTAAATTTTCAGAATTTGATGACATTCTTTTTGGTTCTGATGGTCCATCAAAGTCAATAGAAAGGTAAGGTTTTCTCACTCATTTCCATCTCGATCATTGACAGGTCTCTTTTAATTGGTTTAGAATATGTTTCACATTATTTACATGTGGTGAGGATTGCAAAGTATTGGAATGTCAATGATTTGGGTGGGATTCTTCTGAAAGCCTGGTAGTTTTGTGTTCTCTGTTACCAATGATTTGATTTTTTAAAATCTGACTTATTAATCAAATTTAAATTCCACAGCCCCCATGGTGGTTGAAATTGTGCTTCTCGCTCTGTACTTGTTATTTGCTGCATAGCCATGTAACCATAATTTAACTTTACTGCAGTGACTGAAGGATATGCGCTCAAACTCCTATTTTTCAGGCACTGTCTATATCCTGAATTTTTGGCTCGACGCCTATTTAAATCATTTCGGACAATGTGGTTACCACCAGAGACTGAAGAACACCATCTTGACAGCGTGGAAATGGTGCTGGATAAAGTATGTGGCTATTTTGTTTTTCGGGGGGGGGGGAGGATTCATATTGCAATATCCTGGTCAAGATTAGATGAGGTACATTGTCAGAACTACATTTATTTGACACTTCTGGTTAAAGACACAAATAAGCTTCAACTTGAAGCACCATTTGACAAAACCTAGCAAACTTTACAATAATGGGGAAATGTGATGGCTAGCATGTGCAAAGCAAGGCTGCAGACAGCAATATCGCTTGACTGGATACATATTGATTTGAGGTGAAGAAAGAGATAGGGAGTGGTGCCAGGGTACATTTGCAATAGTGTTTCACTTAGCCAACAAAAAGATGAGCATAGCTCAAGCCCATGCAAGTACTATGGCTAAACCGTTGATTTGAAGAAAGTGAAAGAATCAAGTTGTTGAAGGTGAGGACAAGTTCTGTCGGGCAGTGGTGAGTGTTAGTTTTGGGGAAATCTAAATTTCTGTTCGGGGAAGAAACGGAACCCTGAGTCAAGTCAAGTCAAGTCAAACAAACTTTATTGTCATTTAGAAATACATTGATATATGCAGTTCCAAACGAAATTACGTTGCATTTGGCTCCCTGTGCAACACAATAAATTAACCGAAGGATAGGTATGTATGAAAAGGGTAAATAGACAATAGTGGCAGCCCATTTACATGGCATTCAGGAGTCTGATGGCTCGTGGGAAGAAGCTGTTGCGGCTGTTGAGGCCTTTGTAATGGGGAATGGAAGAGTAAATGGACTGGATGTACACAGTAAAGTTGAGGCAGTGGGGCTCAGGAATTATAAGTAGCTGATGTGGTGAACAAGGAGATTGAGAACCTTGCAACTTGGTGCAAAGACAACAACCTCTCCCTAAATGCCAGCGGCAAAAGAGATTGTGATTGACTTCATCAAGTCACATTTATTTATATAGCACATTTAAAAAAACAACTCTCGTTGGCCAAAGTGCTTTACATTTGTTCTCTTCTTTTCGTGTCTATCTTGTTACAAATGTTGGCCTCGCTGTCATCGTCCGTCCTGAAAAGGGCGCAAACCTCCGGCGACAATCAGTGGAAGCCATCACTTGTCGCAATTGATGATGGTGGTAGCAGAATTAGCTCTGGATACTTCCAGTTTCCAGCCCCGTGACGTGGCCGCTCCTGCTATGGGGCCTTTACATTTGTTATAAGAATAGTATAAACAAACAAACTGCATGCATGTATACATATAGCCCTCGCTCAGAGGACATCAGGAAAGGCTTGGGAGTACAGATAGGTTTTTAGTCTAGACTTAAAGGAGTCGATGGAGGGAATCAGTACACACATGGTATACATAGATGGTGCTGAAGTAAAGATGGTTGAAAGCTTCAAGTTCAGAATTTGCCAGTATTTGACCTGGACCAGCCACTTCAAAGCAGTTGAGAGTATTGTGTATAGAAGTTGGGAGGTCATGTTGCAGTAATATAAGATGTTTGTAAGGCCAGATTTAGAGTGTTGCGTTCAGGTTTGGTCACCATATTATAGGAAAGATGTTTTCACGCTGGAAGGGGTGCAGAGAAGATTTACGAGGATGTTGCCAGGACTCTAAGGCCTGGGGTATAGGGAAAGGTTGAGCAGGCCAGGACACCTTGGAGCCAGGAGGATGAAGGGTGATCTTATAGCGGTGTACAAATCATGAGAATAATTGATTGGGTAAACGCACAGTCCCTTCCCCAGGGTAGGGAATCGAGAACCAGAGGGCGTAGGTTTAAAGTGAGTGGGGAGAGATTTAATAAGAACCTACGGAGCAACCTTTTTTTTGCACAGGGTGGTGGATATATGGAATAAACTGCTAGAGGAGGCAGATATTAGTGCTTTGTACTTGGAAACCTTTAGACGGGTACATGAAGAGGATAGTTTTAGAGGGACATGGGCCAAATGCAGGCACGTGGGCTGAGAGTGGGTGGGACATGTTGGTCAGTGTGGGCAAGTTGGGGTGAAGCGTCCGTTTCCAGCTCTATGACTCTCTGGACAAAGTACTACTTCCTAGGGCATTTGGCATGTCTCCAACAAGCCCCATCCATTTCTACAGATGTGCCGGATAAATAATTTTATCAGGATGCATCACAGCATAGTTTGGGAACTGCTCCTTTCAAGATTTTGAGAATCTGCAGAGAGTTGTGGAGTAGCCCAGACCATCACACAAACTAACCCCCCTTCTGTTGTCCTCTGTCTGAAGAAGCACTTGTAACCCGAAATCATCCGGCCCGCAGGCTTTTTTTTCCCAATTAATTTTCGCAACCTGTGAACTGCAGCCAGTCCCGGGGCACGCTGGCGACCTGGGCGCTACCGCCAGACCTGGGGCAAGCGAGCTGACAGCCAGACCCCTTCTACACCCATTCCTTCTCTCCAGAGATGCTGCCTACCCCACTGAGTTACTCCAGCATTTTGTGTCTATCCTCCTTTCATTGACTCGATCTACATTCACACTGCCTCCACAAGGCCATCAGCATAATTAAGTTTAAGAAAGAACTGCTGATGCTGGAAAATCGAAGGTAGATAATGCTGGAGAAATTCAGCGGGTGAGGCAGCATCTATGGAGCGAATGAATAGGCGACGTTTCGGGTAGAGACCCTTCTTCAGACTGATAATTAAGGGTCACTCTTTTCCTCTCCCATCAGGCAAGAGGTACAAAATTTTGAAAATGCATCCCTCCAGATTCGGGGACAGTTTCTTCCCAGCTGTTCTCTCACCTATATCTATTAGATACATCTCTGCTACTTCATCAGTCTAAAGAAAGTCTCACTGAAATGTTCTCTGTTTATTCCTTTCACGGATCCTGCCTGATCTGCTCAGTTCCTCCAGTCTTTTTGTTGCTCAAAGTTCAAGCATCTGCAGTCTCTTCATTTGGAGCATTGTGTTCAGTTTTGGTCATCCAGCTATAGAAAGGATGTCATCAAGCTGGAAAGCATGCAGAAATATGTTTTCAGAATGTTATTGGGGCTGGAGGGCTTGTTATAAGGAGAGACTGGATAGTTGAAACTTCCTGAGGTGTGGGTCGAGGAGTGACCTTGAGTATGTATAACATCATGAGAGGTGTCAATAAGATGGATAGTCAGTATTTTCCTCTGGGTAAGGGAGTCCAAAATTAAGTAGGCTTAAGGTGAGAGGAAAGATGTGAAAGAGACCTGGGTAATTTTCCTTGCGGGTGGATGTATGGAACAAGCTGCCAGAGGAAGCTGGAGTGGCGGAACAATTAAAATGTTTAAAATACATGTACGCAGGTGGAGGAATAGTAAAGGTTGAGGGGGAAATGGGCTAAATTTGTGCAAATGAGACCAGCTTGGGTAGACATCTTGGTAAGCATGGAGATGTTGGGCTGAAAGGCCTGTTTCAATGTTGTATAACCATGACTGATTAGTAATGTGAAACTGAGCAGTTCTTCATGGCTGATGTCAGCAAGCAGATGGACTGAAGCTAAATGTTGGTGTATCACGCAACTAGTATGGATACCAAGTAGTTGGAAAGTGGATTAATATTGAAGGCACAGGCAACCCTGAAGAGTCATCTTAACATGTGGACCAGATTGCATCTCTGTTTTACCCTTTACATAATGTTTCCTTGTCTATCCAGTTCCTCCCTCTGAAGGACACTCCTGGTGCAGAAGAATCTGTGGACCTAGCAGCAGACTTTAAAATAAACTCTCGACTGAGGGGCACGGCTGAATGGGCACCTCCTCGATTCCAAATTCTGTTCTTCATCCATTCACCTCAGAAGTATGTGCAGTTACATTGCAGTAGAAGTAATTGAGCATTGTTTGCAGTGTGAAATTAAACACTCTGATGTTGTTTAGTCAATTAAATGGATTTGGAGTAATTTGTGCAAAACAAATCTGTTTCAAGGTCAGTTTATTGTCATGTGTGCCAATTAAGGTACAGTGAAATTTGAGTTGCCAATCAGCCATACTAAGTAAAAAGCAACAAGACACAACCACATAAGTTAACATAGAATGGAGCGGCTGGGCTTGTACACTCTGGAATTTAGAACCATGAGAGGGGATCTTATTGAAAGATATAAGTTTATTAAGGGTTTGGACACGCTAGAGGCAGGAAACATGTTCCAGATGTTGGCGGAGTCCATAACCAGGGACCACAGTTTAAGAAGAAGGGATAAGCCATTTGGAACGGAGATGAGGAAATATTTTTTCACACAGAGTTGTGAGTTTGTGGAATTCGGAGGGCGGCGGAGGCCGGTTCTCTGGATGCTTTCAAGAGAGAGTTAGATAGAGCTCTTAAAGATAGGGGAGTCAAAGGATATGAGGAAAAGGCAGGAACGGGGTACTGATTGTGGATGATCAGCCATGATCCCATTGAATGGCGGTGCTGGCTTGAATGGCCTACTCCTGCACTTTATCATAAACATCCATCACAGTGGATTCCACATTCCTCACAAGGCAATAATAAAGTTCAATCTACTTCCTCTTGTTGTCCCGTGGTCTGGGCAGTCAAACCAACCGCAGTCGCGGGGGGGGGGGGGGGGGATCAAAGTCCCCGCAGCCGACGATCGAAGCCCCCGTCAGGGTGATGGAAACTCCGAGTCGGGGTGGTTGAAACTCTCTCTGCGGCATGGAGCTCCCGTCGCCCTCTTCTTACCAGAGACCGTGGGATTCACGATGATGAATTCCACAGGCCCCGGGTTTGGAGCTTCAATCCCCGGCAAAGGGATCGCAAGCCCCGCGATGTTAAAGTCCCGCAGCCTGGAGCGGCGGGTTGGTCTCCAGGAATGGCCACCAACTCCACGATGTTGGGCCGCAGTGTGGACTGAGATAGGAGTTGGAAAAAAATTACATCTCCGTCGAGGTAAAAGATTTAAAAAGTATTTCTCTTCCCCCCCCCCCCCACCACATTAAGCAATCCAAGGAACACTAACATACTTTTTAACACATATTTTAAAAAAAACAAAAAGGACAGACAGACTTCTGGTGTGGCGCCACCTGGTGTATAAATACAAGATTATGATTTTTATCGAGCAAACTCCACCTCCAGTAAGTTATTTGTAAGTTAGTTATTCATTTGTACTATTCTGATGCACAGTTGCTCATGTAGTTAAATAAATGTCAAATGAATTTAAACTTTCTGAAATGTTATTTGAGCAGATTATTTTGGAGCCAGAGTAAAGTGTACATCATTCATTCTCTGTATCTCACTTTATTTATCCATATACAATGGGAATTAAAAAAAAATCCCAACCTGGTCCCCACAATGTTTTCATAATCTTCAGAGTATGGCACTCTGGTTGCTCTCCCTATGTTCCCACTCCAGCACAATCCTCTCTTCTGTTCCCTTAGCTCCTGTTATGAAAGGGTGCTGCAAACTGGTTTAGCCATTTGTTGTCATGTTTGGAAAGCCCATCTCCTCTGTGATGCTGCTGCATATTCCAAATTGTCCTTTTTTTCTTGTTTTGAAAACTTGTTTCCTGGCCCACACTGGCTGATAATATTACCTCTCCCCTAGGACTCTGCGCCCCTCTGCTTAAGATTGAATTTTGGATGATTCTTAACCTTTTCCTACCACTCTTGTCCTTCAAACGTCACTGTTCTAGATGTGCCTGCAGTGGAGCAGAGGGCTTGATGCACCAGTAAGCACGTGATCTTTGTTGGAATGTGCAAAAAGCCACAAGTTGACATTTCCCTTTTTGCACTTAATGTTTCCGGGTCAAATTATAATTTTAAAATTCTATTATGTAGGTTATTTCTTAACTTTTTGTTTTACATCTGCAGGAGAGAAGTTGTTATGGCTGCTCAGAATTCTCTGTGTGCTGGCTGTGGAACACTAATTGAACCAAGTACGTAGCAGAAAGTGCATTTGATTCTGGGCAGCTTGGCTTTTCTGTACCTAGCCTGTTAAGTATTAATTTGCTGGCTCAAAGGGCCAAATGGCCTACCCTGCACCTATTGTCTAATTCAGTCACATAAATGTGCTACTTGTAATGTTTTAACAACTTTCTAGATTTGTTGGCTTTCAGTGTATGATGCAAGATTAATGCATTTAGTGACCACATTATACCTAGCAAGAGCAGGCTATGTGTCTTGATCCTGCATTACCATTCTACTGAGCCCTCCATAATGTTTGGAACAAAGTCACATCATTTATTAATTTGCCTCTGTATTCCACAATTTGAGATTTGTAATACAAAAAAACCATGCTGTTAAAGTGCGCATTCTCAGATTTTATTAAAGGGTATTTTTATACATTTTGGTTTCACCATGTAGAAATTACAGCCGTGTTTATACATAGTCCTCCCATTTCAGAGCACCGCAATATTTGAGGCACATGGCTTCACAGGTGTTTGATTGCGCAGGTGTGCTTAAATGCTTCCTTAATGCAGGTATAGAGAGCTCTCAGCACCTAGTCTTTCCTCTAGTCTTTCCATCCATCATCTTTGGAAACTTTTATTGCTGTTTATCAACATGAGGACCAAAGTTGTGCCAATGAAAGTGAAATAAGCCATTATGAGACTGAGAAACAAGAATAAAACTGTTAAAGACATCAGTCAAATCTTAGGCTTACCTAAATCAGCTGTTTTAAACCTCATTAAGAAGAAAAAGAGCACTATTGAGCTTACTAATCG
The DNA here is from genome assembly GCA_963514005.1 of Raja brachyura. The sequence continues at coordinate 29,757,711 of OY740792.1, forward strand.
CAAAGGGACTGGCAGGCCAAGGAAGACCTCCACAGCTGATGACTGAAGAATTCTCTCTATAATAAAGAAAAATCCCCAAACGTCTGTCCAACAGATCAGAAACATTCTTCAGGAGTCTAATGTGGATTTGTCAATGACCATTGTCCGCAGAAGACATCATGAACAGAAATACAGAGGCTACACCGCAAGATGCAAACCACTGGTAAGCTGCAAAAATAGGATGGCCAGGTTACAGTTTGCCAAGAAGTATTTGAGAGCAACCACAGTTCTGGAAAAAGGTCTTGTGAACAAGAGCAAATTATGGAGGAGAGAAGGAACTGCCCAAGATCCAAAGCATACCACCTCATCTGTGAAACACAGCGGTGGGGGTGTTATGGCCTGGGCATGTATGGCCGCTCACTTATCTTCATTGATGATACAACTGCTGGTGGTAGTAGCACAATGAATTCTGGAGTGTGTAGACACATCCTATCTCAAGATCAAACAAATGCCTAAAACTTATTGGCCTTTATTAAAATCTGACAATGTGCACTTTAACCACGTGATTTATTTTTTCTATTACAAGTCCCAAATTGTGGTGTACAGGGGAAATAAATAAATGATGGGTCTTTGGCCCAAACATTATGGAGGGCACTGTATATGGTAATAGGTTGTTCTGATCGGAGTCACTTGATGTATATTACAAAATGTTCTTAAACTGGTTCTTGTATTTTGAATGGTTTCTACTCCCATATTTTAACACCAATTAATTTGAAAATACTTCATGACTATGCATCTACAATCATCCTCCAAAATTGCTAAGATGTACCTCTACCCAGTTACTTTTTTTGCTGCTTGTCCTGACTCCACATTCTGCAATGTCTTCAGATAAATTCCTGCTCTATTTTCAAATTCCCAAATTGTAAACTTCAGTCAACAACCTCTAATTTGAGGTGCAAGATTCAGATTTTGATATCATTGCAAAATGCAATTCCAACTATTTCTAAAATGGTTAACATTCTTTTGAAACTTTCATCTTGCCTACAAGATGAACTGGTCTGTCTGTCTGCCCTTTTCATTTAAACTCCCCCCTTCATTTAAACCTAAAATAAACCAATTCCTGTTGTGGCTGGGAACCAATTCATCGTGGTTTTGGTATCAATTTGCTGAATTTGTGCACTTGCTGTGTGTCGGGATCCTACCCAGAACTGAACAAAATTCTCCATGTGAAGTCTGACCAATGTTTTTATTTCAGCTTGAGATGAAGGCCAGCATTCTGTTAACTTAGTTGTACAGAAAGTGATACAGAGAGTAATTGCTAGTTCTAGCTGGGGAAATGATAATGCAACAAATTCTGTCTTAAGTGCAGCACTGCCACTGCAATCTCAATGCCTAGGATGGCTTAAAACCATTTTGTCAAATTGTGTGTTGATTTGGAGATGGGGAAGCAACATTAATGAGAGATCCTTGTGGCTTCTGGCATGAAGCATTTTAGTTTGAAACTGCCACTAGAAAAGGAAGGGGAAGGAAATGGCTGAAGTAGCTTCTGATTACAGAATCAAGAGATGCAGCATTTTCAATTGAGGACTAGTTAAAAGTGGTTCCTAGTTTATGTTGAGACAGATCTAACTCTCCTTAAGCAGGAATTTGTCTTGAGTACATTTGAACCTTGCATGGTTGTCCAATTTGGAAGGTCATTAAGATTAGGTGCAAAGTAATTAAACTACATTAGAAAGTTTTACCATGCTGGTTAATGTACTAAATACATAATTCAACTGTTTTGCACAACTAAATGTTGCAAAACTAAACTATCCAATGTTGTGAAATCATTCTTTCCGACTGACAACGTGTACATGATTGCTGTAAATCTTTGCTTGAGCTGCCAGGAGCTCCATGGCTATGAACAGTGATGTGGTAATCTTGCCGCTCACTAGAGAGGTGGGAGGGAGAAAGAAATGGCAACAATTTAATGGCAGTTAAAATATGACTAAACCATTGTTAATTTGTATTTTCAAATGGCAGTATTTTAAATCAAAGTGCCTGCTAGTTGTCACATCTGGGCAAAAGGAGCAAAATCTGTTACTGCATACTTTTCAATCCATTCCTGATACTGATATCCATGGGGTCATTTTCTTTGCTTCATATCTAATGTATTACAAAATTCTGTGCTAAGATCATGACTCTGCACAAGTTAGTGACAATCAGCCATCTGTGATTGTTTCTCTTTCCAGCTGTTGGTCATAGTCGTACAGCACAGATATGGGCCCTTTGGCCCAACTCATCCATGCCGACCAAGATGCCTCATCGAAGGTCGTCCCATCTGCCTGCATTGGCCCATATCCCTCTAAGCCTTTCCTATCCATGTATCTGTCCAAGGGTAATTCTAAATGCTGTTATGGTACCTGCCTCAACTACTACTTCTGGTAGATAGTCCTGCCTATTCGTGTTCTCTGGATATGCTGCCTGACCTGCTGAATTAGTCCAGCAATTTGTCTTTTTGCCGCCTCTGGTAGCTCATGCCATATATCAAACACCCTCTGAGTGGAAAATGTTGTCCTTCAGGTTCCTATTAAAGTTTGCCCCGAAACCTATGTCCTTTGGCTTTTGATTTCCCTACCCTGGGTAAAAGATTGTGCATTTGTGCACAATATCATTATTTTATATCTCTTTATAAAATCACCCCTCTGCCTCCTGCTTTCTTAAGAATGTCTCCGTTTCCCAATCTTAGTTTAGTTCAGTGTCGCGTGTCCCGAGGTACAGTGAAAAGCTTTTGTTGCGTGCTAACCAGCCAGCAGAAAGTCCATCCATGATTACAATTGAGCTATTCAGTGTATGTATGTTTGATAAGGGCATAACATTTAGTGTCCCTAAAGTCCTGGCAATATCCTTGAATCTTTTCTGCTCTCTTTCCATCTTAATGATACCTTTTCTATAACAAATACTCGAAATGCAATGTTGCCAAAGTCCTACACAACAAACATAACATCTCAACTTCTATACTCAATACCATGACTGATGAAGGCTAGTGTACTAAAAGCATTCTCTGCTACCTTATCTACCTGTAATGCCACTTTCAAGGAACTGTCTCCCAGATCACTCTCATCTTTGACACTCTCCAGGACCCTAGCTTTCAATGTGAAGGTCCTGCCCTGGTTTAACTTCCCAAAATGAGACCTCTTGCATTTATCTGCATTAAATTCCATTAGCCACCACTCAATCCTCTTGCCCAACTGATCAATAACCTGTAAATGTTGACTGTCACAAAATGCTAGAGAGACTCGGTGGGTCAGGTAGCATCTCTGAAGAAAAGGAATAGGTGACGTTTTAGGTTAAAACCCTTCAGACAGTCAGAGGTGAGGGAAACTAGTGGTATGAAAAGCGACTGAATAAATCACAGCCTGCACTGATTCAAGAAATATAGAGCCCACAACAATCCATTGTAAGCTGACCATCTTCACTGTCTACAATACCATCTACTTTGGTTCCATCTGCAAACTTACTAATCTTGCCTTGTACATTCCCGTGCAAATAGTTGATATAAATCTCAAACAACAATGGGATCCAGCAATGATCCTTGAGTCACGCCACTTGTCAGAAGCCTCCAGTCTGAAAAATACTCCACCACCCTCTGCTTCCTTCAATTCTGTATCCAGTTGTACCATTTGAGTTGTTTGTGTATGGCACTACGTGCAAAGAAATGGTTTGTACATTAGATAGTCAAAAGAGATGTTTTATTCCAATTTCTCTGCAGAATACATCAAAAAGCTCCGTTACTGTGAGTATTTGGGAAAATACTTCTGTGAATGTTGCCACCACAATGAAGAATCCCTGATCCCTGGCCGAATTCTAATGAAGTGGGATTTCAGCAAACATCCAGTCTGCCATTTCTCCAAACAACTGTTGGAGAGCATATGGCATGATCCACTGTTCAACATATTTTATATCAACAACTCTCTTTACAGCAAAGTCAAGGAGCTGAGAAAAGCAAAGGTAGCAGTATGGAAGTGGAATGGTGCCAGTCGGTTTAATTTGATACAATTTGGAAATGGAGCACTGCTTATCATTTTTTATCATTCTTTCAATATGGGCATCACGAGCAAGACAAGCATTTGTTGTCCATTTCTAACTAAGATATTTTTACTGTTTCAGCCTGTGTAATGGTACTTGAGTGTCGTTGAATGGATGCTCTTCCAATTTGGATTATGTTGTGACCTTGGAAGTAATATTCCTTGTACGCATGTGCTTATTGGTCTGGATACTGATGTTCTGGTGCCATGGTTATACTGCCCTTTAATCAATGGTTATGTAAATGCTACCCTCAATTAATAATAAGCAGTTTATAATTGTACATTTTTTAACCAAAATAGCTAAATATTTATTTGTTTTGTGTGGGGTGGGGAGAACTCCAACTGAAGTTTGGTTTTTGAATGCTTTTGTAGCTGTGAAATGATTTTCACTGTAGAAAACTCTCACTAGATGGCACTTCAGTAATACAAGCTGCTTTTAATCAGGAACTTCAAGAACAGTTGATACACATCAAGAAACTACTAAGAACATGTCGACTGGCTAAAAGGTACCAGTTTAAAGTGTTTAACCCTCCCCTTGTCTTTTAAAAAAAAAAGTAATCTGATGGTTTAGATGACTTAATATTGTCCTGTAATATTATCTTGCATATTAACAGGTTAGATCAAAATGCAAATAGCAATCGACATGAAGTTAAAGGAAAGTGCAAACGCCTTCTCCAGTCAAAGCAATCTAGTTGTGCAAAGTACTGGATATGGTCAATAACATAACTGTCCTGTTAATGTGAGCTTGCATACACGTTCTGCACAATATACTAACAGAATGGGGTAGTTACTGTTCATGACCACAACCAGAGTGATTCAATAATGCCTACATCAGGCAGAGTAGATTTAAAAATCAGATGACTTGTGTTCTGTGAGAAGCCAACTTTTTTTCCTCGTCTCCACACCTGTTTTCCCCCTTCTCCTCCCCTGCTACCCCCCCTAATGTTTTTTGAGGACCTCTGTACTCCCATGCACTTTCCTACAAATGCTTGCATAATAGTTTGGTATGGCAACGGCACAACAAAACTATCCGCAGAATGAATTCTTGTGCTTAAAGGCACACCAGTGAATGTTTTATTGCAAGATTACAGCAATAGTTTCTTGCTTTTTTTTTCCCAACACAAGAATTTTAGTATCTTGGATGAGGTTTGAAATTTTGATTTTCCTGGTTCAGTCAATCCATCTTATTGTATTACTCATAATTTCACCCCCATAGTTTACTGACTATAGTCTCGAGGTCCTTATGACCTATCAAATAGCCAAATGTGTTCTTAATGTGCATATTTTCCTTTTCCACCCTCTCCATTTCCCAGATTGAGGCAAATGTTATGGAACTAAGGCAGGTAGATGCCATTGAGCTATAGATTAGCATAATTGCTTGACACAGCACACGAGTGGTTATTTGGGATATTTTCCCCATCCCATTGTATTAAATCACTAAAAGCTAATGTAAGGGTAAAATTGTCCACAAATCAATAGTTTTAATAGTACAGTTTACATAGAATACAATTGGTGTCAAGGACAGTATCGGTAAAGTTGCTTGTCATTCCAGTGGTCCTTTTCCTTGTATTAATGCATTACTTTTGAGATTAGCCTCTGTCTATAATCCATCATTGTTACAATGACCTGTCATTGCTGATTAACATACTGCATTAAATTATGCCAACTTCTGATGGGGGTCTTGTTTTCTGTGCATTTCGACAGTGCAATGGTTGAATTCTGGCGATTACAAGCCCATTTATCTGAGGAGCTGCACTTGTATTCGTTGAATGATTTGGTGATGGTGAAAAAGTGCCTGCTGGTTCCAGGTCTAAAAGATACTCTGAGAAATGTCCTTTCTCATGTAAAAAGTTGCAAGGTAAATCGATCTGGTCTGTCTTTTCAGCAGTTTAGACATTTTTTTGAGACTTTCCTCATGGCGGCATGCTGTAAGGTTGCAAATTCATTTCCTCCCTTAACATTTAACTTTTTCTTACCACTCTTTCAATAATGTTACTTGTTATTACTTGACTTCAAGGCACGGTCTAACTTTTCTTAAAGTATTGATAACACTTTTATACGCTTTAATCATGTAAAGGATGGAGACAAGGGAAAGGAGGTTCTCCAAGGAAGAAGCGTGGGAAAGGCACAGCTTCTGACTCTAATATCTTAGAAGCAATATTGAAAATGAACGATGAACTGAAAAATGAAATGAAAACAGGATTTTGCAGTTTGGAAGAAATGGTGAAAGGCATTTCAAGCAAATTGAAGGAAGTTCAAGACAAGCTGATTATGTTACAAGATGAATCTCGTGAACAGAAGGAACAAATTGATAATTTGCGAACCTTGGGCCAGGAGAGAGATTTAAAGATTGAAAAACTGGAACGGAGAATAAATGAAAATACTTGGGCACTCCAGCAATACAAGATTAAAAATATGGATCTGGAAAACAGAAGCCGTCGACAGAATTTGTGAATTGTTGGTTGGCCGGAAGGTCAAGAAGGAGATAATGTTATAAAATATGTTTCTAAAATGATAAAGGAGACTTTCAACATTGAGCACTATGGAAAATCTTCCATTTTTGGATAACGCACACAGGATTGGGAAGAAATCTGGTCCCCAAGATAAACCGAGACATTTGATTGTTCGGTTTCACTTTTTGCAGATGAAGGAGAACATTCTCCAGGCAGCTAAAAAGTTGGGCGTGGTTGAATATGAAGGATACAAGTTTCGGTTTGTTCCTGATTATAGTTACGAGCTTTTGGAATTAAAGTCTTTCCATAATGTAATGTCTGAGTTTAAGAAAAACGTGCGCCCTGCCTTACTTTATCCAGCTAGACTGCGTATACGGCTCTTTAATGGTAACATTCAATTTTTTAACAATCCTCAAGACACTTCCAGCTTTCTGGAGGCTTATGAGGGTGAAGTCACGACCGGGAGCAATTGATAGCTGATTAAGTTATAATTGGAGATTTACTGTTCCTATTTTGACAATATATCGTTTTGTAATGATTAAGAATTTAATTGGATGTTTTTTTAATTTACTTTTTAGAATTTTAGTATGATGGTATCAAACAACTTTTACCTTCTCTAAGATACTGTTAATTTAATGTAATGGTATATATTAATTTTAAAGATTTTCTTTGTTAGCGCTTCTATTATTAAAATTGAAGGAAATTTTTCCCCTGTCTTTCGACAAATTAAGTGAACACAGTCCTTGTTTTTCATATTTTGACCTTGAATAAATAATATGAAGTAGCTCTTGTGTTCCACTGCTAACATGTAATTTTTTTTTAACCATAACATTAATTTTGTTTTGGTATTGAGTGGCAAATATGCTTTCTTTTTATGTTGGGTGCTGTCATTAGGAGAGATGGGGGTAGGGAAGGGATTAGGTAGCGTATTGACTGTCTACTGGACAGTTTTGGGCTTTACATGGGGAGTGGGGGGGGGGGTCTTTTGCTTTTACCTTTTTTTCATCTGCAGAATCTGAACTACAAAAATGTCTGAAATGTCGTCACTTCTGGCTGCGCCCTAGAGTTTTCTTCTTCCAGTATCATGAACTATGCTTTAAGAAATTAACCCTTTACATTCCATATGATTTTTACAAACAATATGGATAAAGTTATTAACTTCCTTTCATGGAATGTGAATGGTTTGAACCATTCCATTGAGAGGAAAAATGTTTTTAAAGTTCTTCGTAGACTAAATGCTCAGATTATCTTTGTTCAGGAAATTCATGTAAGGCAAGACGACGATCAACGATTTTTCAAGTTTTGGAGAGGGCAGTAGTTTCATTCAAATTCACATGCTAAGGTGAAAGGAGTCTCTATTTTTATTGACTCAATTCCGTTTGTTCATTATGAAACAATTTCTGATCCATATGGTAGATTTTTGGTGATTACTGGTTTTCTTCATAACCAAAAAGTTGCTATGGTGAATGTTTATGCAGCAAATATTGATCACCCTAAGTTTTTTAAACGGTTAATTGCATCCTTTCCTAATTTAAATGAACACTTTTTAATAATGGGTGGAGATTTTAACTCTTGTTTGAACCCCTCGATGGACAGATCTGCATCTGATCATGTGCTTCCAAATAAATTTGCTAGTTTTATCAATTTTTTTTAACTTGACTCTGGAATGTTAGAAGTCTGCAGATTCTTACACCGAAATGACAAAGAATTTAATTTTTTCTCTCATGTATATCATAGTTACTCTAGGATTGACTACTTTATAATAGATTCTCAGCTAGTTTAATCAGTCACTGCATGCGAGTATAATGCAATTGCTATTTCTGATCATGCACCATTGAAACTATCAATCAAACTACCTGATTCCAAGTTTAGTGCTAAACAATGGCGATTTAATGCTACTTTTGCTACAAGATCTAAATTTTATTAATTTTATTAAAGATCAGATTGCTTTTGTCTTAACAAATTCTACTGAAGAAATATCCAATGGTGTATTCTGGGATGCTTTTATGGCAGATATTCGTGGACAAATTATTTCATACTCCGCAGGATTAAAAAAATCAACTCAAAATGAAATACGTATATTGGCTGATGAGATTAAAGAAATTGATAAAAAATATTCAAAAGCTCCTAGTTTAGAGCTCTATAAGAATAGAGTTGAACTTCAATTGAGACATGATTCGTTATTAGTATCACCGATTGAGAATCGACTACTTAAAACCAAAAGTCAATTTTATATACATGGTGAAAAATCTGATAAATTACTCGCTAATCAGTTGAAACGTAAGATTACTAAAGTGAGTAAACAGGATGGTACACTGACTGTAGACCATGATGAAATTAATAAATCCTTTCAGGAATTTTATACCTCCCTATACTAATCAGAATCACTTACTGATTCCAATATAATGCATGAGTTTTTAAAGAAACTGACCTTGCCAAATTTATTACATAATGAGTCTGTTTTTGGACGAATCCATCACGGTGGAAGAAATACAGAAAGCAATCCTTTCGATGAATTCTGGTAAAGCTCCTGGTTTAGATGGGTTTACAGTAGAATTTTTAAAGTATTTCTCAAGTTTACTGTCTCCCTGGCTATGCAAGGTTTTTTAAAGAAGCCTTTTAATGAAGATTACCACAATCCTTTTATGAAGCATCTACTTAATCAATTTAGTTGTTTTTCTGGTTATAAACTAAATCTTAGTAAGAGTGAGCTTTTTCCATTAAACAATCTAGTTTCGAATTATGGACAGTTTCCATTTAGATTGACTACCGAATGTTTTGCTTGCTTGGGTATTAAGATTACCAAGAAACACAAGGATTTATTTAAAGCTAATTTTACGCCTCTAATTTGCCATATCAAACAAGTTTACTGAATGGTCTCCAATGTCCTTATATTTAATCGGCCTAATCAATACTATTAAAATGCTTATCTTACCTAAATTTTTGTATTTATTTCAGATTATACCAATTTTTATTGCTAAATCTTTCTTTGATATTATTGACTCCAAAATGTCTTCATATATATGGCAGAATAAAAATTCCAGACTAACTAAAAAATACTTACAGAAATTTAAAAAAGACGGTGGTTTGGCACTGCCGAACCTTAGATTCTACTATTGGGCTCGTTATTTAACATTTTGGACAAAATATTTAGAAGATGCCCAATGCCCAGGATGGGTAAATCTTGAACGTGATTCTATGCAAGGGCTATCATTGGCTTCTATTCTAGGGCCTCGTTACCTTTTACAATTATGAGATTGAATAAATATACGACTAATCCAATAATAAGACATACATTCTGAATATGGTTTCAATTTCATAAGTTTTTTGGATTGAATGATTGTATCTTATCGAGTGCTATCCTATCTAATTTTTTTTTCTTCCAACCTTCTAGTGCTGATCAAGCCTTTCTGTTATGGAAGAGGAAGGGATTAGTAGCTTTTCGTGATTTGTTTTTGGATGGTTGTTTTATATCTTTTGAACGACTCTCCAATAAATATAATTTACCTAATTCACACTTTAGATATTTACAAATTAGACATTGTTTGAAAGCTACGCTACCCTTTTTTCTGTTACCACATCAAACTGAAATCTCAGAAAAAATGTTACATTTGAACCCTAGGCAGAAAGGCTTAATAACGACTATGAAATTTTGAAATTACAAATAGATGCATTTGATAAAATTAAGAATGACTGGGAAAGAGAACTCCAAATGTCTCTATAGAGAAATGGGAGAGGATTCGCCAATTAGTTAATACTTCCTCAATGTGTGCAAGACACGCTTTGATACAATTCAAGGTGGTTCACAGAGTTCATATGTCAAAAGATAAGTTAGCTCGTTTCTATGGTCATATAAATCCCACCTGTGACACATGTAACTCTGAAGTGGCCTCACTGACCCATATGTTTTGGTCCTGCCCACTTTTGGAAAAATATTGGAAATTTTGATACTATTTCTGTAGTTTTAGGTATTGATTTACAACCTCATCCTATTACTGCAATTTTTGGGCTACCAATGTTAGATTCTATTCATGTTAAAGAAGGAACTGCAGATGCTGGAGAATCGAGGGTACACAAAAGGCTGGAGAAAATTCAATGTTTAAGCCCAGAGGATGCAGACTACCCAAGTGGAATATGAGGTGCTGTTCCTCCAACTTGCGGTGCTCAGGGACCCAAGCAGTCCTTCCAGGTCTGACAGGGGTTCACCTGCATCTCCTCCAACCTCATCTACTGCATCCGTTGCTCCAGATGCCAGCTGATCTATATCGGTGAGACCGAGTGGAGGTTTGGCGATCGTTTCGCCGAACACCTCCGCTCGGTCCGCAATAACCAACCCGACCTCCCGGTGGCTCAGCACTTCAACTCCCCCTCCCATTCCATATCCGACCTCTCGGTCCTGGGCCTCCTCCACGGCCAGAGTGAGCAACACCGCAAGTTGAAGGAACAGCACCTCATATTCCGCTTGGGGAGTCTGCATCCTCTGGGCTTAAACATAGAATTTTCTCAATTCTGTTAACCCAGGCTGCCTCCTCCCCTTCCCACCTTTCCCTCAGCCTTTGGGCCCTGGCATTCCCTCTCTCTATCTCTCCCCCACCCAAGTCGCACTAGCTTCTCATTTTCGCACTACAAACAGCTTACAATGGCCTGTTTCCTTTATTATCGATACTTTTTTGCATATCTTTCATTCATTGTTCTTTATCTCTCCACATCACCATCTATCTCTCGTTTCCCTGATCCCTAACCAGTCTGAAGAAGGGTCTCAACCCGAAACGTCGCCTACCTCCTTCGCTCCTTAGATGCTGCTGCACCCGCTGAGTTTCTCCAGCCTTTTGTGTACCATTAGATTCTATTCATTTGTCCCGTTCTGCCCATCGGCTGATTGCTTTCACCACATTAATAGCAAGATCTATTTTATTTAAATGGAAAGACTCCAACCCTCCGACCACACTCCATTGGTACTATGAAACGATATAGAAACATAGAAAATAGGTGCAGGAGTAGGCCATTCGGCCCTTCGAGCCTGCACCGCCATTCAATGTGATCATGGCTGATCATCCAACTCGGTTCTTGTACCTGCCTTCTCTCCATACCCCCTGATCTGTTTAGCCACAAGGGCTACATCTAACTCCCTCTTAAATATAGCCAATGAACTGGCCTCAACTACCTTCTGTGGCAGATAATTCCAGAGACTCACCACTCTCTCTGTGAAAAATGTTTTCCTCATTTTGTTCCTAAAGGAATTTGCCCTTATCCTTGGACTGTGACCCCTTGTTCTGGACCACCCCATCATTGGGAACAATCTTCCTGCATTTAGCCTGTCCAACCCCTTAAGAATTTTGTAAGTTTCTATAAGATTCCCCCCTCAGTCTTCTACATTTTAGCGAGTACAAGCCGAGTCTATCCAGTCTTTCCTCATATGAAAGTCCTGACATCCCAGGAATCAGTCTGGTGAACCTTCTCTGCACCCCCTCTATGGCAAGAATGTCTTTTCTCAGATTTGGAGACCAAAACTGTACGTAATACTCCAGATGTGGTCTCACCAAAACCCTGTACAACTGCAGTAGAACCTCCCTGCTCCTATACTCAAATCCTTTTGCTATGAATACTAACATACCATTTGCTTTTTTTCATTGCCTGCTGCACCTGCATGCCTACTTTCAATGATTGTTGTACCATGACACCCAGGTCTCGTTGCATCTCCCCTTTTCCTAATTTGCCACCATTAAGATAATAATCTACCCTCCTGTTTTTGCCACCAAAGTGGATAACCCACATTTATCCACATTATATTGCATCTGCCATGCATTTGCCGACTCACCCAGCCTATCCAAGTCACCTTGCAGCCTCCTAGCATCCCCCTCACACCTAATACTACCCCCCAGCTTAGTGTCATCCACAAACTTGGAGATGTTGCATTCAATTCCCTCGTCCAAATCATTAATATATATTGTAAATAGCTGGGGTCCCAGCACTGAGCCTTGCAGTACCCCACTAGTCACTGCCTGCCATTCTGAAAAGGACCTGTTTACTCCTCCCCTTTGCTTTTTGTCTGCCGGCCAGTTCTCTATCCGCATCAATATTGAACCCCCAATACCGTGTGCTTTAAGTTTGTATACTAATCTCTTATGTGGGACCTTGTCGAAAGCCTTCTGAAAGTCTAGATATAACACATCCACTGGTTCTCCCTTATCAACTCTGCTAGTTACATCCTCGAAAAATTCTATAAGATTCGTCAGACATGATTTACCTTTCGTATATCCATGCTGACTTTGTCTAATGATTTCACCACTTTCCAAATGTACTGCTATCCCATCTTTAATAACTGACTCTAGCAGTTTCCCCACTATTGATGTTAGACTAACTGGTCTGTGATTCCCCGTTTTCTCTCCTTCCTTTTTTAAAAAGTGGGGTTACATTAGCTACCCTCCAATCCTCAGGAACTACTCCAGAATCTAAGGAGTTTTGAAAAATTATCACTAATGCATCCACTATTTCTGTGGCTACTTCCTTGAGTACTCTGCGATGCAGACTATCTGGCCCTGGGGATTTATCAGCCTTTAATCCATTCAATTTACTCAACACCACTTCTCGGCTAACCTGGATTTCACTCAGTTCTTCCACATTATTAGACCGCCGGTCCTCTGCTATTTCCGGCAGATTATTTATGTCTTCCTTAGTGAAGCAAAGTAGTTATTCAATTGGTCTGCCATGCCTTGTTCCCCATGATCAATTCACCTGTTTCTGACTGCAAGGGGCCTACATTGTTTTAACTAATCTCTTTCTCTTCACATATCTATAAAAACTTTTGCAGTCAGTTTTTATGTTCCCTGCCAGTTTTCTTTCCTAATCTATTTTCCCTTTCCTAAATTAAGCCCTTTGTCCTCTGCTGAACTCTGAATTTCTCCCGGTCCTCTGGTAGGCTGCTTTTTCTGGCTAATTTGTATGCTTCATCTTTTTTTATACTATCCCTGATTTCCCTTGTTATCCAAGGAAGCACTACCTGCCCTGATTTATTCTTTTGCCAAACTGGGATGAACAATTGTTGTAGTTCTTTAATGCAGTCTTTAAATGCCTTCCATTGCACATCCACTGTCAACCCTTTAAGAATCACTTGCCAGTCTATCTTGGCCAATTCACTTCTCATTCCTTCAAAGTTACCTTTGTTTAAGTTCATAACCTTTGTTTCTGACTTAATTATGTCACTCTCCATCCTAATGAAGAACTCAACCATATTATGGTCACTCATAACCACCCCTGCCTATTTGATTCATCCAATCTATATGTAGATTGAAGTCGCCCATTATAACTGTTTTACCCTTGTTGCACGCATTTCTAATTTCCTGTTAGATGCCATCCTCAACTCCACTACTATTAGGTGGCCTGTACACAACTCCCACTAGCGTTTTCTGCCCCTTAGAGTTTCGCAGCTCTACCCATATCGATTCCACATCCTCCAAGCCAATGTTCTTCCTTTCTATTCCATTAATATCCTCTCTCACCAGCAACGCGACCCCACCTCCCTTTCCTTTCGGTCTATCCTTCCTGAATATTGAATATCCCTGGATGTTCAGTTCCCATCCTTGGTCCCCCTGGAGCCGTGTCTCCATGATCACAACTATAGAATAGTCATTAATAGCTATTTAAATTTAGCTATATCATGTTTAAATTGAGAAAAAAAATCAGGAGTGACATTGTTGAACCCTTGGTTAAATTTGATAGGACTTGGGGAAGCTTTATTCAACATCTACACACAACATAAATTGTCCCCTCTCCAACTATTATAATTATTTTATCTTTTATACGGTGGAACGGACTTGACGACAAGCAGGGACTTAAATTGTTGAAATTCTTTGCAGCCCAGATTCTGATTTGCTTTTTTTTTTCTAGTTTAGGGAGGTTTTGTTCCATTTTCTCTTTTTTCGTCTTTTTCTCTATCTTGTTTTTTTACATATGTTTAAAGATATGTTTATTTTTTTATATATGGTGCATAGTTAAACATTTAACTATATTTACATAGAGACCGGGAAGTCTATATTCAATGTGTATTTTGACACTGGACTCTTATTTAGGTTATACCCGTTATTAATGTAATCCTGATCCCTATGTATCAATATCATTGTTATGTATATCATTAGTCCAGGTTTTCTATTTTAAACCTTACCCCAGAGATATGAAAAATTAAGATGATGCTGAAACATTCTGCAGAATCGAGGTAGTAGCGATTGGGATCAAATCAAAGCTCATAAATGAGCAGTAAAGATTCTTCAGTGGGTGAGGCAGCACCTGTTAAGTTCCTCCAGCATTTTCATTCAGCATTCCAATCTTTCCAGCATCTGCGGTTCTTTCTTAGACAGTAAAGATTCTTCAATTACTTGAAGAGCAGTATTCCTTCCTTGTCACTTGCTCTGCACATCTTAAAAGTGAAACTTAAAACTTGTGTGCAATCGGTTGCTCTTGGAAGAAGGGAGAATGCAAGTCATTTATTTGTTCTTTTAAAGTAATTCAAACAAGGAAAGTGTGCCATAATTTGGCTTGGACACGTATAAGAATTTATGAGGTTTTTAGCTTACTATTCCAAAATGTTAATGCATCAACCTCTAACCTTAAAGAATTATGCAAAGGTCAGGTAAGCTTTTGATATCTTAAAATATGATTTGGTCTATATATTTTCCCCACTGAAATGTAATCTGTAATAATTTTTTGAATGCAGTCAAATTAATTGTTCCAATGCTTATGGTTAGGTACTTGAATAACATTACAATTATTCTTTGTGTCTTATTTTCTCCCTTTTCCATTCATCCACATTTACATAGTGTAATTGTAGTTCTAATTGTTGAATGAGGTATTTAGGATCTCTGAGCAATGGTGAGAAAATGTTGACACTGAATTCCAATATTAAATTATAGGAATATAATTATTGGGTTGAATGATTATTAAACTTGCCAAAATGTAACATGAATTGTAGGCACTTCTACTGCAAATTTTAACATGTTGGCATCTGGCTTTAATCTGACTGCCATTCATCAATAGGCTTAATTCAATATGGACTTGAATTTGCTGTTTTTCTCCAGATCTGCATGGCCAAGGGCTTCATCTGTGTGATTTGCAAGAGTAAAGACATTATTTTCCCCTTTCAGACAGAGCAATGCAAACAATGTTGTGGTGAGTGCTGCTCTTTTGGTGTCAAAGATTTATTAGGCCATTGGCAACATTTCTACAGGCAGTTTTCAAGTAAATTGTCATGTGATCTTAGCTTCCAGTCAAATTATGTTATAATGCTTCCCTTGCTGGAATGCTGATACTGATCTTTACTATTTTGATTTATTAATGTTTGATATAGAAGTGATCATGAAGCTTGAGTGAAGTAACTGGGAAAGAATGGCAACAAAATAGGAAGCTGGTGCAATTGGAAGAATTGTTATATCGTAGAGTGATATTTGCTGGAAGCACAATATGGACTAAATGATACAACTCTTTATAATTCTAAAGGAGAGTCCAATGAACATGATAGTTTGTAATGGTTGTGAGATGGACTTGAGTGGTTATATAAGCATTTTAAGATCCTGTGCTTTGTAAATAGAGGGATAAATAAAGAGTAAAACACAATTATAATTTAAAGATCACTTTGGGTAGATTTGCAGTGTTGGTCACTTCAGGAAAGCTTTGAGAGGATGCAGAAAAGATTTACCCTCATGCTTCCTGGAATAAGGTGCATAAAGGCTTGGATGGGACAAAATTTGCTGGTGTATCAAGAGGATGTCTTGAAACAGTATGTGGAAGGTTCAACTTGAGGGATCGTCTGGAGAGAGATTATTTCAGTAGGGTTCAGGAACTTGGGAATGCAATAAAAATACCTGGCAAGTTTTCAGGGCTGCCATGCAGATAAACTTACATGGAAAGTTATGATCCAGAATGCACTTCCTAAGGCACTGGTTGATTTGGCTTCACTTCTTGCTTTGGGAAGAAAACCTTCATTTGGAGGCTTTTGTGAAAGGGGAACTTTGTGTTGTTAAGAATTTAGGAATGGGACTGAGTGGACTAAACACAATAAAATACTGGAGCCAATTTGATGGTTGAAATGCCACTTTCCTGTAATGGAAATGATTGTTCTTCCTGTTTTTTATTAACTTAATCCCCTAGAGCTCCTTTCTGAAGCTGTTTTACTCTTTTTATTTCTGGTTTACTCTTGCTAGGCGGATAATACCTGAACATTTGAAATAAAATGCTATGGATGCAAACTTATTAATTTGTAAGGACAAATCTGGGAAAAATGCCCATCTGGAAACATGAATCTTGTGTACATGACTATTTTATCTTGTGCTTCCAACTGAACACAATTAATTCTACTATCCACCCCATTCCCTTATTTCTTTGTAAAAGGCATTAACTTTCTTGACAGGCCAAGATGAGCCCAGTAATTTTGGGAAGAATATCTTGAGGGTTGGGAAGGGACAAGGTGATGATGAAAACTAGACTAGATTTTATAGCTCGCATAACTTAGTTCAAAGACTATGCAATGCTGATACTGCTTGGATGCTTTTTAAAATTTACCGTTACTACAGTGTAGAGCATTCTCTTAATTTTAATATTCTTTAAAAGCAAAAATGTTCTAAATGTATTTAACAATAGTTTGCTATTTCATAATCGGCATTCCTATAAAATAGTTGCATTTTGTTTCCATGGAAAATACTGATTTGGTTTATTGCAAATGACTCTGTGACAATTAAGACCTGGTAATATGTGCATTTGTACTTGCCCAACATTCGGGTAACTTGACAGTTTTTCAAGATGCATGTGATGAATACAATTGATCCCTGTGCTGTTCTTTCATTCTCCCTCTAAGATTTATTTTTGTTAACTCCCCTCCACCTTTTTGTTTAAAGACCCTTAAAAATATATATTTTTTTTAAATCTGCATTGTTACATTGCAACACGTTTACTATTTCTATAAAACCTTTATACTAGTGATTTGTAGTAAGTTGTAGCGTTCCCTCAAAGTCACTTAATGTAGACGTTATTTGGCTTCTAAATGGTTGTACCTTTTTTAAATGACTGATAAACTAACTTGTTTTGTTTTCCTCCCAAACACCAGTATGCAAGGCTTGGTTTCATAAAGAGTGCTTCAAAACAGAACAATGTCCGAGGTGTACCAGGATCTGTGCACAGAAGGAGCTCCTTCTTTCTGATAGATGATAGGCTGGACATTGAGGTGAAATCCTGTGGTAGTGAATGAATATCGGTTTAAAAAAAGCCGCCTATGATGCCAACTTCCATGCTTTTTAAAATGAACAAAACAACGGCGTCTGGAACGCTGCAATTTTTGAATTGTTTCACACAGATGTACCTTCACCATGGTTATCTTGGTAATCATTCCTTGTGCATGGCATACTTCAGTGCTGGGCAGGCTGTTTGTCATTTAACAGGCCAAGCGAATTAACTTCTCTAAGACTCTTTCCAGAACCTGAGGATTTGGACCTTCTAACTTTTGTGAAGTTAGGACTTAATCTTTTATCTTTTACTTCGTGCTGAGGCTTTGGGACCCATAACTGTGTATATGTACATTTAAAAAAAAAAAAACATGACCTATTGTTGGGGACACATTTTTATGCAGGTGTATTTAAATTCTAAATTGGATATTCCGTTCTGCTGTTGCTTCCAAATCATTATTTATTCCATGGCAAACCATAAAGCAATCCTACGTAACAGCAATTTTTGGGAGGGGGGGGGAGGTAAGAAAAAGATGGGGAAAGAGGAAGGAGTTAAATCACAATTCAATTTTCCATTGCTCAAATGTCCTTGATTTTGCTGGATGCTAAATGTTGGTATTTTGATGACTGACTGGCTCTTTGCCCTGCTGCATTGCTTATCTTATTCTGGTTCTGCAGTCTTGGGCATTAGGGTTTGGAATTAAATATGTTTCTTTGGCACTAGCAGTACCATAGACATCACTAGCACTTACATTCTCATTTGTTAACATGAAAGAAAAAAAGGTTAGCCTTTTCATTATACTGTTAATGATTCAACTTGCAGGACATGATTTTTGTTGCATAATGTACTTTGTTTTTGGCATATTGATTGACAATGTAAAGTTTGAACATGCTATTTTCTCCTGGACCCACTACAAAACAAAATCTGGCTACCTTCTCAAAAAGGGAGATGTAAACATTTATGAAAAGTTAAAACACTTCCAATTCCATCAACATCGTAGAGAATGGGACTGAATTCCAATTGGATGTTTTTCTTTCCTCTTCCTGTCTAGGCTGTAGAAATGTTGATTGGGGGTGCTACAACTTGGGACTTGCATTTAAAAACATTTTGTCTTGCTCATTTAAATTTCCAGTTTTCAGAAATGCAAACTCTTTTATCAAAACATTTTTATGGCAAAATCAACACAAGTCTATAAAGTGCAATTGCATTTTATAATTCAAAGATCTTGTGTAAATGTCTACAAGAATATTTTTAAAGCAGATATTGTTTAAAAAACGAGGCAAAGGTAAAAACCTGACACTTGTATAGGACTGACTAAGCCTTTTTGTCTCATTGCCTGTTGGTGATAAAATCTATATGATCCATCTGTTTATTTGGTTTGAAATGTTTTGATACTAATGCGGGGGGGGGGGGGGGAGAGAGGAGATGCATTGTTCTTTCAATTTTTTTTTAAAGTGACCTTGAAGTTCTGCTTTGTAATCTTTAACTACAAACATTTATGAAATTGCTTTATCCTCCATTTTAATGGGAACATTTAAATTGACTTGCTCATTTAAAATGGCAGAATTGAGGAATTTTATTTGACCATATTAAATGTTTGTAAATTAATATTTGCACAACATAATATCAAGGAACTATTTTATCATCAAGTACTTTGTCATATTTTACTGTAACTTGTGCCTCTTACACAAGTCTGGTTATAATGGCCCCACAGTAAGTGAAACATCTAAATCATTATTTTTCAATTGTGATTATATCATTGTGCATTCTATAGATTATTACATTCCTTTATTCATAAAACAGTTCACAATGTTTATGCAAATATATAAAATGCCGTTCCAGCCATCTGATTAAATATCAAGCTCTTTGGTTATTTGGAGAACTGTGTATCCCATTTTCACTTGAGACTTGGACCATATTTTGTGGAGTGCTGCTTCAAAACATGGCCTGATTTTTGTATTTTTTTAAAATGCGTACAGAGCTCCAAATAATCACTTATCCATAGCAGTGGATAGTTTGATATCGGCATTAGATTAGAAACATTTCAAACCAAATAAATGAAGGGATGGATCATATAGATGCATGGCTATAGATTTTATCACCAACAAGCAATGAGCTACTTTAATGTCTCTTGTTAAAATCTGATTTGATAGTTCCTTCCTAACTTGCATTGGGACTCTAATTGTTTGTGTATTGTGTTTTAGTTGTTGGCTCAATTGTGATTTGTAAAGCAACTTGGTTTGAAGTAACATCTCCCAATTGCTAGTTGGGTAGGAGGTATTTATTAACTTTTTAAAATTGCATTAGTCCAGAAATTACCACAAAATACTACTCTAGAATTGCAGCCAGGCAACTAAGGATTGGTACCTTCTGTCCAGAAAGCTGATTACAATGCAAAATGAGAGCTGCTGTTTTCCTGTTTATGACCTTCCTGAACTGACCAGAGTTAAATAACTGGGTAGCTTTATCGATGGATGAATGAAGACATACCAATTTATCTGAAGGAGAATGGGGTTACTTTTTATTTTCTGCTATGCCTTCATGGACTTTGTAGAGGAGGGAATCATAAATTTTTTGAAGTTGGACACTTTATTTCTTGGAGGGGATCAGTTAGTGGTAACTGACAGATTCCTACGAGAAATAAAAATTGGCATTTATCAATTATGCCAATTTATAAATGAATCATCTATAAGCCTTGATGTGGAGGTTAAGTTACTCTTGATTGGTACAATATTTGATATCGCCACAAATGTGTGGTTTGTTTGAGCTAGCTGTTGGTCTTGGTCCAACTAGTTATAGAATCATTACAAATGGGAAGGACCATTGTCATTATCCTGTTACCTTTATGAGAAAAATCTGTATTTAATGAGACTAGATTTGGGAAGGGTTTGGTACTGTTTTGCACAGTGGCTGAATAGCTTTCTCTATTTGCCTCTACTGCCACCTATCATTTAAAATCTCTTCTGAAGAGATTAATGGAAACATGCTCCTGGTATTTGTCTCCCAACAAGTATTTTGAAGCATATATTTGATGGGTGCTGGCAAAAAATGCATTGAATATTTTTCCCATTCCAAAATCATTGTTTCTCTTAACCCATTTTTTGCTAAAGCTAAAATGTATTTTTTTTAATGTAGCTGATTTGAATGTTGCCAGCCTGCCCTTTTGTTGCAAAATGTAGTCCTTAATGTTTCAACTGACTTGCTTTGTGGAGAAGGACTTTGTTTTGGGTACTGAAGCTTATGTGCATGACATGTCAATCACTTCTTTGCACTTTGTATTTTCAAAAATCCATTTTCTCACTTGCAGTGTTTATTCTGTGTAGTGGCATAATAAAATGGACTATTTCAAATAACCTTGCACCAAAAGCCTCCTCTGTATGTCCTAAATTTTGTGAATGTTACATTGCAGCAATAGTAGTTTACCACGAACCCATTTGCCTTTGTATTCTGTCAAGACAGATGCGTCGATTTACTGCCGTATACTGCTTGAGGTTGTGGCTTCTGATACTAAAGCCAAAATGTAAACTTTCATATAAATGGGCATTTTATGTGGCCTGAAATGTTTGTTTTGCCACCATTTCATACTTTTAACCTGTAAGTAACGAAACATTAATTTACAAGTGAAGGTAGACACAAATTGCTGGAATAACTCAGTGGGACAGACAGCATCTCTGGAGAGAAGGAATGGGTGAAGTTTTGGATTGAGATCTTTCTTCAGACATTCTTTCCTACACATTAACTTACAAGCAACTGAACATTAATCTAATTCCAAGACTTTATTTGCACAAATGTCCAAGTTAAGCCAGTTACTAAATGGGACTGCCTGATTTTAGAACTATTAGCATTTTTTTTCCTACTCTGTTTAACAACTTTATGAAAGTGTTTGAAAAATTGAGATCTTTCAATTGCTGTGCAGTATTATTGAACAATTGGCATTAATAATCACAGCATGCTAGGTAATTGCTTTAAAATCTGACATGCAAGTGCCCTCTCTCCTTTTACCCGAGGGCAGCCAAGGACCTCAATTTTGGGGAAATAACCATGTAACCGTGCTGTTGACAATAGAAAATGTGGCAATTTTTTGTCAGCAGCTCAAACTTTGAAATTTTTGCAAGCAGAGATTCAAATATACATTTATGCCAGAAATTTGGAATAAATGATTTTAGTTTTGGGCATGTGTGTGTCCATTCATCTGCTCTTTCATGCGGTTACTGTGTAATAGGATTGGAACCACTTCCATGAAAAATCTTTAGGCTTTTTCAGCAGGCAATATTAGCAAACTTAAAATTGCTCCAGTCAAGGCAATAGAAAAAGATTTCTCGGCAGTATACCTCGAGGGTACTGTTCACATCTGGCTTGGAATGTGGCAATTAAATCAAATGTGATTCAAAACATTCTGGGGAAGATCAACATGAGTAGAAAAGCAGTTGGCTCATTTGCAGCTTTCTTTTGATTGTCTTCCTCTAAAATAAGAACCAGCTGTTATAACTAGAACATTCAGCTCCTTGATCATCTTCTGCCTTAACTAAGCTTTAACTTGGTTTGACATTTTCTTGTCCGCTTTCCTGCCTTTTCTTGTAAAATGTTTTAATTAGAATCCTTAAATATACCCAAACACTCTGCCTCTGCCGCTCTCTATGGCAAGATGGTCCTGACCCGCAGTTCTTTGTTTTGAATAGATTCCTGCGTATTCCAAGACCATACCCTATGGTTCTGGACTCTCCCTTGAGATGAACCATCCTCTGTATTTACCTGGCTTGGCTCTTTAATTTTATGTTTCAATGTAATAAAATCACTTATTCTTCTAAATTTAAAGATTAGAGTTGCAACCTGTTTAACCTTGTAAGACAACCTCTCCATATCAGTATTATCTGTGAGACCACCTTTGAATTCCAATGAAATGTTTTCAAAAACGGAAGGATCAAAATTGTTCATATCCCTGTTGATGTGTTCTTGTGAGTGCCTTGTAGGGTCTTGGTAAGACCGTTGAGCAATTTAATGCTAAAGGCAGCAGATGTCTTTTTTTAAGTCATTGCTCAATAGTTAAGTCACAAGTCTGAACATATGTCATGACTACCCTATTGTGGTCAATATTTTGGAACACTCCCCAACATTGGGAAGTACCTACGATCTGCCATGATCACACTGAATGGCAGTGCTGGCTCAGGGGCCCGAATGGCCTCCTGCACCTGTTTTCTATGGTTCTACCTTCTAATAGACTCAACAGCAATTCAAAGACAAAAATTAAGTTGTCATTGAAGCCAATGGCCTGAGTACGATTTATATTTCTTTTTAAATCTGATTGGTCCTGCTTTTCCCCAGAGGCCATCCCATTAGTGTGGAAACGGGCCCTTTGGCCCAACTCGCCCACACCACCAAAATGTCCCAACTATACATCCCACTTGCCTGTGCTTGCTTGGTCCATATCCCTCCAAATCTGTCCTATCCATGTACCTGTCTAACTCTTTCTTAAACAATGGGATAGTCCCTACCTCAACTACCCCCTCTGGCAGCCTGTTCCATACACCCACCACCCTTTGTGTTAAAAGGTTACCCCTCGGATTCCTATTAAATCTTTTCCCCTTCACCTTGAACCTATGTCCTCTGGTCCTCGATTCCTCTACTCTGGGCAAAAGACTGTGCATCTACCCGATCTATTATTCTCATGATTTTGTATACCTCTACAATATCTTCCCTCATCCTCCTGTGCTCCATGGAATAGAGACCCAGCCTACTAAACCTCTCCCTATAGCTCACATCCTCTAGTCCTGGCACCATCCTTGTAAATCTTTTCTGAACCCATTCAAGCTTGACAATATCTTTCCGATGACATGGTACCCAGAACTGAACACAATATTTTAAATACGGATCACCAACGTCTTATACAGCTGCAACATGACCTCCCAACTTCTATACTCAATACTCTGACTGATGAAGGCCAAAGTGCCAAAAGCTTTTTTGACCACCTTATCTATCTGTGACTCGACCTTCAAGGAACCATGCACCTGTATTCTTAGATTCCTCTGCTTTACACCACTACCCAGAGGCCTATCTTCTGTTAAATTGAGTGCTTACATTGCTCTCTGCTCAGCATTCAGCAGAGGCCCATTCTCCTCAACAAATTGCTGTTCAGTTCTATCGTATTGCAATTCCTGCAGCAATTCTGGATTGTCATCATCAAGGTGCATCCTTCCATTTCTTGGTTGTGGCAAATTAAAGAATTCCATAGTTTTGTTGTAATTCTCTATCCTCTGGACTCACTGAAGAATTAGTGCAAAACATTTTTTTTAGGGTGGGGCTGTCAGGGTGGGGCATGGCAAATGTCCTGCAGCCAAGGGAGAGGGATGGCTTCAGGCGGGGGCTCTCGTGGACTGATGGAGGGGGGTGTCCTGCGGCGGGGAATGGGGGCGGCTTCAGGTGGGGGAGCATCCTATAGCCAGGCAGAGGGCAGCGTCATGAGGTGGGGGGTGTCAGTGAGGTTGGGGGTTTGTACTATTTGTTGATCACACGCACACACCATCACGCACGCAGACTCTCACGCGCACACCCTCCACGCACGCAGACTCTCAAGCACGCGGACTCTCACGCAAGCTCACTCCCGCATGCTCTCACACGCATTCGCACGCACACTCGCATGCTCTCGCTCTCGCGCACACTCGCACACTCACACAGAGCCTCAGACGCACATACTCGTGTGCACACTCGCTAGCACACACACAGAATCATACTTACACAGAGCAGTCGGGTCACGACCTGTACTGTTGCTATGCTATGCCAACTGGAGTACACGCGATGAACTGCAGGTAAGCACTGACCATTGTTTCCAGTGTAGCGGGCCCATTAAAAATTGACCAAGAAATAGTCAATTTTTGCATTGTAAATAATTATGGAAATCGGGATAAGTGTGAGACATTTATCTTACTTCAGAATTCCAAAAGTGCAGAGAAATGACGGTAGATAGAAGCGAGAGCTGACGGAACAACAGCCAAAGTGCTTGGTGAACATTGGCCGTGCAGATATTGAGATTGAAAGTAGTGGGAATTATGGTATTTGCTCACTGCATTTCATCAACAGCAAGGCATTATTTGTGTTTTTTTCTTGATTGGCATCTAAAAAGTTTCAGAAGTGATAAATCTGGATGTAATTTTTTTAAATTGCCCATGGTTCTCAAGTGAGTTTTTAACATAAATTTTGCTTCAGAGGAGTTTTCCTTGATATCATAAATAAAATCACAAACCATACGTGTGTTTTGAATTACATTTTACTCTGATGCAAGCCAAGGAATGGCATAATTGTTAGCTGTTAATTGGATATAATCAACCTCAGCAAATTGACAATATCTTATTGAAAGGGAGTGGGTGTTTAAGCTGTTAAGCACATTTTATTATTTGCCAAAATATACATCTCAATAGCATAATGATAGAAAATGTACTTTTCCACACCACTCGTAAGTCTGGAGATTTTTCTAATGATAAATTTAGCTTCAGAAGCATTGTTGCACGTAAAAACCCACTTCAGAACCATGGGCGATTTTTAAATTTTACAGCCAGATTTATCACTTCTGAAACTTTTTAGATACCAAAGGAATCAAGAAAAAACACAAATAATGCCTTGCTGTTGATGGAAATGCAATGAGCAAACGTGATAAATATTTTCAATCTCAATATCTGCATGGCCAATGTTCGCTAAGCACTTTAGCTGTTGTCTTTTCACCTCTCACTTCTCTTTACCTTCATTTCTCTTCACTTTTGGAATTCTGAAGTAGGATAGATGTTTCTCACGGTTACCCTGACTTCCACAATTATTTACAGTGCAAAAATTCACCATTTTGGCAGTTTTTAACAGGTAGGAAAGTATGCGTTTTGTGTATTAACATATACCGGAAGCTGCGATGTCCTCCAGATGGATTGAGCTGTTCCGTTTGTCAAGCCCTTTCAACTGGAGACCTTAGGCACAACCCCCCCTATACGTCCTACAAACACACTGACCATAGACAGAGCAGCAAGCTCTCTTGAATTATTCAACGACGTCTTCACTATGCCTTATACAGTCAGCGCCATCTTGCCACGAACCAGAAATGACGCACTCAGTGCCATCTTGCCGCGAACTGGAAATTATGTCATCGGCACCATCTTGCCACTAAGAGGAAGTCACAGCGTTCTTTCAGAAATCACGAAACAGAAAATGGTCAAGATCTTAGTTTTAGTAATATAGATTACAGGTTGAACACCAATTTTCTGGCAACTGATGATTCCTCTTCCTTCCTTTCCCCCCAACCCCCAATTATCTCGATAAAACTATGAGAGCTCAGTTGTAATTCCCTGAACAGCCATAGATGGCATTGTAACCTGAATGTGAATGGAATGATCCTCACAAAACCCACGGTAAAGATTGCACCCAGGTCATTGCAGCCATGTTGCAGCTGCATTACCAGCACTACCCATTGCATTACTGTGCAGCCTTTTTAAGATTGTTCTGCAAAGATACCAAACGTGACACCAGGAGTAACGTAGACATAGAAAATAGGTGCAGTCACTTTGACGAATGCTATGGATGTATCCATCCAGCATGATCTCCCAGTTCATTCGTTTACGCATTTAATTTAGGTCTCAGCTCCAATACAATAGTGATGATTAAAAAAAAATCTAGAAAGTGTTACACATAATAAAACGGTCGCTCAGAATTGTCACAAATTATCAACATCGCCTCGCCTGATGAGCATAATAGTAGAAATTCAAAGGAAGATTAGGTAAAATCATATCGTCTGCAATTACAGTAACAAGAATGAAAATTATTGATAACTTTATTATGCTTGCTCGGCATTGCTCAGCCTCTTTCCGCAGACATACATTATCAGAAGTACAAAGTGGTTCAATAAATGCAAAGAGTGTTTTTTACAGGATGCAAAATGCTTAATATAGAAGCATAGAAAATAGGTGCAGGAGGAGGCCATTTGGCTCTTCGAACCAGCACCGCCATTCATTGTGATCATGGCTGATCGTCCGCTGTCAAGAACCTGTGCCTGCCTTCTCCCCATATCCCTTGACTCCACTAGCCCCTAGATCTCTATCCAACTCTCTCTTAAATCCATCCAGTGATTTCGCCTCCAATGCCTTCTGCGGCAGGGAATTCCACAAATTCACAACTCTCTGGGTAAAAAACTTTTTTCTCAGAGTAGGAAGTTTAGACTCACTGAATGTAACATTTCAATGTATTATTATTAATCTTACTCAAATAATAAATAAGAGACCAAAGACTGGGAAAAAAAAATCTGGAAAATGTATTTCTTGTACCGAGTTGTAACCAGATAATTCATTAGTACAGCTGCATAAATTTTTCTGGAAAACATTCACTTATTTTCATATTCTCATTCTAATCAATCCCACATCAACTCAAGCTTTCACAGATTTATAAAAAAAAATCTGAAAAATGCTTCAAATTTATCTTCAATCTGGTCAATTCTTATAGAAAAATAAACATGATTAATACTACCATAGCCTGAAGGAAAGAAAACGTTTGGCACTAAGGAAACAAGCAGTGTTTGTGTTGCCATTATCAACAGAAATATGGGATCTTAACATGGCCAATAGGTTATTCATCGGCTTTCATCTCTCCAACCTTTCTTTGTATAATCTTTTCTGTGAACCAAATTAATACATTGTAACTCGTGTTCTGGTATCTATTGTGCTTCATAAAGTATGGGCTCTTAACATGGGCAATGGGTATTCTTTGCTTCTGTCTCTCAAACATTTCTTTACACCATCTTTTCTGGTTACAAAAGTAACACATTGTAACACATGTTCTAGTAAAACATTGTGCTGCAAAAAGTTTCTATTTATACCAACATAATTTTCAATATGAAGCACAGTAGTAGCTCTGTTAGAACATTATATCCATTTAGTGTTATGGAAACACATGTGACTGATGAATTAGGTAAACCTATTTGATTGGTACGACCTGAATTGATTTTAACACAATTTTGATGGGGAGCTCGAGAACTACTTAATAATTAATTTGTTAATTGATAACAAAAAAGTCTTAAGGGCCTGTTCCACTATACGAGTTTACCCAAGAGCTCTCCCGAGTTTAAAAAAAAAATCAAACTCGTGGTAAGTACGTAAAATGTACGTAGCAGGTACGTCGGAGCTCGGGACATTTCTTAACGGCTCATAACGCTAACGGCAGGTACTCGGGAAACGCGGTAAGCTCATGAAGTTTTTTCAACATGTCGAAAAATGTCCACGAGAGCCCCGGGTGCCTACGAGCGGCTATTACCGTAATTCTCCAAGTTCAAATCAGGGGAAACTCGGGAGAACTCATGAATTACCTCGTACAGTGGGACAGGCCCTTTAACCAATAAAATTCTATGCAAAAAACCCTTTTCTATGGACACCATTGTCTTTTAATGTAGATGTTAGTTTCACCCCAAGTTTCCATAGAAACTGAAAAGCAACTGGTTCTATTGGCACTTGGGCAACAATACTTTAAACTTTAAATACTTTAAACAATGCAACATACAGCTTTTTGTATTTTTAGCTTGCAGTAACAAAAAATATTCATTTATAACTATTAAAAATACCTTTCTTTTAAAAATCATGCATGAAAAAAATACATTCTTAGTGTGAGTCAAACTTTCAGCCCCTAACCCTTTCTGAAATGTTCTTAACTACCATTAGATGGCAGAATGATAGCCAGGAGCAATATTAGCTCTCAGCAATTTACATGAAGCTCAGATCTTTGAGCAAAAAGGACATAAAACAGTTACATTTGTGGTGAAATATTTCATTCTAAGGCTTTCCTGGAATCTGAACAAATGTTTCTGAAATCATGCCATTATAGTTTTTAATTGTTGCACTTCCACTTTACGTTCAGGAAATCTCATCACTATCTGTTGGGTAGGAAATTCACCCCGATTACTGGTCATAAGCTGCTTCTCGCTATTCTTGGTACTCAGTCAGCATATCTACACCCTATAATGGCAGCCTCAAGGATGCAGCGATGGACAATTCACCTGTCACAGTATGATTACAACATTGAATAGAAGAGAAAAGAAAATGCTATCGCTGATGTATTGTAGCGTTTGCCTCACAAAGAATCTGTTGTGGGCACTGAAGGTGCTAACTACATCACAGAGAGAGTGGACAATGACTTTTGAATCACAGCAGCTGAAATTGCTGCTGCAACCTAAAAGGTCACGGTGCTAAAACAAGTGTATGAATAAACTTTGTGTGGATGGTCAGAAACAAAACCATCTACTGATGAACTAAAACCTTATCACATTAGACAAATTGTGAACAAAGGTGTATTCAATGGGGTCACAGGGTAGTAATACACAATTCTAAGGGAGATTCTGCAAGTCCTTACTTGCAGAACACCGCAGTGAACAAACAGATATTGTAGGAATGAAGACCATTGCCAGAGGTTGCATGTACTGGCCAGGATTGGACAATGAGATAGAAGCAAAGGCAAGCAAATCTAGTACCTGTCAGAGTTGTAGAAGTAGGCCTGCTCAAATCCTCTTGCAAAGATGGTCTTGGCCTACTAATCCTTTCCAGAGGGTGCATGCAAGTTTTTGTGAACCAAGGAATAATAATTTTCTTGTTTTAGTGGATAGTAGCCATTCAAAGTGGATTGAGGTGATACACATAGGTACAAACACAACAGGACAAATAATAGACACATTGCGGTCTATCTTTGCTTGTCACGGCTTACCTGAAGATCTTACCTCTGATCACGGTCCCTGATTTTGTGCTGCATTGTTCTAAATTTTCATGTTGTAATTAGCTACAATTAGGTAACTAACTAATTATATGCTTTAATTTCAGGTCATCCCGGAAAGATTGTTTCATATTTGTTTCAGAATGCTTCAATCTATAATAACTGAACATTTCATTCAGTTCTCTTACTTTTTAAGAAAGTTATGGGCTTTTGACTGTCCTTGATCACAGCTTTCGTGTTAAGTCAATGGAAAAGCAATAGGGAACAAGATGCTAATTTCTGAGTATAAAAATGTCCATAACTGTTTTAATACTGAAGATGTGAAAGTGAATTAGGTGTCAAATTAAACTTATTTTTATGCTTTATGTGATGGGATAAATTGCAGACTTGATTTTTAAAATCTCAAAATTTTGTAACATTAGAACTAGATTGAATCTACCGAACCTGTCTCCTAAGGTTGAACGCAAACAATTTGATCAGAAATATTATTATGGCAGATATCAAAAAGAATGTGACACACATGTTCAGGTTTATGTTCTAAGCCCCCCTTACAAAGCAAACAAATGGAAGGCGGGAACAGTAGTTGAAGTGTGTGGTGTACTTGGTAGAAATCGGAGGACGTGTAAGAAGTGTACACACAAACCATATGATCCCAGCAAAGGATGAACCAGTTCAAGAACAAAATATAGACGAAGAAGCAGATCCATCAGACTTTGGTATGAATCCAAATCCACCTTTAGAGATAAGATCAGATTCTCCTGAAACTACGGCAAAACGGTACAAAATAGCGCAAATATTTTTGGCCCACCTTACTCACCATTGATCTGCGGTGTGCTGCGGCAAGTTTTGTTCAGACTGTTGGTATATTTTATTAAGTTATTCACATTTTAAACCTTACAAAAACCACTTTGACAAAAATCACTTCCATCTGTACTCCCTGTTAGCAGCAATGGGATGACGTCACAATGGGAGCCCGAATCTCATTTACATTAAAAACATTTCGAATCCCATTTACATTAAAAAAAAGATTAAAAATTCAATTTTATTCGAATTCTTCCATTTTCATTCACAATTATATCACAATGGGATCGCGAATCTCATTTACATAAAAATTAATGATTTAAAAAAACACTCAGTTTTAATCAAATTCCTGGGCGGAGGTTTAATTGACAAAAAAAATTCAGATTTTCATTGTGGGGGTTGGGATAGGGGGGAGGTTTCCATTTACATGAGAAATCGCTGAAAAAACATCCCTTTTCAAAAAAAATTGTGATTTTCATTGTGGGGGGTGGGTTAGGGGGGATTTTCATTTTTTTTAAAAACATCGCCAATTTCAGTGACTGAGGGTAAGGGAGAGGGAGGGGAGGAGGAGGGGGAGTTCTGCAGGATGAGGGGGAATGGAGGAGGATAGGGGTAGGAGGAGGGATGGCGAGGTAATTGCGTTGGGGGACCAGGCCTCCCATGTAACAGGGACACAACGGGTCCCACTTGGCATAGTAATTGATATTAATGATGAATTAAGGAACAGAGTGTTCTATAGCCAAGTGTGCAAACAATGCTGTTGGAAAACATGGTAAATATGTGAAAATGAGCAGCATGTTACAAAGGTAAGATTAAAAAAAGGTATGCATATTATAGAAAAAACTACCCAAAATGTGGGTTGGTTTTCAGCTGCATCATTGTTCTTCATTGTGAAGCCTGTTCTTTTGGAGAGAGTGGTGAATCTCTAGAATTTTCTACCTCAGAGAGTGGTGAAGGTTAAATCATTATAAGTATTTAAAGTGGAGCAGGTTCATTTTTGAAAATTCAGGGAGCAGAGGACTATGGGGAACTAGCACAGAGGCAGGGCCGGATTTACCTACAAGCTTCACAAGCTAAGTTTAGGGCCTTTAGATCGAGGGGGGCCTCAGCAGGGCTGGATTTACCTAAAGGCTTCATAGGCTGAAGCCTAGGGCCTCAAAATCTAGGGGGCCTCCGGCCAAGGTGTTTTTTTCCCAGAGTAAAAAAAAATCCCGAAAAAAAAAATTGTAGCGCTATCAGCGTTTCCACTTAGACGGAAATTACCCGAAATTCTGGTTCCAGCCCACTGCGGTGTCTGCGGTGCGGAGTCGGAGCCTCGCTGCGTGGTAGGGAGAGGGAAACCTGACCCGACTTCAGTTATGCCTCTCGCAGTGTAATCAGCATTCCAGGGGAACAGTTTGTGTGTTTTTAATTGTTTTTTATATAATATATATATAAACACGTATATAATCATTATATATATGTGATACTTTGGTCAGAAGTGAAGAACGTTAACAGCCCATGTCAGTTAGCTTTCTGACTGAAGTGAAGACCAAGACCATGTTGCAATCCCGATAAAAAGAATGATACGCTCGCGATGATATACGCTCGCAATGATATACGCTCTTTGTTTTATTTTATATATCTATTATATCTTCGCTAAACAATGCCACTCACTTTGATGAATGCTATGGATGTATCCATCCATCATGATCTCCCAGTTCATTCGTTTACTCATTTAATTTAGATCTGAGCTCCAATACAATAGTGATGATTACAAAAAATCTAGAAAGTGTTACACATAATAAAAGGGTCGCTCAGAATTGTCACAAATTATCAACATCGCCTCGCCTGATGAGCATAATAGTAGCAATTCAAAGGAAGATTAGGTAAAATCATATCGTCTGCAATTACAGTAACACGAATAAAAATTATTGATAACTTTATTATGCTTGCTCGGCATTGCTCAGCCTCTTTCCGCAGGCATACATTATCAGGAGTACAAAGTGGTTCAATAAATGCAAAGAGCGTTTTTTACAGGATGCAAAATGCTTAATATAGAAACATAGAAAATAGGTGCAGGAGGAGGCCATTCGACCCTTCACTGCCATTCATTGTGATCATGGCTGATCGTCCGCAATCAAGAACCCGTGCCTGCCTTCTCCCCATATCCCTTGACTCCACTAGCCCCTAGATCTCCATCCAACTCCATCCAGTGATTTCGCCTCCACTGCCCTCTGTGGCAGGGAATTCCATAAATTCCTTGGGTAAAAATGTTTTTCTCGGCTCAGTCTTAAATGACCTGCCCTTTATTCTAAGACTGTGGCCCCTGGTTCTGGACTCACCCAACATTGGGAACATTTTTCCTGCATCTAGCTTGTCCAGTCCTTTTATAATTGTATATGTTTCTATAAGATCCCCCCTCATCCTTCTAAACTCCAGTGAATACAAGCCTAGTCTTTTCAATCTTTCCTCATATGACAGTCCCGCCATCCCAGGGATCAATCTCGTGAACCTACACTGCACTGCCTCAATCACAAGGATGTCCTTCCTCAAATTAGGAGACCAAAACTGTGCACAATACTCCAGATGTGGTCTCACCAGAGCCCTATACAACTGCAGAAGAACCGCTTTACTCCTGTACTGAAATCCTCTTGTTATGATGGCCAACATTCCATTAGCTTTCTTCACTGCCTGCTGTACCTGCCGACTTTCAGTGACTGGTGTACACCCAGGTCTCGCTGCACATCCTCTTTACCTAACCTAACCCCATTGAGATAATAATCTGCTCCCTTGTTTTTGCCACCAAAGTGGATAACCTCACATTTATCTATATTATACTGCATCTGCCACGCATCTGCCCACTCACTCAACCTGTCCAGGTCCCCCTGCAACCCCCTAGCATCCTCTTCACAGTTCACACTGCCACCCAGCTTTGTGTCATCTGCAAACTTGCTAGTGTTGCTCCTAATTCCCTCTTCCAAATCATTTATATATATGGTAAACAGTTGCGGCCCCAACACCGAGTCTTGCGGCACACCACTCGCCACTGCCTGCCATTCTGAAAAGGACCCGTTCACTCCTACTCTTTGCTTCCGGTCTGCCAACTAATTTTCTATCCATGTCAACACCCTACCCCCAATACCATAGACTTTCAGAAAGGCTTTCTGAAAGTCTGGATAAACTACATCCACTGGCACCTCTTCATCCATTTTACTTGTCACATCCTCAAAAAATTCCAGACGATTAGTCAAGCATGATTTCCCTTTCATAAATCCATGTTGACTTGGACTAATCCTTGTACTGCTATCCAAATGCTCCATTATTACCTCTTTAATAATAGACTGCAGCATGTTTCCCACCACCGAAGTCAGGCTAACTGGTCTGTAATTCCCCGTTTTCTCTCTCGCTCCTTTCTTGAAAAGTGGGATAACATTAGCTATCCTCCAATCCACAGGAACTGATCCTGAATCCATTGAACATTGGAAAATGATCACCAATGCGTCCACTATTTCTAGAGCCACCTCCCTGAGGACCCTGGGATGCAAACCATCAGGCCCAGGGGATTTAACATTCTTGCGTGATTAAATTATATATTTTCAATTGCATTTAGCATTTATCTTGTCAACATTGCGTTAAAACAATCATACGTTGACGTTTCTCTTATGGCTAATCCCAATTCCTGAAATTAACATTTTTTTAATTTTAAGAAAATTCAACAAGCGTGCACATCATTTACAGTCTTCATGTTGTTAAAGAAGGAACTGCAGGTGCTGGAGAATCGAGGGTACACAAAAGACTGGAGAAACTCAGTGGGTGCAGCAGCATCTAAGGAGCGAAGGAGATAGACGACGTTTCGGGTCGAGACCTTTTTACAGTCTTCACCTCTATTTAAAACATTGCTTTTGGTTACATCATAATCACACGGGATGATTTGCACAAGACTTGATTCCATTTTATATGTCATGGCTTTTTTTTGTTAAAATTCAGCAGCCCACAATTTGAACACATTTTAAAGTAATTTTGCAGCCACAATTCACATAAGGTTACATTTCTGAGGTGGTGATTGGTGGAAGTTAGGAAGAGAATAAATTAAATCTAGATGAATTAGAAATCGTGGCAACCCAACACGTGTTATTGATTGGAAATATAATATTGATATATTTCTGGGCAACTCAGAGTTAACCTGCCATAGCTTGAATGATTGTATACATTTGTTTCTGGGTCAAGACTAAAATATGTACCCTCCTGCCCTTTTGCAGATTGTAATAATGCTACTGAGTTGTCGTAAAATTAGTTGCTTAATAAAACGCATGGATGTGGCGTTTGGATTGAATCCTAATTAATAGTTTGATGCGAACAAGTGTATGATGGATATTACCGAACTTTCATCCACATAAACAACTCTAATGCATAATTTCACGCACCACAAAATCCGAGGAATTAACCTATTTTATCTTGCACATCGCAGGTGAATTATGGAATATTTCCTGTCTTCTAAGAGATTATGGGCAGGTGACAACAAGTTTCTGCATCACCACTTCACTGCCAATATTAACAAGTGTGCAGATTACCCAGGATGTCACAATCAAATATGCCTGCAGTTCAAAGCAAAGAACCTGAAGAAAGCCGGTAGTGCCGGTGGCGACCTCCAGATGACTGACAGCAGACGTGGCCAATCAGTGCTGTAAGGAATGACAGGAGAGGAGACCAATCTGAGTGGCGGTGGGCATGACAGGAAAGAAGACCAATCTGCGCATGTGTGGTTTTTAAGATTTTCAAACCTTAATAACTTTTACAATATATCATCGATCAGAACAAAACTTGTCGCACTTGAGCACAGGAGAATGGTGAGGAAAGTGGCGAAAAATCGTAGCACTATCGCGTACCAAATTTGCGCAAATAGAAAAACCGCGCAAAGCAGAAGAGCACAAGAGCAGATTTTTAGTTTTGTATAGAAAGATAGATTATCAAGACTGAATAATATAAATACTTGAAGGAGAAAAGATGACAAAGCAATAAGGAACAAGGGGGAGATGGATCACTTGATAATACTGCCAATAGAGAGGGATGTTTATATTTACAAAAATTACGAGTGGCTATGGAGTGAAAACCAACTTTTGCACACCTCCATCAAACAAAACCTCGTAACCAGAATTCCACCTTGCCATTTGCTTTCTACTGTTAATGCAATATTCAATCCACGAGAGCCATCTCTGACACCTCTATCCCGTTTTTGATTTCCCTGTCTCCATTACAGGGGTCAGACTATCGACTGACATCTACTGCAAACCAACTGACTCCCCCCAGACAGAGCAAGGATATTCTCCTGGTCCTCACTTTCACCCTCCTCCAGCCTCTGCATCCAACACATCATCCACCACCATCTTTCCATCTTCACCCCACTCCGCCTTCCCCAGACATCACTCCCTCAGAAACAGCTTGGTTCATTCAGTGCTTCGCACACAAATCACCCTTTCCCCAGATACGTTCCCCTGCAATTCAGAAGATGTAACACCTATCCCTATACCTCCTCCATTGTCACCATCCAGGGACCGCAGCAGTCCTTCCAAGTGAGACACAGGTTCATGTGCACCTCCAACCTTATCTACTGCATCCGGTGTTTCAAATGTGGCCAGCTGTACTTCAGTAAGACCAATCGGTGACTTGGCAACAGTTTCTCAGAACGCTTGAGCTCGGTCTGCCAAGACCTTCTAGATTTCCCAGTTGCTAACCTGGGCCCCCTCCATTGCCAGAGATAGACCACTAGCAAACCGGAGAAACAACATCTCATATTCTGTTTGGATAACTTACAACCCAACAATATGAACATTGAATCTCCAATTTTAGGTAATGTCTAAGAACGCCCCCTCCCTTTGTCCAGCATGCATCCTTTTCTCCCTTTCGTCATCCGTACCCCATCTGGACTCACACCTATTTCCCCCCTCCTCTGACATTCCTTCCTCTGGCTTCACAAGTTGCAATTCTTCAATCCTTCTCTCATACCTTCTGCTTTAATCTCCGACCTTTCTTCCATCCATCTGCCAATCTAATACCCAGCCCATCTAGCCACCTATTTCCTACCAGGCTTTGTTCTGCCACTCCTGTCCTCGCTTTCTTCCCTCTCCCCCACAGTCAGTCTGAAGAAGGTCCTGACCCGAAACATCACCTATCCATGTTCTCCAGAGATGCTGCTTGACCTGCTGTAACTCAAACACTTTGTGTCTTTTTGTGTAATTCAGCATTTGCAGTTCCTTATTTCTCCATTCAATCCATGGGATTAGGTATTAGATTTAGACATGTTTTGTTGAGTAGATTAATAGTAATGCCTTCAAGTGCTCAATCGAAAGTTGGTGCAAGTAGCAATACAAATATTTAGAAGATATCCATTTTAAAGAATCAAGTATTTTTCTATCTAAACACCATTATTTATTGTCACAGTTAAAAACCAACCTTTCATAAAAACCTCAGTAAACAGCTGTCAACTCATATTATTTCAACTCAAGTAATATCAAAATTTAACTAGCATGCCAATTCATTTAAACTATTACCTAAAGTACTGAATTAATTTGACAGTAAATGTGCATGAGGTTCTTTAACAAGTATAAGTACTTAACAATATTCCCAAAATTTTTTAATGTGCTTACCAAGTTTATTCTTGCATAAAGACTGTCACATTAGATGAAACAAAGCACAGAATGCACACTTGGTATCCAATAACTTTCTTTAACTTGTGCAAAGTTGAAAGAACAAAGGTGTCTTCATTGAGTCTTGGTCTTGAATGATGCATAGCAAGATGGTGAACAGGCACGAAATAGATATGGAAGGTTTTCACTATAAAAGCTCCTTTTACGTGGTTGGATGAGATGAAGTCCTGAGCCAAACAGAGGACCTTTGCAGGAGTCACAAATTGAAGCTCTAGTTCACAATTAAAACAAAACAAATTGGAATAAAATTGAATTTCATTGTAATTTTGTACAAAGGTGTGGGTTTTTACTTTCAGTTGGGAATCCGACTATCAAGAAATATTGGATATTTTTCTTTTTGTTTTCTCCCTTCCTTTCAATTAGCAAAATCTTTCAAAACCCAGTTTACTTATGGATCCACTGTTTCCTTATTCACTAGAGCTACAGTAGATAAATAATTCTGGACCAGAATGCATTGCTTTCTGTACTACATTTATATTAAGCCCATAGTTTCCAACAGCATTTATGTTTACTTCTTTCTACATTTTTGTCAGTCAGCTAAATAACTGCAAAGAAAGACAGCTCTGTGGTACAGTTTTGAATCAAAATTAGACATCAGTTTTACATTTTTTTAAATCAAACAAAGCAACAAAAAAAATCAAGAATTATAAAAGCGACTGTTGCAATATACAATAATATTTTGCTATCACAATTATATATAGTCTTTTTCTTTAAGACACCTATCAAGATAACAATGTTTTTACTTAACATAATATATTTTTTATGTACCCAGATTAGGAATAGCACAAAGAATATAGTAACTACTCTGTGTTGTCTCAACAATGTTGGATCAACCCCATACTGTGGACAGAAATAGTTAAATTAGAAACATTCAGAAAGAGACAGGAACAAAAAAATTAGAAATAAACTAATCTCGACCAACTGCTTAAAAAAAAAAGTGGAGGCTTCCCCAAAATATTAACAACTCAACCAGCGGAGATGTATGGGTACACAAAAGGCCGGAGAAACTCAGCGGGTGCAGCAGCATCTAAGGAGTGAAGGAGATAGGCAACGTCACCTATCTCCTTCGCTCCTTAAATGCTGCTGCACCCGCTGAGTTTCTCCAGCCTTTTGTGCACCCTCGATTCTCCAGCATCTGCAGTTCCTTCTTTAACAGCGGAGATATATTCTGCTGCGGGACAATAGTCTTTATGTGAGTGACCATCGAGCCAAGACGAGAGCAAATCCTTCTTTCATCATTGCTGATATTGCTCACTTGAGGTCAAATAGTGGTTCATTCTATAGACTACAATCTTAGATTGTCTGATGACACAGTGGTCTACAAGAAGTCCAGATACGACCTTGGTAAGGCCATCAAAAAGGCCAAAAGGGAGTTCTGCTCCAAGCTGGAGGATGAGACAGATGTTCGGCAACTGTGGCGGGGACTGAATGCAATCACCTCTTACAAGGCAAAACCAGGAGGCAGCTTGGATGGCGGCGATACATCACTCCCTGATGAGCTCAATGCATTTTACGCACGCTTTGATAGGGAGAACACCGATGTGCCTTCCCGAGCCCCTATTCGCTGTGATGGTATTTCAGTCCCAGTGACAGAGGCCGACGTCAGGAAATCCTTCAGAGGGGTGAACCCTCGAAAAGCGTCTGGACCTGATGGCATACCTGGTCGTGTCCTAAAAACCTGTGTGGACCAACTGGCTGGAGTTTTTACGGACATTTTCAACCTGTCACTTCTGAAGTCTGAGGTTCCCACCTGCTTCAAATGTGCCTCATTGACTATCGACCTGTGGCACTAACGCCTGTGGTGATGAAGTGCTTCGAGAAGTTGATCATGGCGCAAATCAACTCCTACCTCGACAAAAACCTGGACCCACTGCAGTTCGCTTACCGCCACAACAGATCAACGGTGGACGCGATCTCGCTGGCCCTCCACTCTGCTCTGGACCACTTGGACAACAAAAACTCATATATCAGGCTGTTATTCATTGACTACAGCTCGGCATTTAACACAATCATCCCCTCCAAGCTGGTTACCAAACTCGCAGAACTGGGTCTCTGCGCATCCCTCTGCAATTGGATCCTCGACTTCCTCATCCACAGACCACAGTCTGTTCGTATTGGTGGAAACGTGTCAGACTCGATAACAATCAGCACAGGAGCACCTCAAGGCTGCATGCTCAGCCCCCTGCTGTACTCACTCTATACTCATGACTGCGTAGCAGGTCACAGTGCGAACTCCATCATCAAGTTCGCTGATAACACCACTGTTGTGGGACTTATCACTGATGGGGATGAATCAGAGTATAGAAGAGAGATCGAGCGACTGTCCATATGGTGCCAGCACAATAACCTGGCCCTCAACACCAGCAAAACCAAGGAACTGATTGTGGACTTTGGAAGGAGTAGGATGGGGTCCCACAATCCAGTTTATATCAATGGGTCGATGGTTGAAAGGGTCAAGAGCTTCAAATTCCTGGGCGTGCACATCTCTGAAGAGCTTTCCTGGTCCGAGAACACAGATGCAATTATTAAGAAAGCTCATCAGCGCCTCTACTTCCTGAGAAGATTACGGAGAGTTGGTCTGTCAAGGTGGACTCTCTCTAACTTCTACAGGTGCACAGTAGAGAGCTTGCTGACTGGTTGCATCGTGGCTTGGTTTAGCAATTTGAGTGCCCTGGAGAGGAAAAGACTACGAAAAGTAGTAAACACTGCCCAGTCTATCATTGGCTCTGACCTTCCTTCCATCGAGGGGATTTATCGTAGTTGCTGCCTCAAAAAAGCTGGCAGCATCATCAAGGACCCACACCACCCTGGCCACACACTCATCTCCCTGCTACTTTCGGGTAGAAGGTACAGGAGCCTGAAGACTGCAACAACCCGGTTTAGGAATAGCTACTTCCCCACAGCCATCAGGCTATTAAACTTAGCTTGGAACTCTGAACATTAATATCCCTCCATCTGTTATTTGCACTTTATTAATTTATTAATTCATGTGTGTATTTACGTATATAATTGTAGTCAATGCCTACTATGTTCTGTTGTGCTATGCAAAGAAAGATTTTCATTGTCCTGTCAGGGACACATGACAATAAACTCTTTCGCCTTTGACTGACTAGATCGGAGCTGATGCTACATTAATGATTAGGTCGAAAGGATTAAACAGTAACAGATGGCAAGGCAAGCAACAGAGAGAAATTCTCCAAAACAATACATTGAACCATACTTAAAGATTCAGACAAGCTAGGCACAGGACTAATATACATTTACAAACTGGCTGCTCAATAGACAATATGACCAGGAGTAGGCCATTCGGCCCTTCGAGCCATTCACTGTGATCATGGCTGATCGTCCACAATCAGTACCCCGTTCCTGCCTTCTCTCCAAATCTCCTGACTCCGCTTTCTTTAAGAGCTTTATCTAACTCTCTCTTGAAAACATCCAGAGGATTGGCCTCCACTGCCTTCTGAGGCAGAGAATTCTACAAATTCACAAGTCTCTGGGTGAATACGTTTTTCCTCATCTCTGTTCTAAATGGCCTACCCCTGATTCTTAAACTGTGGCCCCTGGTTCCGGACTCCCCCAACATCGGGAACGCGCTTCCTGCCCCTAGCGTGTCCAATCCCTTAATAACCTAATATATTTCATTAAGATCACCTCTCATCCTTCTAAATTCCAGTGTATACTAGCCCAGTCACTCCATTCTATCAACATATAACATTCCCACCATCCCATGAATTAACCTCGTGAACCCTTGCTGCACTCCCTCAATAGCAAGAATGTCCTTGCTCACAATTGGAGACCAAAACGGTATACAATATTCCAGGGATGGTCTCACTCGGGCCCTGTACAACTGCAGGAGGACTTCTTTGCACATATACTCAACTCCTCTTGTTATGAAGGCCAACATGCCATTAGCTTTCTGCCTGGTGTACCTGCATGCTTCCAGTGATTGATGAACAAAGAGTCCCAGATCTTGTTGTACTTCCCCTTTTCCTAACTTGACACCATCCAGATAATAATTTCCTTCCTGTTCTTGCCACCAAAGTGATAACCTTACATTTATCTACATTATGCATCTGCCCACTCACCCACACACCCTGCATTCTCATAGTATCCTCCTCACAGTTCACACTGCCACCCAGCTTTGTGTCACCTGCAAATTTGCTAATGTTATTTTTAATCCCTTCATCTAAATGATTAATGTATATTGTAAATAGCTGCGGTCCCAGCACCGAGCCTTGCAGTATCCCACTAGTCACTGCCTGCCATTCTGAAAGGGACCCGTTAATTCCTACTCTTTGTTTCCTGTCTGCCAACCAATTTTCTATCCATGTCAGTACCCTACCCCCAATACCATGTGCTCTCATTTAGCCCACTAATCTCGTATGTGGGACCTTATCAAATGCTTTCTGAAAGTCCAGGTACACTACATCCACTGGTTCTACTTTGTCCATTTTCCTAGTTACATCCAGAAAAAATTCCAGAAAGATAAATCAAGCATGATTTCCCCTTTGTAAATCCATTGCTGACTCGGACCGATCCTGTTACTGCTATCCAAATGTGCTGCTATTTCATCTTTTATAATGGACTCCAGCATTTTCTCCACCACCAATGTCAGGCTAACTGGTCTATAATTCCGTTTCCTCTCTCCCGCCTTTCTTAAAAAGTGGGATAACATTTGCTACCCTCCAATCCACAGGAACTGATCCTGAATCTATAGAACATTGGAAAATGATCACCAATGCGTCCACGATTTCTAGAGCCACTTCCATAAGTACCCTAGGATGCAGACCATCAGGCCCAGGGGATTTATCAGCCTTCAGTCCTATCAGACGACCAAACACCATTTCCTGCCTAATGTGAATTTCCTTCAGTTCCTCCTTCACCCGAGGTCCCCCGACCATTAGTACATCTGGGAGACTGTTTATGTCTTCATTGTGAAGACAGATCCAAAGTACCTGTTCAACTCGTCTGCCATTTCCTTCTTCCCCATAATAAATTCCACTGTTTCTGTGTTCAAGGGTCCAACTTTGGTCTTAACTATTTTTTTCCTCATCACATACCTAAATAAACTCTTACTATCCTCCATTATATTCTTGGCTAGCTTACCTTCATACCCCATCTTTTCGCCCCATATTGCCTTTTTAGTTATCTTCTGTTGCTCTTTAAAGGTTTCCCAATCCTCTGCCTTCCTGCTCATCTTTGCTGTTATTTTATTTTTATACTGTCTTTTTACCCTTACAATTCTATCCATACTGACTCTACATCTCCTGATTCTATGTCACCCCTTGCAAGGGACTGAATTTCATCCCTTACCACCCCCTCTCTCCACCTGTCTGTCTTTTCGATAGGATGTATACCCCTGAAAATTCAGTTCCCAGTGCTGGTCCTCTTGCAGCCATGTCTCTGTAATTTCCACAACATCATTCTTGCCTTATAACTTCCTTATCCCAAATATCCTTTTGTGAACTTTGATTGCTCCTTTAATTTTTTAAGTGCAAGGGCTAAACGTCTCAAGGACATTCCATGTGTGGTCTCACCAAACCTCTGCACGAATGTCACAAACCATTTGTACTTTTGTACTGCAATGCCTCGCTATTAAATGTTGTGATTGTCTTACTAATTGTTAAGTTTATGCTTTGGTTGCAAAAAGATCTAAATCTCTCTGAAAATCAAGAGCTCGATGATTCACATTTAAAAATATTGTTTTTCTACTCTTAAAATTGAAACATACAAATTTCTCCA
The DNA here is from genome assembly GCA_963514005.1 of Raja brachyura. Next base: position 29,800,365 of record OY740792.1, read on the forward strand.
CATTATGTTCATTCTCACCACTTTGTCCACTTGACTGATCCTTCTCTATTCTGTTATGAACTGCTTGCATCCACCACGTAGTTTACTCTCACACCCAGCTTTCTCTCATTAGTTGATGAAGCGATAGCATAATGGATCTATCATTAATATCTATGATATGTTAATGATAGATATTACATAGAAAGGGTTGCCATTTTACTATGAACTATACTATTCGAATTATTTACTTTGGGAGAAAGAATCTACCTACCTTATCTTTGCGTTCAGAATGTTCTATGCTTATATTGAAGCCAATTTTTTTTTTAATATACAATTCCCAAGAATACTGTTTCTTCCTTGTTATCCCTTATCTCCACCCACAAATAGATTGGTACATCACTGAATACCATATAATAAACCAACACATATATTGCAAAGTTTCCTGTCTGGTTGCATCATGGACAATACGGAATTCCAAAACCCAGATACACAAGAGGCTGCAGACAGTGGTGGACTCAGCCCATTCTAACACAGACATCCCTCCCTCCTCAAGGAGGCATCCATTATTGACGACCCTCACCATTTGAGTCATGCCCTCTTCCCACCTCTACCATCAAGCAGGAGGTACAGAAGCCTGAAGGTCTACAATACCAGGTTCAGTAACAGCTACTTTCCATCAACCATCAAGTTCCTGCACCAATCTGTAATACTATTTCAGCAACAGAACACTACAGACCATGTTTTGCCCTACCGTTGATTTGTTTTTCTAACCGCATTTTGCACTAATGTTTTTGCAGTGTTTTTTTTTCAGTCTTGTATAATATGTTTTGTGTGATGTCTGAGTATATGTGCCCGTGATGCTGATGCAAGCAAGATATTCAGTTATCTGTACTCAACTGTACTTGTGCATACGGCAATAAACAATCTGATTTGACACCATTTCTACTTCTTGACCCAGTTACTTTTAACCATAACTTTATTCTCCACAGCTTGATAATATTTATCACATTGTACTGAGAATATATAATTTGAACTGCAGTTTTCTGATAGTTTTTGATTGATAACTTTCTTAGCCATTATCCCAATTAGGATATGCTAGTGTTGGTCAGGTCAATGGGAAACAGGAACAAACATTCAAGGATACTACATGCAACAAATAATAATTATTATTAGTAACAGAGAATAATTTGCAGTTAATATAGTAATATCACAACCAGGAGTGGTGTTGAAGGAGTATGAAGTTTGCTGGGGATACGGGGGACGGGACTGGCAAAGAGATAGTTGTGGGTTATAAACTACTAGTTCATTTGCAAATGAAAATGAAAAGAAAAACAGAAAATGCTGGACACATTCAACAGGAACACTCATCAGGTCAGACAGCATCTGTAGAAAGAGAAACATCCAATCAGAAATATATAATTTTTCTGTTCATTGATCTCCCACCTTCTCTGCCACAGAAAATCTCTTTCCCAGTTTAGATGATGGGCTACTTGCCCAAAATGTTATCCGTTAGGGGTAAGCCATTTAGAATGGAGATGAGGAAATACTTTTTCACACAGAGAGTTGTGAGTCTGCCTCAAAGGGCGGTGGAGGCCGGTTCTCTGGATACTTTCACGAGAGAGCTAGATAGGGCTCTTAAAGATAGCGGAGTCAGGGGATATGGTGAGAAGGCAAGAACGGGAAAATGATTGTGAATGATCAGCCATGATCACAGCGAATGGCGGTGCTGGCTCGAAGGGCCAAATGGCCTACTCCTGCACCTGTTGTCTATTGTCTTGTTTCTCTTTCCACGGATGTTGCTCCACCTGTTGAGTACTTCCAGCATTTACTGTTTTTACCACCACTTCAATATTTGCATGTATTAAAATGAGCTCAAATATTATATCATAGACTTTCATGTCAAACCCCTTTTTCCTTACTTAACTATATAATGGACACGTAAAGATAGCTGAATAAGTCAGAATTGGATAATTGCCCTGTAAATGCATCAGTTTAATAAGAAAAATTAGCCAAAAGTGTAGACAGCAAGAGAATCAAGCTCATTATCTCAGTCCATTGTACAACAAGATACTTACTTGCTCAGTTTAGATTGCACCTCGTCAGGTAAATTGATGTAATGTTGATGTAATTTACTCTTGGTGAAAGAGAGCGCAGCTAGATCAATCAGGTGTTGTGGCTGGTTCTGTATGTTCTCTTCCCAAAGTAAAGGATGCATGTAATTATTATGCACGCGTATATGCTTCAATTGGAGTTCGAGAAGGTCAGATGGCAGTGAACCCAGCTCATTTCCTTCAACATTTAAAAACTGAAGTTCTCTGGATAATAACATTTTCATGAAGAACAACAAGTCATCATTAAAACAATAAATGTTCTTTATATTTGATGTTAATGTAAAAATTATCATTTCAATTCTAATATATTAGATATATAAATCTCGCATTCAAAGAAACAGTGTAACATAGGTAACTCGATATTGTTAACAAAGTTAGTAAATTTGCAGACAACATAAAATTGGTAGTGTAGTGGACAGTGAAGAGAATTATCTAAGATTACAACAAGTACATCTTGATGAACTGTGGAAGAGGACCAAGGAATGACAGATGGAATTCAACTTGGACAAGTGTGAGGTGTTGCATTTTGGTAAGCTAAAACAGGGCAGAACTTACAGAATAAGTGGTAGGGCTCAAGTGGGTAATTTTGAAAAGAGAGTTCTGGCGGTTCAACTAAATAAATACCCTGAAAGTGGCGACACAGATATAGGGTGGTGAAAAAGGTGTTTGGCATGCTTGCTTTCGTTAATCAGGGCATTGTGTACAGTAGATGGGATGGCAGGTTACAACGATACAAGTGATTGTGAGACCACACTTGGAGTATAGTATGCAATTCAGGTCACCCAGCTATAGGAAGAATGTTGTTACACTGGGATGGGTACAGAAATGATTCACAAGAATATTACAGGGATTAGAAGTCTTGACTTACAAAAAGAGGTTGGATTGACTGGGACTTTTTTCTCTGAAACAGGACGCCGAGGGATGGTCACAGACTTTTTCCCAGGGTAAAGGTGTCTAAAAGTAGAAGGCACAGATTTAAGATGAGAGGCAAAGATTTAAAAGGGAACTGGCATGCAACTTTTCACCCAGAAAATAGTGGGTATGTGGAACAAACTACCAGAGAAAGCTGTAGAGGCGGGTGCAATTACAAAGTTTAAAAGACATTTGAATAGGAACATGTATAGAGAAAGTTTAGAGGGATATGGGTCAAACATAGGCAGCTACAACTCGCTCAGATAGATATCTTGGGCAGCATGGACGAGTTCGGTCAAAAGACCTGCTGCTATGCTGTATAACACGTAGCATGGTATGGAACGCATGCATAATTTTTGTGGTGGACCACCAATCTCAATAACAAAATGCCATCAAAATTGGGTAACCAGAATTACAGGCAATATTCCAAATAATTATCTCAATCCTTTAAATATTTTTCCCTTTCAAGTTCTTAGCCAGTTCCCATTTGAATGTAATGATTGAATATTTCTTCACCAAATTCCTGGTAGTGCATTCAAGACACTAATAATTCCTTGTGTAAAGAAGTTGTCTCTCGTGTCACTTTTTGTTTTGTTTGTAATTAGCTTTGATCTACATCCTCTAGTTCTTGATCCCCCTGACAAAGGGAATAGGTACTGCCGACTTTATCTCAAGGCATAATTTTAAAAGCTGCTCTTGGATCTCATTGGATCCTCCTACCACATCTACCAAGCAGTGCCGGATTTACCTATAGGCTTGGCAGACTGAAGCCTGGGGCCTCAAAATCTAGGGGACCTCCAGCCAAGGTGTATAATATTTTTGACACTGTCATAGGCCTTTCTTACATATGCTGTCACAATGCACTGTGGTCTCTAAACAACCCTTCAGTAATTTTCCTTGCCCTCCATTTCAGAATAATACTGTTTTAAACCGATAACTCAACACTAGCACTGGCAATAAATATATTTCTAAAAAGTGCAGCTTTCCAGCCCCTTATCTCATTGGCCATGCTCAGCTGCACATCGGTGTCAATCTGGTGTTCCGGCAAACTTTCACACGTGCTCCATTGAGCAACGATGGCGGGTGTAGGGAACATCTTTGGATACTTGGAGACTTCAAAAGTCAAAACTCAGGGGTAAGTAGGAAAGTGCAAATATATTTGAACTAGGATGTTGGCTAGGAGCAATGCTAGGGGTAGAGCTGATAATCGTTGCTAGAAACCAACTGTGTAATGCTGTGGCTGCCACTGTCAGGTTAGTAATAAAACTAAGGTTATTTGTAGTATCTTTGTTAACGATAGGAAAAAGCATACTCATTTTGTAAACGGTTTTCAGAAGGAGATTTGATTCAGGTTTGATTCAGATTTTGCAATATGATTGTCAATAAGGAACAATTCTTCCTCTAATCATGGGGATTTGAGATTGGGAGGGGACTCAAAAGTGGAATAGCCTAGGGTCTCTCTTCATCTAAATCTGGCACTGCTACCAAGGAAATCCAGACCCTTCAGTCTGGCTGTATAACTAAAGTCCTTCATCCTGGAATTTCCTGGTAAATCTCTTCTGCACCATCCCTAAAACCTTTACACCTTTCATAACGTGTGGTGCTGAGATTTGGAGACCAGTTAGAACTTAAACTAAAAATAACCTCTTTATCCCAACTCACAGCTTTCTGTTAGCCAATCCTTTATACTATTTGCCCAAAGGCATAAGCTCTTATCTTATACAGTGAACTTTATTTTTTTTTGTACATTTGTTTTAGTTGCAATACTATATTCATCGCTGTTTTTTTTTTAACAACCTGATGTACTCATTATACTATCATTTGCTTGGATAGCACACAAAACACATTATTTTCACTGTATCTCGATAGAAGTTGTGGAATGGAGTGAAGAAATTATTAGATGATTAATGAGGGATGATTTAATTGAGGCATCAAAGACCAGTTTATTAAAGAAAAATTAAGGAGCTTTTTGTATAAACGCACCAACTCATTGAAGGCAGCGGAAATGTATAGGTTAAATAATTTGGAGAGAAGCAGTGAAATTATGCTTAACATTTATAGAATTCTTGCTACTTGATCTGGAGCATGATGTTAATATCTAAGGACTACTCTTTAAGAAATAATTCAAAGTCTTGGAAAGGATGCAGAAAATATTTGCTACAATGGAACTAAGAATGAGAGAGTGCAACTGTGTGTGGAGTCTAGAAACATGAGCAATGTCCTCATTACAGCAGAGAAGGAGAGTGGAGACTAAAAATCTTTTTTTTGTTAAGTAAATAAGGAGAAACTGCTTTGTTATTACCACACACAAATTTGAGATGCCCAAGAAAAGTAAGAGAGGAAATAATGGATATCTTATTTTACACAACAATGCTGTAGTTTGGAATGAACCAAACATTTAATAGAAAATTAAATTGTATAGTTATAACTATTATAAACTATTGACAGAATATGAAGACTGGGCGAGAGGGATTAATAAGCGAGTTCGGTATTCCGAAAAATGCAAGGGATCATGGGATTTGTCAAAGGTCACAAGCGATGAAAACACTCGGCAGCTGTGCTGCGCCATGGACACAGACCTACGCCTCATCTGCAGCCAGGACTGAACCCGGGTCTCCGGCGCCGCAATTGCTGCTGAACTGCCTCTGGACCATCTCCGTCTCCTCCTGAGTACCCCCCTCCAGGGGCGGCCAGTGACGTTGGGAATCTCGCCAGGTTAACCTACAGCCCTGGCTGGACACCAGCCCAGAGCCGTGGAGTTTGCGCTGCTTCTCTGCACTGGCTGCAAGCCTGGGCCGCCGCTCCCGGCAATACAGGCAGGGCTGTAGGTTAACCCGGTGAGACAGGCAGAGTTGAGCTGGATTTAGCGCTGCTTCTCCGCGCTGGCTGTAAGCCTGGACGTCATTCCCGTAAGTCCAGGCAGGGCTGTTAGATTAACCCAGTGAGACAGGCATAGTTGAGCTGGATTTAGCGCTGCTTCTCTGCGCTGGCTGTGGGCCTGGGGTCGGCGCTCCCGTCGGACTCCTGGCGTCTCTGGCCGACCCCGGATGGGGGGCACTTGGGAGGGGACAGGATGGTCCAGTGGCAGTTTGGCAGCGATTGTGTTGTCGGAGATCCGGGTTCAGTCCTGGCTGCAGATGAGGCACAGGTCTGTGTCCATGCAGATGAGGCGCAGGTCGCAGGTGTCCGTGCTGCGGCACGGCTGCCGAGTGTTTTCATCGCTTGTGACCTTTGACAAATCCCGGAGACGCGGGATCGATCCTGGCTGCGGATGAGGCATAAGTCTGTGTCCATGCCACGGCACGGCTGCCATGTGTTTTTCATTTGTGACCCATGACCTGGGCATGCTCGGTCGGAATACCAAACTCGCTTATTGGAATGAGTAGAGTTATAGTGTTCTGTTGGCCTAGAGAGAAATGCATTTATTGGGTGAGAAATGTTTCTTGTAAATTCCTTTTCAATTTTATGGCCCATAGTTTCGCACAGCCAACACCCAAATGTAGAATAAGTCTTTTCATTGACTTTATTAACCCCCTCCATAACTTTGAAAACTCTATCATGTCATCCTCTTTAATGGAGAGTAAGCTTCAATCTGTACCTCCTTTCCCAATAGTTATAGCTTTTCAGTAGGACCAGAACTGAAAACAATCCTCCAAGTATAGTCTAATCACCAGTTCTTTTCTATTCAAAGTTAAAGAAACTAAATTCTATTTGTCTAAACATTAAATTGAAGTTTGCTTATCTCCTTTTAATTTGTCAATCCCTCCCCTATCTGATATTTTATGAAATGATTGTGCCCCCTCATTCTTCCTAGCAAAATGCAACCTTACATTTATGAAGAAAATTATGTTCTGCATGCTTGGTACAAATTTATTACAATTTGACAGCATTTTATTATGTCTTCCAAATTCATGATATAAAATTCGGTGACAATTTTACAACTGCAATTTTATTGTAATTTAAAAGTTCAATAGGTGTTGAATAGTTCAAAGTAATCGCAATAATCAGAAAGTATATTGAAAACTAACCTGCTTTTACATGATTAAAATCCTAAGATTGGAAATGGTGCAGTTAATTTCAAAGGTTAAAGATCACTAACCTGAGGTTTCTAATGTCATTGGGAATGAAAGAAATCTTGTTGTATGCAACATTGAGTGACTGAAGATGTGTCAAAAGGAACAGCCTGTAAAGAAAATATCCACATCTTTGTAAAATGAATCTCTCTACAATTAAAGTGCCCACTATTTCTATGGTTACATCTTTTAGCACTCTGAGATGTAGATCATCATGTCCACTAACAGGCTTTCAGTGCCTTTGAGTTCTATGGCACCATTTTGTTAACTTACTGTGATTTACTTTAACGCCTCCTTTTATTTAGACTCTTGGTTCTCTAGCATTTCTAAGAAGTTATGTATGTCCTATTCTGTGAAGAGAGAAGTGAAGTATTTGTTTAATTGCTCTGCCACTTTTTGGTTCCTTGTTAGACATTCAACAATTTCCCCTATTTCATACTGGTATTAATGACCCAAACTTGTGTATATGGTGCATAAATGGCATATGGCAATACAGTGACCAATGAGGAAGAAAGCAACAGATTTCAGTAAGAGATGGACTTATAAAACAGATGGACATATTGCAAGTTAAAATTAATGGGAGGAAGGCTGAAGTAATTAAGTTTGGTAAAATAAATGAGAGGCAATTAACTAAATGATACAATCTTAAAGGGGAAACAGGAGTGAGTTTGAGAAAGGCAGCTGATTAAGTTGTTTAAAAGGGTCCTTGGATTTATAACGGTAACAAAGTTGCACTGAACGTTTAGAAAACGCACCAGCAGTATTATTTTGGCCAACTTTGGGCATCACACTTCATGAGGTATGTCTTAAGTGTCAAGTGATGGTACACAATAGATGTATTAGAATGGAGACATAGATGGGATATTTTCACAAGGAGGGACTAGAGAAACAGAAATTGTTTACTGGAAATCAGAAAAAGTTAAGAGATTTGAGTGTGTGTTCAAACCCAGAGATGTTTGATAAAGGAAGGATAAATGCTTCCATTAGCATTGGATAAAGCAGATTTAATGCAACAGATACAAATAAATGGAGGTGACAAAGATTTACCTTGAAGTTGAGCAGGCTAGGATTTAATGCCTTGTGCATAGGAGGATGAGGGGTGATCTTACAGAGGTGTACAAGATCATGAGAGGAATAGATTGGGTAAATTGACCAGAGTAGGCAAATCGAGAACTAGAGGACATAGGTTTAAGGTGACGTGGGGGGGAAGGGGAGAAGATTTGGTAACCTTTTTACACCAAGGAACAAAATTCCAGAGTGGGCACGTTGGGCCGAAGAGCCTGGTCGATGCTCTATGACACAAAATGCTGACAAACCTGCAAAATTATTCCTGTTTTTTTACATTTATTTAGGAAGCTTTCTTAAAATTTCTATGTAAGAAACCTGTATTTGAAATTCCACAAGTGAGAATATAACCTTAACCTTATTATGTCCCCCGTCTTCATTGCCTTTTTATATTACTCTTATTTAATTTTGAACATTGGAGTCCTCTTCCTTATGGGCCTGTCCCGTTTAGGCAACTGTTTAGACGACTGCAAGAGACCATGCGGTCGCCACATGTTCCCGGGTGGTTGCCGGGTAGCCGCCTTCATGGTCGGGAGGAGTTCCCGCATTCTGGGAACTAGTCTCGGCCTCATTATGGTCGCCGTAACTTTTTCAACATGTTGAAAAATTAGCGGCGACCAGAATGAAGCCGCCATGGAGAGTAGCGAGAATTCTCGTGCCATAGGGGCAGTGGTAGTGAGTTGCCACGAGGTCGAAGGTTGCCTTCAGGGCCTGTCCCACCAGCATGCAACTCGATGCGATTAGCGCGACCTAACGTGGTCGCTTGAGCCGTCCGGCGTCGCGGGGCCGGTCCCACTTCGATCGCGGGAGCCGTGCGGAATTGTGCGGAGTTCGTCCCGATGCCGCGCGGGGCTCCGAAAAACCGACAATGTCCAAAAATCCCGCGCGGCAACGGTTTGTCGGCTCGCAGTCGCCGCGACATTTACATACCGCCCGGACATCGTGCCTCCGTGAAACTATTCGTAAGTGCCTCCGTGACCCTCTATGTGTGTGGCTCCGTGGCCCTGTATGTGTGTGTGTCTCGGTGCCCCTCTCTGTGTGCCCCTCTAAGTCCTGGCGAACTTACCTTGGACTTGCTTCAAGTTCGCCTCGCTTTGCGCCGCGTTGCGCCACTCACCCAACCTCCGCGCGGCCCCTACTGCCGGTTTAGTTGCGCTTGCCGCATGCAGGCGCATGCTGGTGGGACCGGACCTGTACAGGGGATCACCCGACCTCCGCGCGGCCCCCGCTGCCGATTTGATCGCGTTCATCGCATATAGTTGCGTGCTGGTGGGACAGGCCCTTTAGGTTCTCGTAGGTTGTAGCCGGTGCTGGCCTGTGAATTTCATTGGCTCATTGGGAAAAAAAAACGTATGCAGTAGTTTTCAGAACCAAGGATAACTGGCCAGTAATGTTAACGTCTGCCGAGCTTCACAGCAGTGTATCTCTGGCTGTTTAAAGGTTGTCTCCACTCCTCCTCCCTCTCCCCCCACCCCACCCCGTAAAGGACTTATGTGACCCTTTCCGTACACTGTGCTTTCACCATCTTAATTACAGTGCCAAACTTCCTGTTCATCGCGGTGTGTGTCTGTATGACATTGGCTTTGCACCATGTGAATTTCACTCAGACACCGCTCCCCCTACCCCCCGCCTGCATAACAGGCTGGTGAAGGAAGCTGTGTGTGTGTGTGTGTGTGTGTGTGTGTGTGTGTGTGTGTGTGTGTGTGTGTGTGTGTGTGTGCGCGCGCTTCACTCTGACAGTCGCTGTTCCAGTTGCCGGTTTTTCAGACGACTTACCAGTTGCCTGAAAAATCGCCTAAATGGGACAGGCCCATCAATCATTAATCCTGGGAGTGAATTCTAAAGCCTTATACTTTACATAGGTTTTCCTTTTTTGTTGTATCTGTCACATTTATTTTTGTAACCATAGCAACTTATTTTAGATTTCTTAACCACCAGCATCTTACAGGTGTATTTATCTGTCATACAATATTAAGCACTATTCAAAATGCTGCCTACATTTGTACTTTGTAGTTCGTTACACCAGAACATACTAATGAATTTGCATTGCTCTTGCTTGAAAACCACAATGAGAACGAGAAGCAATGTTTTACTGACAGATGGCTTAACTTTGCTCTCGCTTGAAGACCACAGGAGAACAAGCAATGTTATAAATATATATATGAAGGAATAAAGCATAAAGACCACAATGAGAACAAGCAATGTTATAAATATATATATATATGTATGATGGAATAAAGCATGGTGTTTTTTTAATCATTTTTAAAAATAATTTCAGGGTATATAACCATTACAATTGCTTTGGAAACTATAACAGCTGAATGCATCTTTGCATTAGGTTATTCGATTTCCAAATTAAACTTGCAGAGTGACATGCTTTGTATCACTTCATTTCAATTGCATTGTGCCCAAACATTTGGTTTCCTCTTTAAAAGGCTTTTGTTTGAGAACTTAGGAACAGAAGTAAGACATTCAGTTCCACTAAGACTGTTCTGCCATTCAAATAGATTGTGGCTGAACCGCAGCACAATTTCATTTTTAGAAGTCACTTGTTTTTGGCATTGCTCTCCAAAGACACTATTATTGGCCATGCTTCTGCCTTGATCAGGTGACAGAGTTCCTTCTTCCCGAAATACTGGTAGCAATTTGTGTCAGCTTGATACAACTATGTTTTTTACTAAGCTTCAAAGGGAAATTAAAAGGAAGTGGACTTCACCGAATCGAGTCGCATTTAGACCAACCACAGGCAAAGAAACTAGATCCTTTTCCCTAAATGACATAAATCAACCAGTTGAGTTTTTCTAAAAATCCAACAACTTGATGCTCACATTTATTAACAGCTTTTTATTTGCAGATAAATTCAAATTCTGAAACCAGGATGACGGAATTATTCTATCCCACTACTAATTATTTTTCTGGATAAGTTCTCCACACAAAGTTTGCTAATCTAAAACTTGGACAAGAATGTGTAAAACTAGCATTGTCGTAGTAACTGCAACTTGAACCCGAGTCAAAGTAGCTGTGAGACTGATACATTACTTGCATCCCTGCTCTCCATCATGCAGCAATCAAGTCAACAAGTAGACTAGAGCTCATTTTAATACTTCATTTCAAAGACACTATCTCAAACAATTTAACGGCAAGTGACTGAGGAATCTTAATCATATTTTACCCTAAATTTTAAACCCAAGCAAGGCTCATGGATAAAAAATAGTTATCAGAGCAAGATAGTAAGCTATAGTGAAGCAGTTCTTTCTGTAAAAAATATAGACAGTCTTTCTTTCTGATTGTCCTTGAAACGAACATCTGTCGACCGCTAAGAAGTTCTCTGCAAATGTAAAGCAAGACGCTGTTTATAGAAATCGTATCTTCCACTTTTAACACTGACCAAATGGTGCTAGAACAACCGTCTTGCTCTCAACATCAGTTAAACTAAGGAACTGATTGTTGACTTTGAGAGAGAGAGGGGGAGAGAGAGAGAGAGAGAGGGGGAGAGAGAGGGAAGAGAGAGGGGAGAGAGAGAGGGGAGAGAGGGGAGAGAGAGAGCAAGGGGGGAGATAGATAGAGAGAGAGAGAGAGAGAGAGAGAGAGAGAGAGTGAGAGAGAGAATATATATATATGTGTGTGTGTGGTCCCTGTGTGAGTAAAGGCCAGGAAATTGTGTCCCCCTCCCATGTTTTAAAAGCCATGACATGAGCCGAGAAACAATATCAATGTCAGCAAGAAAACAATCCACACATTGAGAGAACAAAATCTCCATGTTTTGTTCTCCATTCCACAGACATACAATACTCGAGCGATTGGAGTCGTTTATCACTTGATTCCTCTGAGACGAAAATGATCTGTTAACGGTCACTATTAAGCGTTTGTTAAATGTCACTATTAACATCGTATTAACATGATTTGTCACCAATTGTGTTTTGACCTTCAAGTATTACTGAAGGTATTCAGGGAGAATTATTAAAACTGTCTGATGTGAGTACAGTTACCATTTGAACTAATTGGACATATCGGTGGATGGGAAAGATTTAAACGGGTATTGGATTTAAACGGGTCAGGTCACTAAGGGCTCCAGTCGAACGGGGTTCCTGGCTGGCTTGCAGGTAAATTCCTCATTCACAGTCACACTCGTTATTTAATATTTTTTCCCCATCTCTCTCTCTCTCTCTCTCTCTCTCTCTCCCCTCCAAGGTTGATTCTTCTGTTTGCCTTTATTCGCTTCAGTTTTATTTAAGTGTTATAGATCACTTTGTAGCTTTTGAAAGATTCAAGTGGGTATCAGACGCTTTCTAAGGGCTAAATCAGCCCATTCGCGGGACCTTTCATCGCCCGGCATGGCTTAAAATCGGCGGTGGGATCTTCCATCGTCAGGCAATCAAACTGCTGCGTCAAGGCGATCGAGGCTCCCGATCTTGAAGCCCCCACCGGGCGATGGAAGATCACGCGGCCTATTTTAAGCTGCGCTGGGCGATGAAAAGCGCCGCGAATGGGCCGATTCAAGCCCCACGATTCCGGGCGGACGAAGCTGCTGTTGCTGGAGTATGGAGACAGTCACTAACTAGGTAAGCTCCTGACGTTACCGTCCACAGGGCCCACGGCCAAAGCCTCCGAAGCCTCGCTCATGTGTGTGTGTGTGCGGCCACCAAGAAATTGTGTTTCCCCCATGTTTTGATAGCGATTTTCGCCCCTGTCACCAGTGATCAGGTTAAATGACTCAAACAATTGAATCGCAAGCGTTATCTCATTATCAGTCAGGTTCCTCAAAATGAGTGACTAACTTCGTCATCACAACTGAAACAGAACCTAGTATTTTCCCACTCAGCGCTGTAATTTGCCATTAACTTACACAGCGAAAACCAAACTCGTCATCGGCATTTCCAATGTGCAATTGGTTTGCCTCTTAAGTTCAAGGCAGGGGAATTGATATATCTTAAAGAAGAAACGGACAATATGAAAAAATATGTAAATCATTAAAATGTTTCTATCATCCGTAAAAGTATAGCAAAACCCTAATGGCATTACACACTAAAGAGCTGACTGGTATTTTTGGCAATAAACTTTAAACACGCAGCTGCTTTCTGAAGTCATTCATCACTGGCAGCTGTTCACATAATTATGTGTGCCAAAGAGGATCATAAAAGGTTTAAGGGCCTTTCCCACTTGGTGATTTTTTTCAACGACTGCCGGCATCATTGACTGACGAATCAGGTCACCGAAAAAGTCGTGGCGTGATGCGGCGTGACGACGTATTGACAAGCGGTGTTTCCTCAAGTGTCACAACATTTTTTTTGTCACAGCTGGATTTTCAAATGTTCAAAATCTTTTGGCGACCCTGATACGTCAGTCAATGATGCTGGCAGACGGCGAAAAAAATCGCCAAGTGGGACAGGCCCTTTAAGAACAGCTTGAGCTCAGGTGTTCACATACTTTTTTTTAGTTTTCTTAATATTTCCAAAGATTACATCAGGAAGATCCATGGTCTTATGGCCAGTAGTGGCTGCTCTTTGCACCATTTGGAACAAGATTTGCTTCAATGTTCACTACCCATACGTTCTACCTACCCAGGCATCGTTAACATTTCATGTGTATTTGGTAGGCAAATGAAAAGTGCCTTGTTTTCAAGTGTTGTCAACTACGATAACTTCAGTACCAACACGGCTTGATAGATTTAATGGGCATTTTGGTCTGACTGGCTGGTTTGCCATGTATAGCGTATAATTAGATGGCATGCACATGGCTCTGAATATTATGCAGGTAGATTCTGGATTATGCAGATAGATTAATTGATAGACAATAGACAATAGGTGCAGGAGTAGGCCATTCGGCCCTTCGAGCCAGCACCCCCATTCAATGTGATCATGGCTGATCTTCCACAATCAGTACCTAATGTAAAGAAGTCCTGGAGCAATGTCCTAGAGCTGGAATGATTGACCTCCAACAAATGACTTCTAGCTTTGTAAAAGATAACACCAGTCATTGCAATGTTTTATCCTTAGTATCCATTGACCATTATGAGCCTCTCCAACGCCATTGTCTGTCAAATGCTGCTTTACTGGCTCTCACCTCACCTTTGAAATTCAGCACTTTCATCCACTTTTTGACCATCTGTGATGAGGTCTGGACACCCAAAAGGAGCTTTAATTAGCAGTTTATTGTTGAGTGTCAGTTGGTAACACTGTTAATGACACCCTTCAAGTTCAAAATCAAATGTATTTGTCACATGCACCATAAAGGTGCAGTGAAATATAATTTATCATGCAGCGTTACAGTTAAAAAAGAACACCATACACAAAATATAATTCAACACAGACATTCACCACAGCATTTTTCACTATGGTGGAGCAATACAGTTTAGACCAAAGATCCTATAGCGGAGCAAGATAGTCCACTCCTGCTAAATCTAATGGGCTGACGTGTAGTAGGCAACGGAGTGGAATGTCGGCCATTTCTTCAGCCATTTCAGGAAACCCGACCCGACTTTGGTTATCCCTCTCGCAGTGTAATCAGCGATGCGGGGGAACAGTGTGTGTGTGATGTAGGGTTACATTCATAATTCATAATTCTGTTATTTTGTGTTAATGATTAATGTTAATAAATTATAATTCTGTTAATTTTCTTTTTTAATGTTTAAAACAAACAACTCAGTAATTCATCTAATCACACTGTTCACAACTGCTGTATTTGGTAACATAATAGCAATATGAAGATTCCAGTTGCTCTTGGACTGTTCCTTAATGTTTTTTTGTGTCTATGGAATTGTTTTTCAACAATAAAATGGGTCTGGACTTCCCAATAACCAGAGAGTGGGAATGCGATCTGTCTGTAATGGTGGGGTTATCTAAATGAAGTATCTAACAAAATAAAATTTGTTTCGAGCAAGATTAACAAATGATGTATAACTTAAGGATGATTTTATTCTGTGACCATACAACTGATTAGATTGTGTAGGAAAAAACACACACACACATATATGAATGTGATATAGATGTATATAATCATTTAACACACACGTATATTTCTCCAGATTTTTATATATATATAATGATAAACTTTATTTTGGACTCAAGGCCCAGACATAGAAACATAGAAAATAGGTGCAGGTGTAGGCCATTTGGCCCTTCGAGCCTGCAACGCCATTCAATATGATCATGGCTGATCATCCAACTCAGTATCCTGTACCTGCCTTCTCTTCATACCCCCGATCCCTTTAGCCACAAGGGCCACATCTAACTCCCTCTTAAATATAGCCAATGAACTGGCCAAAACTACCTTCTGTGGCAGAGAATTCCAGAGACTCACCACTCTCTGTGTGAAAAATGTTTTCCTCATCTCGGTCCTAAAGGAATTCCCCGTTATCCTTAGATGGGAAAGGACAAGGGACAACATTACATAAAAACACATTGCAAACCTCCCCGCAACTTTACCCTGGCGTCCCAGCCGTGCTGATCCGGGCCAGGCTCCCCACACGCTGTGGAAGGAACATACGCATCTTTTTGCTTTTTATTGTGAGGCAAAGAGGAAGAAAGAAAATACTCTTGAGGAGAAGATTTTTACGAGGATGTTTCCGTAACGGGCTTCCGATTCTGCACTAGTATCTTTGCTCCGCTGTAGGATCTTTGGTGCGGAGACGAAGCCGGTTACGGAAATGGTGTTGAAGTTTACCCATGACCCTACTACGGCTTTTTTGTTGAGTGGACTATCTTGCTCCGCTATAGGATCTTTGGTTTAGACAGTCCTCGTCCTCCTCCCTTGTTCACCCCAGGTCGGGGCCCTGACCCTCCGTAGTCGCCGCTACGGATTGCCCGATGTTCAAGCCCTCTGGTTGGGATGGTCTGAACTCCGTCGTCGGGACAGGTCGAGCCGCGGCCCGGAGCTCGCAATCGGCCACCTCTTTACCGGAGACCACGCCGTTGTAAATGTTGTAGGTTGCAGGTCAGTGGTCGGAGCTTTTCTCCGGTGACCCCCAGCAAGAGATTGCCTGCTCCAAGATGAAATGTCCGCTCCATGCCTGCCGCCAGAAGCTCCACAGACCAAGGCTTCAAGATGTTGTAGGCCGCAGGCCAGCGGTGAGAGCGCTTCTCCGGTGACTCCCGGCAAGGGGGTCCGCAACGTTAAAAGTCCCCACTGCGTCGCTGCTGAAGCTCTGGCCTGTGATGTTAAAGTCCCCGCTGCGCCGCTGCTGAAGCTCTGGGCCCGACTCCGGGAAGGTCGCTCCAAACCTAGGGCCGCGAGGAAGGGGGCGAAGAAGCGACAAGGAAGAAAGTCACATCTCCGTCGAGGTAGGTGCCTGAAAAACGGGTTCCCCCTATTCCCCCCCACCACCCCCCACACAAGAGAGAACCACTAAAACATACTTTTCGACATACTAAAAAAAGTCGAAACAACGAATCCGCTGCAGGAAAGGCAGCCAACTCGCAGCGCGACCCTAACTCATGAATTTACTCATTATTGAGTGGACAGGATACACTACAAACGTGGTGTAACAAACTCAGGCATCTCAGCCACATGTGGTCCTCCTCCCACAGCCATTCCTCTTGTTGCCATTGTATTAGGAAGTTTAAGCTTCTGTATAATTTTTCGTCAGTTGCAGCACATATCTGTACAGCACAAAGCCATGACTTGCTCAAAGGGTCATATTATATATGCCAGTTTCAGTTGTTCCGTAATCAATTTGAGCACCTTGCTACTATGGATCTACATCTATTTGTAAGGCAGCAAGATTATGGAATAAGAACAAAATCCTCTCTTTCTACACCGAAGATCCATTTTCTGCACATCCTATGACATACAGGGTAGTCATATTATTGGCCCTCGTGCACTTTAATTCTATCGGCATTATTTGTCAACTTTCAAAGACTTGTGAAGTTAACTTGTGGTGCAATTTTATAACTGGAATAACATAAATGGCAAATCCTCAGCTTAAATTTAGTTAACAAATCCCTCTGAATAGTAAGGTTAGTTATAGATCATGATGCAGGGGTGGAAAATTGCAAACTTCACGTGGTCCGCCCTGTTTCGACTAATGCAATCAACTCAACGTGCACAAACGGAAGATCAAATAGAACAAGTTGTCCTACAACTTTAGGCTGTGCACGCCACACAAAAGAAGAAGAAGAAGAAGATGCATTCCATCATTGTATCAATTTACAACCATCTACTAATGTTAGGATTAGCTGGTTGGGATTTTTTCCATATTTGTGTTATTGAAAATGAAATTCAAACCTTATTTTGTATAGAGTTGATGAATGTGTACATTGTACTGAGAGTCAGTTAGATGGCAATTAGCAAGATCCTGCTGGTACAATACTAGGCAAATGACAGGGTCAGCAAGGTTTACAAATAAAACATAATGACACAGAAAGATAAGGTTTTTTTCATAATTTTGTAGAAAATAGAAACAGGAATGCTTTGGCAATATTGGAGGTAAAATACGTCTGGTAAGTCATTGGAAAATTACTTTACTACTTTATTGTCATTGTAATGGTGCAGATTTTTGTAGTGGTGTAGATTTTTGTTCGGATGTTTGCAAAGTGAGAGGCAGCAGTAACCCCCTCCCCCTCCCAAAGACACCTATAAACTTACATATTTGAGACATTATTATGAGCATGCACATATACTTCAGAAAAAGTATGATTAGCATGCAATAAAAAGGGTTTCACTGAAACTTGGTACAAGTGACAATAAACTAAACTGAAAATAAGAATGTTCATGCATTCCCCCATAAAGCTGACAAGCCTAATTTCCTGCACGTAACAATCTTTTACGTATTTACAAAACTATTGATAGACAAAGAGCTAAAGGCTGCAATAAGGACTGAAAATACTGGAAGCCCGAAAGTGTTCCAGTGTATGCTTCCAGAATATTAACCGTTAAATCTCAAGGTCATAAATCTAATCCTAATTTTACAGCAAAAAGTGTAATTGGCTTGCTGCTTGGGAAAATGAATGTTGAAAATCTAATGCCATCTGGACAGAAATTACAACCACACACTCAAAAGCTGTTTTAAAATGACTAAATTATGATTAGTGCATGGTAAAATGTTTATTAGATTCTATAAGATATTTGGACCACCTTACCCAATAGGCAGAATTGAAACAATGCAGAAAGAAATGTCAAAAATTCTCAGGTTGGTCAGTTTCTCAATATCAGGAGAAATCTCCGTAATTGGATTGTCTCTTAAATTCAGCAATTCAAGGCAGGATAATTGATAAATCTTAAGGAAGAAACAGACAACATGGAAATATGTAAATCTTAAAATGCTTTAAAGATCAATAATAGTAGTAGTAGTCAAATATAGAAATCCAATAGATGTTGAGAAAAACACAAAATGCTGGAGAAACGGAGTCAGAAAGCATCTGTGGAGGGAAAGGACAGATGACGTTTTGGTTCGGGACCCTTCTGCAGTCTTCTGCAGGAGTAGTGGGGGAGAAAGCTAGAAAAGAAAGGTGTGGGTGGGGCAAAGCCTAGCAAGTGATAGGTGGATAGAGGTAAGAGGAGTTTGATTGGCAGATAGATGGAGTAAGTAACAAAGTCTAGAAGTGAAAAGGAAACTAGACAGTGTCAGATAAGGCGAGAAAAGAGTGAAATGTAAAGCCAGAGGGAGGGGTGGGTGGAAAGGAGCCGGGGGGGGGGGGGGGGGGGTGGGTTAAGATAAGGAGGATTAGGCGGCAACTCAGGGTTGACAGAGGAGCCTACGGCCTATGGAGGAAAGGACATGAGAAGGGTAGATTTGATATACCAAAATTGATATACCAGATTTGATATATTGACATAGCAATGCACCATATGTTAATATATATTAGGTAAGCCCTTACCGAATTTGTAAATTATTAATCAATTGTTTAGTACTATGTTTAAGGTGTAATAAGATATTAACAGTTTTACTAAATTCAGGCGTACAGCATCCTTAATGATTACATTTTAATTATTAATCTATGTATGGCAAATAGCCAGGAGGAGTTTTACTGCAAAATTGCTAAGGTACAGACCATGTCTGAAAAAAAATACAATGAACAGATGACTTAATATATTGCTCTCACCTCAGTAGGAATGTCCCGAAAGCTATTGAATGACAGGTTCAGGTCCTTTAATGTGGAAACGAGTCTGGTCACGTCAGGAAGCTGATGAATAAAATATCCCTAAAATATAACACACGATGAAAAACAAGATAGGAAAAGCTTTTTGGCAACTGAATATTATCTTCATTTTTTTTAAGCTGTCAATTTACTTTACCAAGAATAAAATTGACATTGTGTGAAATTATACAGTTACCACATTTTGAAAAGGATATTGTTGTCATTCTTCATGTAGCGTGGTTAGAGATATTGGAAAGAAAGTATTATTACTGTGTATTGTAAAGTATGAAATATCAAGTAATGTCACAAATCACTGTATTAACAGTCATAGGGATGATTGGATACTTTAAAATGTATAGGAAACTTAATAATAAAAAATATAACTTCCTAAGTACAGGGCAGCACAGTTGCGCTGCGGTAGAATTAGTGCCTTACAGCACCAGGGACCTAGGTTCGTTCCTGACTGCGGCTGCTTGTCTGTACGGCCGCCCTGTGACCTGCGTCGATTTTCTATGAGATCTCCAATTTCCTTCCACACTCCAAAGACGTAGAGATTTGTAGGTTAATTGGCTTGGTACAATTGTAAATTGTTCCTAGTGTGTGTGGAATGGCATTTGTGTGTGTGGACCGCTGGTCGGCTTCGGACTCAGTGGTCCGAAGGGCCTGTTTCCACGCTGTATCTCAAAACTAAACTAACTCAATTTCACCCCAAAGACCTTATACAACATCCATACACTCAAACACTATTTAGCTCACACAGAGAAACCCCTTAATTTATATTTAAAGGAAATTGATAGGAAGGACATGCACAGGTTATTAGTATAGAACGCAGGGCTGAATCTAAAGCTAAAACAGGGTAGTCATATTATTGGCCCTCGTGCACTTTAATTCTATCGGCATTATTTGTCAACTTTCAAAGACTTGTGAAGTTAACTTGTGGTGCAATTTTATAACTGGAATAACATAAATGGCAAATCCTCAGCTTAAATTTAGTTAACAAATCCCTCTGAATAGTAAGGTTAGTTATAGATCATGATGCAGGGGTGGAAAATTGCAAACTTCACGTGGTCCGCCCTGTTTCGACTAATGCAATCAACTCAACGTGCACAAACGGAAGATCAAATAGAACAAGTTGTCCTACAACTTTAGGCTGTGCACGCCACACAAAAGAAGAAGAAGAAGAAGATGCATTCCATCATTGTATCAATTTACAACCATCTACTAATGTTAGGATTAGCTGGTTGGGATTTTTTCCATATTTGTGTTATTGAAAATGAAATTCAAACCTTATTTTGTATAGAGTTGATGAATGTGTACATTGTACTGAGAGTCTGTTAGATGGCAATTAGCAAGATCCTGCTGGTACAATACTAGGCAAATGACAGGGTCAGCAAGGTTTACAAATAAAACATAATGACACAGAAAGATAAGGTTTTTTTCATAATTTTGTAGAAAATAGAAACAGGAATGCTTTGGCAATATTGGGGGTAAAATACGTCTGGTAAGTAATTGGAAAATTACTTTACTACTTTATTGTCATTGTAATGGTGCAGATTTTTGTAGTGGTGTAGATTTTTGTTCGGATGTTTGCAAAGTGAGAGGCAGCAGTAACCCACTCCCCCTCCCAAAGACACCTATAAACTTACATATTTGAGACATTATTATGAGCATGCACATATACTTCAGAAAAAGTATGATTAGCATGCAATAAAAAGGGTTTCACTGAAACTTGGTACAAGTGACAATAAACTAAACTGAAAATAAGAATGTTCATGCATTCCCCCACAAAGCTGACAAGCCTAATTTCCTGCACGTAACAATCTTTTACGTATTTACAAAACTATTGATAAAGAGCTAAAGGCTGCAATAAGGACTGAAAATACTGGAAGCCCGAAAGTGTTCCAGTGTATGCTTCCAGAATATTAACCGTTAAATCTCAAGGTCATAAATCTAATCCTAATTTTACAGCAAAAAGTGTAATTGGCAATGCACAGGTTATTAGTATAGAACGCAGGGCTGAATCTAAAGCTAAAAACTGTAAATGGAACGATATGAGAATATATATACATGTTTTAGCAAAATGTCAAATCAATTGATACCAAGTACAGTAAGTAAAATGACGAATAAAAACTTAAATTCTACATTTTGATCCACATGCATATTTAACGATGGAAATAAAAATGGTCACATTTTATATACTTCTGTCAAATTAAATCATAGGAAAACCTAAAAGATAAAACGCTAACGATCCATTTCATTGACAGGCTGGAAAGATAGGGTAGAACTTAGGCATCATATGATTGGCCATCGATACATTTTGCAGAACCCCAAGATGGAGTATGAAATATTATCCATGATTCCCTTGAGTGCCCACAGAGAAGTATAGTAAATATATTCCTAATTGCAAGATTCCCCGCAGAAGGTAGTAGTTTCCCCAATGAAAGCAAGTCCTGGAAATGAAACCAGTCTCTGTAAATCATTACATGAAACAGGGATACTTTCTGGATTGCCTTACTATGGTGAAAGCTGAATTTTTGTTTTACTGTTAGTTTTCACATTGTTTCCAAAAGGATATTGTTTTGACTTTTAAATCTCTATTAACCCATCTGAAAATCAAATATATTGTCTTTGCACTACCTATCCTGCCGCATCTTCTTTTCTATTTAAAACAAATTTGTTGTTCTCTTTATCCACTTTAGATCTGATGAAATATTGACCTGAAATATTAAATGTTTCTTTCCACACATGCTGATTGAAACATTGAATACGTTTCCAGCATTTTTCTATTTTAATTTCAGCTTTCCAGCATCTTCATTTAAAAAGATCTTTTACGGCAATAATCTTACATTGAACATATTAAGTGTAATAGAATAGAATGCCTTTTATTGTCATTCAAACAACTTGGTTTGAACAAAATTGCATTTTCTACAGTTTTACATTACAAAAAAACCCCCAAGATCCACACTTAACACAGTTTACATAAACATCCATCACAGTGGATCTCCAACATCTCCTCACTGTCATGGAAGGCAAAGTCTTATATCTTCCCTTTGTTGTATTCCCGCGGTCCAGCAGTCCAACTGCAGCGTCGAGGCGAACTGGGGCTCCGATGTTAAAGCCCCCGGCGGACGATGGTAAGTACTGTGGCCGTTTAAGCCACGCCGGGCGATATTAGGCCCCGCTCCGAGTCCTTTAAACCCTGCGGTTCCAGTGAGAAAAGTTGCCGTTGCGGGAGCTCCAAAAAGCGGTCTCCTACCAGGGACCTGCGAGCTCCCGATATCTCCTACCAGGGACCTGCGAGCTCCCCACCGGGCCTGTGGCCGAAGCCTCCGAAGCTCCGAAGTCGGGTCGCAGCCGCGCACCACAGTTCTTCCCGTTCCGAAGTCGGCCAGCTCCGCGATGTCAGGTCCGCAGGCTCTGCGACTGGAGTCGTCAGGTTAGTCCCGGCAGAGGCCGCCACCGGGTCCTCGATGTTAGGCTCAATGACATCGGAGACCCGACAGGGATAAAGTTGGGTCCCCGTACAGGAAAGAGATTAATGGTTTCCCCCACAGCCCCCATGCACCCCCCACATATACACAGTTAAAAAATATTAAAAACTGGACTCAAGACATACATTTAACAAGACAAAAATTAAAAAATAAACAGACAGACCGTAGTCGAGCCGCTGCCGATAGGCGCCACCACACTCACAATAAAAACAAACTGCTGGGAACTCAGTGGTTAGCACAGTTTGATTCGTGCAGGGTTGTAGCACTGATTTACACTAGCCATGATTTATTAAATGGAGCGGTCGCAAGATGCTGAATATCCTATTACTGCTACTCCAGTATTTCTTATAGTTTTTTTCTCAGGTACATTATTTTTGCATGCTTATAGTCAGAATAACGTAGTTGATTGTTCTTCATTTTTCTCTAATTTACAGTTTTTCTAAATTTAGCTTGAATGTCCTCTTCAATTCATCTTCCTATCCTTTCCAATTCCACGAATTTCATGCATTAAAATGTAACATCAGGAGCAAGACTGGTAAATTGGTGGTACCTCAATTTAGAACAGAGCAAGAGTGAACTGTATATTTTGCTGATAACTGCTAAACTTTATGAGAATAAATTTGTAGGATACTTACCCTCAGGTTTAAAGACTCTCCACCTACTGCCATTGATTTTACAACAACATATTCATATGGGCTTATTCGTTCCTCTTGTTCTTCCTCCTTGATTGGAGATTCAGAGTCGGGAAGTTCAGGAGACTGGGCACCGTCATCAATATTCTGAATAGCTCCTAAATTTAGAAAGATGGGATGAAATGCAGGTAACACAAACATGCAACAATATAATGTGTCCAAAACTGATGAGAATCACTTCTGTTTAAAATAAATTCCATGCTATTCCCTTTGCCTTAAAGTACAAAATGAGTACAAAACATTGAAATATTGGTTTATTCAACAGTACATGTCAACAATAAACATATGGATAGGTAATTTCAATAGTCCAAGCAGAACTAATATTATTACGCATATTTCTTGTATCTCCATAAGACATTAGTTAGGTCACATTTGGAGTAATCAGGGCTCGAAATTAGCGGTTGCCAGGGGTGCCAATGACCACCCAAAGTGCCGCCGGGCAACCTAAACGGCGAGTCATTTTGCCTGGCTTGGCACTGCAGATACTGGTTTATACCGAAGATAGACACAAAAAACTGGAATAACTCAGCAGGTCAGCAGCATCTCTGGAGAGAAGGAACGTGACGTTTTGTGTCGGCGACGGTAACAAGCAAAGATAGTAGAGGAGTTCCTCTAGTATCTTTGGTAACAAGCTGTAGTGCAGGGCAAAGATACTGGGTGCAACGTGACGGACGGTTGAAGCGAATGGCATGCCCCGTACAGTGGCTCCTCCAGCACCCCGCCCACACTGATAGAGGCCGCTGCTTGCCACACTGCCATATCCTCTTTCAAAACAAACCCTCCCACACGCCGAAGCCGGGAAGAGGGATGGAGAGGGAGGCCTCCTTTCGCCATCTGAGGCACCTGCACCGCTCGGCCCCGCATCTTGCTGCTGGTTGGCGGAGGAGGGGAGGAGATGGCACAGAGCTCCAACCGCCTCCCCCTTTGGCAGCGGCACTTGGCGGTGGACAGGGAGGGGAGGGGGGGGAGGGGAGGGGAGGGGGGGGAGGGGAGGGGGGGGGAGGGAGGGGGAGGGGAGGGGGGGAGGGGAGGGGGGGAGGGGAGGGGGGGAGGGGAGGGGGGGAGGGGAGGGGGGGGGGGGAGGGAGAGGAGAGGTCGTAGAGCAGCGCCAGGGCCTGGAATTCGGCCTGGTTCTCGTACTCGGCCCGGCCCTAGACCCAGGCTTGTCCTTAGTTCCAGCGGTGGATTTTTTTCGACCTCGGGCTCGGCTCTCACTCCAGCTCGAGCACCAGGCTCAGCTCGAGCCAGGGCCAGTGGCACCACCCTCGCCACCAGATGTTCGGATGTCAAGCGTGCTGGAGTGCCCGTCTCACGGTGTGTCCCGTCCTGCCTTGCGAGTCCATTGTGACGTCAGGTTTTGTTTTCAGAAATGGGTGAGTTTTCTGGGTTTTTTAACAACTTTAAACGATTAAAAAGTGGGGAAATATAGGTGGGAATGTGACGGGAAGATGTTTATCGCCTCGATGGGTAAAATGTGAGTATAATGTGTGATAATGGGAAGGCTGTGGCCAGCGCGCACACACTAGATAGATAGATGTATGCATGCATGTATGTATGTATGTATGTATGTGCTGGGATTTTACACAGAGATTAGTGGGGCTTGGAACGCACTGCCTAGGCTGGTGGTGAAGGCAGATATGATAGTGGTGTTTAAGAGGCCTTTAAATTTAAATCAAAATTGTATTTACCTCTACATTAAAAACTGCTAATCATTCTGCTTCCACCACCTCAGCACGGCACAGTGGCGAAGCGATGGAGTTGCTGCCTTTTAGCACCAGAAACCCGGGTACAAACCCGGCTACGGGTGCTGTCTGTGGGAAGATTGTACATTCTCCTCGCGACCAACGTGGGCTTTCTCCGAGATCTTTGGTTTCGTCCCACACTCCAAAGATGTACAGGTTTGTAGGTTAATTGGCTTGGTAAATGTAAAAATTGTCCCTGGTGTGTGTAGGATAGTGTTAATATGCAAGGATCGCTGGTCGGCGTGGTCCCGGTGGGCAGAAGGGCCTGTTCCTGCGCTGTATCTCTAAACTAAACTTGGCAGGGCAGGGAATCCCACAGATTCACCACTCTCTAACAGAAGAAATGTCTACGTATTTAATTTTTAAATGACTTGCCCCTTATCCTGTTGATATGTCCTTCTGTTCAAGACTTTCTCACCAGTGAAAACATCCCAACATCTATCCTGACAAGCACCCTTGCAAACCTCTATGTTTGAATAGGTTTACCCCTTATTCTTCGAAAGGCTAAGGAATACAAGCCCACACTATTTAGCCTCTGATGGTAGAATAACCATCTTATCCCAGGAAGTAGCCGGGTGAATTGCCTTTGTACTGCCTACAATTTTACTACATCTTTTTGTTTAGATAAGGGGACCAAAACCATACGCAGTATTCCAGGTGAAGGTCCCACCAAGACCCTTCACAAAATGCAACAAAACATCCTTATGCTGTTTGCCTTCTTAATTGCTTGTTGGACCTGTCTGCTATATTTTTCATTGATCCATGCACTAGAAATTTCATTTTCTGAATCTCTCCATTTAAGTAATCTGTCCTTTTTATTTATCTTACCAAAGTGCATGACCTTATTTTTCCCTACTTGAAACTCAGTTAGCTGGTCTTTCACTTATTCACTAACTTTTTATATCCTATTGCAGAACCACAGTATCCTTATCACACACATCTTCCACATTTTCATACCCTTGGCAAATATAGAAACACGACATTATGCTCCTTCATCCAGGTCATTGATAAATAACAGTGAATAATTGAAAGCCAAGAACTGATGATCTCCGCGGTACCACTGATTAAATCATTCCAATCTGAAAAGAACATTTATTCCAACATGAAACAGCAAGTTTTTTTATCCACTCCAAAGCACTTCCTCCAATACTATGTTTAAGAAGGAACTGCAGATACTGGAAAATCGAAGGTAGACAAAGGTGCTGGAGAAACCTGAAGAAAGGTTTTGGCCCGAAACGTTGCCTATTTCCTTCGCTCCATAGATGCTGCCGCACCCGCTAAGTATCTCCAGCACTTTTGTCTTCCTATGATACTATGGTTAGATAATTGGCACCCAACATTCATCTTAGACCAAGTATAACTTCAGATCGGATTGAGATTTCCCCTGATCCGCAGGGTCTTCAATAATATTGGGCGTGTTACATTAGTTTAATACAGTTCAAGAGTTATCATGTTCAGTTCTGGAGTTCAGTTCCATATTTTTGAAAGGCAAAATTGAGCTATAAAACTCTATAGTTCTGGTTAACCAACAGGGAGCATTGATGATCCAGCTACCCAATGAATATTTGCTATTTGTCAACAACACTTTCCACTTTTACTGATCTAAGAAAATGGGGCAGTAATAGCACAGGATATGCCTGGCAGTAGGCTTTAATATATCCAGTGCATTATGCGATTTCCTGATAGGAAAACGTGTAAACCAAATTAGCTGAACACCAATATCCGTGATGTTGGTGACTGAAAGGGTAGAAAGATAGATTGTCTACTTATGACTTTTGGTTAGAGAGGCCAAGACATTCTTCCCACTTCATCCCTATTTCCACCAACCACCACATTAACTTCAAATAATTGGATATTAAAGCCTTCTTTCTCACCAACCAATAACCCAAAATGTAAATACCTGTACATTCAAACTCTGTCCATGCCAAATTTACATCAATGTACTGATTACTTTTTAATTACTTCCCTGTATTCTGTTTAATTCCTCTTTGCCATTTGAATCTCAGTAACCTATTCCTCTTGAAATATTTTTGAACATCTTGCTACATTAAAGGAGTAAAGGGCCTGTCCCACTTAGGCAACCTTATTTGCGAGTTCAGGAGACTGTGCTCGCCGCAAGCTTGCCACATGGTCACCACATGTTCGTAGGTGGTCTCTGGTGAGTCTCCTTCATGGCGAGAGGAGTTCCTGCATGGTGGTAACTATTCATGGCCTCAGTATGATCGTGCAAAATTTTTCAACGTTGAAAAATTTTCCATGACCAGAAATTGGTCGCCATGGAGAAAATCAATACTTTTTAAGTCGTAGTGCAGTGGTAGTGGGGTCGCCATGTCGTTGTAGGTAGTCGAGGTAGCCGTAGGAAATCTCCTTTGATGACCGGGCATTTTAATTGGCTCATTGGGAGGAAACAAAGTAAGCACGGGTTTTCAGAACCAAGGAAAACCGACCGGCAATGTTAAGTGCCTGCTAAACTTCACAGCTGTGTATCTCTGGCTTATTAAAAGTTGTCTAGCTTCTTAAAATGTGTCTACACTCCTTCTCCCCTCC